>CM077165.1:68308173-68978877 GCA_039583875.1 Platanthera guangdongensis
GGTTAGGAATGTTAGTTCCTTTCCTATTTATGGCTATTTCTTCTGGCATATGTGTATAGTCTTGTTGCTGTAACAGACTCTTGTGTAGGGCATATTGCTTTTATGCTCACACTTGGTGTGCTTTGCTGTGCTTTAGACAATGCTCTTTTCTTACTATCATGCCCTTTCTTATGATTATAGCTATTTTGTTGCCGGGTTGGTAAACCCTTCTTAATTGCTCATAAATCTAATGCTCTATTTACCTTTTGATTATTTTTCTTGCTGAGGTGTTCTTTTTTGAATGCCTCAGTCCAGGTTGTAGCCAGTTCAGCGGCTAGTTCTTTTGGAGGGGCTTGCTTGTGGCCTCTTGGGCAGCTGAGATAGCTGATCCTCAATTTTGTGAGGTAGTTCTTTACTTTTCTGTATAGACATGCATACTCACCGGTGGGTTCGTGTCAGTTGTTGACGCCCACTGGTGGCTTCTTGCGATGCTGGGTATGAACTTAAACTGCTATTTCTGCCTTTTTATGGATGTTTACTTGTCTTCTGGGAAGGATTTTATGCTAGGTTCCATGTTATTATTTTAAACCCTAAAGCATTACTATATGTATCTCATGCACGTCATATTTATAAAACTAAGACACTATTTTTCCTTTAGCATAAAATACTACCTTTTATATATACTATATTCACCTTAGAGTCGCGCATACCATGAGTCGTCCCGCGGGGACACTTATGCTCATTTAGGTGTCAACTTAATTTAACCAAAGTATTTTCTGCTGCGTATAAATATACTTTTAATTGTGGATTAGCTGATCCACCGTGCCGAGTGATACGGCCATTAAATATAACTGGTTTTCCTTCACATTAATCTATGATTTTCCTTAAAATCTTAAGTCTGTTGTTTTGCCTGAACGTGTGCAGTTATCCCCTGCACGACGTTGCATCACGACACGTGATTTCTCTTACTCTGATATGATTTTATTGTTGAGAAAATGCGTGTTGTGACAAAGCGGCTACGTAATAAAGAGATCAGGATGGTCAAGGTCCGTTGGGATAATTGCGGTCGGGAGGAGCTCTCTTGGATTGAGAGCAGACTATGCTTGAGGAGTACCCGAAGTTATTTGCTCAGGTACCGTTTAAGATTTATGCTTATCTTTCCTTTATGTAATTTCGGGGACGAAATTCTTTTAAGAGGGGAGAGTTATAACGCCCCGAAACTCAAAAGAGTGACGGGAGGCGTTTTGAGCCAAGTTTGGAATTTGGCAGGGGTCACACGGCCTGGGACACGGGCGTGTCATAGGACATGTCCTTGGCGAGTTGTGGCGTGTTTGACACAGGGCCTGCTGTGTCGACACAGGGCCTGCTGTGTCGACACAGGGCCTGCTGTGTCGACACAGGGCCTGCTGTGTCGACACAGGGCCTGCTGTGTCGACACAGGGCCTGCTGTGTCGACACAGGGCCTGCTGTTTCGACACAGGCCAGCTGTGTCGACACAGGGCCTGCTGTGTCGACACAGGGCCTGCTGTGTCGACACAGGGCCTGCTGTGTCGACACAGGGCCTGCTGTGTCGACACAGGGCCTGCTGTGTCGACACAGGCTGTGTCGACACAGCTGTGTCGACACAGCTGTGTCGACACAGGGTCTTACACTAAATGTCCAACACAGTTTGAGTTTGAGTGTTGACGTGGACTGTCCCTTGACTAATGTCCCAACACAGTTTGAGTTTGTCACAGACGTGTCCTGCTCTAGTTTATGAACTATGCGGTGTTCGGCCCAGTTTTTCCAGGTTAGAATCGGATCGTATCCGTACATTTCTTTATGTTGGAATCCGACGGCTAGAGGTTATTCCTATTGGGATATACCCGAGTGTAGGGTTTCAAAACCCTCATCTTCTGTTCGCTGGTTCTCTGTCTAAGTTCTAGAGAGAGGGGAGGGCAACAAGGAAGAAGAAGTCTAGATCCGGTCACCGGCGGAGCTTCAGAGCACCAAATCGCGAACCGACTTCGGATCTACAGAGGCAAGGAGAGGGCGCAGATTTTCATCTGCATACTTCTCCATGGCTCCAAGGAAGAACGTTAGGGTAACGATTCTCTACTTAAGCATGTGAAGCTCTTCTTTTCCCTTGCATAGGAAGCCCGCTCTCGCGAGTTTGCAGTGAGTTGAGGCGTTCCTTCGGGTAGACATGAATAGTCCCCATTGTGTACATGTAGAGTTCGTAATCGAGAATGGATATAGGCATGGTGTGTGAAGCCTACCGGACAAGTTGGTCTGGATCGGTGATGTTGCATTGCAAAAATGGCCGGAGAAGACTCCGTGCAAATGTTTGTTTTTCGGGTTTTCTATGTGGTAGATTGCAATAGGGAGCCTTGGGGATTAACTCCAATGTGCACCTAGAAAACTGGGCAGATGCGTGATTCTGCCAACTTGGTGGCCTAGGAGCCAACTTGAACATAACCGGGTTATGTGAAGTGTGTAACGGAAACAGGACTCGGAGAAGTTTGACCCGCGCATATGGCTTAAATTATCGTTGCGATGTGAGCACGAGTTAGACGGAACTGTACCCATTCTATGTCGTTCGGTGTGAACCAATGGCATAGATGAGGGTCTTCGACTTTTATGGCTTAAATTGACGTAACCCATGCCGGGAAGACAAAATGCTCATAGTTTGGCCGTCAAAGTGGCAGTGGTGAGACCGGGGTGTCTATGGCTTAAATTGACGTGACATGACCAGTTCACCGAGAATGTGCCCTGAGTGCATGGGGCGTGTGGCCGTGCGTGCCAACGCCTGTGATGCAATGTATATATATATATGCTTGGTTATGCTAATAAACTGCAGGGAAGGAGCATCGCCGCCCCGATTTGGGGCGAGATTGTTATAATTTGGTCAGCATTGCTGATCATTGCTTTGGTTTGCCACCGCTGCGGTGGATTGTGCTTGAAGGTGCTGCGGAGCCGAGCGATAAATAGCGGGCCAAAGCACAAGTTGCTGTGCCGGCCCTCGAAGGCCTAATTTTGAGTGTTTTCTTTTATTCATGTATGGCCGGCCTGCGTGCCGAGGTTTGAAAAACATGTAATTTGAGGAAAACAATTGTAGGCCATAAGACCAGTACTTGTGTATTTGTACTTCATTCCTGTTGTCTTTGTAGTGGACATTCATGCTAGTGTTGGGTTCTTATTATTACAACAATTTTAATTGCTTCCGATAGAATGCTCTGTGTAGGACGTTGATATTAGTTGGATTGTTTCCATTGAGTAACCACCCGGTCTGTCTGTGGTATATGGAGTCGGGCCCCGGCCGGACCTACTGCTATATGCTATGTGACAGATAGGGGGTGTTACACAAGCTCACTCAATGCCAGAGGTAAGGTTTCAATATTGTCTAGCTAGAATTTGCATAAGTCCACAGAGATTGAGTGAGGACAGCTCACTCAACGCTATTTAACAAATAGCGTTGAGTCTATCTCAACTTAACTGGTAGATAGCCAAAAATATGGCTAAGTACAAAAGCGTTGAGTGAGGATAACTCACTCAACGCCATATAAAAATAGCGTTGAGTCTATCTCAGCTTAACTGGTAGATAGCCAAAAATATGGCAAAGTACAAAAGCATTAAGTGTAGTCTACTCACTCAACGCCATACAGCAAAAAGGCTGTGAGTCAGGATGAGTCAGTCATAACCTAGAGAAATTCACTGAAAATGTGGCCAAGTCCACACACGTTGAGTATGGTCTACTCACTCACGCCATACAACTAATAGCGTTGAATGTTGCTG
Source organism: Platanthera guangdongensis (assembly GCA_039583875.1). Taxonomy (NCBI): domain Eukaryota; kingdom Viridiplantae; phylum Streptophyta; class Magnoliopsida; order Asparagales; family Orchidaceae; genus Platanthera; species Platanthera guangdongensis. The sequence continues at coordinate 68,311,927 of CM077165.1, forward strand.
TGGATGTCAACTCCACAGAAAAGTTCGGAAAAATTCTACTAGGTCCACATGCGTTGAGTGTAGCTTAGTCACAACGCCATATAATAGAGAAATTATGTTAAGTAGTTTGACGTTGAGTGGAGCTTACTCTCCCAACGCCAAGGCTCAAAAAATCTGGCTAAGGCAAATAGCGTTGAGTGAGGCTAGCTCTCTCAACGCTCTCAATGCCTTGACGCAGAAAATTTGGCTAAGTCCAAATACATGGATAGCTTGGATTTCGTTGAACTCAGCTTCATTGAACTGAGCTTAGCTTTCATCGAACTGAGCCTGGAGTTCGTCGAACTGAATTTACTCATTCATCGAACTGAGTTTAGGTTTCAATTGTAACACCCCCATCCGTCCCATGACATATAATAGAAGGTCCAGCTGGAACCCGACGCTATATACCACAGACAGTCGGAAGGGTTACATAAGAATATCCAAACATTCCAATTAAGACTACTCGTCCTACACAGAGCATTCTAGCGGAAGCTTTTAAATAGTTGAAAGAACCCAAAACTTGTATCCAAATAACATGAATGTCCACCATCACTACCACTAGAATGAAATAATAACACACTGAAAGAAACTTGGCCTTATGGCCTTATAGAGGTTCACTTAATTAAATAATTTTTCCATACATCGGCTCGCAGGCCGGCCACACATGACAAAAGTAGAGTACAACTATTCGCTTTGGCCTTCTAGGGCCAACACAGCAACATGGGCTCCAGCCCGCTATTTGGTACTCGGCTCCGCAGCACCTGCAAGCACATTCCACCGCACGGTAGCAAACAAAGCAACGGTCAGCCAAAAGCCGACCAAATTATAACGACCCCGCCCCTTACTCGGGACGACGGTGCTCTTTCCCTACGTAACATTAGCCAATAAGACAATAAAGCGCAATTATACTACGCCACAGGTGTAGGCTCGCACGGCCAAACACCCCGTGCACTCAGGGCACATTAACGGTGAATCCTGACACTTCAGCGTCTTCACCACCATCCTAAAGATGGCAACCACGTGAGTAATTAGCCTTTCTGACCACGTCTAAGGCTCCCGACTATGCCAACGGCCAGTCCCTTTTCGGGTCTCTCGCACCGAACCACATAGCCTAGGTCCAATTCCACTTGCCCGTTGCTCACACCACGTAGTAACGTACGCACGAGCCAAGCTTCTCTCGGATCCCAAAACTTTTCCAAACAATCACATAACCAGTTATGTTCAAGGCCGGTTCCATGACCGCCAAATTAGCAGAACACGTTTCCGCTCAGTTTTCCGGGTGCGCCTTGGAGTTAATCCCCAAGGATCCCTGCTGCAATCTACCGCGTAGAAACCCAAAAAAACCCAAAGCACGGAGTCTTCTCCGGAAAATATATCAAATGCAACATCACCGATCCAGACAATACATGTCCGGGTAGGCTTCACACACAATGCCTATGCCCGTACTTCGATTCGGACTCTATATGCAACACAAGGGGACTATTCACATCAACCCCAAGGAACACCACGCAATCACCGCACACTCGCGGGAGCGGGATTCCCTATGCAGAAAGGAGAGAGCTTCACATGCTCAAGTAGAGAATCGTTACCCTTGTAGTCCGCTTTTGCGCCATGGAAAAACTACACGGATAGAAATCTTCGCAATGGAATTTCTTCCACGGATCTGCTCTCGGATCTCAAAACGGTGCTCCGATGCTCCGCGGCGGCCGGAATCCTCCTCCTTCTTCCTCCTTTCTAACTCCTTGGAAAGAGAAGGGCTTGGAGAAAATGAAGAGTTAACTCCCCCATTCCGGCCTTAACAGAGTAGGAAACCGTCTGAGCCCTTGGATCTTAATTAAAGAAAACGAACGGCTCAGATCTGCACAAAATTCCCCTGACCTGGGACGAACACGGACTCCACACGGCCGTGTTTCAGGCCGTGTGCCTTGATCGAGGCACGATCGTCGAACGAAGAAAAGACACACGGGCAAAGACATGCCCGTGTCTCACCTGACACGCCCGGTCGGCCTCGACACGCCCGTGACCGGGGCGTGTCCCATATAACCGCCACGGCAACAGACATGACCCAACTGAACACGGGTAGGGACACGGGTATGAACACGCCCGTGTCACCCGAAAATCGTCGAGCAACTATCGTCGATCGTCGAACGTAGAGGGTCACTCGAAAATCATCGAGCGCCGTTCGGCGATCGTCGAACGCAGGGGGCCACGCCCTCCCGACACGCCCGTGCCGCCTGGCGTGTTCCTCCCGAACACTAATCGTCGAACTCAACGGCTAGCACAATCGTCGAACCTGGCGCGATCGTCGAACGCAGAACACGGGTACAGACACGGTTAGGCACACGCCCGTGTCAAATGACACGCCCGTGTCCTTCAGCCGTGTTTCTAGCGTGTCCTTCTCGGGATGAAAATGACCAAAACTCCAGCCAGACATGGCCTTGGACACGCCCGTGTCCTAGGCCGTGTACCCCTATACAGGTACCAAAAATCCCTTTTCACGCGACCAACTCAAATACAATTTTCGGGGCGTTACAAATCTCCCCCACTTAAGGAATTTCGTCCCGAAATTAAGTAAAGGTACACAAATTTAAAAGTTACCTGAGTGGAATAACTCGGGATATTCCTCCAACATAGCTTGCTCTCGCTCCCATGAAAGCTCCTCACATCCGCAATTATCCAAACGGACTTTAACCATTCGGACTTCCTTGTTGCGGAGTCGCTTGACTGCAACATCTTCAATACGTACTGGCTTGACCCTTGTCGTTAGTTCATAATCAACCGGTACTTGATTGTCCGCAATGATCTGCGAAGGCTCTTGCACCGCCTTACGCAACACCGACACGTGGAACACGTCATGTAGCCCACTCAATTCCGCCGACAGCTTCAATCTATACGCCGCCTCACCAACACGCTCCAGGATTTCAAATGGTCCAAGGTATCTCAGACTCAACTTCTTCAAGCGTCGAACCCGCGAGACACCCTTGAACGACTTAATTTTTAAGTACACCCAGTCGCCAACATTGAACTCCACATTCCTATGTTTGGCGTTATAGTACTTTGACTGTCTGTCCTGAGCGATCTTCAACCGTTCTTGAATTGTCCGTATCACTGAAGTGGCATCTTCCACTGCTTGACGTTTGTAAAGCTTCGACTCGCCCGTCCCCAACCAAGACAATGCGTCAACACTTTCTCCCATACAAGGCCTCGAAAGGCGCCATTCCAATACTCGCCTGAAAGCTGTTGTTATACGCAAACTCCACCATGTACAGGTGATCTTCCCACTGCTTTCCAAAATCTAGGACGCACATGCGAAGCATGTCTTCCATCATCCGGTTGACCCTCTCGGTTTGGCCATCCGTCTGCGGATGAAAGGCTGTGCTGAACTTTAGCTTAGTACCCAACAGACTATGCACCAACCTCCAGTCATTCGACGTGAAGCGTCCATCTCGATCACTAACAATACTGCGGGGCACACCATGCAATCGTACAATATTCTCCACATAGAGTTTGCTAACTTTTCCACGGATCTTCCTTCCTGACCGGATTAAAGTGCGACACCTTTGTCAACCTATCTACGACCACCCAAATGGCGTCGTTTCCCTTCTGCGACTTCGGCAAACCATGCATAAAATCCATAGATATGTCGTCGAATTTCCATTCTGGGATAGGTAGGGACTTCAAGAAACCTCCGGGTTTCTGGCATTCTGCCTTCACCAATGCACATGTACGACACTTGGCCACATAAAGTGCTACGTCCTTCTTCAATCCTGGCCACCAGAACAATTTCTTCAAGTCTTTGTACATCTTCGTGCTTCCCGGATGGATTGAGTACTTGTTATGATGAGCCTCATACATCAACTCCTCCGAAGATTATCCGCACTAGGAATGCATAGGCGACCGTCCTTCCTTAGCAACCTATCTTCAACAACAAACTGGGAAATTGACCCATCCAAAGATTCATCCAAGATCTGCTTCATGCTGTTATCCTGAACCAAAGCCCGCCGAACTCTATCAGCTAGGTCACACTGCACCTCTGTCCAAAACAGTTTCGCCTCAGCACTAGACTGCTTGTCGACGCAAGATATCTCCAAAGCCTCAAACTCATGGACCAATCTCTCATCATGTACCGATAACCAGTTGGCCTGTGCCAGAGTCCTGCGACTCAACGCATCCGCCACTGCATTTCCTTCCCAGGCACATAATGTATCTTGAAGGTGTAGTCCCCTAAGAACTCCATCCACCTCCGCTGCCTCATGTTCAGATCCTTTGATCCAACAGGTACTTCAAGCTCTTATGATCGGTGTAAATATCGACCTTCACACCGTACAGGTAGTGCCTCCAAAGCTTTAGAGCAAATATCACGGCGCCAACTCTAAGTCGTGGACCGGATAATTCCTCTCGTGAGCCTTCAACTGTCGTGAACCGTAGGCTATCACACTCCCATGCTGTAGCAGAACACAGCCCAAACCACTGCCCGAAGCATCACTATAGATCTCGAACCCTTCGGTTCCACTTGGCGAACATAAAATAGGCGCTGTGGTCAACTGCCTCTTCAACTATTCAAAAGCCTGTTCGCACTCCGGAGACCACACAAACTTCTGATCCTTCCTGTCAACGTGTGAGTGGTAGCGCTATCCGCGAGAAGTTCTCTACGAAGCGCCTGTAGTAGCCAGCAAGCCCAGAAAGCTCCGGACCTCTGCCACTGTAGTCAAAGCAGGCCACTCCCGTATCGCCACTATCTTCGCCGGATCCACAGCTATCCCTTCTCCACTGACAACATGACCAAGGAATGCTATCAAGGATAACCAAAATTCACACTTGGAGAACTTAGCATACAACTGATTCCTCCTCAACGTCTCCAACACCATGTGTAGATGATTGTAGTGATCCTCCTCGCACTGCGAGTACACCAGGATATCATCGATAAATACTATCACGAAACGATCCACGTACTCTCTGAACGTCCTGTTCATCAGATCCATAAACACGGATGGCGCATTAGTCAAACCAAACGGCATGACCGTGAACTCGTAATGCCCAAACCGCGTACTAAATGCTGTCTTTGGGATGTCGCTCTCCCTTATCCTCAACTGGTAGTAACCGGATTTCAGATCTAACTTCGAATATACCGTTGACCCAACCAAATGATCAAATAGATCGTCAATCCTGGGGATCAGATATTTGTTCTTCTCCGTAAGCTTGTTCAATTCCCGATAGTCAATGCAGAGTCGCAAGCTCCCATCCTTCTTCTTAACGAAAAGAACGGTGTGCTCCAAGGCGACGAACTTGGACACACATAACCTTGCTCTAGCAACTCTTGCAGTTGCACCTTCAACTCCGCCATCTCTCGCGGCGCTATCCGATATGGAGAGCGTGACACCGGTTTGGCACCCGGTACCAGCTCAATGGTAAAATCAATCTCCCGCTGAGGAGGGGCTCCTGGGAGATCATCTGGGAACACATCAGGATACTCGGACACAACTGGAATACTGTCAAGACTTGGCTTAGGCGTCGAAGTCTGCACTATAGTGACAAACAGCTCTGCCCAGACCGAACTGCCTTGATCACCTGAAGGGCTGACATCAAAATCTTACCCGACCCCTTCATGCCCGCAAAAGTAGTCTCCCGATCAGTGTTCAGACCCAACTTAACTTCCTTATGGTTGCAATCAATGCATGCACCCTGCTCCGAGAGCCAATCCATACCGAATATTACGTCGTACTCTGCCAACGGCAAAAGCGACGCTCGCAAATCAAACTCCTGGTCTCCAATCCGAATCTTCACTACGCAGATCCTATCCGCGCGCATTGAGCACCCATTGGGCAACAACACATCCTATTGTCTTTTGCCATCGAGGACGGAAGCCCGATGCGCGATATGAATTTTTCGGATAAGAAGGAGTGCGATGCTCCCGTATCAAACAGGGCTCTTGCCGGAAACTCAAAGATCAACACAAAAGCATGTCACCACGTCCACTTGCTTTATGACCTCTTGTAGGCCAAGGTTGTAAACTCTAGGCTGGGCTGGAGCATGGTGGGATGCGGTTGACTCCACCTCCTTCCCTTTCTCCTCATAAGTCGCTCCAGGCTTCCTCTCAGACTTTGCACGTCCGCTCCAACACTCACAAGCAAAATGCCCCGTCTTCCCGCAGTTGTAGCAAGCTCCTGGGACTCGACTTGTAGTTGCCCCCGACGCACCAGTCTGAGGGGCTGAGTTCGAAGTCCTCTGTTTCTTTCCACCTGCGGAAACTTGACTTGGTATTTGGCACCTTGAACTCAGACTTCTTTTCTCCTGGGTCCTTCTTCTCTTGAACTTTCTTCACACCTTCTCCAATGACCGGGCCGAATTGACCAAGGCTAGGAAGCCCTGCGCCTTAGGCCCAGCAAGTAGTAGCTGTAGATCTCCGCGTAGACCCTCATAAAACGGTTGGTCTTCCGTTCTTCTTCCATAAACATAGCACCAACATAACGACCCAACCGTGTGAACTCATGGAGATACTCGTCCACGCTTCTGGCTCCCTGAGTAAACCCAAGAAATTGGTTCTCCATCTCAAGCTTCTGAGCAGAGGGTACAAATTTGGCTAGGAACAATCTTGAAAATTCCTCAATAGGCACATCAGCAAGCTGCCTACCACTAAGAGATGAAATTCCAATTCATCCCACCACAGCCTCGCTTCACCTACCAGAAGAAAAGTCGCTATGGTGGTCTTCTGCCACTCCTCAGTTAACGTGGCTGTCAAAACCCTCTTTATCGATGAGAGCCAGTCCTCAGCTTGAGCTGGCGTTTTAACCCCATCGAACCTCGGAGGATTAAAGCCCATTACATGCTTTAGCTGCTTCTCCGTAGCTCTCCTCGGCTCTACCAGATCAACTGCTGCGTGCTCCACCACTCTCGGCTCTGCCGCCCTAACCGATTCTTGCTCATTCGTAGGAGGTGCGTGATGCATTTGCCCTGCAGGTTGGGCATTAATCATCGCAAATAAGGCTTCACCCACCATCCTGATGGTTTCCGCTGAAGGAGGAGTAGTAGGCATGTCTCTCGGTGCACTACTTTCAGCCGATTGTGGACGCTCTGATTGACCAGCACCGCTCCTAGCTGCCTATAGAAGCAAAGACACACGATTATACGACAGCCAAATTGCTAAAAGCAATCATTGGAACACTCAGATTCCACAAAACAAGTGTATTTTTCATTCCTAAGTGGACATTCATGGGTTCTTTTTGATGTTATAACGATGACGCACACATGTGCTCACCACCCCTTAAAAGAATTCGCCGACGAATTCATTTAAGCCCGACCGTAAGCAGAAGTCTGATACCAAATTGTAATACCCCCATCCGTCCCATGGCATATAACATAAGGTACAGCTGGAACCCGACGCCATATACCACAGACAGTCGGAAGGGTTACATAAGAATATCCAAACATTCCAATTAAGACTACTCGTCCTACACAGAGCATTCTAGCGGAAGCTTTTAAATTGTTGAAAGAACTAAAAACTTGTATCCAAATAACATGAATGTCCACCATCACTACCACTGGAATGAAATAATAACACACTGAAAGAAACTTGGCCTTATGGCCTTACAGAGGTTCACTTAATTAAATAATGTTTTCCATACATCGGCTCGCAGGCCGGCCACACATGACAAAAGTAGAGTACAACTATTCGCTTTGGCCTTCTAGGGCCAGCACAGCAACATGGGCTACAGCCGGCTATTTGGTACTCGGCTCCGCAGCACCTGCAAGCACATTCACCGCACGGTGGCAAACAAAGCAACAGTCAGCCAAAAGCCGACCAAATTATAACGACCCCGCCCCTTACTCGGACGACGGTGCTCTTTCCCTGCATAACGTTAGCCCAATAAGACAATAAAGCGCAATTATACTACGCCACAGTGTAGGCTCGCACGGCCAAACACCCCGTGCACTCAGGGCACATTAACGGTGAATCCTGACACTTCAGCGTCTTCACCACCATCCCAAAGATGGCAACCACGTGAGCAATTAGCCTTTCTGACCACTGTCTAAGGCTCCCGACTATGCCAATGGCCAGTCCCCTTTTCGGGTCTCTCGCACCAAACCACATAGCCTAGGTCCAATTCCACTTGCCCGTTGCTCACACCACGTAGTCACCTTAAACACGTACGCACGAGACAAGATTCTCTCGGATCCCAAAACTTTTCCAAACAATCACATAACCCAGTTATGTTCAAGGCTGGTTCCCTGACCGCCAAGTTAGCAGAACACGTTTCCGCTCAGTTTTCTGGGTGTGCCTTGGAGTTAATCCCCAAGGATCCATGCTGCAATCTACCGTGTAGAAACCCGAAAAAAAACCCAAAGCACGGAGTCTTCTCCGGCAAAACATATCAAATGCAACATCACCGATCCAGACAATACACGTCCGGGTAGGCTTCACACACAATGCCTATGCCCGTACTTCGATTCCGGACTCTATATGCAACAAAAGGGGGACTATTCACATCAATCCCAAGGAACACCACACACTCACCGCACACTCGCGGGAGCGGGATTCCCTATGTAGAAAGGAAGAGAGCTTCGCATGCTCAAGTAGAGAATCGTTTCCCTTATAGTCCACTTTTGCGCCATGGAAAAACTACACAGATAGAAATCTTCGCAATGGAATTTCTTCCACGGATCCGCTCTCGGATCTCAAAATGGTGCTCCGATGCTCCGCCGGCGGCCGGAATCCTCCTCCTTCTTCCTACTCTTTCTAACTCCTTGGAAAGAGAATGGCTTGGAGAAAATGAAGAGTTAAGTCCCCCATTCCCGGCCTTAATAGAGCAGGAAACTGTCTGAGCCCTTGGATCTTCATCAAAGAAAACGAACGGCTCAGATCTGCACAAAATTCCCCTGACCTGGGGCGAACACGGACTCGCACACGGCCGTGTTTCAGGCTGTGTGCCTTGATCGAGGCACGATCATCGAACAAAGAAAAAGACATACGGGCAAAGACACGCCCGTGTCTCACCTGACATGCCCGTGTCGGCTCCTCGACACGCCCGTGACCCGGGGGTGTCCCATATAACCGCCACAGCAACGGACACGACCCAACTGAACATGGGTAGGGACACGGGTATGAACACACCCGTGTCACCCGAAAATCGTCGAGCCACTATCGTCGATCGTTGAATGCAGAGGGTCACTCGACAATCATCGAGAGCCGTTCGACGATCGTCGAATGCAGGGGGCCATGCCCTCCCGACACGCCCGTGTCGCCTAGCGTGTTCCTCCCGAACACTAATCGTCGAACTCAACCGGCTAGCACGATCGTCGAACCTGGCGCGATCGTCGAATGCAGAACAAGGGTACAGACATGGTTAGGAACACGCCCGCGTTAAATGACACGCCCGTGTCCTTCAGCCGTGTTTCTAGCCGTGTCCTTCTCGGGATGAAAACGGCCAAAACACCAGCCAGACATGGCCTTGGACACGCCCGTGTCCTAGGCCGTGTACCCCTATACATGTACCAAAAATCCCTTTTTACGCGATCAACTCAAATACAATTTTCGGGGCGTTACAGTCGAACTAAGTCTAAAGTTCGTCTAACTGAAGTTACTCTTTTGTCGAACTGAAGTTACTCGTTCGTCGAACTAAGTTTAGCTTTCGTCGAACTAAGTCTAAAGTTCGTCGAACTGAACTTAGTCTTTCGTCGAACTGAGTTTAGCTTTCGTCGAACTAAGTTTAAAGTTTGTCAAACTGAATTTACACTTTCGTCAAACTGAGCTTGCCATTTGTCGAACGGAGCTCAACATTCGTCGAGTTCAATACCTAGACAGGACAAAATTTTGTCTAAGTGTTTGTGGCGTTGAGTGATACCTACTCACTCAATGCCTTTGGTTCTAATGATTGAATTTTGTCTAACTCCACAGATGTTGTGTCATGCTGACGCCATCAAAGTCAAAGTCAACCAAAATTCAAATGTTGCGAAAATTCTGCCAGAGTCATTGGCGGCCATCTGTTATCATCTTCTGCACTTTCCAAGAAATGTTTTCATCATTAAGAGCTGGGGCCCACACACAACAAAGAGCCGTTGATCAGGAGTACATGGAAAGCGTGTGCTGAATGACTAAATCTCAGCCATCAATCCTAGTGGTGGGACCCACTGCTCAATTGGCCTTCAGAGAATAAAAAAGAATCAAATAGGCCACAACAAGAAATCGATTCATTATCTAGGTTTTCCAAAAAATGAAAAGTGTGTCCGAACTTCATCTTCTTCCTCACCATTTTCGTCGAGCCTGAAGAAGTTGTTCTGCACAGAGAACGTTGCTTGGGAAAATAGATAGCTGAAGCAATCCCCATATGCAACAGCAGGATCAGAAGCTATTCTGAGAAAGCAGATCAACAAGCTCTTCAGGGAAAAGAAATCTATTGAAGGAAGATTCAACTGTCAACTTTATTATCTTCAACAACAGCAACTTGGACTGATATCTGCTCAGTCCAGGAATTAGTAGACACAAAGATCTTGCTCTGGTGTCTATTCTAATCTCTTTATTTCTTCTTCTGTAAAGATTCTTGGTGAATGTGGAGTTGTAAGCCTGTATTATAAAGGCTGAGGTCTTAGTGACCTGTGTTTGGCTTTGTGCCGGGTGATAGGTCTTTGTGACCTGGGTTTGGCTTAGTGCCTAAGTTGTAGGTCTGTATGACCTGTGTCGTCCTGCGGGATCTGCGCTGTAAGCTATTATGTAGCTGAGTTCTGGAGGGAGAGCCAAATCTAACACACTGTTAGATAGGCGCAGAGGGACAGTGGATGTACCCAAGATTGGGGAACCACTATAAAATTGCTGTGTCGTTTGTGAATGTTCTCGAAAGCTGATAACTAACCCAATCACCATGCACAAAAATCTGATAACAAGTTAGAAAATTTAAATGGAGACTAAAACCTATTCACCACCTCTAGGTGTTTAGCTAACCTTGAAAACAAGATTTTTACCGGGCATGCCCTGGGAAGTTCAAGGTTAACCCTAAACTGTAGGAATAAGCGGATTAAAAGAGTAACCTTTAATAAACTACCGACACGAACACTCACCCCATTATTTTGAGGGAATAGTTGGTATAGATTCACAAGTTGTGGGTTCAGTGTTTGATAGAAAGATGGTTTAAGTTTGGAGAGCCGATGGCTTGGGAGCTCTTTTTAGCATGAGTTCATGTGTGATGCGTTGTAACGGCAAGTGTACTGGTCCGCACAAGTAATATAAAATGGGATGTCCCCAAGTATCGATCTCTTCAAGGAACATAGTAAGGGGGGAGTTAATATAAAGGAGGACTTGAGATTGAAGTCCTTTGGACGGAGTTAAGTAATGGGGGTTATGGTATGTTGCGGAAAAGGAAAATAAAATACTATAAACTAATCCTATGCAACGCCGCTATGCGATGCTTCGCCAGGCGGGATGGAAGAGTACACGGGCCGCTATGCACCGAATCGCTGGGCGGATGGACGAGTAGGCAAGCGTAAGAACCAGGATTTGAGGGTCATAAGCACCTCTTCACTGCACACGCTTCTAGCAATTGCTAGAACGAGAAGAATAGATGAATAGTGGATGGAAAATACGGGCGCAACTCAAGCAACTTAAGCGTAAACAATACAAGCTCATATAGACATGAAAATAATAAAGTTTACAACTAAGAGCACATCATCAACACAAAAGTTCTAACAACACATAAACAATAATAAATTAAGAACAAGTCAAGAGATCGACCGAATCTGAAGTCTCGTCGAGGGATCGCGGAAGGAATCGTCGGGTTGTCAATCCACGTACAAGCTCGGTCCTCGACTACATCCGGAGTAGAGAAGGGCTGTCACTAACTCCCAAGGGACCCGTCATCTTCGTGTCACGATCCGGAAGAAAGTTGCAAGCTTCCCTTCGCTTGTTAGCTATGGCGTCGAAGCTTGAAATAGAGCTTAGAAGATGAAGGAGAAGGACGAGAGCAAGCACCGGCAAGGTATAGGCTTCGCGAGCATGGCCAAGCTTCTCCTTCCTCCTCCTCCTTCTTCCTCTCTCTAGGTTTTAGAAAGATGAAGGACAAAGCTCAAATGAGCTTTTCCAACTCATTTCCCGGCCTTAAAGACACAGGGAGGAAGCTCAGCTATTGGATCCCAACTGAAGGAAATGAACGGCCACGATTTTGCCACAAAATCATATTTTTTGCCTGACACGGCCTGTGACACGCCCGTGTTCCAGGCTGTGTACCTCAAGCGGTGCTCAACCGACTTATCCAGTCTAGTACACGCCCATGTGACATGCCCGTATTAAGGGTCGTGTCACCTAACACGCCTTCAGACACGCCCGTGTCTATGGCCGTGTTCTTCAGGCTGCTCACAAAACAAAATCAACCCGAGCGGGACACGACCAGAACACGCCCGTGTCACAGGCCGTGTACCCTAAGACACAGCCGTTTCCTGCCCATGTTTACCAGGCCTCAATGCCTTGGGCACATTTTGAAAAGGACACCGCCTGTGACACGCCCGTGTCCCAGGCCGTGTGCCCATACATGACACTAGATATGTGTTAAATTTTCTCAACGTGGTCAGCAAGATAGCCCAAACGCCAAATTAATATCTTCGGAACTACCCAGTTCGCACGTTGAACCAGCGGAAACCAAGGACTAGAGGTACAAAGGTAAATCCCAACAAACAATGGAAGAACAAGCAGGTCTTTTATTCATTCACTTCTTTATAATGCGAGGCATACATAGCGAGACATGATTTCGCTAGTATCACAGCTGTAAACAGAAAGCACCAAAAAACAAGCCGGGCGGACATCACCCGAGTCCGCCGAGACCGCGAGGTCGCCGAGGCCGCCGAGTCCGCTGAGCTCACCCAAGCTTAGCTGCAATCCGCCGAATAGAACCGAGTCCGCCGAAGCCGCGAGGCCGCGCGGACACACCGTTATTCGCCTCCTGCTGAACTTGAACTGAGGAACACCCCTACCCGCCTGAAACCGGCGGATAGGTTATTGAAGCTGGCAAAGATGAAACAGAACTGACAAGCCGCAGAGCGACCTCCTGCTGAGTCCGCAGAGACCGCACACTTCCAAGCACTTGACCGAAGTCACAGCCAAACTCCTGGCTCCTTGAAGCTATCCGCGCGACCTGCACACAACAAACCGTCAGCCTGAAACAATCCGCGCGGACTGACAAACACAGACCGCAGCTCCTTGCACACCCCAACTTACTGTTCACTCTCGTTACTGTAGATATGCCAGGGGGGTCCTATTTATAGGTGAGGTGAGGAGTGTGGTCACCGCCCTAGAGATAGCGTCACCACCCCAGCCCGCACGATAGCAAAAACACCGTCCACCGAGTCCGCATGGACTTAGCCGGATACCAAGGAAAACTGCCAGGAGCTAGGCATACAATGGCGAACCCTTCTCCAGTCCGCCTGAGCTATGCGGACAAGGCGTCAGCCCGCAAAGCTCCAACCACTGCAAGACAGCAACACCCTTCAATGGCAGTCCGCACCAACCCGAGGCAGTCCGCAAGACTCACACCTCAATCCGCCACAAGTCCACGACCAAAAGAAGACAGCAACAGTCCGCCCGGTCACAGCGGACTTGGCGGATACCGCGGACACCATGGCCTTGGCACAAAGTGTGACCAAGTCCAAAACCATCAAGAGCCAAAGCGAGCATGGCGGACACAAACTCCCGTCCGCCAAACACCCAAGCACAGACCGCCAAGAGTGCGCGAGCTCCTCGCACTTCTGTCCAACGCAGCAGCCAACCGCGGACTCCAAAACACAGTCCGCCAAACGACCTCCACAGTAAATCGCCAGCTGTGCCACCAGAGCTCGACAAGGCCTCAGCCAAGCTCTATGCTCAGTCCGCAACAGCCCACACCGCGGACACACCAGTCCGCAAGCTTCCCGCGGACACGAGCCAACCCGCCTATCAGCACAAGCTTGCACCCGCGGCCACTGAGCAATGCACCAGTCCGCCACCTTCATCCGCTCAGTCCGCTCCTTGGCAAAGCCAAACAGCAAACACCCTATCTGCAGACACCAGGCCGCATAGTCCACAGACTCAACCCGTGCAAACCGCCCAGAAGAACAACTGGCTTCCCACTAGACCTTCCACCAGGCCGCACATCTCAGTCCGCCCAGTCCGCCTAGTCCGCCAACGTTGACCGCCCCAGGCCGCCCGGCCTGTCCTGTCACCCACTTCCACTTCACAAATTTCAACACTCCCCCTTGAAGTGGGAAGTGGTGACCAAGCCCAGCAAGCTTACGCAAGCGTTCAAAGGGCCCCTTCGACAGTGGCTTCGTGAAGATGTCAGCAAGATTATCTTCACTCCGAACATGCCCGACCAGCAGAGACCCTTCCAACACCTTCTCCCTGATGAAGTGGTGATCAATCTCTATATGCTTGGTCCTGGCGTGACACACTGGATTGTTAAACAGTTTGAGAGCACTCTCATTGTCACCCCGGAGTAAAGTAGGCCCTTGCACTTCTTCATGAACATCCTCTATAAGCCTCCTCAACCAAACGGCTTCCCGAGCAGCCAAGGTCGAAGCCTTATACTCCGCCTCCGTGGTTGAAACCGACACCGAGTCCTGCTTCTTGCTACACCACGAGATGCTAGCTGAACCGCAAGTGAACACATAACCTGAAGTAGACCTTCGATCATCTGAATCACCGCCATAGTCAGCATCCGTGTACCCGAGCAATGCAACCTCCGCGTCCCTTCTATAGAGGAGTCCCATATCAGAAGAAGCCTTGACATACTTCATAATTCCCTTCGCCGCCACTAGATGAGATTGCCTTGGTTCAGCCATATACCGACTTACTCGGCCAACAGCATAAGCGATATCCGGCCTTGTAATCGTCAGATAAATCAAGCTCCCAACAAGAGCCATGAACACCAAGGGATCATGAAGAACCCTTCCCTCATCTCGTCGAAGCTTCAGCCCAGATTCCAGTGGAGTAGAGCACTTCTTCCCTTTGCCCATGCCAAACCGCTTCACAATGCGATCAGCATATCCTTTCTGGCTAATGAGAACCCCACACTCCTTCCTCTCCACTTCCAGACCAAGAAAGTGATGCAACTCTCCCAGGTCTTTCATCTCGAAGCGTATAGCAAGCTCAGCCCTGAGCCTTGCTACTTCCCCCTCCGAGTTCCCTGTGATGATCATGTCGTCCACATACAGCAGGACCAAGACTCTTAGCTCTCCCTTCTTCTTGACGAACAAGCTTGAATCCGAGTTAGAAGCCAGGTATCCACAGAATTGCAAGTACTCTGCAATCTTCCCATACCACGCTCTAGGAGCTTGCTTCAACCCAAAGAGAGCCTTCCTGAGTTTGCAGACATAGTCCGGATGCTTCTCAGAGACAAAACCAAGCGGTTGATCCATGAAGATGTCCTTGTCAATCTCTCCGTAAAGAAAGGCATTCTTCACATCGAGTTGCCACAACCTCCATCCCTTGCTAGCAGCCAAGGCGATCACCACTCTTACAGAAGTCATCTTCGCAACTGGACTGAATGTCTCCTCATAGTCTTCTCCATACTGCTGTGAGAATCCTCTAGCGACCAGGCGAGCCTTGAACCGATCAATGCTCCCATCAGCCTTCTTCTTCAACTTATACACCCACTTGCAAGTAACCGGAGTAACGCCATCAACCTTGGGGACAAGATCCCAGGTTTCATTCTTGTTCAGAGCATCAATCTCTTCTTTCATGGCATCATCCCACTCCTTTACTCCAGTGGCCTCGTTGAAGTTTGCAGGCTCTCGCTCATCCAGAGGACCTGAAAAGAAGCAGGAGACAAGGCTCACTGCATTCCCATCACAGTACCGAGCCGGTGGCTTAACCACCCTCTTCGATCTCCGAAGACATGGCTCCTTGCTCACGGCTTCCGTTGCTTCTTCGGGCTCCACTCCTACCTGGGCAAGCATTGAGCAGTGCTCCCCCTGCTTCCTGAGCCAGAAGGCTCAGCCTCGGAGTTCGAAGCAACAGGAGCTGCTGGTGAAACATCAAGCTCCTCTTCAAAGCCTTCAGCAGCCTCCACCGGTGCTTCATCAACCTTGCTACTTCCGGTTAGCTCCACCGAGCCACCTCCATATGACGTCAGCTCGTCAAAGACAACGTCTCTTGACACCACGAACGTCTTCGTCACAGGGTCCATGCACTTCCATCCCTTCTTCCGCTCATCATAGCCAACAAAGACAAGTTTCCTTGCCTTCGCATCCAGCTTTGTCCGTGAAACATCCGGGACATGCACGTAGCAAGTTGAACCGAACACCCTAAGGTGTCCAACACTCGGCTTCTCCTTCAGCAATAGCTCAACAGGAGTCTTCATGTTGATAGGGCTGAGTGGCATCCGGTTGATAACATAAGCAGCACAAGACATTCCCTCCGCCCAAAAGGATCTTGGGATATCTTTCGCATGAAGCCAGCATTTGCAGGTCTCCGTCAGATGACGGATCGTCCGCTCCGCTACCCCATTTTGTTGTGGAGTGTGAGCACATGTAAGCTCCCGTTGGATCCCGTGCTTCCTACAGAAGTTAGAAAACTCGGAGGAGACAAACTCCCCCCGTTATCAGTTCTAAGCTTCTTAACCCGCAAGCCAAGCCGGCCTTCTACCAACTCCTTAAACTCCACGAACAAACGGAAGGCTTCCGACTTCTCCTTTAAGAAGTACACCCAAGTATACCTTGAGTAGTCATCAACCAAGACAAGCATGTATCTGCTTCCGCCAAGGCTGGCAGTAACCGTTGGTCCCATCAGGTCGCCATGAATACACTCCAGTGGCTTCTTGCTCCTTGTTTGTGAATTATCAAACGGAAGGCGATGTGCCTTACCGTATTGACAGCCCGCACAAACATGCCCATCACCAAAGGAGGACAACTTCGGCAACCCCCTCACCAAACTTCTACTCGCCATTGCCTTCAGCTTGTCCATGCCAACATGCCCCAGCCTCTCATGCCAGATAGCAGCACTATCATTGACCCTCATTCTATCAACATAAGCAATGGTGGAAAGAACATACAAGCTCTTCACCCTCCTCCCAACATGAGCAACATCAGCCTTTACCGCTGATACGTTGTGAAGGAACCTCACGTCTGTTGGCCCAAACAGAACTTGATACCCAGCGTCCACCGCGTTGGTCACCGAGAAGAGGTTTTTCTTCATGCCCGACACGTGATACACACTCCTTAACGTGAGTGGCCCCTGATCACTACCCAATGTCACGACCCCCTCTTTCTCTACTGCATAAACAGTATTATCAGCAGTGATAATAGCTTCATTACCTGAGTAAGGCTGCATGGAGGTGAACTTCGATTTGTCTCCGATGAGGTGATGACCACACCCGGAGTCCACGATCCACTCGCCGTTGAAGTCCTCAGCAGACAAGGCCCGGACACAAGTTCCTGTCAAGAAAGCTCCGCCCCATTCTGCTTCTTCACTTCTCGAGCAAGCTTCCTCATTTCCCGTAACATGCCCAGGCTGCAGTTTGACCTTGCAGTCTCGCTTGAAGTGCCCTCGCTGATGACACCGGTAGCACTTCAGATTCTTCTTCCAGTCCTTAGGAGCATTGCTCCTCTCCGGCGGATATGAAGTTGAAGTCTCCTTCTCAACAGCGGCCTGCACCTTCTTCTTCTTCTTCCCTTCCCATCCCTTCTTCTTGCCTGAGAAGAGAGCTTCGCTGCCTTCCTGATTCAGGTTCACTCCAGCCATCTGCCTTGCTAAGCTCTCCTGCGAGGCAAGCAGATTCTCTAGCTCCAGCAACGACGGCTGAGTAGCCCACCCTTGAACAGATGTAACAAAGGCCACATACTCCTTCCGCAAGCCGCGAATAATGTGCCTTTTCATCTTTGCCTCAGAGATAGGCTCATCAGGATCCAGTGCCGACAGCTCAGCACACAAGCTCTTCATCTTTAAGAAGTACTTGGAGATGGAAAGGTCTCCCTGAGTTGCCCTGGCCAACTCATTCTCCAGGAACTGAAGCCGCGCCACATTCTTCCTATTGAACAACTCATCAATGGTTGTCCAAATATCAGCAGCCGACTCACATCCAATGATGTGATCAAACAGTTCCGGAGACACGGCTCTCTTCAGAATGAACTCCGCCTTAGCATTTGTTCTTCTCCAGAGCCTAACCTGCTCAGTAGTACCGAAAGCAGTAGTGACTTCCTGCCTGTCGTCTCCACCGACGACTTCCCACAGCTCCTCGCCCAGAAGATAACTCTTAATGCACGACTTCCACTTCTTAAAGTTCGTCGGCGTTAAGAGTTCAATGCCCAGACCTCTTGCAAAACTCCCTTCCATTGCAACACCTGTTGGCAACCTTTCAGCAGCTCCGAGCAACAACACAGGTTGATCACCACTCAATCACTAAGTAACAACACTGGCTGACTTCCGCTCACGCAACTGAACCTCAGAAACCTTCCTCTGATACCATGTTAAATTTTCTCAACGTGGTCAGCAAGATAGCCCAAACGCCAAATTAATATCTTCGGAACTACCCAGTTCGCACGTTGAACCAGCGGAAACCAAGAACTAGAGGTACAAAGGTAAATCCCAACAAACAATGGAAGAACAAGCAGGTCTTTTATTCATTCACTTCTTTACAATGCGAGGCATACATAGCGAGACATGATTTCGCTAGTATCACAGCTGTAAACAGAAAGCACCAAAAAACAAGCCGGGCGGACAGCACCCGAGTCCGCCGAGACCGCAAGGTCGCCGAGGTCCGCCGAGTCCGCTGAGCTCGCCCAAGCTTAGCTGCAATCCGCCGAATAGCACCGAGTCCGCCGAAGCCGCGAGGCCGCGCGGACACACCGTTATTCGCCTCCTGCTGAACTTGAAATGAGGAACACCCCTGCCCGCCTGAAACCGGCGGACAGATTATTGAAGCTGGCAAAGATGAAACAGAACTGACAAGCCGCAGAGCGACCTCCTGCTGAGTCCGCAGAGACCGCACACTTCCAAGCACTTGACCGAAGTCACAGCCAAACTCCTGGCTCCTTGAAGCTATCCGCGCGACCTACACACAGCAAACCGTCAGCCTGAAACAATCCGCGCGGACTGACAAACACAGACCGCAGCTCCTTGCACACCCCAACTTACTGTTCACTCTCGTTACTGTAGATGTGCCAGGGGGGTCCTATTTATAGGTGAGGTGAGGAGTGTGGTCACCGCCCTAGAGATAGCGTCACCACCCCAGCCCGCACGATAGCAAAAACACCGTCCGCCGAGTCCGCATGGACTTAGCCGGATACCAAGGAAAACCGCCAGGAGCTAGGCATACAATGGCGAACCCTTCTCCAGTCCGCCTGAGCTATGCGGACAAGGCGTCAGCCCGCAAAGCTCCAACCACTGCAAGACAGCAACACCCTTCAATGGCAGTCCGCACCAACCCAAGGCAGTCCGCAAGACTCACACCTCAATCCGCCACAAGTCCACGACCAAAAGAAGACAGCAACAGTCCGCCCGGTCATAGCGGACTTGGCGGATACCGCGGACACCATGGCCTTGGCACAAAGTGTGACCAAGTCCAAAACCATCAAGAGCCAAAGCGAGCATGGCGGACACAAACTCCCGTCCGCCAAACACCCAAGCACAGACTGCCAAGAGTCTGCGAGCTCCTCGCACTTCTGTCCAATGCAGCAGCCAACCGCGGACTCCAAAACACAGTTCGCCAAACGACCTCCACAGCAAATCGCCAGCTGTGCCACCAGAGCTCGACAAGGCCTCAGCCAAGCTCTACGCTCAGTCCGCAACAGCCCACACCGCGGACACACCAGTCCGGAAGCTTCCCGCAGACACGAGCCAACCCGCCTATCAGCACAAGCTTGCACCCACGGCCACTGAGCAATGCACCAGTCCGCCACCTTCATCCGCTCAGGCCGCTCCTTGGCAAAGCCAAACAGCAAACACCCTATCCGCAGACACCAGGCCGCATAGTCCGCGGACTCAACCCGTGCAAACCGCCCATAAGAACAACTGGCTTCCCACTAGACCTTCCACCAGGCCGCACATCTCAGTCCGCCCAGTCCGCCTAGTCCGCCAACGTTGACCGCCCCAGGCCTCCCGGCCTGTCCCGTCACCCACTTCCACTTCACAAATTTCAACAACATGCCCCAGCTCGACTTCGTCGAGCTGAAATTCATCGACCCGCAGAGGACACAGCCTCTGACACGCCTGTGTCAGAGGGTGTGTGCCCTCATTCTTCGTCAAACTGATTTTTCATCAAACACTCGGCGACTGCTCACCTGAGCAGGACACGCCCTGGTATACCCCCGTGTCCCAGGCCGTGTCACCCAACTTTGCCAAATTTTTGGATTTATGGTGTTACAACCCTCCCCTCCTTACAAAAAATTCATCCCTGAAATTTGCAGAATGTAAGAAACTCAAATAGAAGGATTTTATTCCACGAGTGTGCATTACAACTCGATATACACCGCATAACAATTACATAAAGAGCTCAGGAAACTCAGCTCGCATGGTGTACTCTCTCTCCCATGTGAGTTCTTCACGGCCGAAGTTGTCCCACCGGACTTTGGCCATCCCGATTGTCTTGTTCCGCAACTGTTTATCGCCACGATCTTCGATCCGAATGGGCCTAACCTTTGTCGTTAGCCCATACTCCACCGACACACGATCATTCTTGATCACCTGAGCTGGATCTTTTAAGGCCTTCCGAAGCACCGAGATGTGAAACACATCGTGTAATCCACCCAAGTCTGCCGAAAGAGCTAGCCGATATGCAGCCTCCCCAACTCGCTCCACCACTTCAAATGGGCCAAGGTACCGTGGACTGAACTTTTTCAGACGTCGAATCCTGGATACGACTTTGAAGGGTTTGATCTTCAAGTATACCCAATCACCCACCACAAACTCCACATTCCGGTGCTTGGCATTGTAGTATTTCACTTGACGATCCTGGGCTATCAGTAGCCGCTCTCGGATAGTGCGTATCGTCGAGTTCGCTTCCTCGACTTTTTTATGCCTATACAACTTGGATTCGCCAGCTTCTACCCAAGCCAAAGGAGTACGACACTTTCGTCCATACAGAGCTTTAAACGGTGTCATACCGATGCTCGCTTGGTAGCTATTATTGTAGGCGAACTCCACCATGTAGAGATGATCTTCCCATCTCTTTCCAAAGTTCAGGGCGCACATCCGAAGCATATTCTCCATCGTTCTATTGGTTCTCTCAGTCTGGCCATCCGTTTGGGGATGAAAGGCCGTACTGAACATCAACTTTGTGCCCAACAGCTGATGTACCAGCCTCCAATCAGTCAAAGTAAATCGCCCATCTCGATCGCTCACGATGATCCGAGGAACACCATGTAGCCGTACAATCTGTTCAACATAAAGCTTTGCCAAACTTTCTACTGAATCGTCTCGCCTATTCGGAAGGAAGTGTGCCACTTTCATCAGCGGGTCGACAATCACCCAGATTGAATCATTTCCACGCTGAGATCTCGGCAACCCGTGCACGAAATCCATGGAAATATCGTCGAACTTCCATTTCGAATCGATAATGACTTCAAGAAACCGCTAGGTTTCTGGCATTCCGCCTTCACCATAGCACAAGTTTGGCATTTGGCCATATAATAAACGATATCTTTCTTCAGTCCTGACCACCAGAACAGCTTTTTCATGTCTCTGAACATCTTTGTGCTTCCCGGGTGAATTGAGTACTTCGTATAGTGTGCCTTGTACATCAACTCTCCTCGCAGTTTACCCAAACTTGGGATGCACAAACGACCCTCTTTCCGTAAAAGACCGTCATCCCAGGAGAATTTTCCCTCTAGCCCATCCTTGGCATAACTTTGAAGACTCTCATCTAGATCCATTGCTCGTCTAACTCTGTCCGCAAGGACACACTGAACCTCCAACCAGTTCAAACATGCATCGGGTGTAGCATTCTTATCAACACAAAAAATCTCTAACGCTTCCAATTCCTGGATTAGACGTTAATCATGCCTATGCAACCAGCTTGCCATTGCTGACGCTCTCCGACTCAAGGCATCCGTGGACACATTTCTCTTCCCGTGAGTATAATGAATCGCAAAGGTGTAGTCCCCAAGGAACTCCAACCACCTTCGCTATCGCATATTCAGGTCCTTCTGCTCTAATAAATACTTTAGGCTCTTGTGATCTGTATAGATTTCCACTTTCACGCCATACAGATAATGCCTCTACAATTTTAGTGTGAAGATCACTGCCGCTAACTCTAAGTCATGAACGAGATAATTTCGCTCGTGCACTTTCAACTAGCGAGAGCAATAAGCAATCACTTTCCCATTTTGCAGAAGAACGCAGCCTAAGCTGCTCCCTGAAGCATCACTATAGATTTCAAATCCATCAGTACCACATGACGACGTCAACACCGACACTGTTGTCAACCGACACTTTAACTCTTCAAAAGCTCGTGCGCACTCCGGCGTACAAATAAACTTCTGATCCTTTCTCATCAGTGTGGTTAGAGGCAAAGCGATCCGCGAGAAGTCTGCAACAATTCTTCTACAGTAGCCTGCTAGTCCAAGGAATCTCCTGACTTCAGCCACAGAAGATAATGAAAGTGAGGGGTTAGATCAGGAATACTCTAGATGGGGGGGGGGGGGGTGAATAGAGTATCTTTACAAAACTTTACAACGTTTTGCTACAAATGAAACTTATGAATTAAACTATCCTAAGTTAAGTTGATCTACCACAGGTGCTGTAGAATATAAACTAATTAAGTACTAACACAACTATCCTAACTAGCACAGCCACATCAAGAAACAAAAGAAAAGAGCAAACAGACAACACAAGAAATTTATAGTGGTTCCCCAACCTGGGTACATCTACTCTTCTACCACCCTGGTAGGAATCCACTCATATTTTTGATCAGGTGCCTGACACCAATGAGCTTTTGATCAGGTGCTCAAAAACCAAACCTCAAGTCTTTTGGTCAGGTGACTTGCAACCAGGAATAACTTTTGAAGGGAGTTAAGAACCCTTTATACAGTGGGGGGGGGGGGGGTGAGAGATTGATCATGTCTTCTCATTCTCAAAACAATTGAGAAGACTTTTATGGATTTGATGATAACAAAGGCTCCCCTTGAGATGTAGAATGGTTCAGGAAGTTGGAGCTTTGCTGCAGGGTGATAGGCCTTCAAACTGTTGATTTAACCAGATGAACTCCAGGAACTTCTTGACTGATAGAAGATTTGTTGACCTTTGAAGAGTCCTGGCAGAAGACAGAAGAAGACTCTTGATTTAGATTGGCTGTTCTTCTTCTTCTTCAGCTTGATGTTCTTTCTCTAATTAGGGCTTCTTTTTCTGTATCAACTTTCTATTTCTTTTGTCTCAGGGTGTTGTCGAGAGAGAACAACAGAAGATTCTTGATTCTTGATTTACAAACTGACTGTGTGTGTGTGCCTGTAAGAAGGAGATGGAAAATCCCTTTTTGTATTTTCCAAATTATCTTCCTTTTGAAATTTGAAATTCTTCTACATTCATTGATGACGACCTGGAGAATATTTTGCATTGAATGATTTCCCCAACTGTCCCATTGAAAAACGACAACCAATAATACTGATGAAGACCATAATCAATGCTTGCTTCTAACGATAATATTCAGAGAATATTTTAGCATTGATTACTCAGGAATTCTTGTCATAGAATAAGGACAGATGGATGAAAATAACTAAGTCTGGTTCTTCACAGAATTCGTCGATCTAGGTCCAAAGTTCGTCGAGCTATCAAGTCAAGTTCGTCGACCAGATAATGGTTGTTCGTCGAGCTGAGATCCAAGATCGTCGACCGCAGAACAGACAACTGCTTTCTCCAAAACCTTGCCAATTCTGTGCATGAAGTTCGTCGAGCTGATAATCTAAGTTGGTCGACTGGAGTTCAGCAAAGTGTTTTTGGACTTAGAATATTCTAGATGTCTCTAGAATGAAGTGTTGAAGTGGAGTTGCTAGAAATCGTCGACCTGAGAACTTCTAACTGCTAGATAAGTCTTGCCAGGAATGTGGTCTAAGTTCGTCGAGCTGAGAATGTAAATTCATCGACTGGAGTATGATCCGGGACTTAGAATATTTAATTGTTTCTGGAATAGGATGTTGAAGTAGAATACCCATAGATCGTCAACCTGAATACCAAGTTCGTCGAGTGGAGTTCAGAGAAATTCTGGAGTTCAGAGAATTGTCTTTGAGATCGTCGAGCTGAGCACGGCTTTTGTCGACCTGAGTTCAACGAACGTCAAACTCATTTTCTGAGTCTTTGATATTTCTCTAAGTCTTGAGTCTTTATGCAGTCTGTTGATGGCTGGTCCATATAGTGTTGACTCTAAGGACTTGGCCTATACTCTAAGATATAACCATGACCCTGGCTATACATGTTGGGTCAGATGAACCTAACTTAGTGAACCTAGCCCAAATCAAACTAGGGATCCAACAATCTCCCCCTATTTGGGTGAGGTCACTAATTACAGACTCATAATGAAACAAAAATTTACAAAACAAGAAAACATATATGTGGCAGGAAAAATTAGTATATGCAGCAGATATATATACAATAAGCTTTGTATCAGAAAATAAGAAAGCAGTTTAAAAATATCATAGAAACTAATCAGTTCAGAGTTCATTTCTTTTGCTTTTTCTCCTTTTGCTTCTCCTCTTTGCCTTTCTCTCCAGACTGAGTGAATATAATTTCCTTGTTGGGATCAACAACTTGCACCTTAGTCATTATCATGTCAGCAGCCCCTATGATTTTTAGTGATGTAGCCCTGGACACTACTGCTTCTGGATGCAATTTCATACAGTCATCAACATTGAAACATTTATTAGCTTTAACAAACTTGTTCAACTCTTCCTTCCTGTACTTGGACATTATTGTGTATTCAGATGTATCCTTCTCTTCAGCTCTAGCTTTGTTGATCATTGAAAGGCCAACCAGTTCCTTGAACCTGGCCATCCTTGCTGTTGTAGCTGTTTCATGACCTTCAAATGGTACAGGGGAAGAAAGACTGTTAGAGCTTTCTGCTTTTTGATGTTCAGGGAGTTGTTGCTGTTTTTGTTGTTGATGCTGCTGCTATTGTTGTTGGTGCTGCTTGCTTGAAGAGTAGGATCTTTGCTGGCTACTTCCTGAAGATGAAGACCTACCCTGATGTATTTAATAAGTTTGAAACTGAGTAGGCCTTGGAGCTGAAGAACTGGAAGCACCAGCCGCTGGAGGAGGAGGTGGAGGAGGATCCTTCCTGAATCTTTGTGGAGGTGGAGAATATCTTCTGTTTCTTTTCCTTTCATTCTGTTCATTTTTGGACAGCCACATCCAAGATGGCATGCCCTTGTAAGGAGTGATCTTCTGGAGTATATAATAGGGTGTATCATTTGCTAGGTTGGGCTTTGGAGTAGGAGGTGGAGGAGCTTTTCTCTTCTTAAAAACTTTCTTTTTCTTAGGTTCTTCATCTGAGTCCTCATCTTCATCCTCATCATCATCAGTGGAGTCCTGAGGGTTATCATATAATTCATTTAATACTTTTATGGCTTCAACAGATATTTCAGGTTTCTCAGGCTAGGAGGGAGCTGGAGGAGGAGCTGCAACTAGAGCTGGAGGAGGAGAAGGAGGGCTATTAATAACAGTGCTTTTAGCCACTGTCTTTTTTTCTTCTTCAATGTCAGCCATGATCAAGGCATCCAGATCAGGTATAGGTGAGTCATCCATAATAAAAACTGGGTAGAAATGGCTGCTGTAGGGGATGAATAATGGGGGAAGCAGCTCTTGGAGGAGATGGAATGGATGGAGCTTCAGAAAAAGCAAAAATGGCCTTGAGTTGCTTGGCAACTTTGGGGCTAATTGGTGTGGTGTAAGGGATTATAGCCAAAGATGGCTTAGTACTGTCTGCTGAAAGAGAGCTCAAATGAGCTGTATCAAAAATGCTTAACAAGCTTTATAGATCTACTGTGGGATTAATGATGTAATCACCAACAGTGGTTATTTCTTCTATGGCAGTCTCATCCACATCCATGTCAGTATTAATAAAATGAATCAAATCAAATAATTCATCATCAACTGCTGCTTCTTCTGATGCTACTGCTGCTGCTGGTACTATTGTTGCTGCTGTTACTACTACTGGGGATACTACTGCTGCTGCTTCTTCATCAAGTATCTACCCCTGCCTAGTTTCAGTGCTAACTGGAGCCAGGCCCCTAAGTGAAGAGGGGGCAATAGAGAGAGCATAGATTTGAGCAGTAAGGGAGGAGATAGAAGTAGCAAGAGCTGTAATGGCCTCTGCTATAAGATTTTGGAGGAGAGGAGTAAGCATTGCAATAAGAGATGAAATGGTGGAGGGTTCCAAGGGTAGATTTGCAGAGGGTGGAATGGAGGGTGTTTGAGTTGAAATATTTGGAGGAATGGAAGTTGATGGTGGAGTAGGAGGGATGGCATCTTGCATGTGGACATCTGGAAGAGAGGAAGTAGGAGGATGGGAAGTAATATAATAAAGAATGGGATGGTGTCCAAATAAGGGAGTAAGGGAGATGAAGGTGGTGAGGGAATGTAGGTATCATGGGGGGATTGGGGTGATGTTGGTTGTGGGGATTGTGAAGGAGAGGGTCGTTGATATTTCTGAATGGGCGAAGAGGGGATGTGTAACGCACCGAAACTCAAAGGAGCAAAGGGGGACGTTTTGGGCCAGTATGGGTTCTGGCAGCAGGCACACGGCCTGGGACACGGGCGTGTCCCAGGGCGTGTCTGTTGAAATTTGTGAAGTGGAAGTGGGTGACGGGACAGGCCGCGCGGCCTGTGCGGACAGCTTTGGCAGACTGGGCGGACTGGGCGGACTGAGGTTGCGGCCTGGTGAAAAGTCTGGTGGAAGCCGGCTGTGTTCTGAGCGGGTTGTTGCATGGTGTCCGCGGTTTGGTGCGGCCTGGTATCTGCGGATAGAGAGGCTTGCGGACTGATGCATTGCTCAGAGGCCGCGGGTGCTAGCTTGCGCTGTTGGCGGGTTGGTTCGAGTTCGCGGATAGCTTGCGGACTGGAGTGTCCGCGGTTCTGGCTGTTGCGGACTGAGCCTAGAGCTTGGCTGAGGCCTTGTCAAGTTCTGGTGGCACAGCAGGTGTTTGCTGTGGAGATCGTGGTTGGCGGACTGTGATTGGAGTCCGGCAGGAAGCTACTGCATTGGACAAGTGCGAGGAGCTCGCGGACTGGTTGTGGTCTGTGCTAGGGTGTTTGGCGGACGGGACTTTGTGTCCGCCATGCTCGCACTGGCCCTTGATGGTTTTGGACTTGGTCACACTTGGTGTCAAGTTCATGGTGTCCGCCGTATCCGCCAAGTCCGCTGTGACCGGGCGGACTGTTGCTGTTTGCCTTTGGTCGTGGACTTGTGGCGGATTGAGGTGTGAGTCTTGCGGACTGCCTCAGGTTGGTGCGGACTGTCATTGAAGAAGGTGCTGTCCTGAAGCAGTTGGAGCTTTGCGGGCTGGTGCCTTGTCCGCTTAGCTTGGGCGGACTGGAGAGGGTTCGTCATTGGTTGCCTTGCTCCTGGCGGTTTCCCTTGGTGACTGGCTAAGTCCTCGCGGACTGAGCGGACAGTCGTTTTGTGTTCGCGCGGGCTGGGGCGGTGTCGCTATCTCATGGGCGGTGACCACACTCCTCACCTGGCCTATAAATAGGACCCCCCTGGCACATCTACAGTAACCAGAAGTAACGTGAGTGAACAGTAATTTGGGTTGGGCGAGTGCTGCGGTCTGTGTTTTTCAGTCCGCACGGATTGTTTCAGGCTGACGGTTTGCTGTGTGCAGGTCGCGCGGATAACTTCAAGGAGCCAGGAGCTTGGCTGTGACTTCGGTCAGTGCTTGGAAGTGTGCGGTCTCTGCGGACTCAGCAGGAGGTCGCTCTGCGGCTTGTCAGTTCTGTTTCAACTTTCCCAGCTTCAATAACCTGTCCGCCGGCTTCAGGCGGGTAGGGGAGTTCCTCAGTTCGGGTTCAGCAGGAGGCGAATAACGGTCTGTCCGCGCGACCTCGCGGTCTCGGCGGACTCCGTGGTATTCGGCGGATTGCAGCATAGCTTGGGCGGTCTCGGCGATCTCGGCGACCTCGCGGTCTCGGCGGACTGAAGTTCTGTCCGCCCGGCTTGTTTTTTGGTTCTTTCTGTTTACAGCTGTAATACTAGCGAAATCATGTCTCGCTATGTATGCCTCGGATTGTAATGAAGTGAATGCATAATAAGATCTTCTTGTGCTTCCATTATTTTGTTGGGTGCAACCTCTAGTCCTTGGGTTTCCGCGGTTCAGCGTGCGAACTGGGTAGTTCCGAAGATATTAATTTGGTGTTTGGGCTATCTTGCTGACCACGTTGAGAAAATTTAACATGGTATCAGAGCAAGGTTACTGAGGTTGGAGGTTCAGTTGCGTGAGCGGAGGTCAGCCAGTGTTGTTACTTAGTGATTGAGTGGTGATCAACCTGTGTTGTTGCTCGGAGCTGCTGAAGGGTACCAACAGGTGATCGCAATGGAAGGAAGCTTAGCAAGAGGTCTGGGCATTGAACTCTTAACGCCGACTAACTATAAAAAGTGGAAGTCGTGCATGAAGAGTTATCTTCTAGGAGAGGAGCTGTGGGAAGTCGTCGGTGGAGACGACAGACAGGAAGTAACTGCTGCTTTCGGTACTGCTGAACAGGTGAGGCTCTGGAGAAGAACTAATGCTAAGGCAGAGTTCGTTCTGAAAAGAGCTGTCTCTCCGGAACTGTTTGATCACATCATTGGATGTGAGTCGGCTGCTGATATTTGGACGAACCATTGATGAGTTGTTCAATAGGAAGAATGTGGTGCGGCTTCAGTTCCTGGAGAATGAGTTGGCCAGGGCAACTCAGGGAGACCTTTCCATCTCCAGGTACTTCTTAAAGATGAAGAGCTTGTGTGCTGAGCTGTCGGCGCTGGATCCTGATGAGCCTATCTCTGAGGCAAAGATGAAAAGGCACATTTTTCGCGGCTTGCGGAAGGAGTATGTGGCCTTTGTTACGTCTGTTCAAGGGTGGGCTACTCAGCCGTCTCTGCTGGAGCTGGAGAATCTGCTTGCCTCGCAGGAGAGCTTAGCAAGGCAGATGGCTGGAGTGAATCTGAATCAGGAAGGCAGCGAGGCTCTCTTCTCAGGCAAGAAGAAGGGATGGGAAGGGAAGAAGAAGAAGAAGGTGCAGGCCGCTGTTGAGAAGGAGACTTCAACTTCATATCCGCCGGAGAGGAGCAATGCTCCTAAGGACTGGAAGAAGAATCTGAAGTGCTACCGGTGTCATCAGCGAGGGCACTTCAAGCGGGACTGCAAGGTCAAACTGCAGCCTGGCATGCTGCGGGAAAGGAGGAAGCTTGCTCACGAAGTGAAGAAGCAGAATGGGGAGGAGCTTTCATGACGGGCACTTGTGTCCGGGCCTTATCTGCTGAGGACTTCAACAGCGAGTGGATCGTCGACTCCGGGTGTGGTCATCACCTCACCGGAGACAAGTCGAAGTTCACCTCCATGCAGGCTTACTCAGGTAATGAAGCTATTATCACTGCTGATAATACTGTTTATGCAGTAGAGAAGGAGGGGGTCGTGTCTTTGGGTAGTGATCAGGGGCCACTCACGTTAAGGAGTGTGTATCACGTGCCGGGCATGAAGAAGAACCTCTTCTCGGTGACCAACGCGGTGGACGCTGGGTATCACGTTCTGTTTGGGCCAACAGACGTGAGGTTCCTTCGCAACGTATCAGCGGTAAAGGCTGATGTTGCTCATGTTGGGAGGAGGGTGAAGAACTTGTTTGTTCTTTCCACCAGTGCCTATGTTGATAAGATGAGGGCCAATGATAGTGCGGCTATCTGGCATGAGAGGCTGGGGCATGTTGGCATGGACAAGCTGAAGGCTATGGCGAGTAGAAGTCTGGTGAGGGGGTTGCCGATGTTGTCCTCCTTTGGTGATGGGCATGTTTGTGCGGGCTGTCAATACGGTAAGGCACATCGCCTTCCGTTTGATAAATCTCAAACAAGGAGCAAGAAACCATTGGAGTGTATTCATGGCGACCTGATGGGACCGACTGTTACTGCCAGCCTTGGTGGAAGCAAATACATGCTTGTCTTGGTTGATGACTACTCAAGGTATACTTGGGTGTACTTCTTAAAGGAGAAGTCGGATGCCTTCCGTTTGTTCGTGGAGTTCAAGGAGTTGGTAGAAGGCCGGCTTGGCTTGCGGATTAAGAAGTTTCGAACTGATAACGGGGGAGAGTTTGTCTCTTCCGAGTTTTCTAACTTCTGCAGGAAGCACGGGATCCAACGGGAGCTTACATGTGCTCACACTCCACAACAAAATGGGGTAGCGGAGCGGAAGATCCGTCATTTGACGGAAACCTGCAAATGCTGGCTGCATGCGAAAGATATCCCGAGGTCCTTTTGGGCGGAGGGAATGTCTTGTGCTGTATATGTTATCAACCGGATGCCACTCAGCCCTATCAACATGAAGACGCCTATTGAGCTGCTGCTGAAGGAGAAGCCGAGTGTTGGACACCTTCGGGTGTTCGGTTCAACTTGCTACGTGCATGTCCCGGATGCTTCACGGACAAAGCTGGATGCGAAGGCAAGGAAACTTGTCTTTGTTGGCTATGATGAGCGGAAGAAGGGATGGAAGTGCATGGACCCTGTGACGAAGAAGTTCGTGGTGTCAAGAGACGTTGTCTTTGACGAGCTGACGTCATATGGAGGTGGCTCGGTGGAGCCTACCGGAAGTAGCAAGGTTGAGGAAGCACCGGTGGAGGCTGCTGAAGGCTTGGAAGAGGAGCTTGCTGTTTCTCCAGCAGCTCCTGTTGCTTCGAACTCCGAGGCTGAGCCTTCTGGCTCAGGAAGCAGGGGGAGCACTGCTCAATGCTTGCCCCAGGTAGGAGTGGAGCCTGAAGAAGCAACGGAAGCCGTGAGCAAGGAGCCATGTCTTCGGAGATCGAAGAGGGTGGTTAAGCCACCGGCTCGGTACTGTGATGGGAATGCAGTGAGCTTTGTCTCCTGTTTCTTTGCAGGTCCTCTGGATGAGCGAGAGCCTGCAAGCTTCAACGAGGCCACTGGAGTGAAGGAGTGGGAAGGTGCCATGAAGGAAGAGATTGATGCTCTGAAGAAGAATGAAACCTGGGACCTTGTGCCCAAGGTTGATGGCATTACTCCGGTTACTTGCAAGTGGGTGTATAAGTTGAAGAAGAAGGCTGATGGGAGCATTGATCGGTTCAAGGCTCGCCTGGTCGCTAGAGGATTCTCACAGCAGTATGGAGAAGACTATGAGGAGACATTCAGTCCAGTTGCGAAGATGACGTCTGTAAGAGTGGTGATCGCCTTGGCTGCTTGCAAGGGATGGAGGTTGTGGCAACTCGATGTGAAGAATGCCTTTCTTTACGGAGAGATTGACAAGGACATCTTCATGGATCAGCCGCTTGGTTTCGTCTCTGAGAAGCATCCGGACTATGTCTGCAAACTCAGGAAGGCTCTCTATGGGTTGAAGCAAGCTCCTCGAGCGTGGTATGGGAAGATTGCAGAGTAACTGCAGTTCTGTGGATACCTGGCTTCTAACTCGGATTCTAGCTTGTTCGTCAAGAAGAAGGGAGAGCTAAGAGTCTTGGTCCTGCTGTATGTGGATGATATGATCATCACTGGGAACTCGGAGGAGGAAGTAGCAAGGCTCAGGGGAGAGCTTACTATACGCTTCGAGATGAAAGACTTGGGAGAGTTGCATCACTTTCTTGGTCTGGAAGTGGAGAGGAAGGAGTGCGGGATTCTCATTAGCCAGAAAGGGTATGCTGATCGTATTGTGAAACGGTTTGGCATGGGCGAAGGGAAGAAGTGCTCTACTCCACTGGAATCTGGGCTGAAGCTTCGACGAGATGAGGGAAGGGTGCTTAATGATCCCTTGGTGTTCAGGGCTCTTGTTGGGAGCTTGATCTATCTGACGATTACAAGGCCGGATATAGCTTATGCTGTTGGCCGAGTAAGTCGGTATATGGCTGAACCAAGGCAATCTCATCTAGTGGCGGCGAAGGGAATTCTGAAGTATGTCAAGGTGACTTCTGAGATGGGACTCCTCTATGGAAGGGATGCGGAGTTTGCATTGCTCGGGTACACGGATGCTGACTATGGCGGTGATTCGGATGATCGAAGGTCTACTTCAGGTTATGTGTTCACTTGCGGTTCAGCTAGCATCTCGTGGTGTAGCAAGAAGCAGGACTCGGTGTCGGTTTCAACCACGGAGGCGGAGTATAAGGCTTCGGCCTTGGCTGCTCGGGAAGCCGTTTGGTTGAGAAGACTCATAGAGGATGTTCATGAAGAAGTGCAAGGGCCTACTTTACTCCGGGGTGACAATGAGAGTGCTCTCAAACTGGTAAACAATCCAGTGTGTCACGCCAGGACCAAGCACATAGAGATTGATCACCATTTCATCAGGGAGAAGGTGTTGGAAGGATCTCTGCTGGTCGGGCATGTTCGGAGTGAAGATAATCTTGCTGACATCTTCACGAAGCCGCTGTCGAAGGGGCCCTTTGAACGCTTGCGCAGCTTGCTGGGCTTGGTCACCACTTCTCACTTCAAGGGGGAGTGTTGAAATTTGTGAAGTGGAAGTGGGTGACGGGACAGGCCGCGCGGCCTGTGCGGACAGCTTTGGCGGACTGGGCGGACTGGGCGGACTGAGGTTGCGGCCTGGTGAAAAGTCTGGTGGAAGCCGGCTGTGTTCTGAGCGGGTTGTTGCATGGTGTCCGCGGTTTGGTGCGGCCTGGTATCTGCGGATAGAGAGGCTTGCGGACTGATGCATTGCTCAGAGGCCGCGGGTGCTAGCTTGCGCTGTTGGCGGGTTGGTTCGAGTTCGCGGATAGCTTGCGGACTGGAGTGTCCGCGGTTCTGGCTGTTGCGGACTGAGCCTAGAGCTTGGCTGAGGCCTTGTCAAGTTCTGGTGGCACAGCAGGTGTTTGCTGTGGAGATCGTGGTTGGCGGACTGTGATTGGAGTCCGGCAGGAAGCTACTGCATTGGACAAGTGCGAGGAGCTCGCGGACTGGTTGCGGTCTGTGCTAGGGTGTTTGGCGGACGGGACTTTGTGTCCGCCATGCTCGCACTGGCCCTTGATGGTTTTGGACTTGGTCACACTTGGTGTCAAGTTCATGGTGTCCGCCGTATCCGCCAAGTCCGCTGTGACCGGGCGGACTGTTGCTGTTTGCCTTTGGTCGTGGACTTGTGGCGGATTGAGGTGTGAGTCTTGCGGACTGCCTCAGGTTGGTGCGGACTGCCATTGAAGAAGGTGCTGTCCTGAAGCAGTTGGAGCTTTGCGGGCTGGTGCCTTGTCCGCTTAGCTTGGGCGGACTGGAGAGGGTTCGTCATTGGTTGCCTTGCTCCTGGCGGTTTCCCTTGGTGACTGGCTAAGTCCTCGCGGACTGAGCGGACAATCGTTTTGTGTTCGCGCGGGCTGGGGCGGTGTCGCTATCTCATGGGCGGTGACCACACTCCTCACCTGGCCTATAAATAGGACCCCCTGGCACATCTACAGTAACCAGAAGTAACGTGAGTGAACAGTAATTTGGGTTGGGCGAGTGCTGCGGTCTGTGTTTTTCAGTCCGCACGGATTGTTTCAGGCTGACGGTTTGCTGTGTGCAGGTCGCGCGGATAACTTCAAGGAGCCAGGAGCTTGGCTGTGACTTCGGTCAGTGCTTGGAAGTGTGCGGTCTCTGCGGACTCAGCAGGAGGTCGCTCTGCGGCTTGTCAGTTCTGTTTCAACTTTCCCAGCTTCAATAACCTGTCCGCCGGCTTCAGGCGGGTAGGGGAGTTCCTCAGTTCGGGTTCAGCAGGAGGCGAATAACGGTCTGTCCGCGCGACCTCGCGGTCTCGGCGGACTCCGTGGTATTCGGCGGATTGCAGCATAGCTTGGGCGGTCTCGGCGGTCTCGGCGACCTCGCGGTCTCGGCGGACTGAAGTTCTGTCCGCCCGGCTTGTTTTTTGGTTCTTTCTGTTTACAGCTGTAATACTAGCGAAATCATGTCTCGCTATGTATGCCTCGGATTGTAATGAAGTGAATGCATAATAAGATCTTCTTGTGCTTCCATTGTTTTGTTGGGTGCAACCTCTAGTCCTTGGGTTTCCGCGGTTCAGCGTGCGAACTGGGTAGTTCCGAAGATATTAATTTGGTGTTTGGGCTATCTTGCTGACCACGTTGAGAAAATTTAACAGTGTCAAGCTTGTGTCGACACTTAGCCGCGAAGTCGTCGAGTTTTACTCGACGATTCGTCGAGAGTGGGCACACGGCCTGCGACACGGGCGTGTCGCAGGGCGTGTCGACCCGTGTCGACACTTAGCCGTGAAGTCGTCGAGTTATACTCGACGATTCGTCGAGAATGGGCACACGGCCTGCGACACGGGCGTGTCGCAGGGCGTGTCGACCCGTGTCGACGATCGTCCCGGGGAGTCATCGAGATTCACTCGACGATCGTCGAGACAAGGAACACGGCCTAGGATACGGGCATGTCCAAGGCCGTGTCATCAAGTCGTCGATCTTCCCTCGACGAATTGTCCCGTGTACATGGCCTGGGGTCCAGGCGTGTCAAAGTGACACGGGCAAGGACACAGGCGTGTCCTAGAACCCGTGCAGTGCTCGGGTTGAAAATGGGGGAAAATCATGGGGTACACGGCCGGCTACACGGCCGTGTCAGGTGGAACACGGGCGTGTCAGCTCGAACACGGGCGTGTTCGATACCCGTGTGAGGTTCCAGGTGATTCGATTTTGACGGCGAATGCGGCACACGACCCTGGACACGGGCGTGTGCCAGGCCGTGTTCGGTCCAGATTGGGCATTTCAGCCCCGAATCAAAGCCGTTCGTTTCCTTAGGTTGAGATCCAACGGCTGGGGGTTGTTCCTGAGAGGATATACCTGTGAGTTGACTTGGAAAACCTCACTTTTCATACATTATCATCTCTCCAAGTCCTTGGAGAAAGAGGAGAGCCATTGGAGGAAGAAGAACTAGATCCCGCCATTGGAGGAGCTTCGGAGCTCCGAATCGCGAGCCGACTCCGGATCCACGGAGGCAACGCAAGTGCGGTGATTTCCATCCGATTACTTTTCGATGGCGCCAAAGAGGAACGCAAGGGTAACGATCCTCATCTTGAGCACGAATAGCTCTCTTTCCTAGCATAGGAAGCCCGCTCTCGCGAGTTTGCGGAGAGTTGGAGGCATTCCTTCGGGTAGATATGTAAAGTCCCCTTTGTTTAGCGTCCGTAAGCGAGAACGGACATAGGCATGATGTGTGAAGCCTACCCGGACGTGTTAGTCTGGATCGGTGATGTTGCATTGCATAAGGCCGGAGAAGACTCCGCGCTATTGGTTGTTTTTCGGGTTTTCTACGAGGTAGATTGCAGCAGGGAGCCTT
The DNA here is from genome assembly GCA_039583875.1 of Platanthera guangdongensis. NCBI lineage: Eukaryota > Viridiplantae > Streptophyta > Magnoliopsida > Asparagales > Orchidaceae > Platanthera > Platanthera guangdongensis. The sequence continues at coordinate 68,347,302 of CM077165.1, forward strand.
GGGGACTAACCCAAAGGTGCACCCGGAAAACTAGGCGGATACGAGATCTTGCCAACTTGGTGGCCTGAGAGCCAACGTGAACATAACGTGGTTATGTGACTTGCGGTAGAATGGGACTCGGAGGAAGTTTGACCAGCGCAAATGGCTTAAATTGTCGTTGCAATGTGAGCACGGGTTAGATGGAACCGTACCCGCTTTATGTCGTTCGGTTAAAGAGACCTAAGGTTACGTGGCACTTACCGTTGGCATAGATGAGGGTCTTCGGCGGTCAATGGCTTAAACTGTCGTGACCCAGGCCAGGAAGACAAATTGCTCATAGGTTTGGCCGTCTAAGTGGCGGTGGTGAGTCCGGAATGTTAATGGCTTTAATTAACGTGACATCGACCGGTTCACCGAGAATGTGCCCTGAGTGCACGGGGCGTGTGGCCGTGCGAGCCAACGCCTGTGATGAAATGGCTATGGTTATATAAATTGCTCGCTTATGCTAATGAAATGCAGGGAAGGAGCATCGCCGCCCCGAGTTGGGGGCGGGATCGTTATAATTTGGTCAGCATTGCTGACCGTTGCCTTGTTTTGCCACCGTGTGGTGGTTTGTTGCTTGCAGGTGCAGCTGGACCAAGTGGTCAATAGCGGGCTAAAGCCCTTTATGCGAAGCTGGCCCTCGAAGGCCCAAGTAGAAGTGTTTACTGCTTTATTCATGTATGACCGGCCTGCGTGCCGTGGTTTGTAAAACATGTAATATCCAAGTGAAACATTTTGTAAGGCCTTAAGGCCGGTTTTGGGTATTTTTGTAATAACATTCCTAGTTTCATATTAGTGGACATTCGTGCTTGTTGCTGGGTTCTTGTTTACAACCTTTATAAACTGCTTCCGCTAGAATGCTCTGTGTAGGACGTTGAGATTGGTTGGATGGTTTCCATAAGTAACCACCCGGTCTGTCTGTGGTATATGGCGTCGGGCCCCGGCCGGACCTACTGCTATATGCTATGCGACGGATAGGGGGTGTTACAATTTGGTATCAGACTACTGGTTTTGGTTGGGCTTAAACTGAATTCGTGGGCGAATTCTTTTTAAGGGGTGGTGAGCACATTGTGTGCGTCATCGTAATAACAGTAAAAAGAACCCATGAATGTCCACTTAGGAATGAAAATACTCGTGTTTGAGGAACCTGCGTGTTCCTATAATTGCTGTTTGTAATTTATGTGGTCGCTTAACGGTGTTTTGTACCACTATAGGTGACCAGAAGTGGTGTTGGGCCGTCAGAACGCAGAGTTTCTGAGGCTAGTAGTGCACCGGATGTTGCTCCTGCAACACCTCTGTCGGCTGAAAATATACGATTGGTGGCTGAAGCGGTGTTGGCCGTGATTAATGCGCAGCCTGGAAGGCAAGCGCAGCAGCCCGCTCCCGTGATGGAGCAAGAACCTCTGCAAGAGGCTGAGCCGAGGAGGGTGGAGCAAGTGGTTGTAGAACCGGTAGTGCCAAGGAGGGCAACTGAGAGGCAGCTGAAGCACGTAATGAGCTTTAACCCTCCGTTATTCTCGGGGTTGGGAACCCCATCTCAGGCTGAAGACTGGCTCTCCAGGGTGAAGAGAGTCATGACAGCGACGAAGACGGAGGAGTGGCAAATGACCACCATCGGTACGTTCCTTTTGGACGGTGAAGCGAGGATGTGGTGGGAAGGACTGGAGCTTCATCATTTGAGAGGTAGACAACTGATAGACGTTCCGATGGAAGAGTTCTCGGGATTGTTCTTAGCAAGATACCTCCCTTCTACTCAGAGGATTTCGATGGAGAATGAGTTCCTGAAGTTGGTTCAGGGCGAGAGAAGCGTGGATGAATATCTCCACGAGTTTACTCGGTTAATTCGATATGCTAGCTCCACCATCATGGATGAGGAGCGCAAGACTAATCGTTTCTATGAAGGCTTGAGAGATGAGTTGAGATTGTTACTCTCGGGGCCGATGATGCAGGGTTTCTTAACCTTGGTCAATACTGCCCGGTCCTTGGAGAAGGACATGAAAAATGTACAAGCGAAGAAAAGCTTGGGTGAGAAGAAATCTGAGTTTAAAGTGCCGAGTACTTCAAAGTCCTGCTATCGGAGGGCTTTCAAGAAGCATAGGACTTCGGGTCCAGCTCCTTCTGGTGCTTCTGGGGCGACTACGAGTCGGACCCCGGGTGCGTGTTTTACATGCGGAAAGATGGGGCATTTTGCCCGTGATTGTTGGAGCGGACGTCCTAAGTCTGAGAGAAAGCCGAGAGCTACTTATGAAGAGAAGGGAAAGGCGGTGGAGTCGACCGCATCCCACTATGCTCCGGCCCAACCAAGGGTCTATAATCTTGGCCAACAGGAGGCCATTAAACAAGCTGATGTGGTGACAGGTATGATTTAATTTATAGCAAGTCAATTTCTTTAAATACTTGTTATGCACATGTTACCTTACCACTGCTTGTTTAGGATTTGTATTGATTTGTGAAAATCCGGCACGAGCACTCTTCGATACGGGAGCCTCACACTCCTTCTTGTCCGAAGGATTTATATCACGCATCGGAGTCCCTTCTTCGATGACGAAGGATAAGTTGGATGTGTTGTTGCCCAATGGGTGTTCGATGCGAGCGGATAGGATCTGCGATGTTAAGATTCGTATTGGGGAGCAGGAGTTAGACCTGCGGGCGTCTTTACTTCCGTTAGTGGAGTTCGACGTCATATTTGGCATGGACTGGCTCTCGGAGCAGCAGGCCCATATAGATTGCGGTAGCAAGGAAGTTAAGCTGGGAGCGAGTCGTGAGACGACGTTTACGGGCTTAAAGGGGTCGAGCAAGACGTTGATGTCTGCTCTTCAGGTGGTGAAGGCGGTTCGTGCTGGAGCAGAACTGTTCTTTACACTAGTGGAGGTTGTAAAGCCGAAGCCCGCGTTGGATTGTATTTCAGTGGTATCGGAATACCCTGATGTGTTCCCCGCAGATCTTCCTGGAGCCCCGCCTCAGCGTGATATAGACTTTACGATCGAGCTAGTGCCAGGTGCAAAGCCTGTGTCACGATCTCCGTATCGGCTAGCGCCTAAGGAAATGGCGGAGCTGAAAGTTCAACTGCAAGAGTTGTTGGAGCAAGGGTATGTGTGCCCGAGTTCTTTGCCTTGGAGCGCACCGGTCCTCTTTGTTAAGAAGAAGGACGGAAGCTTGAGGCTATGTATTGATTATCGGGAGCTAAACAAGCTAACGGAGAAGAACAAGTACCCGATCCCCCGGATTGATGATCTCTTTGATCAGTTAGTCGGGTCGACGGTGTACTCGAAGTTGGATCTCAAGGCTGGGTACTATCAGCTGCGAATAAGGGAGAGTGATATCCCGAAGACAGCGTTTAGTACGAGATACGGGCATTATGAGTTTACGGTCATGCCGTTTGGGCTGACTAATGCGCCGTCAGTATTCATGGATTTGATGAACAGGACGTTCAGGGAGTACTTGGACCATTTCGTGATCGTCTTCATCGACGATATTTTGGTGTACTCGCAAAGTGAGGAAGATCACTTCAAGCATCTTCATTTGGTGTTGGAGACGCTAAGGATAAATCAGTTGTATGCCAAGTTCTCGAAGTGCGAGGTTTTGCTATCCTCAGTGGCGTTCCTCGGTCATATAGTGAGTGGAGAGGGTATTGCTGTGGATCCGGCGAAGATTGTTGCGATATGGGAGTGGCCTGAGCTTGCTACGGTAGCAGAAGTCCGGAGCTTTTTTGGGCTTGCCGGCTATTATAGGCTCTTCGTAGAGAACTTCTCGCGGATAGCGTTACCTCTCACTACTTTGACGAGGAAGGAGCATAAGTTCGTTTGGACGCCGGAGTGCGCGCGAGCTTTTGAGGAACTGAAGTGTCGGTTGACCACGGCGCCTGTGCTAAGTTCGCCATGTGGAACCGAAGGCTATGAGATATATAGCGATGCTTCGGGCAGCGGTTTGGGTTGCGTGCTACTGCAGCACGGAAGCGTGATAGCTTATGGCTCGAGACAGCTAAAAGTGCACGAGAGGAATTATCCGGTCCATGACTTGGAGTTAGCGGCCGTGATTTTTGCCTTGAAGCTGTGGAGACACTATTTGTACGGTGTGAAGATTGATATCTACACCGATCACAAGAGCCTAAAGTATCTAATTGATCAGAAGGATCTGAATATGCGGCAGCGTAGATGGATGGAGTTCCTGGGGGACTATACATTCAAGATCCACTACGTGCCTGGCAAAGGGAATGCGGTTGCGGACGCGTTGAGTCGCCGAGCCCCAGCTCAAGCCAATTGGCTATCGGTGCATGATGAGCGGTTGGTGCGGGCGTTGGAGGCGTTGGAGATTGTTTGTGTGGACAGACAAGCAAGTGTTGAAGCAGTTCTGAATTGGACTGAAGTCCAATATGACCTGGCTGATCGGATTCGGCAGGCTTTGGATATGGATGCTCATATGAAGCAGTTCATGATAGAGGCTCTGGATGGGTCAAATTCCCAATTCGTCGTGGAGGACGGGTTGCTTTGGAAAGACGGTCGTTTGTGCGTCCCAAGTGTGGGCAAGTTACGGGTGGAGTTGTTGTACGAGGCGCACCATACCAAGTACTCGATTCACCCGGGGAGCACGAAGATGTACCGCGATGTGAAGAAACTGTTTTGGTGGCCGGGTTTGAAGAAGGATGTTGCGCTATACGTAGCGAAGTGCCAAACCTGCGCCTTGGTAAAGGCGGAGTGCCAAAAGCCGGGAGGATTTCTTAAGTCCTTGCCTATTCCGGAGTGGAAATTCGACGACATCTCTATGGACTTTGTGCACGGTTTGCCAAGGTCGCAGAAGGGAAACGACGCCATTTGGGTGGTTGTTGATCGATTAACGAAGGTGTCGCATTTTATTCCACATAGGAAGGATGATCCGGTGGAGAAGCTGGCAAAGCTTTATGTGGATAACATAGTACGGCTTCATGGTGTGCCTCGCAGCATCGTGAGTGACCGAGATGGGCGATTCACGTCCAATTATTGGAGGCTGGTGCAGCAAATGTTGGGAACTAAGTTGAAGTTCAGCACAGCCTTACATCCGAAAACGGATGGGCAGACCGAGAGGGTCAATCGAACCATGGAAGACATGCTTCGCATGTGTGTCTTGGATTTTGGGAAGCAATGGGAAGACCACCTTTATTTGGTGGAGTTCGCATACAACAACAGCTACCAAGCGAGTATTCAGATGGCGCCTTTTGAGGCCCAATATGGTAGAAGATGTCGCACGCCGTTGTCTTGGATAGAAACGGGTGAGTCAAAGTTGTATAAGCGATCGGAAGTAGAGGGTGCTACTTCTTTGGTGAGAACCATTCGGGAGAGGTTGCTTATCGCTCAGGACCGGCAAGCAAAGTACTATAATGCCAAGCACAGGAACGTGGAGTTCGCTGTGGGCGATTATGTATACTTAAAGATCAAGCCGTTCAAGGGTGTCTCGCGGGTGCGAGGATTGAAAAAGCTAAGCCCAAGATACCTTGGACCGTTTGAGGTTCTGGAGCGAGTTGGAGAAGCGGCCTATAGGTTGAAGCTTTCAGTGGAGCTTAGTGGTTTACACGATGTATTCCACATTTCGGTGCTTCGGAAGGCGGTGCAAGAGCCTACGCAAGTGATCGCGGTCGATCAAGTGCCGGTGGATAGTGGGCTAACGACAAAGGTCAAGCCCGTGCGGATTGAAGACTCGGAGGTCAAGCGGCTACGCAATAAAAAGATCAGGATGGTCAAAGTCCGATGGGACAATAGCGGTCGTGAGGAGCTCTCGTGGGAGCGAGAGCAGACTATGCTTTACGAGTATCCGGAGTTGTTCCGCTCAGGTACAAATTTTGGTTTTGTATGTCTTTCCTTTATGTAATTTCGTGGGCGAAATTCTTTTAAGAGGGGGAGAGTTGTAACGCCCCGAAACTCAAAAGAGCAAAGGGGGACGTTTTGGGCCAGTTTGGGTTCTGGCAGCAGGCACACGGCCTGGGACACGGGCGTGTCCCCGGGCGTGTCAAGCGTGCGTCGACACTTAGCCGCGAAGTCATCGAGTTTTACTCGACGATTCGTCAAGAGTGGGCACACGGCCTGCGACACGGGCGTGTCGCAGGGCGTGTCGACCCGTGTCGACACTTAGCCGTGAAGTCGTCGAGTTATACTCGACGATTCGTCGAGAATGGGCACACGGCCTGCAACACGGGCGTGTCGCAGGGCGTGTCGACCCGTGTCGACGATCGTCCCGGGGAGTCGTCGAGATTCACTCGACGATCGTCGAGACAAGGAACATGGCCTAGGACACGGGCGTGTCCAAGGCCGTGTCATCAAGTCGTCGATCTTCCCTCGACGAATTGTCCCGTGTACACGGCCTGGGGTCCAGGCATGTCAAAGTGACACGGGCAAGGACACGGGCGTGTCCTAGAACCCGTGCAGTGCTCGGGTTGAAAATGGGGGAAAATCATGGGGTACACGGCCGGCTACACGGCCGCGTCAGGTGGAACACGGGCGTGTCAGCTCGAACACGGGCGTGTTCGATACCCGTGTGAGGTTCCAGGTGATTCGATTTTGACGGCGAATGCGGCACACGGCCCTGGACACGGGCGTGTGCCAGGCCGTGTTCGGTCTAGATTGGGCATTTCAGCCCCGAATCAAAGCCGTTCGTTTCCTTAGGTTGAGATCCAACGGCTGGGGGTTGTTCCTGAGAGGATATACCCGTGAGTTGACTTGGAAAACCTCACTTTTCATACCTTATCATCTCTCCAAGTCCTTGGAGAAAGAGGAGAGCCATTGGAGGAAGAAGAACTAGATCCCGCCATTGGAGGAGCTTCGGAGCTCCGAATCGCGAGCCGACTCCGGATCCACGGAGGCAGCGCAAGTGAGGTGATTTCCATCCAATTACTTTTCGATGGCGCCAAAGAGGAACGCAAGGGTAACGATCCTCATCTTGAGCACGAATAGCTCTCTTTCCTAGCATAGGAAGCCCGCTCTCGCGAGTTTGCGGAGAGTTGGAGGCATTCCTTCGGGTAGATATGTAAAGTCCCCGTTGTTTAGCGTCCGTAAGTGAGAACGGACATAGGCATGATGTGTGAAGCCTACCCGTACGTGTTAGTCTGGATCGTTGATGTTGCATTGCATAAGGCCGGAGAAGACTCCGCGCTATTGGTTGTTTTTCGAGTTTTCTACGCGGTAGATTGTAGCAGGGAGCCTTGGGGACTAACCCAAAGGTGCACCCGGAAAACTGGGCGGATACGAGATCTTGCCAACTTGGTGGCCTGAGAGCCAACGTGAACATAACATGGTTATGTGACTTGCGGTAGAATGGGACTCGGAGGAAGTTTGACCCGCGCAAATGGCTTAAATTGTCGTTGCGATGTGAGCACGGGTTAGATGGAATCGTACCCGCTTTATGTCGTTCGGTTAAAGAGACCTAAGGTTACGTGGCACTTACCGTTGGCATAGATGAGGGTCTTCAGCGGTCAATGGCTTAAACTGTCGTGACCCAGGCCAGGAAGACAAATTGCTCATAGGTTTGGCCGTCTAAGTGGCGGTGGTGAGTCCGGAATGTTAATGGCTTTAATTGACGTGACATCGACCGGTTCACCGAGAATGTGCCCTGAGTGCACGGGGCGTGTGGCCGTGCGAGCCAACGCCTGTGATGAAATGGCTATGGTTATATAAATTGCTCGCTTATGCTAATGAAATGCAGGGAAGGAGCATCGCCGCCCCGAGTTGGGGGCGGGATCGTTATAATTTGGTCAGCATTGCTGACCGTTGCCTTGTTTTGCCACCGTGCGGTGGTTTGTTGCTTGCAGGTGCAGCTGGACCAAGCGGTCAATAGCGGGCTAAAGCCCTTTATGCGAAGCTGGCCCTCGAAGGCCCAAGTAGAAGTGTTTACTACTTTATTCATGTATGACCGGCCTGCGTGCCGTGGTTTGTAAAACATGTAATAACCAAGTGAAACATTTTGTAAGGCCTTAAGGCCGGTTTTGGGTATTTTTGTAATAACATTCCTAGTTTTGTATTAGTGGACATTCGTGCTTGTTGCTTGGTTCTTGTTTACAACCTTTATAAACTGCTTCCGCTAGAATACTCTGTGTAGGACGTTGAGATTGGTTGGATGGTTTCCATAAGTAACCACCCGGTCTGTCTGTGGTATATGGCGTCGGGCCCCGGCCGGACCTACTGCTATATGCTATGCGACGGATAGGGGGTGTTACAGGATGTCAGTGAGATCTATTGGTTGAGAGGTGGTAAGAGATGTAGCTAGAGTAGGAACATGAGCAGGTTGTTGGGATTGTTTTTGTGGTTGTTGGTTTGGTTGGTGTAGAGAAGAATGGTGGAAGAGGATGGAGGTGTAGGAGGGATCTCTTCAGAAGGGTGGGGAGTGGCTGGACCAGCCCTTGTACTTTCAGAAGCTCTGGTGGCAGAGGAGGAAGCCTTAGATGGCTTTGTGATGGTCCTCTCCCACCTGCCAAGCAGGGCACAAGCGAGCCTTTTGCTGGCATTAATGAATATGGTTGGGGAGACCAGGGATTCAGCAGCTTTTTCTTTCAAGAAGATCCCCAGGATCCTTCCAAAACTGACTTCTTTCTTATTATTCTTTTTTTTTATCAAATCAAACATGATTTGAGCCCAGTTTACTTTCTTCTTATTGACCACATCACACATAACAAGGAATTGGTGCCTGGTTATGTAGTCATGGGCAGTATGCTTACCAAACAACACCTTCCCTACAATATCTGCTAAGAATTTGAACTCTGCAGACAATTATTTCTTCAACAACTTATTTGGGGTTTGTCCAGAATAACCCATTACACTCAGCATCTCGATATATTCTTCAGTATTCATTTCTAATTCTTCTTCACCATTGTTTAATCCAAAAATTACGGTGAGAACGGCGGGAGTTAGGGAAACAGTATTACCAGATATAGTGTCGGTCATGGTATTGTCATCTATTGTGGCAGAGGTGTACACCCATTCCCTGATTTCTGTGGCAGATATCTTGATTCTAGTTGACAACAGATTCTTCAGTTGTTGGTCTTCAAGTAGTTGCAGGATATCTAGAAAGATGGGGTCAGAATGTTGGAAAGAGTTGAAATTGACATCAAACCCTGTGTCAAATTTCATTGCGGCAAGGGTTCCTGCTTGAATCTCCATGAGAGCACCTGCAAGAGAAAAACAAAGATCAATTGCAAAGTATCTGAAAGCGCGGGATGGAGGTTAAAGAAAACCTAGATATAAGGTTTTCCAGAATATGAATCGACAAACTCCGTTCCACGAAAATTAAAAAATTCTTCGATCTGAGGTCGACTAAATAATTTAGAGTTAAACAATTCGTCGAGCTCAGTCGGAAGATTTGAAGACATTTTTTCGAGTTCCGTTCGACGAAAGTTTTCGGAAGTAGATTCGTCGAGCTCCATTCGATGAAAACAACTTCACTCACAGAGAGTTCGTCGAACTCCGTTCGACGAATATCTCAAGAACTTTCCCCAGTTCGTCGAACTTTGTTCGACGAACTTTGGCAAATTCATCGAGTACAGACAGAAACTAAACTAAGTCTTCTCCATTGATCATTCCAAGCTGATTTATAAAGAACAAGTGATTTCTCTCATTCAGAGGTTTGGTGAATATATCAGCTCTTTATAAATCAGTGTAGATATAGATAAGATTAACTTTGTTTTTGTCTACACACTCTATAATGAAATGATGCCTAATATCTATATGCTTGGTCCTACTGTGATGAACTGGATTTTGTGCTATGGCTATAACACTTGTGTTATCAAAAAATAGAGTTGAATTATTTAAGTTGAGACCATAGTGTAGGAGTTGATTTTGGATCCACAACATCTAGGAACAGCAACTGCCAGCATCTATATATTCTGCTTTAGCTGTTGATGTAGACACAGATGATTGTTTCTTACAAAACCAAGACACTAATCTCATCCCAAGGAGCTGGTAAATTCCTGAGGTGCTTTTTCTGTCCACCCTGCATCCTGCAAAGTCAGGATCTGAATATCCAGTTAAATCAAATTCTGACTCAGTAGGATACCATAGGCTTAGACTAGGACAACTCTTTATATATCTCAAAATTCTTTTTAAGAAAATTAGGTGAGATTCTTTAGGGTTCACTTGGAACTTAGCAAAAACTCACGTGACAAACATAATATCAGGTCTTCTTGCTGTAAGGTATAGTAGGGACCCAACAATGCCCCTATATAGTTTTAGATCCACAGGTTTCTCATGTGTATCAGAGTCTATTACAACATTTATAGCCATGGGTGTTTTCTTTGCTGAGGCATCAGCCATCCCAAACTTCTTTATAAGCTCTTTAGCATATTTATCTTGGGAGATGAAGATGCCATCTGGGATCTGCTTCACTTGGAGACCAAGGAAGTAGGAGAGCTCACCCATGCTACTCATTTCAAATTTTGAATGCATGAGGTCAGAGAACCTCTTGCATAATTTGGAATCAGTAAACCCAAATATGATGTCATCCACATAGATTTGTACTAACAAGGTTTGGTCCTTATGATGTCTAGTGAAAAGTGTTTTACCTACTATGCCTCTAATGAATTTATGATCTATCAAAAAGTAAGCTAGGGTCTCATACCAAGCTCTTGGAGCTTGCTTTGGACCATAAAGAGCTTTATGAAATTTAAATACATGATATGGATGAGTTGGAGAGACAAAATCTGGAGGTTATTCAACATAAACCTCTTCTTTAAGTACTCCATTCAGAAATGCACTCTTCACATCCATCTGATACACCTTGAATTTCTTGTAGGCAGCATAGGCCAGAAAAATTCTGATGCCCTCTAACCTTGCAACTGGTGCAAAGGTTTGATCATAATCTATGCCCTGTTCTTGCCTGTATACTTGAGCAACAAGCCTAGCCTTGTTCCTCACAATTGTACCTTGGGCATCTAGTTTATTTCTATATACCCATTTGGTTCCAATGACTGGGTAGTCTTGAGGTCTTGGAACTAAATCTCAAACTCTACATCTCTCAAATTGGTTAAGATCCTCTTGCATTGCAATGATCCAGTGGGGATCCTGCTCAGCATCTTTTATGGATTGAGGTTTAAACTGAGAGAGAAAACAGGCATGCATCAAGTCTTGGTTGAGTTGATGCCTTGTCTGTACACCTGCTGACATGTCTACAATTACTTGGGATCTGGGGTGATCCCTGAGTGTGACAAAGTCAGTTGGTGGAGTTGGTTCAGCAACAACATTTTGAATTAATTCCTCTTGTGGAATTGGGTTTACTGTTGGATGAGGTTCAGTCACTTCAGTTCCTTCTTCTTGTGTCTGCTGGAGGAAGGCCTGCTGCTTTGCTGTCTTCTTGTATCCTTATCTCTTCTCTTCTCCTTCTTCTAAATCTCTGGACACTCTGCGAGGAAGTGTCCAGGTTTCCTGCAGCCAAATCACACCACTTCTTTAGTGGTGGTTTTGTCATACCTTTGCTTGTCATCCTATCTGGATGACTTTCTTCTGAAGTCTTTCCTTGCCATCTTGTAGAATCTCTTGGCAAAGAGAGACATCAATTCTTCATTCATTATTGGAGTCTCTGTCTCCTCAGCAGCTTTGAATGCAATGTTGTGCTCCTTACTTGCTGGTGGAGGTGTTCTTTTCTCAGCTGCTTCTCTGGATTTGATAAGCTACTCATTGGACTTTAGCTACTGATTCAGCTTCCTCCTTCTTGAAATTCTCATATTGGGATATGAGATTGGATCTCCTATCCATTCTTTCATCAGCAGATCCAGCCACCATTTGATTGAGGGAATCCCAGATGGCTTTGGCTGATGTGCATTCAACCACTTTTTGAAAAATGTCATCTGACATTATTTGGGCCAGAATATTCATGGCCTTGGCATCAACAATTTTTACCTTCTTCTGGGCCTCAGTCCACTGAGGTGGTGGAACTACATTATTGCTGGATGTTGCTGTAGAGGTGGAGGCAGATGGTTGAGGAGGACCTGTCACAATGGAATTGAAGATATCCTCATCAATAGAGTTCATATATAACTTGATTCTTGCATTCCAGATGGCAAACCTATTTAGGTTGCAAACTAGAGGTCTGGTGTTTGCATAGTCTTTGTTCTGTGCCATGATATATGTGAATATCTAATAGAAATGAAAAGACAGATCTAACTCAGGATCTTTGGTTCAAGGGTTAGCTTGTACAACCAAGAGAATCCAGGCTCTGATACAAATTGAAAGTGAGGGGTTAGATCAAGAATACTCTAGAGGGGGGTGAATAGAGTATCTTTACAGAACTTTACAACTTTTCGCTACAAATAAAACTTATGAATTAAACTATCCTAAGTTAAGTTGATCTACCACAGGTGCTGCAGAATATAAACTAATAAAATACTAACACAACTATCCTAACTAGCACAACCACAATAAGAAACAAAAGAAAAGAGCAACTAGACAACACAAGAAATTTATAGTGGTTCCCCAACCTGGATAAATCCACTATTCTACCACCCTGGTAGGAATCCACTCAGATTTTTGATCAGGTGCCTAACACCAATGAGCTTTTGATCAGGTGCTCAAAAACCAAACCTCAAGTCTTTTGGTCAGGTGACTTGCAACCAGGAATAACTTTTGAAGGGAGTTAAGAACCCTTTAAACAGTGGGGGGTGGGGGGGTGAGAGATTGATTATGTCTTCTCTTTCTCAAAACAACTGAGAAGACTTTTGTGGATTTGATGATAGCAAAGGCTCCCCCTGAGATGTAGAATGGTTCAGGATGTTGGAGCTTTGCTGCAGGGTGATAGGCCTTCAAGCTGTTGCTTTAACCAGATGAAATCCTGGAACTTCTTGACTGATAGAAGATTTGTTGTCCTTTGAAGAGTCCTGACAGAAGACAGAAGAAGACTCTTGATTTAGATTGGCTGTTCTTCTTCTTCTTCAGCTTGATGTTCTTTATCTGGTTAGGGCTTCTTTTTTTGCATCAGCTTTCTATTTCTTTTATCTCAGGGTGTTGTCGAGAGAGAGCAGTAGAAGATTCTTGTTTCTTGATTTACAAACTGACTGTGTGTGTGTGTCTGTAAGAAAGAGATGGAAAATCCCTTTTTGTATTTTCCATATTATCTTCCTTTTGAAATTTGAAATTCTTTTGCATTCATTGCTGACGGCATGGAGAATATTTTGCATTGAATGATTTCCCCAACTGTCCCATTGAAAAATGGCAACCAATAATCCTGATGAAGACCGTAATCAATGCTTGCTTCTAATGGTAATATTTAGAGAATATTTTAGCATTGATTACTCAGGAATTTTTGTCATAGAATATGGATAGATGGTGAAAATAAATAAGTCTGGTTCTTCACAGAATTCGTCGATCTGGGTCCAAAGTTCGTCGAGCTGTAAAGTCAAGTTCGTCGACCAGATAATGGTTGTTCGTCGAGCTGAGATACCAGATCGTCGACCACAGAACAGACAACTACTTTCTCCAGAACCTTGCCAATTCTGTGCATGAAGTTCGTCAAGCTGATAATCGAAGTTCGTCGACTGGAGTCCAACAAAGTGTTTCTGTAGTTAGAATATTCTAGATGTCTCTGGAATGAAGTGTTGAAGTGGAGTTGCCAGAAATCGTCGACCTGAGAACTAGATTCGTCGACCTGAGAACTTCTAACTGCTAGATAAGTCTTGCCAGGAATGTGGTCTAAGTTTGTCGAGCTGAGAAGGTGAATTTGTCGACTGGAGTATGATCCTGGACTTAGAATATTTACTTGTTTCTGAAATAGGATGTTGAAGTAGAATACCCATAGATCGTTGACCTAAATACCAAGTTTGTCGAGTGGAGTTCAGAGAAATTCTAGACTTGAAATGTTGAAGTAGTGTCCGTAAATCATCGACCTGAGTCCCAAGTTCGTCGAGCTCAGCTCAGAGAATTGTCTCTGAGGTTGTAGAGCTGAGCACGACTTTCGTCGACCTGAGTTCGACGAACATCGAACTTATTTTCTGAGTCTTTGATATTTCTCTAAGTCTTGAGTCTTTATGCAGTCTGTTGATGGCTGGTCCATGTAGTAGTGACTCTAAGGACTTGGCTTATACTCTATGACATAACCATGACCCTAGCTATATATATTGGGTCAGATGAACCTGACTTAGTGAACCTATCCCAAATCGAACTAGGGATCCAACATAACATTGGCCACTCCTGTATGGCCCTTATCTTCGCCTGATCCAACGCTATGCCCTCTCCTCTTACCACATGTCCCAAAAAAGCCACCGACGATAGCCAAAACTTGCACTTCGAGAACTTGACATAGAGTTTATTCTTCCTCAACGTCTGCAACACCAACCATAAGTGGTTTTCATGATCGGCTTCAGATCGAGAGTAGACCAGAATATCATCGATGAATACTATAACGAACAGGTCCAAGTACTCTCGGAACGTTCGGTGCATCAAGTCCATAAGCACCGATGGTGCATTGCACAACCCAAATGACATTACCGTGAACTCATAATGCCCATAACGTGTTCCAAATGCGGTCTTGGGAATATCACCTTCCCGAATCCTCAACTGGTAGTAACCAAACTTAAAATCCAACTTCGAGTAGACGGTTGACCCCACCAGTTGATCGAACAACTCATCAATCTGTGGGATCGGTGTAACACCCCCATCCGTCGCATGGCATATAACAGAAGGTCCAGCTGGAACCCGACGCCATATACCACAGACAGTCGAAAGGGTTATATAGGAATATTCAAACTATCTAATTAAGACTACTCGTCCTACACAGAGCATTCTAGCGGAAGCTTTTAAAAGTTGAAAGAACCCAAAAGTTAAATACATTAAACATGAATGTCCATAAGCACACCATTGGAATGAAAACCAAATACACTGAAAGGGGAAAACATGGCCTTATGGCCTTACAATAGTTCACTTAATAAATAGTGTCTTACATACATCGGCTCGCAGGCCGGCTACACATGACAAAATAAAAACAACTATTCTACGGCCTTCAAGGGCCAGCACAGTAACATGGGCTCCAGCACAATATTTGGCACTTGGCTCCGCAGCACCTGCAAGCAATACTCCACCGCGCGGTGGCAAACAAAGCAATGGTCAGCCAAAAGCCGACCAAACCATAACGACCACGCCCCTTACTCGGGACGGCGGTGCTCTTTCCCTGCATATCATTAGCCCAATGAAACAATAAAGTGCAATTATATATTTCGCCACAGGTGTAGGCTCGCACGGCCAAACACCCCGTGCACTCAGGGAACATTAACGGTGAATCCGGTCAATTCCGTGGCTTCACCACCATACCAAAGATGGCAACCATGTGAGCATTTAGCCTTTCTGACCACCGTCTAAGGCTCACAACTATGCCAACGGCCAGTCCCCTTTTCGGGTCTCTCGCACCGAACCACATAGCCTAAGTCCGATTCCACTTGCCCGTTTCTCACGCCGCCTAGTCAATTTAAGTCCTACGCGTGGGCCGAGCTTCTCTCGAATCCCAAATTTCCAAACAATCACATAACCCAGTTATGTTCAAGGCCGGTTCCCAGACCGCCAAGTTAGCAGAACACGTTTCCGCTCAGTTTTCCGGGTGCGCCTTGAAGCTAACCTCCAAGGATCCCTGCTGTAATCTACCGCGTAGAAACCCGAAAAACCCAAAGCACGGAGTCTTCTCTGAAAAAACATATCAAATGCAACATCACAAATCCAGACAATACACGTCCAGGTAGGCTTCACACACAATGCCTATGCCCGTACTTTGATTTCGGACTCTATATGTAACACAAGGGGGAATATTCACATCAACCCCAAGGAACACCACGCACTCACCGCACACTCGCGGGAGCGGGATTCCCTATGTAGAAAGGAAGAGCTTCACATGCTCAAGTAGAGAATCGTTACCCATGTAGTCTTCTTTGGCGCCATGGAAAAACTACACGGATGGAATTCTTCGCAACGAACATTCCTCCACGGATCCGCTCTCAGATCTCAATATGGTGCTCCGATGCTCCGCCGGCGGCCGGAATCCCTTCCTTCTTCCTCCTCTTTCCAAATCCTTGAGAGAGAGAATGGTGGGAGAGAAATGAAGGATTAACTCCCCTATTCCCAGCCTTAACAGAGCAGGAAACCATCCGGGCCGTTGGATCTTATTTAAAGAAAATGAATGGCTCAGATCCACTCAAAAATCTCCAAACCTGGGCCGAACACGGCTTGGCACACGACCGTGTCCCAGGCCGTGTGCCTCGATCCAGGCACGATCGTCGAACGAAGGAAAGATACACGGGCCAAGACACGCACGTATCTCACCTGACACGCCCGTGTCAGATCTCTCGACATGCCCGTGTCCAGGGGCATGTTACCCATAAACGCCACGCCAACAGCCACGACCCAACTGAATACGGGTACTGACACGGGTAGGCACACACCCATGTCAAATGACACGCCCGTGTCATTCAACCGTGTTCCTGGCCGTGTCCTTCTCGGGATGAAAACGACCAAAAATCACCAGCCAGACACGACCTTATACACGCCCGTGTCCTAGGCCGTATACCCCTATACAGGCACCAAAAATCTCTTTTTACGCGACCGACTCAAATATAACTTTCGGGGCATTACAAATCTCTCCCACTTAAGGAATTTCGTCCCGAAATGAAGTAAAGGTACACAAATCTAAATAATACCTGAGTGGAATAACTCGGGGTATTCCTCCAACATAGCTTGTTCTCGCTCCCATGAAATCTCCTCACGTCCACAATTATCCCAACGGACTTTAACCATTCTGACCTCCTTGTTGCAGAGTCGCTTGACTACAACATCTTCAATACGTACTGGTTTGACCCTGGTTGTCAACTCATAATCAACCGGTACTTGTTTGTCCGCAATGATCTACGATGGCTCTTGCACTGCCTTACGCAACACCGACACGTGGAATAAGTCATGTAGCCCACTCAACTCCACCGACAACTTCAATATATATGCCGCCTCTCCAACACGCTCCAGGATTTCAAATGCTCCAAGGTATCTCAGAATCAGCTTCTTCAAGCGTCGAACCCGTGATACACCCTTGAACGGCTTGATTTTTAGATACACCATGTCGTCAACACTGAACTTCACGTTCCTATGCTTGGCAATGTATGTCACAACCTGCATTTTCTCAACGATAAAATCGTATCAGAGCTAGAGAAAACGCGTGCCGTGATGCCACGTCGTGCAGGGGATAACTGCACACGCTCAGGCAAAACTCCACACCTTAGATTTTAAGGAAAAACGTTGATTAATTATGAAAGGAAAACAGTTATGTTGATTTGCCGTATCCCTCGGCACGGTGGATCAGCTAGTCCACAATTAAAAGTATAAGTATACGCAGCAGAAAATAGTTTGGTTCAATTAAGTTGACACCCTAGTGAGCATAAGTGTCCCCGAGGGACAACTCATGCTATGCACGACTCTAAGTGAATATAATAGATATAAAAGGTAGTCTTTTTACGCTAAGGAAATATAGTGTCTTTGTTTTATAATTATGCTATGCATGATATACATATAATAATGCTTTTAGGGTTTAAAATATCTAACATGCAACCTAGCAAAAATCCTTCCCAGAAGCAAGTAAACAACCACTAATAGGCAAAAACAGCAGTTTAAGTTCATACCCAGCATCGCAAGAAGCCACCAGTGGGCGCCAACAACCTGACACGAACCCACTGGTGAGTATGTATGTCTATACAGAAAAGTAAAGAACTACCTCACAGAATCGGGATCAGCTGTCTCAGCTACCCAAGAGGCCGCAAACCAGCCCCTCCAAAAGAACTAGCCGCTGAACCGGCTACAACCTGGACCTGAGGCATTCAAGAAAAGAACACCTCAGCAAGGAAATAATCAAAAGTGTAAATAAAGCATTAGAGTTAAGAGCAAAAAGAAGGGTTTACCAACCCGACAACAAGCTGCTATAAGCCAAAAAAAAGAGCATGACAGTAAGAAAAGAGCACTGTCTAAAGCATAGCAAAGCACGCCAAGTGCGAGCAATAAAAGCAACAAGCTCAACAAAAGAGTCTAACATTCCTAATAGGTGGGTAAGTGGCAGTGGTCAAAAACATGGATCTGAATACATAACCAAAATCAGATCCAACAAAAGGGCTAAGGGGTCGCCAGTGGCAGCTTTAGGGTCCCACACACCAACCCAAACCAGGGCAAACAGGCGGTGGCCACAGCTCTCCACGTCAAAATCCACCCCTCGAGAGGCCACTAAAACTCCACCACCTGCCACAACCCAAGAGTCGGCAAACAAAAATTTGCCGAACACCCAATACCACCCCCTAAAGGAAGGGAAAAGTCACACTAACAATCCTAAGGTACACATGAACTCAGGATAGAACTGTCGAGCCCACTCGACGCAGCGTGGAGTAAACTCCACTCGCCTGACGCCTAAAAATACCTAGCCGCAAGTCCTACGCTGGGTGACGGCGTGGAGTGAGCTCGGCTCACTCGACGCTGTCAGCGCTTTCCACTTAGGGTAAACGTAAGTCTTGCTAAAATCGCAGCTTAAGCCATCTCATGCGCGAAAAACAGAGAGTTGGAGATTTAATCCCAACCCACCGTTCCGTCCTAACTACACGGAGCTACCGCAACTAACCCTAAACTGTAACTAACAACCACCTCACCCTAACTCTAGCCACCCACTGGACACTAAACCTCCGACAAAAGAGAACATTGATTAAAATTCCAGAAAAAGAAATGAAGAATCAGCACTTGATTAAAAGCTTGATGTAATAACTTAACCTGCTGCACTAGGGAGGAAAAAAGACAAAGAGAACAGAGCTTTGCAGAAGAAATAAAAAAGATCATGGGTTAGAAAATAAATTTGGCAAGGGCAAGGGGCCACTTGCCTCTACCTCTTCGGAAAAACAAACAACAGCCGCACCACGGCTTGGCTCCGGCGGCAAGATCGGCCACCTAGAAGACCAAAGCTGATACTTGAGGGAAGAAAGAAATCAGATATTTAGAAATTCCTGGAATCGAACTCTAAATCAAGAAAAACTTACATGGAAGGGAAGATCTAGCCGAGAGCAAACCGAATGCGCTATTACACGAGAAAAACGGGCTCTAACCTTCCCGAAATCGCCGGCCAAAACAACCACCGCCTCCTCTCAAAACCCTTCCGCTGGAAGCTCTCCAGACTCGGGAATGATTAAAAATGAGGAGGAAAAACAGTTCACGGCAACAAAAGACGATTTCAGGAAAAAAGTACGGAACACGCCCAAGACACGCCCGTGACACGGCCCGACACGCCCGTGTCACGGGGCGTGTACTCACACACTCGACGAACGTCGATCTCTACTCGACGAAAACACGGGACACGGCCCCCAGACACGCCCGTGACACGGCCCGACACGCCCGTGTCACGGGGCGTGTACTCACGCACCTACCCACTCGACGAAAGTCGATCTCCGCTCGACGAAGCAAGGGACACGCCCTGTGACACGCCCGTGTCACAGGCCGTGTACCAACTCGAACACCGCCCGACGATCGTGGAGCGCCGATCGTCGAACAGAGAGACACGCCCCAATGTCACGCCCGTGTTTGACACGACACGCCCGTGATAGGGTCGTGTTCTCACTAAACACCGCCTGACGACCATCGAGCGCAGCTCGACGAACCGAAGGGGGACACGCCCGTGACACGCCCGTGTCACGGCCGTGTTCCTACAAAAAACCCCGTCGACCAAAAATTCGTCGACCGGAGGAACGGGAGCTCTGCCCGAGCACGACACGCCCTGGGTCACGGGCGTGACCCAGGCCGTGTCACCCAAACTTACACAGAAAAGAAACCTGCTAACACCTAGCAAACAAGAGACAAGGCACCAGCCTACAAGCTCAGCCACAACAGACCACGCACAGCACAACAAACATTACAAACATGCAGCTAACAAAACAACGCCGAAACGACGCGAAGGCAAACGATCTCGGATCTCGACCAAAACTCGCACCGTAGCTAAACAACCAAGCCACGAAAACAACGGCGAGGTCGAAAACAACATCCGACGATCGAACACTCGGGCTAACACCTCCCGAAGCCAAAACGCAAGCATTTCCCTAAGAGGCCCAACCGAGTCACCAAAACAGACTCCGGCTAGCTGGGGAAACTTGCCAACTGGCTACAACCAGGCTATACAAGGAACCTACAGAGCTAGGACCGCGCTCTACAACGGCGAAGGGCCGGAAATGCGTCATCTTAACGCCAATCCAAAATCAAACAAAACACAGAAAAACCGGGGGCGTTACAGCCACTCCCCCTAAAAGAAAGTTTCGCCTCGAAACTTTACTCACAACACTCCTATGAAGAAGGAGAGAGAAAGAGCCAGGAAAGGACTATATAATCATAAATAAAACAAAACATACCAGGCACAAGCTCAGGGAAACAGATGAGGGTAAGCCTCCCTCATAGCCGACTCCAACTCCCAAGTCGTGCTTTCTACATCCTGATTTCTCCATAAAACTTTAACCATCGGAATAGACTTCTTCCGCAGCGCACGAACCTGAGAATCCAGAATGCGGACAGGCACCTCCACATAAGAAAGATTCGGCTCCAACTGAGGCACAGAATCCAAAACCTGCCTGCCATTCGATACACATTTCCGCAGCTGACTGACGTGGAAGACATTATGCACGCCAGGGAAATTTGCGGGCAACGCCAGCCTATAAGCTGATATCCCAATCCGCTCAACAATCGAAAACGGCCCCACGAACCTCGGGTCCAACTTCCTGTTCTTGCCAAAACGCTTGACTCCGATCAACGGGGAGACCTTTAAGAACACCGAGTCCCCCACCAAAAATTCCAAATCCGATCTACGCCGATTGGCATTTTTCTCATATCTCTCCTGGGCTATCCGAAGCTTTTCCCGTATAAGCTTCACAGCAGTTTCCATCTGCTCGAGTGCTTCTGGACCCAACAAAGGCCTCTCGCCAACCTTAGCCCAAAACAAGGGAGTCCTGCAGCGCCTCCCATACAAAGCTTCGAAAGGAGCCATTTGCAAGCTTTCTTGATAACTGTTGTTATATGCAAATTCCATAAGCCGCAAGCGCTCATCCCACGCTCCTCCGTGCTCCAGAATATAACATTGGATCATATCTTCCACAATCTGATTTACTCGCTTTGTCTGACCATTGGTCTGGGGATGATAAGCTGTGGAATATCTCAAATCTGTACCCAACCCTTCTTGAAGGCTCTTCCAAAAACGAGATGTAAACCTGGAGTCTCGATCCGATATGATACTCACGGGTACACCGTGCAATCTAATAACCTCATCCAAATACAGCTCGGCTACCTGAAAGTCCACCTAGTGTCAGCTATGTGCACCTATGGGGGGGGGGGGGAATAGGTGACGAGTAACGCTTTTGCGGAATATACGAACGTACCTGCACAATAAAAATACAAAGCACAGCACACAGAAAACACAGACAATTTATAGTGGTTCCCCAACTTGGGTACATCCACTTTCCCCCTTCGACCTATCTCCCCAACAAGGGACGACTCGGTCACTTCTCCAACGGGATTGAAATCCAATCCCTTCACTAACGGAAGGAGCCCTTCCACACGTGAGAGTCAACACTCCCATAAGCCGGGTTGCACCCAACCCTTACAACACGGAACAAAAGTTCCTTTACAACAAACTTAAATATAGAATGTACACGTGATGCAAACTTCTTTTGGAGACTACGGTGTTCCTCTTGTTCGACGACGTGTTCTTGAAGTCGATGAAGAGTCTACAACCTTGGTCTCTCTTGGAGAGGATCTCCCCGGAACCGGCGGCGACACACGAGCGGCGGCTAGCTTCGGGATCGGCGGCTACGATGATGAGCGGCTGCTGAACTTGGAGATCCAAACTTCGTAGCGAAGCAAACTAGGTCTACCAACGGTCACTCTAGGATCGGTCGTCTCGATCGATTCGGACGGAGGAATTTTTTCCTGTCAACAAATCGAGAGACAAGAGATCTCTGGATAGACGCGTGAGACTCAAGCCTTGCTAGGCTTCTGTCGCCGGAGATTACGAAGGAATCTCAAATGTTGACGGCGACAAACAATCCCGAGCGCGACGGCGGCGGCGGAGAGGAGTTGCGGAATTAGGGTTACGAGGCGGCTCGGTTTCTTTCTCCATTTTCCGTCCCTTTACTGTTCAAAAATACTGGAATATATATACTGTTGAATTCTCAAATATGACCGTTTGCGGGACCCACAAAAGAAATCCCTAAGTCCGGTTCAAACTAGTCCAAAGGCAGAATCCGGTCCAGCAGCATCCTGAGAAAATGCCAAGTGAAAATCGGCGAGAATCGCAGGCGATTCTCGACGAATCGGCGAGAATCACTAAGTGATTCTCGACGATTCGTCGAGAATCGTTAGTGATTCTCGCCGAATCACTTATTGATTCTCAACGAATTTTACTTTGTATGCATGAGCTGCATGGCCACTGGTTCGGCGAGAATCACTAGTGATTCTCGCCGAATCTTACTTGGCACCATTTAGAGGTGGCCAGAAGGAGTCGGCGAGAATCACTAATGATTCTCGTCGATTCGGCGAGAATCACTAGTGATTCTCGCCGAATCGGCGAGAATCACTTGGTGATTCTCGTCGAATTTGCCTTGGACGAATTTTCGTCTTCCACCCAGGAGCTGCTCCTTGATCCTCCATGCTCCTTGTCTTCTCTTTCATATGAACGGCCCTGTACTTGAAAGTAAGTGCACTCCAATAGAGAGAGTGCATATAGGCCAACACACTGATCTGCTCAACGAGGGATTACGTCGTGCAGACCCGTGTATATTGACCTACTGCACCCTGACATTGGTATGCACTTAGCGTGGAGGAACTGCAAGCACAACTTGAGATGTTTCATCAAATACATTGTGAATTCATCTTAGCTTGACAGGTGGCTTCCTCAAATCTAGGTAATCGTGGATACAATACCCAACAATCTCCCCCTATTTGACGAAGCCAAAACCCTACTAGCTAAGATGAATAACACTTATCAAATAATAAACATAGCATTCAGAAATTAAACATGCAGCACAAGAGAATATATGCAATCAGATCAGGACTTGAGTCATTCACAAATTCAAATATATATACCAAGATAAATATATTCACATATAATCCAAAATTGTTTATATGACAATAATAATCATTAAATGTTCTTAAGACACAGTGACAAGCTATAAAGTGTTGACTATTTGTCCTTAGCTACGTCACCCTTAAGATTTTGAGCCAAGTAATTCTTGCTTTGCCTCTCCATGTATTCTTTGGGCTTCGGGTAGTACCTAGGAGGAGCAACTTTATCTGGATCCTTGTTGTTTCTGAAAAAGATGTTGCGTTTCGCTTCAAACGTTTTGTGCGTTTCCCACTCATACTGGCTATATACTTCGTTTCGATTGATCTCTCCTCTTTCTTGCAGCCAGAAGGTGTCTAAGATTATGTTCCTTAAAACTGGACTCCACCTTTCATTTCGTACCTCCTCCTCATTCATTCGAGTTCTCTTTGCAGCCTGTGTCTCCTTGGATATCCCTTCTTGAACTTTTCTCTTTCCCCTGGCTTTTGCTAAGGCCTCCTGGTCAAACATACTCCTCAGTTTAGATTTGGAGAGGGCCCTAGCATCAGCGTCATGTGTGGGAGTATCTGCAGCAGCACTTGCACTTACATCCTCAGCAACACTTACTTCCTCAGCAGCCTTAGATGTCTCAGGGACATGAATACCGGCAGGATGGTCAGGTAGGACGACGCCTAACGTACCCAGCGCCTGTTGGAGCATCCACCAGCAGCTCTCATAGACATATTTGCTTGATTGTGCGAAGTTTGTATCCATGCTTTCTTGGAGCTCGGCCAACTTAGCGATATACTCTTTCTCCCCCTTTTTGGCTTCGTCAGCTATGCAGTTGGCATATGAGTGTAGGGAGTCATCAATATGCTTAGTTGTCTTGGTGAATTCAGTGATCAGGGCCTGCTGATTTGCATTTAAAGTGACCATATTACCATCAAACTTCTGAATATTGTTGGCTACAACGTGTGCGTTCTGATTTACAACAGCCAGAGTATCAGTATTCTTTTTCAAACCGGCCATTAAAAGTGTGACAGCTTCGCCGGCCGCGGTATACTTTTCTTCGAATTTCTTCTCCATCACATCCAGTTTATGGTTGATCTCTACCATATTTTTAAGCATGAGATCTTCAGAAGTCTTAATCTTTTTCAGCAGTGTTTTCTGAGCTGTATCAAAAGAGGCTTTAAGCTCATTCACTATTCCTTGAATGACATTGATAGTGTGAGTGGCCAGCTAATCTCGTAACGGTATGGTCGGAGGCACTTGAGGGCCTTGCATTTCTGCAGACGCATCTGTGGAGCTGGATACCATCACAGTCTCTACAGGAGGAATGTTGGCGGCCTCTGTAGAGTTATTTAACTCCCCCTCCACTGGTGCAGATTTGTCAGGTGGAGGTTCAACAGGATCCGGAGTCTCAAGTACTTCATGGCCCTCATTCTCATCTTCCTCTCCATCCTCATCCAAGAAGTCAAGTATATCAGCAGCTTCTTCCAATTCTCGATCAGCAGTTTCCAGTGCGTCAGCTTCGGTTCTTTGAGTGTTTCTGTTCAGGACCTCCTCATCCTCCAGCTCAGGTTCACTTACTTCATGAATTTCGGCCACCGCATCTCTGGCCACCTGGGCAATTTCAGAAACTATATCTGTATGAGGGGGTAGAGTCTCCCCCTCGATTCCTGCAGTCAGGGTATCAGGAATTTCACGGGGGGTGACTGCTGGAGATACTTCCTGTCGCTCTTCCACAGCAGGCTACCCGATCCACCTCTCCCATCGATCAAACACACTTGCATCCATCTTCTTCAAGTAGTGGAGAGGGACCCCTTTGCTCATGTCAAACTTGTCTCCGTTCAGCTGGTTTAGATATAAGCTTATGATGCGGCCAAAACTTGGAGTGCCCAAGGTGTCCTTGATCTTTTGGAACAGCAACTCCCCCCCAGTTGAAGCTCTTGCGACAGACAATAGCTATGAGGATCTTGAACATATCTCCTGAGATATGGTCATGCGAGCCCGTCTTGCAGATGAGAACTTTTCCGATAACGTCAGATAGGAGCTTCCCTTCTTCATTCATCTCCTTTCTCTTTATTGATCGAGTTCCTCGTGGAAGACCGCAGAACAAGAGAGTTCTGGTTTTGTCCTCGTCCTCCAAGTAGTCCTCCTGCTCCGAACTAGAAAGATGCAGGTAGCGAGTTAGCTTACTAGCAGACATCTTTACTTTTGTCCCAGCCACCTTGCTCTTGATTATGGAGTCTCTATCTCGGAGTCTTGCGGTAGAGAAGAACTCCAGCACTTCTTTGTCCAGGACTTTGCAAGGGTGCTCCAAGACGAAGGTTAGCCCAGCCTCTTCCAGCATTAGAATGATATTCCGGAATTCGTCTGAGGCATGAGAAAATCCAGTCCGAACCAGCTCGCAGCCAGAGACCAACCCTGCAGTCGTCCTTGGAGCCATTGTAGATCTAGAGAGAAGCCCTACTCAAAACGTTAATGAACTTTCAAAAAGAAAACTTCATTAGTGGATGCTTCGGGTGAGGGGATACCTAGAGGTGAAGTCGGTGAGGTGGTTTGAGCGGAGCAAAATCGAGACTTGGGGAGATCGACGGTGCGGGCTTCGGCGGGAGTCGTCGGGAGCCTTTCGACGAGAACTTTGCGAGACCCTTGCGGGAGCTTAGAAGGAGACTTCACGAGCTGCGGGTTTCGGCGAGTCGGAGGGAGAGCTCCTGCGGGTTGCGGCGAATCGGCGGAAGGACTTGGGAGAGCGCTTGCGGGTCATCGGGAGAACTTTTGCGGGACTCGTGAAGAAGACGAGGGGTCGGCGGGATTCGTGATAAATACGAATAGGCGGAAGGGCTCTTTCGGCGGGATTTTCTAATTCGTCGGGATTCGGGGTGAATGTCAAGGGTCGGCGGGATTAGTCAGTCAGGAGATTTGCCGGCTCCTGATACCTTTTGTCTGACTCGAAATTGAGAGGTCCCTTGACTAGAAATTTTCACGTTGAGAAGCTTGCAACCTTTTATGAGATTTTCTGATGTCATGTCTATATACACATGATAAATACATGTATATTTTACAGTCAAACAAGTTGGATTTAACGAGGCTTTTTCAAAGACTTCTTGATGTCAATTGTGAGTTGTCGAGATTCACGATGACATAACTTCGTTACCCCTTTATTGATGTGTAATGGTTTGCATGCATCGAGTTAATCTCTCCGTAATGTGCACACACACATGATAAGCATAAGTATACGTATACACAAGGATAGAAATATATATATATATATATGTTTATTTTGAATGAGGATGCATCATGACACAAGTCCTTGAACTGATCAAAATTACCTGGGATTTTGAGAGTCATCGTTTTAGTCCCACAGGTAGAACACATTAGAGGCTCAAAGTGAATATGCTCAAACAGGTAGCACATCTGTTATTGCAGACGTTTGTTCCACGTTAGCCTTGAGCCACCTACTGTCTAGGTCCCATCATATTCCCGGGGACCTAGACTATCCTGCAAGAAAGAATTACTTTACCTTAGGAACCCAAATCATTTTGGGTCCTAGGTTCCTGTTAGCATAAGCACGCAACTGCCTTCCTTCAGAAAACCTGTCTGGAAGACTACCTCTGTCCCTAGAATGTGGATAAGCCCTTGCTGTGGGCACAGAGGGGTTGTGCCAACAGTCAATGGCAAAGTGCCCCACTTTGCCGCAGCACCAACAAGGGTGAATGTTGTATCGCCGTTTTCGACCTGATCTAGTGACTGATGAAGTCACGGTCCTAGGTCTAAACGGGATAGGGCATGTTCTTGTCACACAAATTCCTCTTCCATCGTGACACGAGGAAGGGTGGAACGAATGCATGATGTGAGCGTTATGAGGCCGAGAAGGTGGTGCCATTCTTTCAGGCATCTCCCTTGCTGAAGCCCCATGAAGCCTGACATCATGACTTCTATCCTCCCTATCCCGTGTCCTCGAATGGTGAGAAGTCTCCTGTGAACTCGGACATGCAGATCCACACTTTGTTGTGGCAGTGGCCGTGAATACAAAGGGCTCAGAATGAGCCTTAGGTATTCTCTCGTGGGTGGCCATGCCGGCCCTTGCACTCCAGGTGTCTCCACATGGGGACAGATCATCCTTGCAGTGACCACGACTATTCCTGAGGTCATACTTGAAGGCATGATGAGTTGCCTTCCTTCTTGGAGTGGGGGGTCGGAAAACCATTTCCCCATTTCTCCAAGAATTGATAATCCGGGAGATCCACCCGTTTTCTTGCTTTCTCTTAATAGCATCAACCTTGGAGAAGTTTGATACTATTCTTTTCTCATTCTCTAGACTACTCTCTAGAGCTGAGATCTTAGAGTCCTTGACCTTGTTGGATGCCAATTGGAGAACCAGCAAGATCTTCAGTCGAGCAATTTCTTGAGCTTGCTCCTCAGCAAGTAGGTTGCTTTCCTGAAGGAC
Source organism: Platanthera guangdongensis (assembly GCA_039583875.1). Taxonomy (NCBI): domain Eukaryota; kingdom Viridiplantae; phylum Streptophyta; class Magnoliopsida; order Asparagales; family Orchidaceae; genus Platanthera; species Platanthera guangdongensis. Next base: position 68,374,789 of record CM077165.1, read on the forward strand.
TCTCTTCAGGGAGTCAGAATTTTCTGAAGGAGAGCAGTTCCCGTCTTCAAATATTTCATGAGATACGGGGCAGGAGAAAGAAGTTACCTGCTCTTCAGCGCTATGGTCATCTGATTCAGTGACAATTGTTTCATCCACATCCGAGCTACTTTCCTCACTATCTTCTTCAGTCTCTGACAAGGATACTGGAGCTCTGATGCAATCCGAGGGATCCTGGCATTCATCTTCAGAAGTGTGGACCCCCACATACGCTTCATCCTCTGATTGGCAGCATATTCCAGCTTTCTCTGACCCCCCCCATTAGCTCTGAGATCATCATCCACAGAGATTTAGTCGTTCTACATTTTCCCAATCTAGAGCGAGAGGCTCCAGACCAGACATCCATGATGATTTGTCGAATCCTCTCATCCAAGTGAAATAGTGATAGTTCCGTCTCTGACATCTCAGCAATGCCCATGGGCACTTGGATCCCAGAGTCGGAGGTCTTCATGGGGATAAACGGACCCTCTTCCAGGATGAAGGAAGCTCGAGGATCGATAGCATCAAGGTGAAAGGATACTCTCATTCTCCAGATGGGATAATAATCCTTTGTGCATGCGGGGAGTTTGAGTGGCGGAATCTCATAATCCAGATCCATGCTTCTGACACTGGTGGCAGGATTCTACTCAAGGTGTTAACCTTTTTGAAGAGTAACCTCCCTCGGATACCACTTGAAAGTCCACCTAGTGTCAGCTATGTGCACCTATGGGGGGGGGGGGGGGAATAGGTGACGAGTAGCGCTTTTGCGGAATATACGAACGTACCTGCACAATAAAAATACAAAGCACAGCACACAGAAAACACAGGCAATTTATAGTGGTTCCCCAACTTGGGTACATCCACTTTCCCCCTTCGACCTATCTCCCCAACAAGGGACGACTCGGTCACTTCTCCAACGGGATTGAAATCCAATCCCTTCACTAACGGAAGGAACCCTTCCACACGTGAGAGTCAACACTCCCACAAGCCGGGTTGCACCCAACCCTTACAACACGGAACAAAAGTTCCTTTACAACAAAATTAAATATAGAATGTACACGTGATGCAAACTTCTTTTGGAGACTACGGTGTTCCTCTTGTTCAACGACGTGTTCTTGAAGTCGATGAAGAGTCTACAACCTTGGTCTCTCTTGGAGAGGATCTCCCCGGAACCGGCGGCGGCACACGAGCGGCGGCTAGCTTCGGGATCGGCGGCTACGATGATGAGCGGCTGCTGAACTTGGAGATCCAAACTTCGTAGCGAAGCAAACTAGGTCTACCAACGGTCACTCTAGGATCGGTCGTCTCGATCGATTCGGACGGAGGAATTTTTTCCGGTCAACAAATCGAGAGACAAGAGATCTCTGGATAGACGCATGAGACTCAAGCCTTGCTAGGCTTCTGTCTCCGGAGATTACGAAGGAATCTCAAATATTGACGGCGACCAACAATCCCGAGCGCGACGGCGGCGGCGGAGAGGAGTCGCGGAATTAGGGTTACGAGGCGGCTCGGTTTCTTTCTCCGTTTTCCGTCCCTTTACTGTTCAAAAATACTGGAATATATATACTGTTGAATTCTCAAATATGACCGTTTGCGGGACCCACAAAAGAAATCCCTAAGTCCGGTTCAAACTAGTCCAAAGGCAGAATCCGGTCCAGCAGCATCCTGAGAAAACGCCAAGTGAAAATCGGCGAGAATCGCAGGCGATTCTCGACGAATCGGCGAGAATCACTAAGTGATTCTCGACGATTCGTCGAGAATCGTTAGTGATTCTCGCCGAATCACTTATTGATTCTCAACGAATTTTACTTTGTATGCATGAGCTGCATGGCCACTGGTTCGGCGAGAATCACTAGTGATTCTCGCCGAATCTTACTTGGCACCATTTAGAGGTGGCCAGAAGGAGTCGGCGAGAATCACTAATGATTCTCGTCGATTCGGCGAGAATCACTAGTGATTCTCGCCGAATCGGCGAGAATCACTTGGCGATTCTCGTCGAATTTGCCTTGGACGAATTTTCGTCTTCCACCCAGGAGCTGCACCTTGATCCTCCATGCTCCTTGTCTTCTCTTGCATATGAACGGCCCTGTACTTGAAAGTAAGTGCACTCCAATAGAGAGAGTGCATATAGGCCAACACACTGATCTGCTCAACGAGGGATTACGTCGTGCAGACCCGTGTATATTGACCTACTGCACCCTGACATTGGTGTGCACTTAGCGTGGAGGAACTGCAAGCACAACTTGAGATGTTTCATCAAATACATTGTGAATTCATCTTAGCTTGACAGGTGGCTTCCTCAAATCTAGGTAATCGTGGATACAATACCCAACACTATCTTCCTCATCGGATAATCGATCTTAAATGGTACGAAGTGAGCACTCTTCGTCAATCTGTCTATGATCACCCAAACTGAATCATGCCCTTTAGGAGATCTCGGTAAGCCTGTGATGAAATCCATCGAGATACTCTCCCACTTCCACATCGGAATCTCTAAGGGAGTTAGCTTGCCACCAGGCCTTCCATGGCCGGCCTTCACACGCCTGCAAGTGAAGCACTCAGAAACAAATCTGGCTATGTCCTTCTTCATCCCATACCACCAGGCAATCTGCTTTAAATCATGGTACATTTTGGTAGACCCTGGATGGTAGGTAACACTAGATCCGTGGGCTTCTCTGCACACCATATCCCGGATATACCCAACTGCGGGAATGCAAAACCTGCCACGATACTTCAAGGTACCTGCATCATCTATAGAGAAATCTGGTAATTCACCCTTTTCAGCTCGAAGGTACAAATGCAAAATATCGGGATCATCCTTCTGATGCAGTCGTGTAAGCGCAATCCACGAAGGTTCTGCCACTGCCAAGCTACTCTGCGAATCGCAGCTTCCCACAGAAATGTCCATCAAAAGAAACTCTTCCACAAGACGCTCGGCGGAGAGATTGAAAATCTTTCCTGACTTCCGACTTAGGGCATCGGCTACCACATTTGCCTTACCCGGATGATACTGGATTTCAACATCATAGTCGGCCACGTACTCCAACCACCGCCGCTGGCGCAGATTCAACTCTTTCTGAGTGAAGACATACTTCAAACTCTTATGATCCGTGAAAATCTTGCACTGCGCGCCATACAACAAATGCCTCCACAATTTCAACGCATAGATCACGGCTGCAAACTCCAGGTCATGCATAGGGTAATTCCTCTCATGAGTCTTTAACTGCCTCGACCCGTACGCAATCACATTCCTGCACTGCATCAAAACGCAGCCCAGTCCGACGTGCGACGCGTCCACATATATATCATACTCACTATCTTCAGTAGGCAAAGATAAAACTGGAGCTGAACATAACCTTCTTTTTAATTCCTCAAAAGCCTCCTCACACTTGCTATCCCATATGAAGGCTGCATTCTTCTGCGTCAACCTGGTCAACGGCGCAGACAAAGTAAAGAATCCCTCTACGAATCTCCTATAATATCCAGCCAAGCCCAAGAAGCTTCTGATCTCTTTGGGAGTAACAGACCTCGCCCATTCCATAACAGCAGCGATCTTTTCTGGGTCCACCGATATTCCCTCCTTATTCACCACGTGGCCGAGAAAAGAAACTTGAGGCAACCAAAATTCGCACTTGTTCAGCTTGGCGTATAGCTTATGGTCTCTCAGAGTCGCCAAGACCAGACGCAGATGCCGATCATGCTCCTCCGCATCTTTAGAATACACCAAAACATCATCTATAAAGACAATCACAAACTTATCCAGGAAGTCTTTGAAAACTCTATTCATCAGATCCATAAAAGCTGAGGGCGCATTAGTCAAACCAAATGACATAACTAAAAACTCAAAATGCCCATGACGAGAGCGGAACGCCGTCCGCGGAACATCTGACTCCCGAATCCTCAACTGGTGATAGCCCGATCGAAGATCTATCTTGGAAAACACGGCACTACCACGCAGTTGGTCAAACAGATCGTCAATCCGAGGTAAAGGGTACCTGTTCTTAATAGTAACCTTGTTCAGTTCTCTATAGTCGATGCATAGCCTCATCGACCCATCCTTCTTTTTAACGAACAGCACTGGAGCACCCCATGGTGAAGAACTCGGCCTAATGAACCCTTTTGCCAACATCTCATCCAGCTGAACTCGCAACTCTTCCAGCTCTCGCGGGGCCATCCGGTACGGCGCCTTGGCAATAGGACGCGTGCCTGGCTCCAAATCTATAGCAAACTCGACATCTCGATCGGGTGGAAGACCGGGAAGATCATCAGGAAACACATCGGAGAAGTCACACACCACAGGGATCTCTTGTAAACACGGCACTCTAACAACAGCCCCTACCAGAGAGACCACACAGGCAGAACAACCAGAATCAAGCAACTTTCGAGCACGCACCGCAGAAATGACTGGAGACTCCTGGAGAGAATACCCATAAACGCTCCCTGGCTGACCGTTGTCCTTGACGAAGTCCAAGCGCTTACCCTTGCACTGGATCACAGCATCATACCTTGACAACCAGTCCATGCCCAAGATAACATCGAAGTCCTCCAGGTCAATCACCTTCAGATCTGCCTTGGCTAGAAAATCCCCCAACAAGATCGGACAATCAAGGACACCCAGGTCCGTAACCACAGAGTCACCGGAGGGGAACTTAACGCAAAAGGCACCACCAACACGATCTAGGCCCAAACTGAACCGCTCCACGAAGGCTCTAGCCACAAACGAGTGGGTAGCGCCTGAATCGAAGAGAACGCGCGCCCAGCGGTTATTTACCTTAAATCGTCCTACAAATAGCGCACGCATCTAAGGAAACAAACGCTAAAACGAAAACTACAACCATAAAGGGATCATAACGAAACGACTGAGGGGAAGTCAAACCTGAGATAACCTGGGTCGAAGTCTGTGCTTCGTCTGCCGAAAGCACATTCAGCTTCCCTTTTCCTCTATCCAATTGCTGAGGCGGTGGCAAAGCCTGGAGGGGTACTGGCTGCAGAATAGGCTGGGACTGTGGGCACTTTGTCTTGAGATGACCCTTCTGCCCACACTGAAAACAGACTTTATCTCTCGACCAGCAATGGGCAGCCTCATGCCCCTTCCTTCCACACAAGGCACACACCAAGTCTCCTCTGGGAGCACCCTGAATTGCGTGCACCTGTTCCTTCTTCTGCGCTCCAAATCTTTTGAAACACTTCTCAAAGGGGTGGCCTGGTCGGCCACAAAAACTACAAACCTCTTTGCTCCTCTTTCTCGAGACCGCATCGGGTTCCTGAGGACTCTTCCCTCCACCGGACTTTCGCTTATCCTTCCACAACTGCTGACCTCTATTCTTGGCATTCTCAATGGCCTCAACCCTCAAGGCAGCTTCGACCACGCTGGCATAACTGACTGCACCGTAGGCATTCGCTAACTGCTGAATGTCACTTCTCAGTCCACCCAGAAATCGCTTAACTCGGTCTGCTTCAACACTCACCAGACCAGGAGCAAACCGACTCAATTTACTAAACTCAATTTCATACTCACTGACCGTGAGTTTCCTCTGCTTCAAATGGAGAAAGTCATTCATCAGCCGGTCCCTCTCGACTGAAGGCAAAAACTTACTCAACAGCATCCCTTTAAATGACTCCCAAGAGCATCCTGCCACCAAACTCTCCTTCTCCCTCAACCACCAATTCTTTGCCAAGCCCTTGAGCTGGTAGGCAGCGAGCATCACTCTCTGATCATCCGTAATCCCCGAATAAGAGAACATCTCCTCAATAGAAATCAGCCAGTCATCCAAAATCATGAAATCTGCTTGCCCATCATAAGTAGGGGGTCTCAGTCGCTGAAACTGGGATATAAACGCCATCTCCGGGGGCACCACGACCAAAGGCACGGGAGGAGCAGGAGGGGCAGGAACAGCTACCCCCTCGGCGGGGTCCGGAACTCTCGGGGCCTGTCCCGCCACCACTGCCACTAGGGACTGAATCTGAGCCTGCATAGCCACCACCTGCCTCGATAGGGTCTCATTACTCTGCCGCAGGTTTTCTACCAACGCCTCGCTCTGCGCTCCTGACGTCTCACCCTCAGATTGGGGGGTCGACCTCGTTGCAGGACGTCTCGCCATCCTATAATCGCACAAGCTTTAGACGAAACTTAGCCCAATAGCTAGAACAAAACTACCCGGTACATACAAACACACTTAAATATGAACTTCAACCGCAAAACTTGCTCTGGGAGTTGTTTTATCATGATGATGTTATGCTTAACCTAAGATGGTTCACCACCATCATACTAACTCATGTGCCTAAACCATGAATGCATGTATTTGTATTCTTTTTGACTCAAAACCATGTGTGTACATATGTCATCTTGCAAATCTTTAGCTTAACACGTTGTGCTTATGAAATGTTATGCTATGCATGATGTGCTATGCATTCTAAAAAAAAAGGCCTTAATGCATGCCATGGGCGGCGTACACATGAAAATGTTATGCATCCCATACTACATAACATTCCCATGCAACGAAAAAAGAAAACGTGCTAGCCGCATGCATGTGGTGAGGTTATGCATCCCATACTACATAACCCTCACATGTTGCCTCCTATGGTGGATCCATATACAAACACATATTATGCATCCCATACTACATAATATGCCCCGTATACTTCTTTATGCTCATGAGTGTAGTGTTCGTGCTTTAGCCAAGACGTGCTGATGACATATCGGTGTGTGTATGGTATGACGCTAACCACTAATGCAAACAAGGGGAAAGGTTGCCCGACCATTTGTCAAGCAACCTCCCTCTGATACCAACTGTCACAACCCGCATTTTCTCAACGATAAAATCATATCAGAGCTAGAGAAAACGCGTGCCGTGATGCCACGTCGTGCAGGGGATAACTGCACACGCTCAGGCAAAACTCCACACCTTAGATTTTAAGGAAAAACGTTGATTAATTATGAAAGGAAAACAGTTATGTTGATTGGCTATATCCCTCGGCACGGTGGATCAGCTAGTCCACAATTAAAAGTATAAGTATACGCAGCAGAAAATAGTTTGGTTTAATTAAGTTGACACCCTAGTGAGCATAAGTGTCCCCGAGGGACAACTCATGCTATGCACGACTCTAAGTGAATATAATAGATATAAAAGGTAGTCTTTTTACGCTAAGGAAATATAGTGTCTTTGTTTTATAATTATGCTATGCATGATATACATATAATAATGCTTTTAGGGTTTAAAATATCTAACATGCAACCTAGCAAAAATCCTTCCCAGAAGCAAGTAAACAACCACTAATAGGCAAAAACAGCAGTTTAAGTTCATACCCAGCATCGCAAGAAGCCACCAGTGGGCGCCAACAACCTGACACGAACCCACTGGTGAGTATGTATGTCTATACAGAAAAGTAAAGAACTACCTCACAGAATCGGGATCAGCTGTCTCAGCTACCCAAGAGGCGGCAAACCAGCCCCTCCAAAAGAACTAGCCGCTGAACCGGCTACAACCTGGACCTGAGGCATTCAAGAAAAGAACACCTCAGCAAGGAAATAATCAAAAGTGTAAATAAAGCATTAGAGTTAAGAGCAAAAAGAAGGGTTTACCAACCCGACAACAAGCTGCTATAAGCCAAAAAAAAAAGAGCATGACAGTAAGAAAAGTGCACTGTCTAAAGCATAGCAAAGCACGCCAAGTGCGAGCAATAAAAGCAACAAGCTCAACAAAAGAGTCTAACATTCCTAATACGTGGGTAAGTGGCAGTGGTCAAAAACATGGATCTGAATACATAACCAAAATCAGATCCAACAAAAAGGTCTAAGGGGTCGCCAATGGCAGCTTTAGGGTCCCACACACCAACCCAAACCAGGGCAAACAGACGGTGGCCACAGCTCTCCACGTTAAAATCCACCCCTCGAGAGGCCACTAAAACTCCACCACCTGCCACAACCCAAGAGTCGGCAAACAAAAATTTGCCGAACACCCAATACCACCCCCTAAAGGAAGGGAAAAGTCACACTAACAATCCTAAGGTACACATGAACTCAGGACAGAACTGTCGAGCCCACTCGACGCAGCGTGGAGTAAACTCCACTCACCTGACGCCTAAAAATACCTAGCCGCAAGTCCTACGCTGGGTGACGGCGTTGAGTGAGCTCGGCTCACTCGACGCTGTTAGCGCTTTCCACTTAGGGTAAACGTAAGTCTTGCTAAAATCACAGCTTAAGCCATCTCATGCGCGAAAAACAGAGAGTTGGAGATTTAATCCCAACCCACCGTTCCGTCCTAACTACACGGAGCTACCGCAACTAACCCTAAACTGTAACTAACAACCACCTCACCCTAACTCTAGCTACCCACTGGACACTAAACCTCCGACAAAAGAGAACATTGATTAAAATTCCAGAAAAAGAAATGAAGAATCAGCACTTGATTAAAAGCTTGATGTAATAACTTAACCTGCTGCCCTAGGGAGGAAAAAAGACAAAGAGAATAGAGCTTTGCAGAAGAAATAAAAAAGATCATGGGTTAGAAAATAAATTTGGCAAGGGCAAGGGGCCACTTGCCTCTACCTCTTCGGAAAAACAAACAACAGCCGCACCACGGCTTGGCTCCGGCGGCAAGATCGGCCACCTAGAAGACCAAAGCTGAAACTTGAGGGAAGAAAGAAATCAGATATTTAAAAATTCCTGGAATCGAACTCTAAATCAAGAAAAACTTACATGGAAGGGAAGATCTAGCCGAGAGCAAACCGAATCCGCTATTACACGAGAAAAACGGGCTCTAACCTTCCCGAAATCGCCGGCCAAAACAACCACCGCCTCCTCTCAAAACCCTTCCGCTGGAAGCTCTCCAGACTCGGGAACGATGAAAAATGAGGAGGAAAAACAGTTCACGGCAACAAAAGACGATTTCAGGAAAAAAGTACGGAACACGCCCAAGACACGCCCGTGACACGGCCCGACACGCCCGTGTCACGGGGCGTGTACTCACACACTCGACGAACGTCGATCTCTACTCGACGAAAACACGGGACACGCCCCCAGACACGCCCGTGACACGGCCCGACATGCCCGTGTCACGGGGCGTGTACTCACGCACCTACCCACTCGACGAAAGTCGATCTCCGCTCGACGAAGCAAGGGACACGCCCTGTGACACGCCCGTGTCACAGGTCGTGTACCAACTCGAACACCGCCCGACGATCATGGAGCGCCGATCGTCGAATAGAGAGACACGCCCCAATGTCACGCCCGTGTTCGACACGACACGCCCGTGACAGGGCCGTGTTCTCACTAAACACCGCCTGACGACCATCGAGCGCAGCTCGACGAACCGAAGGGGGACACGCCCGTGACACGCCCGTGTCACGGCCGTGTTCCTACAAAAAACCCTGTCGACCAAAAATTCGTCGACCGGAGGAACGGGAGCTCTGCCCGAGCACGACACGCCCTGGGTCACGGGCGTGACCCAGGCCGTGTCACCCAAACTTACACAGAAAAGAAACCTGCTAACACCTAGCAAACAAGAGACAAGGCACCAGCCTACAAGCTCAGCCACAACATACCACGCACAACACAACAAACATTACAAACATGCAGCTAACAAAACAACGCCGAAACGACGCGAAGGCAAACGATCTCGGATTTCGACCAAAACTCGCACCGTAGCTAAACAACCAAGCCACGAAAACAACGGCGAGGTCGAAAACAACATCCGACGATCGAACACTCGGGCTAACACCTCCCGAAGCCAAAACGCAAGCATTTCCCTAAGAGGCCCAACCGAGTCACCAAAACAGACTCCGGCTAGCTGGGGAAACTTGCCAACTGGCTACAACCAGGCTACACAAGGAACCTACAGAGCTAGGACCGCGCTCTACAACGGCGAAGGGCCGGAAATGCGTCATCGTAACGCCAATCCAAAATCAAACAAAACACAGAAAAACCGGGGGCGTTACAATGTAATACTTTGCCTGCCTGTCCTGAGCTACCTTCAACCGTTCTTGAATTGTCTGTATCACTGAGGTGGCATCTTCCACTGCTTGATGTTTGTAAAGCTTCGACTCGCCCGTCTCCAAACAAGACAACGACGTACGACACTTCCTCCCGTACAAGGCCTCGAAAGGCGCCATTCCAATACTTGCTTGAAAGCTGTTGTTGTACGCAAACTCCACCATATACAGATAATCCTCCGAATGCTTTCCGAAATATAGGACGCACATGCGAAGCATGTCCTCCGTAGTCCTGTTGACCCTCTCGGTCTGACCATCCGTCTGCGGATGAAAGGCTGTGCTGAAACTCAGCTTAGTTCCCAACATACTATGCACCAACCTCCAATCCTTCGATGTGAAGCGTCCATCTCTATCACTAACAATACTGCGGGGCACACCATGCAATCGTACAATATTCTCCACATAGAGTTTGACTAACTTTTCCACCAGATCTTCTTTCCTGGCTGGAATAAAATGCAACACCTTTGTCAACCTATCTACGACCACCCAAATGACGTCGTTTCCCTGCTGCGATTTCGGCAAACCATGTACAAAATCCATAGATATGTCGTCGAATTTCCATTCCGGGATAGGCAAGGATTTTAGGAAACCTCCGGGCTTCTGGCACTCCGCCTTTACCAAGGCACAAGTACGGCACTTGGCCACATAAAGTGCTACATCCTTCTTCAATCCTAGCCACCAGAATAATTTCTTCATGTCTCTATACATCTTCGTGCTTCCCGGGTGGATTGAGTACTTGGTATGATGAGCCTCATACATCAATTCCTCCCGAAGATTATCCGCACTAGGAACGCATAGACAACCGTCCTTCCTTAGCAATCCATCTATAACAACAAACTGGGAATTTGACCAATCCAAACATTCATCTATGATCCGCTTCATGTTGTTATCCTGAACCAGAGCCCGCCGAACTCTATCAGCTAGGTCACACTGTACCTCTGTCCAAAACAATTTCGCCGCAGCACTAGACTGCTTGTCGACGCAAGATATCTCCAAAGCCTCCAACTCATGGACCAATCTCTCATCATGTACTGATAACCAGTTGGCCTGCGCCGGAGTCCTGCGACTCAATGCATCCGCCACTGTATTTCCCTTCCCAGGCACATAATGTATCTTGAAGGTGTAGTCACCTAAGAACTCCATCCACCTCCGCTGCCTCATGTTCAGATCCTTTTGATCCAACAGGTACTTCAAGCTCTTATGATCGGTGTAAATATCGACCTTCACACCGTACAGGTAGTGCCTCCAAAGCTTTAGAGCAAATATCACGGCCGCTAATTCTAAGTCGTGGACCGGATAATTTCTCTCGTGAGCCTTCAGTTGTCGTGAACCATAGGCTATCACTCCCCCAAGCTGTAGCAGGACACAACCCAAACCACTACCCGAAGCATCACTATAGATCTCGAACCCTTCAGTTACAACTAGCGAACATAAAATAGGCGCCGTGGTCAACCACCTCTTCAATTCTTCAAAAGCCTTTTCGCACTCCAACGACCACTCAATCTTTGATCCTTCCTTGTCAACATCGTGAGTGGAAGTGCTACCCGTGAAAAGTTCTCTACGAAGCGCCTATAGTAGCCGGCAAGTCCCAAAAAACTCCGGACTTCCGCCACAGTAGTCAAAGTAGGCCACTCTCATATTGCCACTATCTTCTCCGGATCCACCGCCATCCCTTCTCCACTGACAACATGACAAAGGAACGCTATCGAGGATAACCAGAATTCACACTTAGAGAACTTAGCATACAACTAACTTTTCCTCAATGTCTCCAACACCATGTGTAGATGATTGTAGTGATCCTCCTCGCACTTCTAGTACACCAGGATATCATCAATAAATACTATCACGAAACGATCTAGGTACCCTCTGAACGTCCTGTTCATCAGATCTATAAACACGGATGGCGCATTCGTCAACCCAAACGGCATAACCGTGAACTCGTAATGCCCAAACCGCGTACTGAATGTTGTCTTTGGGATGTCGCTCTCCCTTATCCTCAACTGATAGTAACCGGATTTCAAATCTAACTTGGAATACACCGTTGACCCAACCAACTGATCAAATAGATCGTCAATCCTTGGGATTGGATATTTATTCTTCTCCATAAGCTTGTTCAATTCCCGATAGTCGATACAAAGCCGCAAGCTCCCATCTTTCTTCTTAACAAAGAGAACTGGTGTGCTCCAAGGTGACGAACTTGGACGCACATAACCTTGCTCCAACAACTCCTGCAGTTGCACTTTCAATTCCGCCATCTCTCACGGGGCTATCCGATATGGAGAGCATGACACCGGTTTGGCACCCGGTACCAGCTTAATGGTAAAATCAATCTCCTGTTGAGGAGGGGCTCCTGGGAGATCATCTGGGAACACATCAGGATACTCGGACACGACTGGAATACTGTCAAGACTTGGCTTAGGCGTCGAAGTCTGCACTAATGTGACAAACAGCTCTGCCCCAGACCGAATTGCCTTAAACACCTGAAGGGCCGACATCAAAATCTTACCCGACCCCTTCATGCCCGCAAAAGTAGTCTCCCGATCAGTGTTCAGACCCAACTTAACTTCCTTATGGTTACAATCAATGCATGCACCCTGCCCTGAGAGCCAATCCATACTGAAGATTATGTCGTACTCTGCCAACGGCAAAAGCGATGCTCGCAAGTCAAAATCCTGGTCTCCAATTCGAATCTTCACTATGCAGATCCTATCAGCGTGCATTGAGCACCCATTGGGCAACAACACATCCAATTTGTCTTTTGCCATCGAGGACGGAACCCCGATGCGCGATATGAATTTTTCGGACAAGAAGGAATGCGATGCTCTCGTATCAAACAGGGCTCTCGCCGGGAACTCAAAGATCAACACAAAGCCTAGCACCAACCAAAGTAAGCTAACAAATACGAAGGTAACAACTATAAAAGTTAAACCACTGTAATTTAACCCATACCTGTCACCACGTCCGCTTGCTTTATGGCGTCTCACAGGCCAAGATTGTAGACTCTAGGCTGGGCTGGAGCATGGTGGGACGCGGTTGACTCCACCACCTTCCCTTTCTCCTCATAAGTCTCTCCAGGCTTCCTCTCGGACTTTGAACGTCCGCTCCAACACTCACGAGCAAAATGCCCCGTCTTCCTGCAGTTTTAGCAAGCTCCTGGGACTCGACTTGTAGTTTCCCCCGATGCACCAGACTGAGGGGTTGAGTTCGAAGTCCTCTGTCTCTTGTTCCACCTGCAGAAACTTGACTTGGCATTTGATACCTTGAACTCAGACTTCTTTTCTCCTGGGTCCTTTTGCTCTTGAACTTTCTTAACGACCTTCTCCAACGAACGGGCCGAATTGACCAAGACTAGGAAGCCTTGCGCCTTAGGCCCAGCAAGTAGTAACTGTAGATCGCCACATAGACCCTCATAGAATCGGTTGGTCTTCCTCTCTTCTTCCATAAACGTAGTACCAGCATAACGACCCAACCGTGTGAACTCATGGAGATACTCGTCCATGCTTCTGGCTCCCTACGTTAACCCAAGAAATTGGTTCTCCATCTCAAGCTTCTGAGAAGAGGGTACAAATCTAGCTAGGAACAATATTGAAAATTCCTCTATCGGCACATCCGCAAGCTACCTTCCCACTAAGAGATGAAACTCAAACTCATCCCACCACAGCCTCGCTTCACCCACCAAAAGAAAAGTCACTATGATGGTCTTCTGCCACTCCTCAGTTAACGTGGCTATCAGGACCCTCTTTATCGAAGAGAGCCAGTCCTCAGCTTGAGCTGACATTCCAACCCCATCGAACCTCGGAGGATTAAAGCCCATTACATGCTTCAGCTGCTTCTCTGTAGCTCTCCTCGGCTCTACCAGATCAACTACTACGCGCTCCATCACTCTCGGCTCTGCCGCCCTAACCAATTCTTGCTCATTCGCAGGAGGTGCGCGATGCATTTGCCCTGCAGGTTGGGCATTTATCATCGTAAATACGGCTTCAGCCACCATTCTGATGGTTTCCGCTGAAGGAGGAGGAGTAGGCATGTCTCTCAGTGCACTACTTTCCGCCGATTATAGAAGCTCTCACTGACCAGCACCGCTCCTAGTTGCCTATAGTAGCAAAGACACACGATTAGACGACAAACAAATTGCTAAAAGCAATCATTGGAACACTCAGATTCCACAAAACAAGTGTATTTTTCATTCCTAAGGGGACATTCATGGGTTCTTTTTGATGTTATAACGATGGCGCACACATGTGCTCACCACCCCTTAAAAGAATTCTCCCACGAATTCATTTAAGCCTAACCGTAACCAGAAGTCTGATACCAAAATGTAACACCCACATCCGTCGCATGACATATAACAGAAGGTACAGCTGGAACCCGACGCAATATACTACAGACAGACGAAAGAGTTACATAAGAATATTCAAACTATCCAATTAAGACTACTCGTCCTACACAGAGCATTCTAGCGGAAGCTTAAGTTGAAAGAACTCAAAACTTAAATCCATTAAACATGAATGTCCACAACCACACCACTGGAATGAAAACCAAATACATTGAAAGGGGAAAACATGGCCTTATGGCCTTACAATAGTTCACTTAATAAATAGTGTCTTACATACATCGGCTCGCAGGCCGGCCACACATGACAAAATAAAAACAACTATTCTACGGCCTTCAAGGGCCAACACAGCAACATGGGCTCCAGCCCGCTATTTGGCACTTGGCTCCGCAGCACCTGCAAGTAATACTCCACCACACAGTGGCAAACAAAGAAACGGTCAGCCAAAAGCCGACCAAATTATAACGACCCCGCCCCTTATTGGGGACGGCGGTGCTCTTTCCCTGCATATCATTAGCCCAATGAAACAATAAAGTGCAATTATATATTTCGCCACAGGTGTAGGCTCGCACGACCAAACACCTCGTGCACTCAGGGCACATTAACGGTGAATCCGGTCAATTCCGTGGCTTCACCACCATCCCAAAGATGGCAACCATGTGAGCATTTAGCCTTTCTGACCACCGTCTAAGGCTCCCAACTATGCCAACGACCAGTCCCCTTTTTGGGTCTCTCGCACCAAACCACATAGCCAAGGTCCGATTCCACTTGCCCGTTTCTCACGCCGCCTAGTCAATTTAAGTCCTACGCGCGGGCCAAGCTTCTCTCGGATCCCAAATTTCCAAATAATCACATAACCAGTTATGTTCTAGGCCGGTTCCCAGACCTTCAAGTTAGCAGAACACGTTTCCGCTCAGTTTTTCGGGTGCTCCTTGAAGCTAACCTCCAAGGATCCCTGCTGCAATCTACCGCGTAGAAACCCGAAAAACCCAAAGCACGGATTCTTCTTCGGAAAAACATATCAAATGCAACATCACCGATCCAGACAATACACGTCCGGGTAGGCTTCACACACAATGCCTATGCCCGTACTTCGATTCCGGACTCTGTATGCAACACAATGGGGACTATTCACATCAACCCCAAGGAACACCATGCACTCACCGAACACTCGCGGGAGCGGGATTCTCTATGCAGAAAGGAAGAGCTTAACATGCTAAAGTAGAGAATCGTTACCCTTGTAGTCCGATTTGGCGCCATGGAAAAACTACACGGATGGAAATATTCGCAACGAACTTTCCTCGACGGATCCGCTCTCAGATCTCAAAATGGTGCTCCGATGCTTCGCCGGCAGCCGGAATCCCTTCCTTCTTCCTCCTCTTTCCAACTCCTTGAGAGAGAGAATGGTGGGAGAGAAATGAAGGATTAACTCCCCTATTCCCGGCCTTAACAGAGTAGGAAACCATCTGGGCCATTGGATCTTATTTAAAGAAAACGAACGGCTCAGATCCACTTAAAAATCTCCAAACCTGGGCTGAACACGGCTTGGCACATGGATGTGTCCCAGGCCGTGTGCCTCGATCCAGGCATGATCGTCGAACGAAGGAAAGACACACGGGCCAAGACACGCCTGTGTCTCACCTGACACGCCCCGTGTCGGGTCTCTCGACACGCCCGTGTTCGGGGGCGTGTTACCCATAACCGCCATGCCAACAGAGACGACCCAACTGAACACGGGTACTGACATGGGTAGGCGCACGCCCGTGTCAAATGACACGCCCGTGTCATTCAACCGTGTTCCTAGCCGTGTCCTTCTCGGGATGAAAACGACCAAAAATCACCAGCCAGACACGGCCTTATACACGCCCGTGTCCTAGGCCGTGTACCCCTATACAGGCACCAAAAATCCCTTTTTACGCGACCGACTCAGATACAACTTTCGGGGCGTTACAATTGGATACTTATTCTTCTGGGTGAGCTTGTTCAGTTTACGGTAGTCAATACATAACCGCAAACAATGATCTTTCTTTTTAATAAATAGAACAGGCGCGCTCCAAGGTGACATGCTTGGGCGAATATAACCCTGCTCCAACAACTCCTGCAGTTGGACTTTCAACTCCGCCATTTCCTTTGGCTCAATGCGATATGGCGAGCGGGCCACAGGTTTCGCACCTGGCACCAACTCGATCGTGAAGTCAATCTCTCGCTGGGGTGGTAGCCCAGGGAGATCCTTGAGAAATACATCTGCAAATTTTGATACCACCGGAACAACGCTCACATTGGCCTTAGGCTCCACAGCCTGAATCAACGTGAAGTAGCACTCCGCGCCCTTTCGAACATCCTTGACTACTTGGAGTGCAGACATTAACATCCCACCCACTCCTCGCATCCCCGTGAACTTACTCTCCTGCTCGGTATTCTTGCCCAACGTGATCTCCTTGGCATTACAATCAATCAAGGCATGCTACTCCACGAGCCAATCCATACCAAAGATCAAGTCAAATTCCAATATCGGCAATACATATGCAGTCAAATAGAAATCCCGACTTCCTATCTGGACCGCCACATAGAAAGCTCGGTCCACGAGCATTAAACAACCATTCGACAACACCACCCTGATGCTATCTGTCTTCACACGACTAGGTATCCCAAGCCGCGCTATGAACTCCTTAGGCAGAAAAGAATGTGAAGCACCCGTATCAAACAGTGCTCGCACTAGCGTGTCCCGAGTCATCACAAAGACTATGACAATCATGTCACACACACAAGCCACATACAAATATGCAATACCAAGCATGCAATAAGCAAAACAATGCAATAACTAACTCATACCTGTGACGACGTCACTCTGCTTCATGGCCTCCTGCAGGCCAAGATTGTAGACTCGGGGCTGCGCCTGCGAGGCAGAGGACTCCATGACTGCCTTTCCTTTCTTTGTATACGACGCTCCTGCCTTCTTTTCACTCTTTGGCGGTACCCAATAATCACGGGCTATATGCCCCACCCGTCCACAATTAAAGCATGTACGAGTCTCCGGCTTTGCAGTGGCCCCAGACGTTGCTCCCGACGCAACTGAAGAAGGAGCTTGTCCAGCCGACTTGGACCTCTTGCCCCACTTCTTCTTGAAAAATGACTTCACTGGTCGGGGCACCTTGAATTTCGACTCTGTCACAGCCAAGGCCCGCTTCCCATGCACCCTCTTCATATCCTTTTCCAGCCGCACGCTGTGTCGACCAACGCCTGGAAGCCTTGGTTCACAGAACTAGAGAGCAGGAACCTCAACTCGTCATGTAGTCCTTTATAGAACCTATTCGTCTTCCTCTGCTCATCCGCAAAGATTGAACCCGCATACTGCCCCAAGCATGTGAACTCATGCATGTACGTTTCAACACTACCTTCTCCTTGCGGCAACCTTTGGAATTCATTCTCCATGGCAATACACTGTGCCGCCGGGAGGTGCTTTGCCAGGAAGAGGCTGGAGAATTCCTCAATCGTCACTTGTGTTAACGGTCGACCCAATAAGTGGTGTAGTTCCATCTCATCCCACCATAAACGAACCTCTCCTTCTAACAAGAAGGTGGCTAAGGTGACTTTCTGATGTTCCTCTGTTCCAATCGCCGTCAAAATCCGCTTGACGCTCGACAACCAGTCCTCAGCCTGTGTAGGGGATCCTAGGCCCGTTAACGTAGGCGGGTTGAAACTCATGAACTACTTTAACTGCTTCTCAGTTGCTCGAGGATCCACAATGGCTACATGTTCTGGCCTCGCCGCAACCTGTTCTGGCCTCAATGCCGGCTGCGCCTGCCCTTGCACCTGCCCAATCAGATGTGCTTGGATCATGTCAAACAATGCCTCAGCAACTAATCGCACAGTTTCCGCAGAAGGCGGAGGTGCAGGAACCTCAGCTGGTGTCGTACTTTCATCAGAACGTTGGGGCTCCGATTGCCCCGCACCACTCCGCATCACCTATAGGTGAATAAGACACACATTAGCGACCTCACACAAGCAAAACAACAAAATAATAACGCGCAGGTTGTAACACCCCCTATCCGGTCTGTCTGTGGTATATGGCGTCGGCCCCGGCCGGACCTACTGCTATATGCTATGCGACGGATAGGGGGTGTTACAATTTGGTATCAGAGGGAGGTTTCGATCCTCCGACTTGTGGGTTATGGGCCCACCACGCTTCCGGGTGGTTACTCAATGGAAACCATCGAACCATTCCAACGTCCTACACAGAGCCATTCTAGCGGAAGCAGTTTTATAAGTTGCAATTAAAAGAACCCAGCACAAATAGAATGAATGTCCACTAAACAATCCCAAAGGAATGAAGTACAAATACACAAGTACTGGCCTTAGGGCCTTACAACAGTTTTCTCAAATTAAATGTTTTCCAAACTTCGGCACGCAGGCCGACCATAAATGAATAAAAGAAAACATCCAAAATTTAGTCCTTCGAGGGCCGGCACAACAACTTGGGCTTTAGCCCGCTATTGGCTGCTTGGTCCAGCAGCACCTGCAAGCAACAAACCACCACACGGTGGAAAACAAAAGTAACGGTCAGCAATGCTGACCAAATTATAACGATCCCGCCCCCAACTCGGGATGGTGATGCTCCTTCCCTGCACTTTATTAGCACAAACAAGCAGTATATAAATACATTGCATCACAGGCGTTGGCACGCACGACCACACGCCCCGTGCTCTCAGGGCACATTCTCGGTGATCACGGTCTAAGTCCGCCGACTCACCACCATCCCCGGGATGACAATCTCTCGTGAGCATTTGGTCTTTCTGGCCACTGCCTAAGACCCTCCATCTATGCCAACGGTAAGTGCCAAGTAGCTTTAGGTCTCTTTAACCGAACGACATAGAGCGGGTATGGTTCCGCCTGACCCGTTGCTCACACCGCAATGTTAATTTAAAACATATGCGCAGGTCAAACTTTCCTGAGTCCCAAATCGTTACGAACATCACATAACCCAGTTATGTTCAAGTTGGCTCCCAGGACCACAAGATGGTAGAACCATGCATCCACCCAGTTTTCCAGGTGCACCTTGGAGTTAATCCCCAAGTCTCCCTGTTGCAATCTACCTCGTATAAAACCCGAAAAATAAACATTCGCACGGAGTGTTATCCGGCCATTTATGCAATGCAACATCACCGATCCAGACCAACTTGTCCGGGTAGGCTTCACACATCATGCCTATGTCCGTTCTCGAATACAGACACTAAACAACGAGGACTTTACATATCTACCCGAAGGAATGCCTCAAACTCACCGCAAAAGCGCGAGATCGGGCTTCCTATGCAAAAGAAGGGGAGCTTCACATGCTCAAGAAGAGAAACGTTACCCTAGCGTTCTTCCTTGGCGCCATGGAAATATAAGCGGGTGAAAAGCACTGCACTCTCTTTGCCTTCGTAGATCCGAAGTCGGCTTGCAATTTGGAGCTCCGAAGCCCCTCCAAGGACTAGATCTAGGTTTCTTCTTCCTACTTCGCTCTCCCTTCTCTCTAGAACTTAGATAGAGAACCAGCGGCAGAAGAATATGGGTTTTGAAACCCTGTACACGGGTATATCCCAATCGGATTAACCACCAGCCATCGGATCCCACAAAAGGGAAATGCACGGCTACGATCCAGGTTTGACCTGGACAAATGGGGCTAAGCACCGCACAGTTCACCAATCCGGAGAAAGACACATCCGCGACCAATCAAATTGTGTCGGGATATTTAGTCAAGATCCCGCAAAAACATCTATGTCGACACTCCGCGTCGACAGAGTCAAACACGCCACAATCGCCCCACACTCGACGATCGTCGAGCCGAGATCGCTGAACGCTGCCAAATCATCGAACAGAGTTCCCTGGCAAAATTGTCGAACTTAGCCAGATCGTCGAATGCAGACTTTGGCTAAATCATCGAACGCAGATTGCTGGAAAATCGTCGAACGCAGCCAGATCGTCGAACGTAGATCCCTGGCAAAATCGTCGAACACAGATTGCTGGAAAATCGTCGAACGGTCATGACACGCCCATGACAACCAACCGTGTATGCTGTTCGACGATTATCGACCCAAGATCGTCGAACGCTGGCCAGATCATCGATCCTAGATCGCTAGCCTGATAGACGAACGAACACGACACGCCCTGGGACACGCCCGTGTCCCAGGCCGTGTACCCCTTGCCAAATATCAAATTTGGCCCAAAACGCCTCCAGTCGCTCTTTTGAGTTTCGGGGCGTTACAGCTCTCCCCCTCTTAAAAGAATTTTGTCCACGAAATTTGTACAAAACTAAAATTTGTACCTGAGCGGAACAACTTCGGGTACTCATCAAGCATAGTCTGCTCTCGTTTCCAAGAGAGCTCTTCTCGGCCGTAATTGTCCCAACGGACCTTGACCATCCTGATCTCTTTATTGCGTAACCTCTTGACCTCTGAGTCCTCAATCCGCACGGGCTAGACCTTTGTCATCAACCTACTATCCACCGGCACTTGCGTAGGCTCTTGCACCGCCTTCCGTAGCACCGATATATGGAATACATCATGTAGACCACTAAGCTCCACTGATAGCTTCAAACGATAGGCTGCTTCGCCGACCCGCTCCAGAACCTCAAACTTCCCAAGGTCCTCGGGCTTAGCTTTTTCAATCGTCGCACCCGCGAGACACCCTTGAACGGCTTGATCTTTAAGTACACCCAGTCGCCCATAGCGAACTCCACGTTCCTGTGCTTGGCATTATAGTACTTCGCCTGACGGTCCTGAGAGATTAGCAACCTCACCCGAATGGTTCGGACCAATGAAGTAGCATCCTCCACCGCTTGGCGCTTGTATAACTTTGACTCACCCGTTTCCAACCAGGACAACAGCGTGCGACATTTTCTACCATATAGGGCCTCGAAGGGCACCATTTGAATACTCGCCTGGTAGCTATTGTTGTATGCAAATTCCACCAAGTATAGGTGGTCTTCCCATTGCTTTCCAAAGTCCAGGACACACATTCAAAGCATGTCTTCCATTATCCTATTGACCCTCCCGGTCTGCCCATCCGTTTGCGGATGAAAGGCTGTGCTAAATCTCAGCTTTGTTCCCAATATTTGTTGCACTAGCCTCCAATCATTGGACGTGAACCGCCCATATCGGTCACTCACGATGCTGCGGGGCACACCATGAAGCCGCACAATATTGTCTACATATAACTTTGCCAATTTTTCAACCGGATCATCCTTCCTATGCGGAATGAAATGCGACACCTTCGTTAGACGATCTACGACCACCCAAATGGCGTCGTTCCCCTTTTGTGACCTTGGAAACCCGTGCACAAAGTCCATAGTGATGTCATCGAACTTACATTCCGTAATAGGCAAGGACTTCAAGAATGCTCCCGGCTTTTGGCATTCCGCCTTCACCAAGGCGCAAGTTTGGCACTTCGCCACGTACAACGCCACATCCTTTTTCAGTCCTGGCCACCAGAACAATTACTTAACATCGCGGTACATCTTCGTGCTCCCCGGGTGAATTGAGTACTTGGTATGATGCGCATAACGAATTGGGAATTTGACCCATCCGGAGCCTCTATCATGAGTTGCTTCATGTGGACATCCATATCCAATGCCTGCCGAATCCGATCAGCCAGGTTATATTGGACTTCAGTCCAATTCAATACTGCTTCAGCACTTGATTTCTTATCAACACAAAAGATCCCCAACGCCTCCAACTCCCGAACCAACCGCTCGTCATGGACTGACAACCAATTGGCTTGAGCTGGGGTCCGGCAACTCAACGCGTCCGCCACCGCATTGCCCTTACCAGGTACGTAATGGATCTTGAATGTATAGTCCCCCAGAAACTCCATCCATCTACGCTGCCGCATGTTCAGATCTTTCTGATCAATCAAATACTTCAGGCTCTTGTGATCGGTGTAGATATCAATCTTCACACCGTACAAATAATGTCTCCACAACTTCAAGGCAAAAATCACGGCCGCTAACTCCAAGTCATGGACCGGATAGTTCCTCTCGTGCACTTTCAGCTGTCTCGAGCCATATGCTATAACGCTTTCATGCTGTAACAACACACAACCCAAACCACTGCCCGAAGTATCGCTATAAATCTCATAACCTTCGGTCCCACTCGGCGAACTCAATACAGGCGCCGTGGTTAACCGACATTTCAACTCTTCAAAAGCTCGCGCGCACTCCGGCGTCCAAATGAATTTTTGCTCCTTCCTCGTCGAAGTAGTGAGAGGTAACGCTATCCGCGAGAAGTTCTCTACGAAGCGCCTATAATAGCCGGCAAGCCCCAGAAAGCTCCGGACTTCCGCTACCGTAGAAAGCTCAGACCACTCTCGTATCGCAACAATCTTCGCCGGATCCACTGCAATACCTTCCCCACTCACTATATGATCGAGGAACGCCACTGAGGACAACCAAAACTCGCACTTCGAGATCTTGGCGTACAATTGATTCCTCCATAGCGTCTCCAAAATCAAATGAAGATGCCTGAAGTGATCCTCCTCACTCTGCGAGTACACCAAAATGTCGTCGATTAAGACGATCACAAAATGGTCCAAGTACACCCTGAAGGTCCTGTTCATCAAATCCATGAACACTAACGATGCATTCGTCAGCCCAAACGACATGACCGCAAACTCTTAATGCCCGTATCTTGTACTGAACGCTGTCTTAGGGATATCACTCTCCCTTATCCCCAGCTGATAGTAACCAGACTTGAGATCCAACTTAGAGTACACCGTCGACCCGACCAACTGATCAAAAAGAACATCGATCCTTGGGATTGGGTACTTGTTCTTTTCCGTTAGCTTGTTTAACTCCCGATAATCAATACAGAGTCTCAAGCTCCCATCCTTCGTCTTTACAAAGAGGACCGGTGCGCTCCAAGGCGACGAACTTGGACGCACAAACCCTTGCTCCAACAACTCTTGAAGTTGCACTTTTAGCTCCTCCATTTCCTTAGGCGCTAGACGATACGGAGATCGTGACACAGGCTTTGCACTTGGCACTAGCTCAATAGTGAAATCTATCTCCCGTTGAGGCGGGGCTCCACGAAGATCTGCGGGGAACACATCAGGGTACTCAGCTACCACTGATATACTATCCAACGTAGGCTTTGGCTTTGCAACCTCCACTAGTGTAAAGAATAGCTCTTCACCGGCACGAACCGCCTTCACCACCTGAAGAGCAGACATCAACGTCTTGCTCGACCATTTCAAGCCCGTAAAAGTCATCTCACGACTTGCTCCCAACTTGACTTTCTTGCGACCGCAATCAATATAGGATTGCTGCTCCGAGAGCCAGTCCATGCCAAATATAAAGTCGAACTCCACCAACGGTAGTAACGACACTTGCAGATCGAACTCTTGATTCCCAATACGAATCTTAACACCGCAGACTTTATCCGCGCGGATCGAACACCCATTCGGTAACAAAACAACCAACATATCCTTCGCCATCGAAGAAGGTACTCTGATGCGCAATATGAATCCTTCGGACAAGAAGGAGTGTGAAGCTCCCATGTCAAAGAGTGCTCTTGCCGGATACTCACAAATCAAAACAAATCCTAAACAAGCAGTGGTAAGGTAACAAGCACATAACAAGTATTTAAAAGATTAACTTGCTATAAATTAAATTTTACCTGTCACCACATCCGCCTGTTTGATGGCCTCCTGTTGGCCAAGATTATAAACCCTCGATTTGGCCGGAGCATAATGGGATGCGGTTGAATCCACCGCCTTGCCCTTCTCTTCATAAGTTGCTCTCGGCTTCCTTTCGGACTTGGGACGTCCGCTCCAGGAATCGCGGGCAAAGTGCCCCGGCTTTCCACAAGTAAAACATGCACCCGGGGTTAGACACGTAGTTGCCCCAGAAGCACTAGAAGAAGGAGCTGGACCCGAAGTCCTAGAGTTCTTAAAGAACCTTTGATAGCCGGACTTTGAAGTGGTTGGCACTTTGAACCTAGACTTCTTATCGCCCAAGCCCTTCTTCGCTTGAACATTCTTCATGTCCTTCTCCAAGGACCGGGCCGTGTTGACCAAGGTCAAGAAACCCTGCGTCATCGGCCCCGAGAGTAGTAACCTTAAATCATATCTTAACCCTTCGTAGAATAGATTCGTCTTGCGCTCCTCATCCACGATGGTGGAGCTAGCATACTGACTCAATCAAGTAAACTCGTGGAGATATTCATCCACGCTACTCTCTCCTTGAACCAACTTCAGGAACTCATTCTCCAAAGCTATCCTCTGCGTCAAAGGGAGGTACCTAGCCAAGAACAGTCTCGAGAACTCCTCCATCGAGTCGTCTGTAAGTTGCCTACCTCTCAATAGATGCAGCTCCAATCCTTCCCACCACAATCTCGCTTCACCGTCCAGAAGGAAGGTAACAATAGTGGTCAATTGCCATTCTTCCGTCTCCGTTGCTATCAAGACTCTCTTCACACGGGAGAGCCAGTCTTCAGCTTGAGATGGGGTTCCCAACCCCGAGAATACCGGAGGATTAAAGCTCATGACATGTTTGAGATGTCTCTTGGTTGCCCTCCTCGGCACCACCAGTTCCTCTACTACCTGTTCCACCCTTCTCTGCTCAGCCGCTTGTAGTGGTACGTACTCCATCGCAGGAGCGGGCTGTTGCACCTGCCTAGCAGGCTGCGCATTGATCATTGCAAACACTACTTCAGCAACCAGTCGAATGGTTTCGGCCGAAGGAGGTGTTGTAGGAGCATCATTTGGTGCACTGCTAGCCTCAGAAACTCGACATTCCGACGGCCCAGCACCTCTTATGGTCACCTATAGTGGTACAAAACACCGTTAAGCGACCAAACAATATTGCAAACAGTAATTATAGGAACACGCAGGTTCCCCAAACATGTGTATTTTCATTCCTAAGTGGATATTCATGGGTTCTTTTGATGTTATAACGATGACGCACACACATGTGCTCACCACCCCTTGAAAATAATTCGACCACGAATTTATTTTAAGCCTGACCGAAACCAGTAGTCTGATACCAAATTGTAACACCCCCTATCCGCATATAGCAGTAGGTCCGGCCGGGGACCGACGCTATATACCACAGACAGACCGGGTGGTTACTCAACGGAAACCATCCAACCATTCCAACGTCCTACACAGAGCCATTCTAGAGGAAGAAGTTTTATAAGTTGCAATTAAAAGAACCCAGCATAAATAGCATGAATGTCCACTAAACAATCCCAAAGGAATGAAGTACAAATACACAAGTACTGGACTTAGGGCCTTACAACAGTTTGCTCAAATTAAATGTTTTCCAAACTTCAGCACGCAGGCCGGCTATACATGAATAAAAGAAAACATCCAAAATTTAGGCCTTCGAGGGCTGGCACAGCAACTTGGGCTTTAGCCCGCTATTGACCGCTTGGTCCAGCAGCACCTGAAAGCAACAAATCACCGCACGGTTGCAAACAAAAGTAATGGTCAGCAATGTTGACCAAATTATAACGATCCCGCCACTAACTCGGGGCGGCGATGCTCCTTCCCTACACTTTATTAGCACAACCAAGCAGTATATAAATACATTGCATCACAGGCATTGGCATGCACGGCCACACGCCCCGTGCTCTCAGGGCACATTCTCGGTGATCACGGTCTAAGTCCACCGACTCACCACCATTCCCAGGACGACAATCTCTCGTGAGCATTTGGTCTTTCTGGCCACTGCCTAAGACCCTCCATATTTGCCAACGGTAAGTGCCAAGTAGCTTTAGGTCTCTTTAACCGAACGACATAGTGCGGGTACGGTTCCGCCTGACCCATTGCTCACACCGCAACGTTAATTTAAAACATATGCGCGGGTCAAACTTTCCCGAGTCCCAAATCGTTACGAACATCACATAACCCAGTTATGTTCAAGTTGGCTCCCAGGCCCACAAGATGGCAAAACCACGCATCCGTCCAGTTTTTCGGGTGCACCTTGGAGTTAATCCCCATGGCTCGCTGTTGCATTCTACCTCGTAGAAAACCTGAAAAACAAACATTCGTACGGAGTCTTCTCCGGCCATTTATGTAATGCAACATCACCGATCCAGACCAACTTGTTCGGGTAGGCTTCACACATCATGCCTATGTCCGTTCTCGAATACAGACTCTAAACAACGGGGACTTTACATATCTACCCGAAGGAACGCCTCAAACTCACCGCAAACTCGCGAGAGCGGGCTTCCTATGCAAAAGAAGGAGAGCTTCACATGCTCAAGAAGAGAATCGTTACCCTAGCATTCTTCATTAGCACCATGGAAATGTAAGCGGATGAAAAGCACCGTACTCTCTTTGCCTTCTTAGATCCGAAGTCAGCTCGCGATTTGGAGCTCTGAAGCCCCTCCAAGGACTGGATCTAGGTTTCTTCTTCCTCCTTCGCTCTCCCTTCTCTCTAGAACTTAGACAGAGAACCAGCGACAGAAGAATAAGGGTTTTGAAACCCTGTACACAGGTATATCCCAATTAGATTAACCACCAGCCGTCGGATCCCACAAAAGGGAAATGCACGGCTACGATACAGGTCTGACCTGGACAAATAGGGCTAAGCACCACACAGTTCACCAATCCGGAGCAAGACACGTCCGCGACCAATCAAATTATGTCGGGACATTTAGTCAAGATCCCGCCAAAACCTCTGTGTCGACACTCCGTGTCGACAGAGTCAAACACGTCACAATCGCCCCGCGCTCGACGATCGTCAAGCCAAGATCGCTGAACGCTGCCAAATCGCCAAACAGAGTTCCCTGGCAAAATCGTCGAACGCAGCCAGATCGTCGAACACAGACTTTGGCTATATCGTCAAACGTATATTGCTAGAAAATCGTCGAACGCAGCCAGATCGTCGAACACAGATCCCTGGCAAAATCGTCGAATGCAGATTGCTGGAAAATTGTAGAACGGTCACGACACACCCGTGATAACTAGCCGTGTACGCTGTTCGACGATCGTCGACCCAAGATAATAGAACGCTGACCAGATCGTCGATCCCAGATCGCTGGCCTGATAGACGAACGAACACGACACGCCTTGGGACACGCCCGTGTCCCAGTCCGTGTACCCCCTACCAAATACCAAATTTGGCCCAAAACGCCTCCCGTCGCTCTTTTGAGTTTTGGGGCGTTGCACAGGTTTCTCAAACACATGTATTTGCATTCCTAAGGTGGATATTTAGGAGTTCATTAATGTTAACTTGGTTCGCACAGACACGTGCTCGGCACCCCATAAAAGAATTCGACCACGAATTCATAAGGGAAAGACCGAGACAGCTGATACCAAAAATGTAACGACTCCATCCGTTCACAGGTATATACTAGAAGGTCTGACCGGGGCCCCACAGCATAAACCCTAAAACAGGCGGGGAAGTCACGTAGTGATACCATAGTTGCGCATCCTAACTCATTGCATTCTAGCGGAAGCCTATAACACGAAGCTGAACTCACACACATGAATGCCCACCATACATAAGCTCCACATTTATATAAACAGGAATCATAGCAAATACAAAGTAAACTGGCCTTATGGCCTTACAAGTCTTTACACAACAGTGGCCTCAAACATTGGCACGCAGCCCGACCAAGTATAAGTAACATAGTATTTTCATTTAGCCTTCGAGGGCTAGCAGTAGCAACAACAGCAGCAGGAACTTCAGCCTTTATGCATCCCGCTTAGCTCTCCAGCACCTGCATAGGGACAACCCACCCAACGGTGGCAAACAAGCAACGGTCAGTATTAAGCTGAACAAAATATAATGACCCCACCCTTTTCCCAGGGCGATGGTATTTCTTCCCTGCCTTCATATCATTTCATAGGCAGATATGTATATCATACAATGTGCTCTCACGCACATACATTCCATCACAACTGTCAGCCACGCGGCCCGACGATTCGTGCACTCAGGGCACATTCTTGGTGTACCGGCAAACCAAGGTCCCACCACCGTATCAGGGTCGCAACCCAACGGTTAAATTGAGCATTTTGCTCCATGGCGTGCAGCCAGAGACTTTAGTCTTACTGCACCAGGATTGGCCTGTAGCCCCCCACTGTGTCATGGCGTGCAGACCTAAGACTCTTGCTATACGCTCCAACAGACCACACTTTCAGGTCTCATGTCAGACAGACATAGCGCATGTCGGATAATCCACCCCCGTTACTCCAGTCGCCTTGCCATCACCGAGTACGGCGTACTCGCGGCTACATAAAAGGCGCGGGTCGGTTTCACCTTGCCTGTTTCCTTTCGGTGAACTCATCAGTTCACCCATAACTAGACCATTCTCATGGAACTGGCTTCACATTCATCGGTTACCTAGGAGCCATGCCTCGCAATAGCGATAGAACTCAATTTCCATCCCTAGGCCTAACCGTACATCATAGCATCCACTTGAGGGTATTTTCCTAGACTTCCAAGCCAGTACTTCCTGCTACTCCCCTTCACAGGCACAACCCACCAAGCATTCCAAGCATCAAGGGTATTTCCTAGCTTACCACGCCAGTACCTCCTGCTACTCCCCTTCACAGGTACTACCCAACAACACAGGCATCACAAGGATATTTTCCTGGACTACCACTCCAGTACTTCCTGCTATTTCCCCTCGCAGGTCTAACCCGTCGACTCCTTAAACTACTCATTATCACGGAGTCTTCTCCGATGCGTATATGCAACATCACCAATCTAGACCAACCTGTCTAGATGGGCTTCACACTGCATGCCTATTCCGTACTCCATTTCCGAATCTATATGCCAAATGATTGGGGATTCCATGAATCAACCAAAGAGACTCCCATTACAAGCCACCCTCTGGTTGGGGAATCATATGCACATGCCAAAAAGGAAGCCTTCACATGGCTAGGAAGAACAGTCATTACCCTCGAAGATCGCTTCAGCTCCATGAGCTCCTAGCTGGCTGGAAAGAACCGCAACGACTTTTCCTCTGCAATGCTGGCCTCAGATCTCTTGTCGGAACGCCACAGAACCACCGGTGACCAACTCTCCTTCCTCCTCCTCCTTCTTCCTCTCTCTAGGTTTTAGAAAGATGAAGGACAAAGCTCAAATGAGCTTTTACAACTCATTTCCCGGCCTTAAGGATACGGGGAGGAAGCTCAGCCATTGGATCACAGCTGAAGGAAATGAACGGCCACGATTTTGCCATAAAATCATATTTTTTGCCTAACACGGCCTGTGACACGCCCGTGTCCCAGGCCGTGTGCCTCAAGCATGCTCAACGACTTATCCAGTACAGTACACGCCCATGTGACATGCCCGTGTCAAGGGACGTGTCACCTAACATGCCTTCAGACACACCCCTATCTGTGGCCGTGTTCTTTAGGCTGCTCACAAAACCAAATTAACCCAAGTGGGACACGGCCAGTGACACACTCGTGTCACAGGCCGTGTACCCTAAGACACAGCCGTGTCCTGCCCATGTTCACCAGGCCTCAATACCTTGGGCACATCCTGAAAATGACACGGCCCGTGACACGCCCGTGTCCCAGGACGTGTGCCCATACACGACACTAGACACACCCTAGCTCAACATCGTCGAGCTGAAATTCGTTGACCCGTAGAGGACACGGCCTCTGACACGCCCGTGTCAGAGGGCGTGTGCCCTCATTCTTTGTCGAACTGATTTTTTGTCGAACACTCGGTGACTGCTCACCAAAGCAGGACACGCCCTGGGACACGCCCGTGTCCCAGGCCGTGTCACCCAACTTTGCCAAATTCTGGGATTTGGGGTGTTACACGGTCACCCCTCTTTTGGGACCCCGAACTCCACAGAGGTCAATTTTTGGCTTCAACACTTTTGGTGCGGTGAGCGTGGAGAGTAACCAACACAGAAGAACTCAGGAGAACGTCATGGCTATAGAAGAGGAACCAAGTGACGACCAGGGTCATGCGCTGACATTTTTTATGTAAGGTCCTCATACTTGGAGTTGTCCCTGTAACACCTCCCCTGTAATGGACGTATAATATGGGTCCGGCCGGGGCCCCACAACATACGAACGCCACAGCTTTAGTATTAAAAGTTGATATAGCTACCCACACTCAAAACACTTGCACAACACAGCGGAAAACCAAGCACAACTAGAAGTTATCCACTAACCAAAAGAGTAAACAAATGGCCTTAAGGCCTTACATCAAATGTCCAAAAGTAAACAGTACATCAAACTTGAATGTGCTCAGCACTCCTAATCTACCTCGGCATGCAAGCCGGACAAAATAGTCTCGAGCATACATCAATCAAAAGTAGTGCTACCAAAAGAGAAAACACTTCATGGGCTTAGGCCTTTTTGGCCGGCGTGCTAGCTCCTGCGTGCGATCCTTGCCCTGTAAAAATTATTAGTAACGTGGGTCAGCAAAGGCTGACCTCAAACTGTGTAACAACACATCTCCTCCCGGCCGCCCCTAACGGACCCCGGGGAACCCTCCAACCTGCAAGTCAGCACTTCATATACAATATAAATTTCTATAACTAGAAAAGCATTAAAACAGGTTTGGATGTCTCAATCAACAAACATGTTCTCTACTGGTTGAGCATATAAAGAAAGGGCCTACTATGCAACATGAATGCAACACCCGGGCTTCACCCAAGGTACCCTACAACGTATGCATCTAGCACAACATCACATCATTTGGGTACTCACATTTCCCCAATTGGCATAAAGCCGCAAACATTGAGGGAGACACAACTCCCTCACACGGCGCACAGGCCGCCACATGGAATTCTTGCCAAGGCCCCACCCGCTCGTGGGCTTAGCCCCGGGCTTGCCTGCAAGCTCTGACGTCTCATGTCAGGTTTCCAACAACCACAGACTGACCGATTCTAAGAAGCCTTGCTGGACCCCACCCGCTCATGGCCTCTTTGCCCGGGCTTGCCCCAAGCTTGGCATTCTCGTCAGTCTCACAAAAGGGGACTAGTCTCGCCGGGACACTCTCCACACATGACGCACATGTCACGGGATAGCCAGCCGACCACGGAGACATAGCCACGCCTTGGCACAACACAACCAAGACTAAACACATCGCAATCCCTCTTTGTACCGCAGCGTTCCCGCGCACCAAGGAAAACATCTCCAACTCGTGCGGAGCTAACCTTGTCCACCAAGGAAACCATCTCCATTGTCATACGGAGCTAACCTTGTCCCTCAAGGAAACCATCTACCGCCACGAGGAGCTAACCTTGTCCGGGTTCGACTACCCGTACCTTTTCAAGCAAACGGGACAATCACCACCACAACACAAACGGCATCTTGCCGCAACGGAAATCTCTACGAATCCCTAAGTTCGTATGCAACATCACCGGGCCGGACTAACGGTCGCGACCACGGCTTCACCCACCATGCCTAATCCACTAACGAAGCGGATCTCTAATGCAAAAAGATGCCGGGGACGGACTCAATCACCCGGAGGTTCCTCTTGAACCTTGGCAAACCAAAGCCCCTCTCATTTGAGAGTTTGGTGCCCAAAAATCTAGAAGAAAACGATGCTAAAAACGTGCATCCTAAAGACCGGGAGGAGAGATGTCGTTACCTTCCGACTCCTCTTCCTTGCCATGACAAACTAGCCGGATGGAAAACTTCGCAACGCTCCAAGCTTCACGGATCCGGACTCGGCTCGCGATTTGGAGCTCCGAAACCCTTCCTACAGCCCAAGAGTTCTTCTTCTTCCTCCTTGCTCTAGTTTCTCTCAAGAACTAAGAAAGAGAGGACTTGAAAAAGAATGAGGATCTGCAACCCTAACTTCGGACTTAACTTCCCAGGAGATGGCCTGAACCATCAGATCCCAAAACCAGAAAAAGACTGGCTGCGATTCGCCTGGAAAATAAAAGACCTGGGCCGAACACGGCCTGGCACACGCCCGTGTCCAGGGCCGTGTGCCTCATTCGCCGTCTCAAATCGACGCGCCTGGAATCAGACACGTGCATTCGACACGCCCGTGTTCGATTCGACACGCCCGTGTCCCCAGTGACACGGCCGTGTGGCCTGCCGTGTGTCTCCAACGACACGGCCCCAACACCAACCCAAGAGGTGACACGGCCTGGGACACGCCCGTGTCCCAAGCCGTATGACAAGTCTCGACACCCGTCGACAGGCTTTGTGTCGACACCACGGAAAAACGTCGAGCGAAGATCGTCGACCAAACGGGACACGCCCTGTGACACGCCCGTGTCACAGGCCGTGTGCCCCAGTCTCGATACACTGTCGAGCAAAAGTGTCGACACTTCGAGTGTAGACACGGCCTCGACACGCCCGGTGACACGCCCGTGTCGCAGGCCGTGTGCCCCACTCTCGACACTCTGTCGAGCACAAAGTGTCGACACTTGGGCCGAGTGTCGACACGGCCTCGACACGCCCTGCGACACGCCCGTGTCGCAGGCCGTGTGCCTCACTCTCGACACTTTGTCGAGCGAAAGTGTCGACACTTGGACCGAGTGTCGACACGGCCTCGACACGCCCTGCGACACGCCCGTGTCGCAGGCCGTGTGGCTCCTGCCAGAACCCAAAAAAAATTTCCAGAACTGCAGACTGAACCTCTTGCAAAAAAAATTGGGGTGTTACAACTCTCCCCCTCTTAACAGAATTTCGTCCCGAAATTTCAAAACAAAAGAGGTACAAAAACTTAAATTGTACCTGACAAAAATAGTTCTGGATAGTCTTCTAGCATGGCCTGTTCTCGCTCCCAAGAGAACTCCTCACGACCGCAGTTGTCCCAACGAACTTTCACGAGTTTGACTTCTTTATTCCGCAACTGCCGAATCTCCGAATCTTCTATAGCGATTGGAAGGACTCGCGTCCTCAAGTCTTCCTCAATCGGCACCGATGCCGGCTCAATCACCACGCTAGCCTTCACCAAGGCTTTCCTCAACACGGAGACGTGGAAGACATCATGTAATCCACTCAAATCTGCGGACAATGCCAACCGATAGGCTGCTTCTCCTACCCGCTCAACAATTTCAAAAGGCCCCAAAAACCTTGGACTCAACTTCTTGAGTCGGCGAATCCGCGAGACGCCTTTGAACGGCTTGACCTTCAGATAAACCCAATCACCAACTGCAAATTCTAACTTCCGGTGACGAGCATTAAAATATTTTGCTTGCCTGTCTTGCGCCACCTTCATATGCTCTTGGATGGTCCGTACCATCTCACAAGCGTCAACCACCGCATCCTTTCCCAAAAGTTTGGTGTCTCCCGCCTCTGCCCAAGACATTGGCGTTCGACACCGCCTCCCATACAAAGCTTCGTATGGCGCCATCTTTATACTAGCTTGAAAACTGTTGTTGTACGCAAATTCTACCATGAAGAGGTGATCCTCCCACCTCTTGCCAAAATCAAGAACGCACATCCTCAATATGTCCTCCATAGTACGGTTCGTTCTCTCCGTTTGTCCATCAGTTTGAGGATGGAACGCCGTACTAAACTTTAGCTTCGTGCCCAAGCTCTTCTGAACCAGTCTCCAGTCCTTGGACGTAAAACCGTCCATCGCGATCACTGACTATGCTCTTAGGAATTCTGTGCAGTCGCACAATGTTGCGAACATACAACTCCACCAGCTTCTCCACGCTGTCCTCTTTCCGGTTCGGGATGAAGTGAGCCACCTTGGTTAGGCGATCCACGATCACCCAAATAGCATCATTACCATGCTGCGATCTAGGCAAACCATGCACAAAGTCCATGGAAATGTCCTCAAATTTCCACTCAGGAATTGGAAGGGGCTTCAGGAACCCGCCCGGTTTCTGACATTCGGCCTTCACCAAGGCACATGTTTGGCAACGACTCACATACAAAGCCACATCTCGCTTCAACCCCGGCCACCAAAAGGATTTCTTCATATCCAAGTACATCTTTGTACTGCCCGGGTGAATGGAGTACTTTGAGAAGTGAGCCTCAAACATCAACTCCTCACGGAGATTGCCAAACAGCGGTACACAAACCCTTCCCTCCTTTCTCAAGATTCCCCCGATCATCTCCCAGGTGCTGCTCTCGCCCGTTTGAGCCTCCAACACAAAAGGTTGAAACTCCACATCTAATCGAGTCGCTTCCTGAATACGATCGGACAAGTCGTTTTGCACTTCAATCCAGTTCAACCGAGCCATGCTAGACTCGCCTCTCGCAACACATTCCAATCCAAGGGACTCCCATTCCCGTACCAACCGCTCATCATGAGCTTCGATCCAATTTCCTTGCCCCGAGTACTTTCTACTCAACGCATCCGCCACCACATTGGCTTTACCCGGCGTGTACTGAATCGCCATTTCGTAGTCTCCAAGAAACTCAACCCATCTGCGTTGCCGCATGTTCAAGTCCTTTTGATCCAAGAGATACTTCAGGCTTTTATGGTCCGTGAAGATCTCCACCCTTGCGCCATACACATAGTGTCGCCAAATTTTCAATGCGAAGATTACCGCCACCAACTCCAAATCATGGACGGGGTAATTCCTCTCATGAGGTTTCAGCTGTCTAGACCCAAAAGCTATCACCTTCCCATGTTGCACCAAAACGCAACCCAAACCGCATCCCGATGCGTCACTGAAAATTTGAAATCCATCGGTCCCTTGCGGTAAACTCAGGATCGGAGCCATCATAAGCCTCTCCTTCAGGGCCTCAAAAGCTTGACCGCACTCTTGGGTCCACACAAATTTATGGTCTTTGCGAGTGAGAGAGGTGAGGGGTAGAGCTATCTTCGAGAAATTCTCCACGAATCTCCTATAATACCCGGCTAGTCCAAGAAAACTTCGGACTTCCGCCACGGTCCTCAACACCGGCCAATCTCTGATGGCCTCCACTTTTGCTGGATCCACTGCCACCCCATCACCGCTAATCACGTGGCCCAAAAATGCCACCTTCTCCAACCAGAACTCGCATTTGGAGAATTTTGCATACAACTCATTCTCCCTCAACACTTGCAAAACCATTCTTAAGTGGGTCTCATGCTCCACTTGCGATTTGGAATA
Organism: Platanthera guangdongensis; assembly: GCA_039583875.1. Classification (NCBI taxonomy): domain Eukaryota; kingdom Viridiplantae; phylum Streptophyta; class Magnoliopsida; order Asparagales; family Orchidaceae; genus Platanthera; species Platanthera guangdongensis. The sequence continues at coordinate 68,410,099 of CM077165.1, forward strand.
CACCAAAATGTCATCAATGAAAACAACCACAAAAGAATCCAAGTATTCCCGGAATACCCGATTCATCAGATCCATGAACACCGATGGTGCGTTCGTCAACCCGAACGGCATCACCGTAAACTCATAGTGTCCATACCTTGTACCAAAGGCAGTTTTGGGTATGTCCTCATCTCGAATTCGTAGTTGATAGTATCCCACCAATTGGTCAAACAAATCGTCTATCCGAGGGATCAGATACTTATTCTTGACGGTCAACTTATTGAGCTCTCGGTAGTCTATGCACAGGCGCATGCTACCGTCCTTCTTCTTTACGAACAACACCGGTGCGCTCCACGGTGAGGAACTGGGCCTAATGTACCCCTGCTCCAACAGTTCCTGCAACTGTACCTTAAGTTCCGCCAACTCCTTTGGTGTCATCCTAAAGGGAGGACGCGACACCGGTCTAGCCTCCGGCACTAACTCGATCGAGAAGTCGATCTCCCGCCGAGGAGGCGCTCCAGGAAGTTCATCCGGAAACACATCCTTGAACTCTGCCACCACAGGCACTTCCTCAATAGTCAGTTGGGAGAGACGAACCTCCAATAACGCTACCAGCGCTACACCACCCTGGTTAACCGCCCGCACCAACTGCATGGCCGAAATCAGGGAACAGGCCACTCCACAAAGGCCCTCAAATTTGACTTCCATTTGCCCCTTACTCCTTAAGGTCACCACCTTAGAAAGGCAATCAATACTGGCGCGCTGCTCTGCAAGCCAGTCCATGCCCAAAATGACATCGAACTCTACTAAAGTTAACACTGCCGCTTCCAGAGCGAAGACAACTCCGTCAAGCTCCCAACAAATGCGCCCTTTAGCCCCGGTGGTCATAGATGACCCATTGGGCATGCGCACTTTCAGCTCTGCTCCCGACGAGAAAGACTCAACTCCTATTCTCCGGATGAAGCTCTCCGCAAGAAAGGAGTGCGATGCTCCCGTATCAAACAATACCCTAGCGGGGTATCCGGAAACTAACACGAAGCCTACAACATAGACATTACACAAAAGTCTAAAAGGATGAAGCACAAAATTTAAACTTAAATTCTCTTCATACCTGTCATCACATCAGTCTGGCGGATCGCTTCTTGCTGTCCAAGGTTGTAAGCCCTTGGTTGCACCGGTTGGAACCGAGAAGCGCTCGACTCCGCCATCTTTCCTTTCTCTGCAGCACTGGGGCCCGAGCGCACAGACTGCTCCTGCTTTGACTCTTGCCCCGCTCCCCCTTGCTGACAAGCACGGGCTATATGCCCAACCTTCCCGCAGTTGTAGCACGTCGGCGGTCCCCTAGAGTGGGAACCCCCAGGCGTCCAGCTGCTCCTCTCTCCAGATCTGGGAGTGTGAGGTTTCTTCCTCCACCTACTCCCATCAGACTTACTATGAGATTGGGAAGGCTTCCCTTCCCCTTGCTTGGGAGTAAAACCCTTACGGCATTGGGTTCGCTCCAAATCATTCTCCAAACTCCTGGCGGCTTCAACTAGCTCATTAAATCCCGCCCTCTTCATGGAGATGAGGGGTTGTCTCAGATTCTCCCTCAAACCTTGGTAGAAGAGGTTATCCCTCTCTACATCATCCGCCATTATCGTTCCCGCATAACGACCCAATCGGGTGAACTCTTGCACGTAATCATCCACTGTCTTGTCTCGCTGCATTAGATGCAGAAACTGCCTCTGCAGGGCCAACCGAGTTGAAACTGGGATATACCTCTTAAGAAAAGCGTCCCCGAACTCTTCCACTGACGGGGTGCGTCCCGGAAACTGGCGGCCGCTATGTCTCACCCACCACAACTTGGCGTCTCCTTCCAACATGAACGCCGCATACTCAGCTTTCTTTTCCTCTGGCGTCTCTGCCGCCCTTAACAGTTCTTGAATGCGAACCCACCAATCCTCTACATCCGTTGGCGTTCCAACACCCTTGAAAGACGGGGGATGGAAACTCAGGAAATACTTCATGTGTCGGTCTCCATGTCCGACAACTACCCTCTCCGCCAAAGGCTCCACTCGCCTGGCTTCTGCTCCTGGCACGACCGTTGCCGTATCTGGTGTGGCAGGGGCTGCCACCTGAGCCGCTGCTGCAGCTTGAGCTGCCACCATCGCTTCTGCAAGCATGCGACAGAAGTCGGCCGGGTCTACACCCGTGCCCAAAAGACCTGGAGCAGTAGCACTGCTCGCCGAGAGATCATCCCTTGCTCTTGAAGTGCCCGCCTCGTTGCTTGCACTCTTCAGGAAGACAAGAAATAAGGGATTAGTCTCCAATCTCAAGACTAAAACATAAGGATACTCATGGTCCCGCGTTACTCTTATGTGGATAACTTCTCTACTCACTGACCTTGAATCAAACCTCGCTTTGATACCAAATTGTAACACCTCCCCTGTAATGGACGTATAATATGGGTCCGGCCGGGGCCCCACAGCATACGAACGCCACAGCTTTAGTATTAAAAGTTGATATAGCTACCCACACTCAAAACACTTGCACAACACAGCGGAAAACCAAGCACAACTAGAAGTTATCCACTAACCAAAAGAGTAAACAAATGGCCTTAAGGCCTTACATCAAATGTCCAAAAGTAAACAGTACATCAAACTTGAATGTGCTCAGCACTCCTAATCTACCTCGGCATGCAAGCCGGACAAAATAGTCTCGAGCATACATCAATCAAAAGTAGTGCTACCAAAAGAGAAAACACTTCATGGGCTTAGGCCTTTTTGGCCGGCGTGCTAGCTCCTGCGTGCGATCCTTGCCCTGTAAAAATTATTAGTAACGTGGGTCAGCAAAGGCTGACCTCAAACTGTGTAACAACACATCTCCTCCCGGCCGCCCCTAACGGACCCCGGGGAACCCTCCAACCTGCAAGTCAGCACTTCATATACAATATAAATTTCTATAACTAGAAAAGTATTAAAACAAGTTTGGATGTCTCAATCAACAAACATGTTCTCTACTGGTTGAGCATATAAAGAAAGGGCCTACTATGCAACATGAATGCAACACCCAGGCTTCACCCAAGGTACCCTACAACGTATGCATCTAGCACAACATCACATCATTTGGGTACTCACATTTACCCAATTGGCATAAAGCCGCAAACATTGAGGGAGACACAACTCCCTCACACGGCACACAGGCCGCCACATGGAATTCTTGCCAAGGCCCCACCCGCTCGTGGGCTTAGCCCCGGGCTTTCCTGCAAGCTCTGACGTCTCATGTCAGGTTTCCAACAACCACAGACTGACCGATTCTAAGAAGCCTTGCTGGACCCCACCCTCTCATGGCCTCTTTGCCCGGGCTTGCCCCAAGCTTGGCATTCTCGTCAGTCTCACAGAAGGGGACTAGTCTCGCCGGGACACTCTCCACACATGACGCACATGTCACGGGATAGCCAGCCGACCACGGAGACATAGCCACGCCTTGGCACAACACAACCAAGACTAAACACATCGCAATCCCTCTTTGTACCGCAGCGTTCCCGCGCACCAAGGAAAACATCTCCAACTCGTGCGGAGCTAACCTTGTCCACCAAGGAAACCATCTCCATTCTCATACGGAGATAACCTTGTCCCTCAAGGAAACCATCTACCGCCACGAGGAGCTAACCTTGTCCGGGTTCGACTACCCGTACCTTTTCAAGCAAACGGGACAATCACCACCACAACACAAACGACATCTTGCCGCAACGGAAATCTCTACGAATCCCTAAGTTCGTATGCAACATCACCGGGCCGGACTAACGGTCGCGCCACGGCTTCACCCACCATGCCTAATCCACTAACGAAGCGGATCTCTAATGCAAAAAAATGCCGGGGACGGACTCAATCACCCGGAGGTTCCTCTTGAACCTTGGCAAACCAAAGCCCCTCTCATTTGAGAGTTTGGTGCCCAAAAATCTAGAAGAAAACGATGTTAAAAACGTGCATCCTAAAGACCGGGAGGAGAGATGTCGTTACCTTCCGACTCCTCTTCCTTGCCATGGCAAACTAGCCGGATGGAAAACTTCGCAATGCTCCAAGCTTCACGGATCCGGACTCGGCTCGCGATTTGGAGCTCCGAAACCCTTCCTACAGCCCAAGAGTTCTTCTTCTTCCTCCTTGCTCTAGTTTCTCTCAAGAACTAAGAAAGAGAGGACTTGAAAAATAATGAGGATCTGCAACCCTAACTTCGGACTTAACTTCCCAGGAGATGGCCTGAACCGTCAGATCCCAAAACCAGAAAAAGACTGGCTGCGATTCGCCTGGAAAATAAAAGACATGGGCCGAACACGGCCTGACACACGCCCGTGTCCAGGGCCGTGTGCCTCATTCGCCGTCTCAAATCGACGCGCCTGGAATCAGACACGGGCATTCGACATGCCCGTGTTCGATTCGACACGCCCGTGTCCCCAATGACACGGCCGTGTGGCCTGCCGTGTGTCTCCAACGACACGGCCCCAACACCAACCCGAGAGGTGACACGGCCTGGGACACGCCCGTGTCGCAAGCCGTGTGCCAAGTCTCGACACCCGTCGACAGGCTTTGTGTCGACACCACGGAAAAACGTCGAGCGAAGATCGTCGACCAAACGGGACACGCCCTGTGACACGCCCGTGTCACAGGCCGTCTGCCCCAGTCTCGACACACTGTCGAGCAAAAGTGTCGACACTTCGAGTGTCGACACGGCCTCGACACTCCCTGCGACACGCCCGTGTCGCAGGCCGTGTGCCCCACTCTCGACACTCTGTCGAGCACAAAGTGTCGACACTTGGGCCGAGTGTCGACACGGCCTCGACACGCCCTGCGACACGCCCGTGTCGCAGGCTGTGTGCCTCACTCTCGACACTTTGTCGAGCGAAAGTGTCGACACTTGGACCGAGTGTCGACACGGCCTCGACACGCCCTGCGACACGCCCGTGTCGCAGGCCGTGTTCCTCCTGCCAGAACCCAAAAAAAATTTCCAGAACTGCAGACTGAACCTCTTGCAAAAAAAATTGGGGTGTTACAGTCCCATCCTATAGTTGTTATTGGAATCTTATAGTTGTTCTCACCAATCCATTGCAGATAGGGCGAGGATCATAGGACAGTATGTGCTTTGTTATTACTTATTGTGTAATTTTTTTTAATTTTTTCTTCGGGAAGGACGTAAAGCCATCTTATGATCGGAAATTGAACTTGTTTTATGAAGTATATATAAATCTAGTTGGCAAAAATGTGTTTTTTAATTGTAAGTTACATTTTTTACCGCAACCTATAGCTACCAATTTCTCTATGGAATATAAATAAATAAATGCTGAATTGTTTTAGGAATTTAGTTTTTCTTCCCCTCTAAAATCCAATAAACTATCAACTTAGAGAAGCTGAGGTATGCTGCAAGTTAGAAAATCTAGCAAGTTAATGCATTTTATCCGCCATTAATTTAGTATCTGAAGAAAAGTAATTCATTGTTTTGACAAGCCAGTTTTGCTTGTAGTTGATGCATAAATCTTGAGTGCTGTTTAGTTGACTACTTGTTGTACTTCTCTACTATCGTTTGGATGCATGTATCAAATGAATGCAATTTATTTATATCTTCTAGGGTATTATTTCGTTGAACAATTTTTATTAGCTAGATGGTACTCTTTTGATTTCTTGTTCTTAGGGAATCCACAAATTTTTTATACTCAAAATATTTTATTGAGGTTTGTTTTGTTAGAGATTAGTGCAAGTGTTGTGAGAATGTTTGTGGAGTAGCAGGTATCATGGAATCGCTAATCTTTCTATGGGTTGTGATTCTACAGGGCCCTTATTGTTCTTGCTAATGATGTATGGCGTATTTCAATATCAGGGAGATATGTGGATTGCCCTGCTAATGCCCTGTTCTATTACTCTTTTGCAATTTATTTCATAACTTTATTACTTGGTCAGTGGGTTGTAGATATATCTTGGCTCATTTATTCAGTAGTCATCCTAATATTTTATGTTGGGTACTGATACTTGATTAGACATTGATCTAATGGATCAAATTTATCTTCAGAGTGAATTCTTTCTTAGCCAATAGGAATGTCAAAAACAATGACTGTTTTTACGTTATTTTAATATTTGATGTTCTTACTATTTTATTCTTTGTGGGATCTAGGGCTTGCATTTTCATCCATTATACATCTGCATGTGTTGAGTTTCTCTCGCCGCACTCAAAATTAATGTCAATGTGCATGATTCTTGGTTAGATTCTTTGTGGAAGAAGAGTTTTGAAGGGGAATAATAGCTATTCATATGATTCAGCTCGATTCCCGGCCTGGCTAGTCTATGCCTGATCGAAGATCTAGGCGTATACCTATTCATATGTATAAGAATGGATGTTACTTGTTCTGGAGATTAAAAGTTGCGGTAGCTTCTTCTAAGATAACATTGAATATGGTTTTATTTTCAATTATTTTCGTTCTTTCTGTGACAGAGTCATCAGGTTTCTCAAGGAAAAATGTTATATCTCAACTTGGATTGGAAATCGAAGATACTGTTAAGATGGCCGATCTTAGGTGCTGGAATATTTGTGCTAGTTTCAGTGGTCTTATCTTTGTTCCTTATCTTTGAGAATCTTCTTGTTTATTATCAGCCCAAGGAGCAGAAATTTTTGATCGACATTATTCTTATGGTTCTTGTCTATGCCATAGAATCAGTAATTGTTTCCTTATCCCCATGTTAAGGTCCTCGTAGCTAAATATGCTGGTGTTTTTATTTTTAAATCATGCATTAAAGATGTTCAGAGATTTTGAGGATATTCCACACTGCATTATATGCAATCGATGGCAGGATAGATGGAAAGAGCCCAAGCAGACCAACTGACTAGGCTCTCATCTAGCTGGCAGGGATGTAGGATCACTCGATGGTTGGAGAGGGTTTGGAGAGGATACCTCGAGAAGACCCGCTGACCAGGCCCTCATCTAGCTGGTAGGGCTGTAGGCTCACTCGGTGGTTGGAGATGGTTTGGAGAGGAGACCTCGAGTAGACCTGATGACTAGTCTCTCATCTAGCTGGCAGGGCTGTAGGCTCACTCGGTGGGTGGAGATTGTTTGGAGAGGAGACCAAAAGTAGACCCACTGACCAGGCTCTTATCTAGCTAGCAGGGTTGTAGGCTCACTCAGTGGTTGGAGATGGTTTATAGAGGAGACAGCGAGCAGACCCGCTGACCAGGCTCTCATCTAGCTGGCAGGACTATAGGCTCACTCGGTGGTTGGAGGCTGTTTGGAGAGGAGACCCCGAGCTAACCCGATGACTAGGATCTCATCATGCTGGCCGGGCTATAGGATCACTTGGTGGTTGGAGGTGGTTTGGAGTGGAGACCCCGAGCAGCCCCACTAACCAGACTGTCATCTAGCTAGTAGGGTTGTAGGCTCACTCAGTATTTGGAGAGGGTTTGGAGAGGAGACCCCGAGCAGACCCACTGACCAGGTTCTCATCTAGCTGGCAGGGCTATTGGCTCACTCGTTGGTTGGAGATAGCTTGGAGAGGAGACCTCAAGAAGACCTGCTGTTCAGGCTCTCATCTAGCTGGCAAGACTGTAAGCTCACATGGTGGTTGGAGGTTGTTTGGAGAGGAGACCCCGAGCAGACCCGCTGACCAGGCTCTCATCAAGCTGACAGGGCTGTAGGCCCACTCGGTGGTTGGAGGATGTTTGGAGAGGAGACCTTGAGCAGACCCGCTGACCAGACTCTCATCAAGCTGGCAGGGCTATGGGCTCACTTGATAGTTGGAGGTTATTTGGAGAGCAGACCCCGAGCATACCCGCTGACCAGGCTCTTATCCAGCTGGCAGGGCTGTAGGATCATTCAGTGGTTGGAGGTTGCTTGGAGAGAAGACCCCGATCAGACCCGCTGACCAGGCTCTCATCTAGCTGGAAGGACTGTAGGCTAGCTCGGTGGTTGGAGGTTGTTTGGAGAGGATACCCCGAGCAGACCCACTGACCAGACTCTCATCAAGCTAGCATGGCTGTAGGCTCACTCGGTGGTTGGAGGTTGTTTGGATAGGAGACCCTGAGCAGACCTGCTGACCAAGCTATCATCAAGCTGGCAGGGCTGTAAGCTCACTCAGTGGTTGGAGGTTGTTTAGAGAGGAGGCCCCGAGCAGACCCGCTGACCAGGCTCTGATCAAGCTGGCAGGGCTGTAGGCTCACTCAGTGGTTGGAGGTTGTTTGGTGAGGAGACCTCGAGCAGACCCGCTAACCAGGCTATCATCAAGCTGGCAGGGCTGTAGGCTCACTAAGTGGTTGGAGGTTGTTTGGAGAGGAGACCCGAGCAGACCCGCTAACTAGGCTCTCATCAAGCTGGAAGGGTTGTAGGCTCACTCGGTGGTTGGAGGTTGTTTGGAGAGGAGACCCCGAGCAGACCCGCTGACCAGGCTCTCATCAAGCTGGCAAGGCTGTAGGCGCACTCGGTGGTTGGAGGTTGTTTGGAGAGGAGACCCTGAGTAGACCCGCTGACCACACTATCATCAAGCTAGCAGGGCCGTAGGCTCACTTAGTGGTTGGAGGTTGTTTGGAGATGAGACCCAGAGAAGACCCACTAACCATGCTCTCATCAAGCTGGCATGGCTGTAAGCTCACTCAGTGGTTGGAGGTTGTTTGGAGAGGAGACCCTGAGCAGACCCGCTGACCAGGCGCTCATTCAAGCTGACAGGGCTGTAGGCTCACTCGGTAATTGGACGTTGTTTGGAGAGGAGACCCCTTACAGACCTGCTATCCAGGCTCTCACTAGCTGAGCAGGGCAGTAGGCACACCCGGGGGGATAAGAGAAAGGGTTTGGAATTCAATATCCAAATCTTCAAGGGTAGTCCATATGTCTAACTTTCTGGTTTTTTCTATTAGTGCTTTTTCATTCGCTTACCCTCAACATTTTTCAGAAGAGTATGATAAAATATATCAGTATCGACAGAAATTCCTGTGCTCAGATTCACTCTCACCATGATATTCTTATTATTAATCTGTAGCAGTGATATTCGAGAAGTGCATAATAAAGCATCTCTAACAATAGAAGCATCTTCTAATATTGTTTGCATTTTATTTCTCAAACCTGAAGCTCCTGTAGGTTGTATTGATCTACTGTAACAATCACTAAAAAATTTCCCCATATCATCTGTAGATGCTGATAATGCTTTAGATATGTAATTATTATAAGAAACACTCGTGTTTTTCCAATACTTTTATAAATTCAGAAACATATGAACTATTTTGATTATATTTCAAACATGCTCTATCTGAATTTACCCATGGATCAGAGAATCGTATAAAGAAAGAGTTTGTACCACTATTAGCTTTATACTTACATGTTTTAGTAATCTTACTTAAATTAAATATGAATTTCTGTGCTGAACTGTCTAATGATTTCAAAGTTATGCTGCCATCATATAATATCCATTCAGTTATATGATGTCTGCGTTCAAATTGAGATAAACGTTTACCAGTTCTACTCATTAAAACTATGTCTATTGCATTTTGAACTTTTAGTACAAAGATTTCACCTGCTGTTAAATGTCTAAAATTAGATCTTTTAAAATCATCCATATTGACTTTAATTGCAGGTGTTAAGGATGTTTCAGATAAGAAACCTAAATAGTATCCAACGCTGCAACAGTTTAAAAGCTCGTGAATCGAAATTCAAAATAGGACCAGAAATCATTGTTCCAAAAGGCTCTATAATAGGAAATCCACCAAATTCAACACGCTGAGTGAAACCATTTTTTATAATAGCAGATTCAACTGAATAACATATTATACCATGATATAAAGGTGATGTGCGATGAAATATGCCTTGACACGTGCCCCATTCAAACTATTTTTTTATATGTTTTGTTTTGCATTATAGGATAAGTATTATCAATAAATTTCTGTCCTGGTTCAGATTTGGAATTGAAAACTTCTCTTTTAAACAAATCTATAAGCATTTCAGGGAATTTAGATCTCTTGTTTTCAGCAAATTGATATATTAAATTAATTGATCTGAATAACCCAATGTCTTTCCTTAATAAAGCAAAATACAAATCAAAAAAACTATGGAGAAGATGATTAGGTCCCCATCTCTTTTTATCACTATTACCAGATATAGCTAAAGTTACTTAACTATCTTTGAGAACTCTTCTAACTGATGTTTCCAATAAAGCATCCTCAGTCTTATCAACTAATACATCACATTTGACTAAAGAACTTAGTTTGTGTGCTATTTTCTCAGAGAATGTTAAAGTAGCGAACAAACGAGCAAAAACAAGCCGGAGTTTTGAATAATTGAAAGTTTTATTATCCAAAAAGATATCTATTACAAAGGTATGCCCTCCCTTATATAGAATGGAGGAGAGATGAGAGAATATAAATAAGAGATGTGGGACCAAAAATTTACAGGACTAAGCAGACTATACAAAACAAACCGCACAAGCCGCGCGGTTAGACAGAAGGGCTAACCGCACGTCTACCACCAGAGAGAAAGAGAGATTGTCAGTGTAGACCGCTAGACCGCCCGGTCTCCAGGCCGGCTGAGACAAACCGCCAGACCGCGCGGTCTTCAACCCGCCAAGACAGACCGCCAGACCGCCCGGTCACCAACTTCAACACTCCCCCTCAAGCTGGGGCATATATATCGATCATGCCCAGCTTGTCACAAACATGAAGAAACGAGGCGGAAACTGGCTTGGTGAAGATGTCAGCCAGCTCTTTATCAGAAGTGACAAAGGGAGTGCAAATTTGTTCCTTTAAGATCTCTTCATGAATGAAATGACAGTCAACCTCAATGTTCTTTGTTCTTTCATGGAAGACCGGATTTTTGGAGATATATATGGCGGTCTTGTTATCACAGAACATAGGTAGAGGATGGTTGTAGACCTCTCCTAAATCTAGCATGATAGCCCGCAAACATTTTAACTCACAAGTGGTCGACGCCATACTGCGATACTCATCTTCTGCACTGGACCTGGAGACAACAAACTGCTTCTTGCTCTTCCAGCTCACCAGATTTCCCCCAATAAAGGTGCAAAAACCTGAGGTTGACTTGCGATCCCCTTTGTCATCAGCATAACTTGCATCTGAGTATGCTTCAATCCTCAGATGACCATTCTTCTGAAAAAGTAATCCTTTCCCAGGCACTGCTTTGACATACTCCAAGATCCGCAAGGCGGACTATAGATGGCACTCCCTAGGTGCTTGCATGAATTGACTCACCTTGCCCACAGTATAGGAGATGTCGGGCCTGGTCACTGTGAGATATATGAGCTTACCAACCAGACGCCTGTACTGCGAACTATCTGAAAGAGGAGGCGAATCATCTGTCCAGGTTTTGTCTTCTCTAGTTGCCATGGGGCATCGGGCAGCTTTTGCTCCAGTCAATCCTGCCTCTTTTAAAAGATCAAGGACATACTTGCGCTGACAGAGAACTAAGGTGTCGGGCGTTCGAGAGATTTCGATCCTCAGAAAATACTTTGGAGAGCCCATATCTTTCGTGATCAGATGTTGGCGACGATGTCGCTTTTTCAGGGCTACCCCTTCCTGTTCATCGCCAGTGAGAAGAATATCATCGACGTACACAACAAGAACAACCAGCCCCGAAGGAGTTTTGTGAATAAATAGAGAGTGATCGGCAGAGCTTCGCGCAAAACCAATGGCCGCCACGATGCCACTGAACTTGTCAAACCATGCTCGAGGGCTCTGCTTGAGTCCATAAATTGCCTTCTTCAGCCAGCATACTCGTGTCTCCCCCTGCGCAACATACCCAGGAGGTTGCTCCATGTAAACGGCCTCGTGAAGATCACCATAAAGGAAGGCATTCTTGACATCCAGCTGGGAAATCGGCCAATCCCTATTTACCGCCACAGAGAGAAGGACCCGGATAGTGCTGAGACGAGCCACGAGGGAGAAGGTGTCAAAGTAATCAACCCCATAGGTCTGAGTAAAGCCCTTAGCAACAAGGCGAGCCTTATAACGATCCACAGTGCCGTCGGGGCCAAATTTTACCACAAAGACCCAGCGACAGCCAACAACATCAGTGCCGAAGGGAGGAGGAACAAGAGTCCAGGTACCCCGCTCAGTTAGGGTCGCCATTTCCTCATCCATGGCCATCTTCCAATGAGGAATAGTAAGGGCCTCCTGGTAGGAGCAGGGTGTGGCAGTGGCAGAGATAGCCAGTGCAAATGTCCTGCAAGAAGGGGTAAGACGATCATAGGAAACAACAGCAGCAAGGGGGTGTAGGGTACACGTCCGCACCCCTTTGCGAAGAGCTATAGGAAGATCCAGGTCAGCGGGTCCCGCGGCATCCGGAGCATCCGTGGTAGAGAAAGATGGCCCGGGAGTAGAGAGCGACGGCGGCGGAGATGAGGGAGAGGGTGGCAGAGGAGGGAGAGAGAGAGGTGGAGGGAGAGGAGTGGATTGAGACGGTGTAGGCGTGGAGATCGTAGTAGGAGGCGAGGGAACAAAGGGAACGACAGGAGAATCAGAAGCTGGGAGAAGATGAGAGGAGTCATCCAAGAAGTAGGAGGTATTCTCGAAGAAGGTGACGTCAGTAGAGACGAACTGCTTATGAAGGACGGGATCAAAGCAACAATAGCCTTTCTGAGTGGTGGAGTACCCCAGAAAGAAACATTTGGTGGAGCGAGGGGAGAGCTTATCACTGGTGGCAGAAGGGGTATGCACAAAGGCAGTGCATCCAAAGATTTGGAGAGGTAGAGGAAACGAATCCTTGCCCGGATACAGAATGGAGAATGGGGTTTTTCCATGGAGAACCGTGGAGGGAATACGATTGATAAGGTAGCAGGCAAGGAGAACAGCATAGCCACAATATGAGCGAGGAACATGCATCTGGGTCATTAAGGTGCGAGCGACATCGAGGAGGTGACGATTTTTGCGTTCGGCCACACCATTTGGTTGTGAAGTATAGACACAACAAGTTTGATGAATAATTACATTTTGCATGCAGAATGTAGAAAAGTCATGGTTGATATATTTTTTGGCATTATCAGATCGAAAAACTTTGATATAAATATTAAACTGAGTTTGGATCATGAGATAGAAGGATGTCCATAAAGAGAATAATTCGGAGCGATCTTTTAATAGATACACCCACGTACAGCGAGAGAAATCATCAATGAACGTGACAAAATATGAACTACCCCGACCAATGGTAAGAGTAGGAGAAGGACCCCAAATATCGGAGTGGATGAGATCAAACGGACAGGTGGAGCCACGGACGTGCTTTGGAGGGAAGGAGGAGTGGTGATGCTTGCCAAGCTAACAGGCCTCACAGTTGAGAGGAGGACTTTGTGGAGGAAGGTGGTGCAGAAGTTGACGAAGAAGACGTGGAGGAGCATGACCAAGACGGAGATGCCATTGGAGAATATCTGTGGAGGTGGTGGAGAAGGTGGAAAAAGCAGAAATGTTGTCCAGGAAGTATAGGCCGCCACTCTCAGTCCCAGTAGCAATCGTCCGTTGGGAGTCCGCATCCTGAAAAGAGCAAGAAGTAGAAGTAAATGTGACAGAACACTGTAATTGCTTGCATAGAGAGGTAACATATAATAAGTTGCACGGGAATTGGGGCACATATATAGTATCCGCCAAGTGAAGAGACGGAGTGACATGAACTATCCCTGTACCATGGACTGATGATGAAGAGCCGTCAGGGAGAATAACCGGGGGCAACCGATCATGTGTTTCTAGGAGAGAAAAACACTGGAGATTGCCGGTCATATGATTTGTAGCATCGGTGTCGATCAGCCTTTTTCTTTGAGTAACAACGTGGGCACTGCCAGAAGACGTGACAACCGAGGCGAACGACTTGGAGGAGTATATGAAAGCCATGAAGGGAGGAATAAAAACTGCAGCGGTCTTGGTGACAGCACACCAGCGGTAAGAAGGGCCACAACCAAGGTGCAGAGCAAGGCAAAGGGTAAGAAGAGGGAAGCACAAGCCGCGTGACTTAATAGGAGGTCGCGATGACTAACAGGCAGGGGCGGCTAAAGGAAGAACGGCAGAGAGGCCGCCGAAACAAGGAAGAACCCGTGCGTACAGAGAGAAAATGCAGCGGTTAGAGAAAGAGATCTGCAGCGGTCACGATGATAGATAACAGCGGCCAGAAAAACCACGACCAAGCCGCAGAAGCAAGCAGAGGGAAAGAAGTCGAGCGACTAGAAATCAGCCCGCGCAAATAGAAGAAAGAGACACCACGCGAACAGAGAAAAGTGCACTGGGAGGCAAACAGGTCGCAGCAAGAAGAAGAAGAAACAAAGAGGTCGCGCACACAAAGGGCAACGATAAGGAGAGAAGAAGCCGCGCGAACAGGGCGCAGCAGGGGGAAGAAACAAGCCGCGGGGACAGGTCGCGAGAAGAAGAAGCAAGCCGCGCGGACAGGTCGCAAGGTCAGAGAGGGCGCACAGAATCAGGAGGAGAAAATCGAGTCCTCTGATACCATGTTAAAGTAGCGAACAAACGAGCAAAAACAAGCCGGAGTTTTGAATAATTGAAAGTTTTATTATCCAAAAAGATATCTATTACAAAGGTATGCCCTCCCTTATATATAATGGAGGAGAGATGAGAGAATACAAATAAGAGATGTGGGACTAAAAATTTATAGGACTAAGCGGACTATACAAAACAAACCGCACAAGCCGCGTGGTTAGACAGAAGGGTTAACCGCACGTCTATCACCAGAGAGAAAGAGAGATTGCCAGTGTAGACTGCTAGACCGCCCGGTCTCCAGGCCGGCTGAGACAAACCGCCAGACCGCGCGGTCTTCAACCCGGCAAGACAGACCGCCAGACCGCCCGGTCACCAACTTCAACAGAGAATAAAGCTTCAGTTCTGAATATTGCATTGAGTACACTAATTTCTTTGTGCCCTTTTGGCATAAAGCCCTGGTGTGGAGCTCCTTTATCTCCAAGTGAGGAATTATCTTTAACTTTTTTTTGAGGTCGGCCCCCACTCGCCGGATACTCTGGGTTGGACATTTCTTTCCGAGCGTGGAACTCGCTCGAAAAGAGACGGGATTGTGTTTACCCCATATCCGGCCGAGTGGGATCCTCCCCAGGTAGCGGGCTCGGGGCGTGCTATGAGCGGCGTTTTGGTGCAGCCCCGTTCGAGCACATGCAAGCACTCATGCATGCGTGCGAAAATTTTATATGTATATTCTTTTTACAAATATATGTTAATATTATAATATATATTTGTTATATATATAGATGTTAAGAAGAACAGAGGGGGAATGCAAAAGGGGGGATCGGGATTTATCTCCCAGCGGAGATCGGCCGCCTGGAGCAAGGCTCGGCAGCCCGAAGCCGGGTTTGGCAATATGGAGCAAGGCTGAGCCCTAGCTCTCCTTTCCCGTCGCCGCCTACAGCAAGATCGATCCCTAGCTCTCCTTCCCCATCCCTGCCTGCAGCAAGACCGAGCCTGGAGTAGGGCTGGTCGAGCATGGCGTTCCTTCACCGTCGCAGCCGCCTGGAGCAAGGCCGGCCGAGATTTATTATCCCGGCACTGCCTTCAGTAAGAACACTCAGGAGCTTCTCCCCTGGCACCGCCTTCAGCAAGAATAGCCAGAGCCACCTTCTCATCAAGTGGGATGGTCGGACACTAGATGTTGAACGGGCAAAGCTATCGCTGGAGCATATGAGGGCTCTCAATACTGAATTTGTGAGTTGGGTTCAGTCACAGTTACAAAATCATCTTGATGAGCTATGGATAGATGGTGTTAAATACTACTTGTCTCATGCTTCAAATATTTGGCAAGGAAGAAGAGCCTTGGGGCTCAAGTTTGGCTGATCAAGAGGAGGGGAGATCTTGAGTGGTCTTCTTGGAGCTCGAACCATTGCGTCATCCATGCGTGGACAACAGCTACGCTCACTAGACGCCGAGCCTCTTGCGAGATGTTCAGTTACGGCTTCCCCAAACACGCGTCAAAAGTAACGAAGTTTCTTCTTGGGCAGGTGAAGCCTTCAATTATCATATATGCATGGAAGCTCCTCGCCACCGACGGGTGGGGGAAGGGGGCTCTCTGACGGGTCGAAGTTTACATCCCTGCAGTTAATTGCATTTAGTATCTGAAAGCATTAGTACGGATTTAGGCATGCTGTGTGAAACCCATTTGAATGTGTGAGCTGGATTGGTGATGTTCTAGGGTTCCCGGAGAAGACTCCGAGGAAGTTATATATTATCTCTTTGCAGGGAATAAGCATCATAGCCCCGAAAAAGGGGTGGGTGCAATATTATTGGGTGGCTTTTAGTCAACTGATGTTTAGCTTTCCGCCGCTTGTCGAGACGTCGACGTTCAGGTGTTGCAGTATCAAGCAGGAAGTGGCAGGCTTAAGCCCATGTTTGTGTCGGCCCTATGAGGCCTAATTTGCTTATATTGCCGGCCTGGGTGCCAAAGTATGGAATTTATATTCCTGTAAATTAAAATGCATGTGTTGTCGTATTTATGTTATTTATCTTTTTTTCTCAGGCGAGCCGTATTCTCGTGAACTGCTCGCCCCGTGGGGACCTCGAGGTAATGTTACCGGGAAGCCCTCGAGGGTTTAATAGCCTTTCATAACAACGAAGTTATGTTGTTGGCGGCCCAATTGGTGCTGCGTAAGGTAGAGTTATTCGGCGAGGTTATGCCATCGGTAGGGGGGGGTGAGGAGCATTTTGCATATACACAAGGAGACACATCTGGATAGGAGAGAGATGGTATTGAGATCCTCCTTAGATGTTCCGGTCAGCCAAGAGTGCCCTCCGTAGGTGTCTTAGCTCAGTCTTTTGCTTGGGAGGGGAAGAGTTTGTTAGTCTTCTGGGTATGCGGTGGGACCTCCACGCTAAGACCTTAGGTCTATCCTTTGTGTTCCGAGTCTTGTGCCTTGATCGCGCGCTTGAGGGTAGTAGGTGCGCAGTCACCCCTCTTTTGGGACCCCGAACTTCACAGAGGTCAATTTTTGGCTTCAACAAAAAACTGCCAATAATCAAATATCTTCTTTAGAAATTAAATTAAATGAGGCTAAGAAATTTGAAGAATCCCTTAATGGGAGAAGCATCAAGTTGATGGACATCACAAGCACAGTCAATGCCAGACTTAATGGCAAGCTGGTTTGAGAGCTTCATCAAGTCAGCCTCTATTTTACAGAAAAATATTTTATCTACCCCCATCAAATTAGTATCAAAAAAGGGCAAAGAGAAAGTAGAGGTTAATAATAAACAACCGAAATTTTATCTAAAAATCAACCAAAGAAAAATAAAAAGAAAAATTTTAATAAAAAAATGTTCAACATTTTTCGTCGAAACAAGATCGACGAAATGTATATGGTTCGTCGAATTCAGATCGACAAACTATGAACGCAGTCTCTTTATATAATTATTCTTCTAACTGTGATCTACGAAATCAACATGGTTCGTCGAACTGCGATCGACGAAATTAGGGCACAGAAAATGAATATTTTCATTCTCTGAGCGGAGTTTGATGAACTCATCCCTATTCGTCGAATGCAGGTCGACGAACTTACTGCAATTCGTCGAACCCAGAAAATTACAACATAAACTTAAATCATTTTCAGAACTTCAAGAAAACTAAAATCATTAACAAACTTTTTAAGCAATGGATAATTCCACCTATAAAATATCACCCATTAGGCTATAAGGATCAACCAGATTATTCTTATATTTCCAGTTATTCTTATGAAAGAAATCAAGGACCCAAGGTAACTTGGGTCAAAAACTCTTAACTTGCTTTCTTGCAGATAAAGAACTATCATACCACAGAGCAATAGTGGTACTTGGATAGTGGTTGCTCAAAACACATGAAAGGTTCAAAGGCCAACCTCAGTGATTTCAAGGCAAAGCTTGGACCCAAGGTGATCTTTGGAGACTCCAATTATGGAGAAACATAAGGCTATGGAAATGTCAAAGTTGGAGCAGTGACATTCAAGAATGTTGCTTATGTGAATGGTTTGAAGCATAACCTCATCTCCATAAGTTAGTTATGCGATGAAGGTTATCAGGTATCTTTTAACAAATCCTTATACTCTATTATCTCTGATAAAAACAAAATTATTTTAACTGGTATTAGACAAGGTAACATATACTTAATTAATTTCAATTCAACTAAATCAGAAATTTGCTTATTTAACCAGATTAGTAATACTAATGAATTATGGCATAAGAGATTAGGTCATGTAAACTTTAAAAATATAGCTAAATTATCTAAGGACAACCTTGTTAGAGGACTACCTTCTGGCACCTATAATAAGGAAGGACTCTGTAGGGCTTGTCAGTTAGACAAGAAAACTAAAAATAGTTTTAAATCCATTAATAAAATTGACTTACCCAAAATCTTGTATTTGCTACACATGGACTTTTTGGACCCATTGCTGCGCATAGTCTGGGAGGGAAATCTTACACTCTAGTGATTATTGATGATTTCTCTAGATTCACTTGGGTGTTTTTTTTCTGAGAAACAAGTATGATAATTTTAAAGTTCTTACTGATTTTCTTAAGAGCATACAGATTGAGTACTCTACTCAGGTTGCTATGATCAGAAGTGATCATGGCACCGAGTTTGAATCTCTTCTCATGCAATAATTCTGTGAGAAGGAAGGTATCAGGCATTGCTTCTCCGTACCTAGAACTCCTCAACAAAATGGGGTAGTAGAAAGGGAAAATAGAACCCTGATTGAATCTATAGGGACATTACTTGCAGATGCTTACTTGCCCCTATCCTTTTGGGCAAAGGCAGTTAGCACAGTAAATTATGTTTTAAATAGAAGTCTAATACATAAACTTAAGTGTAATACTCCCTATGAATTACTTAAAGGAAAGAAACCTAAAATAAAATATTTTAAATTATTTGGTTGCATATGTTATATTCACAATAATAACAAGAAACATCTTAGAAAGTTTGGAGCCAAAGCTGCAGAGAGAATGTTTCTTGGATATTCCCAAGTTACCAAGGCTTATAGAGTTTTTAATAAATCAACCTTAAAAATGAAAGAATCTGTACATATAACTTTTGATGAAACTAACATGTCTTACAAGGAGAGAGACATCTCTACCATAGAAAATTTGCAGGTACCAAAGCTGTGTGAGAAAATGGATGATTCAATCCGAACATAAGAGGATATATCACATCCTTCTCAACAGATTATTGCTGATGAAGAGAGCGAAGAAGAAATTATTGGAACAGTTGAACCAATAACAACTAACATAATTCCATAAGAGGAATTAATTCCCCAAGATGTTGATCAACCAACTCCTACTGATATTATCACACTTAGAGATCATCCCATATCTCAAGTGATTGGAGACATATCAGTTGATGTGCAAATAAGACATCAACTCAACCAAGATTTGATGCATGCTTGCTTCATATCTCAAATTGAACCTCAATCCATAAAAGATACAGAGCAAGATCCCCACTGGATTATTGCAATGCAAGAGTAGCTCAATTAATTTGAGAGATGTAGAGTTTGGGATTTAGTTCCAAGACCCAAAGACTACCCAGTCATTGTAACTAAATGGGTATTCAGGAACAAATTGGATGCTCAAGGAATCATTGTTAGGAACACAGCAAGATTGGTGGCTCAAGGATATTCTCAGGAGGAAGGCATAGATTATGACCAGACCTTTGCTACTGTTGCAGTAACACCCCCATCCGTCACATGACATATAACAGAAGGTCCAACTGGAACCCGACGCCATATAACACAGACAGTTGGAAGGGTTACATAAGAATATTCAAACTATCCAATTAAGACTACTCGTCCTACACATAGCATTCTAGCCGAAGCTTTTAAAAGTTGAAAGAACCCAAAAAGTTAAATCCAATAATCATGAATGTCCACCACCATACTACTGAAAAGAAACCCAAATTCACTGAAAGGGTACATGACCTTATGGCCTTACAAATGTTCACTTAACAAAATAGTGTCTTACATACATTACCTCGCAGGCCGACACACATGATAAAGAAAAAAACAACTATTCTTTACGGCCTTCGAGGGCCAGCATGACAATCATGGGATCCAGCCCGCTATTTTGCACTCTGCTCCGCAGCACCTGCAAGTAACATTCCACCACACGGTGGCAAACAAAGCAACTGTCAGCCAAAAGACGACCAAATTATAACGACCCCGCACCTTACTCGGGACGGCAGTGCTCTTTCCCTGCATATCATTAGCCCAATAAAACAATTAAGCGTAATTATACTACGCTACAAGTGTAGGCTCGCACGACCAAACACCCCGTGCACTCAGGGCACATTAACGGTGAATCCTGACACTTCAGCATCTTCACCACCATCCCAAAGATGGCAACCACGTGAGCATTTAGCCTTTCTGACCACCGTCTAAGGCTCACGACCATGCCAATGTCCAGTCCCCTTTTCAGGTCTCTTGCACCGAACCACATAGCCTAGGTCTGATTCCACTTGCCTATTGCTCACGCCTCCTAGTCAATTTAAGTCCTATGTGCGGACCAAGCTTCTCTCGAATCCCAAAATTTTCCAAGCAATCACATAACCCAGTTATGTTCAAGGCCGGTTCCCTGATCGCCAAGTTAGCAGAACGACGATTCCGCTCAGTTTTTCATGTGCGCCTTGGAGCTAACCTCCAAGGATCCCTGCTGCAATCTACCGCATAGAAACCCGAAAACCCAAAGCACGAAGTCTTCTCCGGCAAAACATATCAAATGCAACATCACCGATCCAGAAAATACACGTCCGGGTAGGCTTCACACACAATGCCTATGCCCGTACTTACGATTCCGGACTCTATATGCAACACAAGGGGGACTATTCACATCAACCCCAAGGAACACCACACACTCACCGCACAGTCGCGGGAGCGGGATTCCCTATGCAGAAAGAAAGAGCTTCACATGCTCAAGTAGAGAATCGTTACCCTTGTAGTCCGCTTTGGCGCCATGGAAAAACTACACAGATGGAAATCTTCGCAACGAACTTTCCTCTACGGATCCGCTCTCAGATCTCAAAACGGTGCTCCGATGCTCCGCTGGCGGCCGGAAAACCCTTCCTTCTTTCTCCTCTTTCCAACTCCTTGAGAGAGAGAATGGTTGGAGAGAAATGAAGGATTAACTCCCCTATTCCCGGCCTTAACAGAGCAGGAAACCATCTGGTCCGTTGGATCTTATTTAAAGAAAATGAACGGCTCTGATCCACTCAAAATCTCCAAACCTGGGCCGAACACGGCTTGGCACACGACAGTGTCCCAGGCCGTCTGCCTCGATCCAGACACGATCGACGAACACAGAGACTCACACGGGCTCAGACACGCCCGTGTCCCACCTAACACGCCCTTGTCGGGTCTCTCGACACGCCCGTGATCGGGGGCGTGTCACGCATAACCGCCACACCAACTGACCCGGCCCAACTGAATACAATACTGACACGGGTGGGCACACGCCCGTGTCAAATGACACGCCCGTGTCATGAAACCGTGTTCCTGGCTGTGTCCTTCTCGGGATAAAAGCGGCCAAAACACCAGCCAGACACGGCCTTGGACACGCCCGTGTCCTAGGCCGTGTACCCCTATACAGGCACCAAAAATCCCTTTTTACGCGACCGACTCAAATACGATTTTCGGGGCATTACAAATCTCCCCCACTTAAGGAATTTCGTCCCGAAATTAAGTAAAGGTACACAAATCTAAATAATACCTGAGTGGAATAACTCGGGGTATTACTCCAACATAGCTTGCTCTCGTTCCCATGAAAGCTCCTCACGTCCGCAATTATCCCAACGGACTTTAACCATTCAGACTTCCTTGTTGCGGAGTCGCTTGATTGCAATATCTTCAATATGTACTGGCTTGACCCTTATCGTTAATTCATAATCAACCGGTACCTGATTGTCCGCAATGATCTGCGAAGGCTCTTGCACCGCCTTACGCAACACCGACACGTGGAACACGTCATGTAGCCCACTCAATTCCGCTGAAAGCTTCAATCTATACGCCTCCTCACCAACACGCTGCAGGATTTCAAATGGTCCAAGGTATCTCGGAGTCAACTTCTTCAAACGTCGAACCCGCGAGACACCCTTGAACGGCTTAATTTTTAAGTAAACCCAGTCGCCAACATTGAACTCCACATTCCTATGTTTGGCGTTATAGTACTTTGACTGTCTATCCTGAGCGATCATCAACCGTTCTTGAATTGTCCGTATCACTGAAGTGGCATCTTCCACTGCTTGACGTTTGTAAAGCCTCGACTCGCCCGTCTCCAACCAAGACAACGACGTACGACACTTTCTCCCATACAAGGCCTCGAAAGGCGCCATTCCAATACTAGCCTGAAAGCTGTTGTTATACGCAAACTCCACCGTGTACAAGTGATCTTCCCACTACTTTCCAAAATCTAGGACGCACATGCGATGCATGTACTCAATCGTCCGGTTGACCCTCTCGATTTGGCCATCCGTCTGCGGATGAAAGGCTGTACTGAACTTTAGCTTAGTACCCAACAGACTATGCACCAACCTCCAGTCATTCGACATGAAGCGTCCATCTCGATCACTCACAATACTGCGGGGCACACCATGCAATCGTACAACATTCTCCACGTAGAGTTTGGCTAACGTTTCCACCGGATCTTACTTCCTAACCGGAATAAAGTGCGACACCTTTGTCAACCTATCTACGACCACCCAAATGGCGTCGTTTCCCTTCTGTGACTTCGGCAAACCATGCACAAAACTCATAGATATGTCATCGAATTTCCATTCTGGGATAGGTAGGGACTTCAAGAAACCTCCGGGTTTCTGGCATTCTGCCTTCACCAATGCACATGTACGACACTTGGCCACATAAAGTGCTACATCCTTCTTCAAACCCGGCCACCAGAATAATTTCTTCATGTCTCTATACATCTTCGTGCTTCCCGGGTGGATTGAGTACTTGGTATGATGAGCCTCGTACATCAACTCCTCCCAAAGATTATCCGCACTAGGAACGCATAGTCGACCGTCCTTCCTTAGAAAACCATCTTCAACAACAAACTGGGAATTTAAACCATCCAAAGATTCATCCAAGATCTGATTCATTCTGTTATCCTGAACCAAAGCCCGCCGAACTCTATCCGCTAGGTCACACTGCACCTCTGTCCAAAACAGTTTCTCCTCGGCACTAGACTGCTTGTCGACGCAAGATATATCCAAAGCCTCCAACTCATGGACCAATCTCTTATCATGTACCGATAACCAGTTGGCATGCGTCGGAGTGCTGCGACTCAACGCATCCGCCACTGCATTTCCCTTCCCAGGCACACAGTGTATCTTGAAGGTGTAGTCCCCTAAGAACTCCATCCACCTCCGCTGCCTCATGTTCAGATCCTTTTGGTCCAACATGTACTTCAAGCTCTTATGATCGGTGTAAATATCAACCTTCACACCGTACAGGTAGTGCCTCCAAAGCTTTAGAGCAAATATCACGACTGCTAACTCTAAGTCGTGGACCGGATAATTTCTCTCGTGAGCCTTCAATTGTCGTGAACCATAGGCTATCACTCTCCCATGCTGTAGCAGAACACATCCCAAACCACTGCCCGAAGCATCACTATAGATCTCGAACCCTTCAGTTCCACTTGGAGAACATAAAATAGGCGCCGTGGTCAACCGCCTCTTCAACTCTTCAAAAGCCTGTTCGCACTCCAGAGACCACACAAACTTCTGATCCTTCCTAGTCAACGTCGTGAGTGGTAGCGCTATCCGCGAGAAGTTCTCTACGAAGCGCCTGCAGTAGCCAGCAAGCCCCAGAAAACTCCGGACCTCTGCCACTGTAGCCAAAGCAGGCCACTCCCGTATCGCCACTATCTTCGCCGGATCCACAGCTATCCCTTCTCCACTAACAACATGACCAAGGAACGCTATCGAGGATAAACAGAATTCACACTTGGAGAACTTAGCATACAACTTATTCCTCCTCAACGTCTCCAACACCATGTGTAGATGATTGTAATGGTCCTCTTCACACTGCGAGTACACCAGGATATCATCGATAAATACTATCACAAAACAATCCAGGTACTCTCTGAACATCCCGTTCATCAGATCCATGAATACGGATGGCGCATTTGTTAACCCAAATGGCATGACCGTGAACTCGTAATGCACAAACCGCGTACTGAATGCTGTCTTTGGGATGTCGCTCTCCCTTATCCTCAACTGGTAGTAACCTGACTTCAGATCTAACTTCGAATATAGCGTTGACCCAACCAACTGATCAAATAGATCGTCAATCCTGGGGATTAGATATTTGTTCTTCTCCGTAAGCTTGTTCAATTCCCAGTAGTCGATACAAAGCCGCAAGCTCCCATCTTTCTTCTTAACAAAGAGAACTGGTGCGCTCCAAGGCGACGAACTTGGACGCACATAACCTTGCTCTAGCAACTCTTCCAGTTGCACCTTTAACTCTGCCATCTCTCTTGGCGCTATCCGATATGGAGAGCGTGACACCGGTTTGGCACCCGGTACCAGCTCAATAGTAAAATCAATCTCCCGCTGAGGAGGGGATCCTGGGAGATCATCTGGGAACACATCGGGATACTCGGACACAAATGGTATACTGTCAAGACTTGGCTTAGGCGTCGAAGTCTGCACTAGAGTGACAAACAGCTCTGCCCCAGATCGAACTGCCTTGAACACCTGAAGGGCTGACATCAAAATCTTACCCGACCCCTTCATGCCCGCAAAAGTAGTCTCCCGATCGATGTTCAGACCCAACTTAACTTCCTTACGGTTGCAATCAATGCATGAACCCTGTTCCGAGAGCCAATCCATACCGAATATTATGTCGAACTCCACTAACGGTAGAGCCAACGCCCGCAAATCAAACTCCCGATCTCCAATCCGAATCTTCACAACGCAGACCCTATTCGCATGCATTGAGCACCCATTGGGCAACAACACATCCAACTTGTCTTTTGCCATCGAGGACGGAACCCCGATGCGCGATATGAATATTTCGGATAAGAAGGAATGCGATGCTCCCGTATCAAACAGGGCTTTCGCCGGAAACTCAAAGATCAACACAAAGCCTAGGACCAACAAAAGTAAGCTAACAAATACGAAGGTAACAACTATAAAAGTTAAACCACTGAAATTTAACTCATACCTGTCACCACGTCCGCTTGCCTTATGGCCTCTTGCAGACCAATGTTGTAGACTCTAGGCTGGGCTGGAGCATGATGAGACGCGGTTGACTCCACCGCCTTCCCTTTCTCCTCATAAGTCACTACAGACTTCCTCTCAGACTTTGAACGTCCGCTCCAACACTCACGAGCAAAGTGCCCCATCTTCCCGCAGTTGTAGCAAGCTCCTGGGACTCAACTTGTAGTTGCCCCTGACGCATCAGCCGAAGGGGCTGAATTCGAAGTCCTCCACTTCTTGTTCCATCTACGGAAACTTGACTTGTTATTTGACACCTTGAACTCAGACTTCTTTTCTCCTGGATCCTTCTTCTCTTGAACTTTCTTAACGACCTTCTCCAACGATCGAGCTGAATTGACCAATGCTAGGAAGCCTTGCGCCTTAGGCCCAACAAGTAGTAGATGTTGATCGTCGCGTAGACCCTCATAAAATCGGTTGGTCTTCCGTTCTTCCGACATAAACGTAGCACCTGCATAATGACACAACTGTGTGAACTCATGAAGAGACTCGTCCACGCCTCTGGATCCCTGAGTCAACCCATGAAATTGGTTATCCATCTCAATTTTCTGAGCAGAGGGTACAAATCTAGCTAGGAACAATCTTGAAAATTCCTCCATATGCACATCAGCAAGCTGCCTTCCCACTAAGATATGAAACTCCAACTCATCCTACCACAGCCTTGCCTCACCCACCAAAAGAAAGTCGCTATGGTAGTCTTCTGCCACTCCTCAGTTAACGTGGATGTCAAGACCCTCTTCATCGAAGAGAGGCATGTTGGAGTTACCATGGTGATCTAGAAGTGGTCAAACAAGTAATCTCACTGCCACCGCGATATGAGCCTGCAGGGTCGCACATAAGAGATGTGGAGAAGTTAGATGATTGACTGTGTTGGTAAAGGTTACCAATCACCAACCTGAATGGGGTTATGGGTAAAGTGTTGCCTTAAAGGATCGTCGGGTTGGGCAAATGTTGCTTTGAAGGATTGGTAAGAATAGTCGACCGAGGGTCGACGTGTATCGTCGACCGCGGGTCGACGAGTATCGTCGACCGCGGGTCGACGAGTATCGTCGACCGCAGATCTATGATTATCGTCAACCCACGTTCAACGTGAATCGTCGAGTATTGTACTCTGATACTCGCCGACTGATTCTCGCCGATCCTAGGTGATTCTCGCCGATCCTAGGTGATTCTCGCCGATTGATTCTCTCCGAATCTGCTAGGTGATTCTTGCCGATTCTGGAACCCTAATTTTTTGGGTGGTCTGCGGATAGCGATATTCCTAAGTCTGTTTATGCCTTTGGTATAAATAGACACTTAGGGTTTTCGGGATTTAGCTCTCTGATCGAATCGGAAGTGTTCCGCCATTCTTCGTTCGTTCCGCCGATCCCGAATCCCGCCGACGGAAGTGTTCCGCCGCCGTGCTCGCTCCGTCGACCTCCTCCTCTCCGGCGATTGTCGCTGGTGTTGCTATTCCTGGCGCGGACCTAGCAGTCCGTGGAAAAGCAAGGTGTGGTCATTCTCCTTCCCGATTATCCGTGCGACGAAAAAGTCGGTGTTCTCCCGCTTATGTGGATTTCTGCAGAGACGTGGATATCATTCTACGTAGAACTCGCCACCAGCAAGAACACGAAGCTTGGAGCATCTCCGTTGAGTTGTGACTCAACGCCACCGAGGTAATTTTTGCCTAGTTGTATGTTAACTTCTTAATTCAACTACCATGGCCCGATCCCATCTCTTTTGGGTTTTTCTTGATGTTTTTATTCTTCCGCTGCGTGCACAAGTGTTGTGCCATCCTTATAGAGAAACCCAACAGTGGTATCAAAGCGAGGTTCCGGCCATGATTGTTGTATTGGAAGTTTTGTTATTCCAGTGCGTGTAAACCTAGGGATTTAGAAGTGTTCTAAATGTCTAGATTTAGTCTTGGTACCCCGCCAAGAACTTCTGGGATTTCGTGGAAATTTCTAATTGTTAGAAATTGTAGTCTCCTTAGCAGTAACCATCCCTCGAGATTGTTTTGGATTTTGAATCCAACATAGAGAGATGAGCTTGTCTACTGCTTTAAGTTGAGTTGTCTTTGCTTTTGTCCAATGCATGTAAATCTGAGGATTTGGAAGTTTCAGGATGTTCAGATTTAGCCCTTCCTTCTATCAATTATTTATGGTGTCAGGTTGTGCACATAAGGGATGCATGTGGTTTTAGAAAAATTGTTTTTCTTTGGATGTGCACATTGATCAAATGTTGATCATGGTTAACTGTTAACCTATAATCAAAATCCCTTCATCAAATATTAAGTGTTCGGATGCCTTCCGATGGATGACACTCTTCCTGCCTCGATCGATGAAGGTTGGGCTTGCCAAAGCAAGGTGCATTAATCTATCTTGGTAAGGGTCCGAGCGGATAATTGTGATATCCCACTATCGACATCGGGTCCAGCTTAACTAGGTGACCTCAAAGGTTGAGTGCCTAGAGGCATAATAGGGTTGGCATGCACCATATGATGGATGCGAGTAAGGAGTTATTCACCAACCATACAAGAATTGCATGAGGATGCAATTGGCAAGCGTTGCCTACCTAAATAACCGCATCGTGAGAGGAAAGCCAAAGCTGACTCATTGTGTTGGTGAAATACGGATCTTGTCCACTAAGAGAGTAGCTCGCATGAACTCTCCGAATTGTTAGTGAGGGCTATCATTTCGAATAAAATAGTGGGAGTGTTTTAATTGAAGTCCAAATTAAAATAAATTGTATTTGAAATTTTGGTACTGATTTTATTCTGCATAAATTCTTGTAGAATTCCATGGCAAGTGTTTCACACTCCACGTTGTCTCTGAGAGCCATCCTTGAGAAGGATAAGCTCAGTGGGACTAATTACATGGACTGGTACAGGAACCTGAGAATTATTCTCAGGCAAGAGCGAAAGCTCTATGTCTTGGAAGAAGATGCCCCCGAGGTGCCAAGCCTGCCAGCCCCATACTGATGGTGCATAAGGGCAAGGGCAAGGCCAAGGGCTCTAAGAAGACGAAGGTGGGACCTAAGTCATATCTTGAGCCCAAGTCTTCTGCACTGATGAAAAAGAAAAGCACGGTGAAGGATGAGAAATGCCACCACTGTGGCAAGGCTGGTCATTGGAGGAGGAACTGTCCTTCGTACATTGAATGTCTGTAGAAAATGAAGGGAGGTATGACTTCCGCTTCAAATGTTCACGTTATAGAGATAAACCTTTCTGCTCCTTCATCTTGGGTATTGGATACCGGATGTGGTTCTCAAATTTGTACAAATGTGCAGGAACTGGGAAGGAGAAGATTGCTGAGTAAAGGGGAGGTGGACCTCCGCGTCGGCAATGGAGCAAGAGTTGCTGCTGTAGCCGTAGGGGTTTACCGTCTTTCTTTGCCCAGTGGGCTTGTAATAGAACTAGATAATTGTTATTTTGTTCCGGCCATAACTAGAAACATTATATCTATTTCATGTTTGGACATGATTGGATTTTCTTTTATAATTAAGAAAAACTGTTGTTCTATATTTAAGAATGATGTTTGTTATGCTGTAGCCCAATTGTTTAATGGTCTTTATGTTTTGAACTTGGACCATCTGATCTGTAATGTAGAAAATAATAAAAGACTAAGAACAAATGACTCCTACCCTACATATCTCTAGCATTGTCGTTTGGACCATATCAACGAGAAGCGCATATCCAAGCTCCATAGAGATGGACTTTTGGACTCATTTGATTATGAATCATTTGAGCGATGCGAATCTTGTTTGTTAGGCAAGATGACTAAATCTCCTTTCACTGGTTATACTGAGAGGGCTGAGGATCTCTTGGGTGTTGTATATAGTGATGTATGCGGACCCATGAGTTCTATGGCTAGAGGTGGGTATTTCTACTTTGTTACATTTACTGATGATTTCAGTAGATACGGATATGTGTATCATATGAAGTGCAAATCCGAGACCTTTGAAAAGTTCAAAGAGTTCAAGAATGAAGTAGAAAACCAGTTGGGTAAAAGGGTTAAAGCACTCCGATCTGATCGAGGTGGCGAATACCCGAGTCATGAGTTCCGTGATCATCTGAAAGAGTGTGGTATTGTATCACAACTCACTCCACCTAGAACACCACAACATAATGGTGTGTCTGAGAGGAGAAATCGTACTCTGTTAGACATGGTACATTCGATGATGAGTCATGCAGACTTGCCTGTTTCCTTTTGGGGTTTTGCTTTAGAGACTACTGCAATGACATTGAATCGCGCTCCAACGAAAACGGTTCTGAAGACACCATATGAAATATGGACTGGGAAGCGTCCTAGTATGTCGTTCATTAAAATTTGGGGCTGTGAGGCATACGTGAGACGTCAAATGCCCGACAAGCTGGAACCCAAATCGGATAAATGTTATCTGGTGGGATATCCTAAAGAAACGAAAGGGTATTACTTTTACCTACCGTCTGAGGGCAAAGTGTTTGTCGCAAGGACTGGTGTCTTCTTGGAGAAAGAGTTCTTATCAAGAAAGACTGAAAAGGTAGAGCTTGAAGAAGTTCAAGAACCACATGTAGTGAATGAACCGGAATTGGATTCTGAGACAGGACTACAAGATGTTGTAGCTAGAGAACCTGCTCAAGGAACACAAGTCCTACGTAGATCTGGTAGACCGAGGTTTGAGCCTGAGAGATATGGATTTCTCGTGTCTCAAATAGGTAATGTGTTGCTTATGGATCATGATGATGAACCAGCAACCTACCAAGAGGCTATGAATGGACCGGACTCCGACAAATGGATTGAGGCTATGAATCCGAAATGGACTCCATGTATGCAAACCAAGTTTGGAACTTGGTGGAACCACCTGAAGGGGTACGACCCATATGGTGCAAGTGGGTCTTCAAGAAGAAGACCGACATGGATGGGAATGTACAGACATTCAAAGGGCGACTGGTGGCTAAGGGTTTCAAGCAAATTCATGGTATTGACTATGATGAGACCTTTTTCCCTGTTGCCATGGTAAAGTCCATAAGGATATTGCTTGCTATTGCTGCGTATTATGACTATGAGATCTGGCAGATGGATGTCAAAACGACTTTCCTTAATGGAAACCTCCTTGAGGAAGTGTATATGACACAACCCGAGGGTTTTGTATCCCCAGATGAAGCCACTAAAATATGCAAGCTGAATAAGTCCATCTATGGACTGAAACATGCCTCTCGAAGTTGGAATCTTCGTTTTGATGAGAAAATCAAAGAGTTTGGTTTCATCAAGAATGAAGATGAGCCTTGTGTTTACAAGCGAATCAGTGGGAGCATTGTTGTCTTCCTGATATTGTATGTAGATGACATACTGTTGATTGGGAATGACATTCCTACCCTGAAAGTTGTTAGGAACAACCTAGGGAACTACTTTTCAATGAAGGATTTGGGTGAAGCAACTTACATACTCGGTATTAAGATCTATAGAGATAGATCAAAGAAGTTGCTGGGTTTGACCCAGAGTACGTACATCGAAAAGGTGTTGAAGCGGTTCAACATGCTTGAGTCCAAGAAAGGATTTTTGCCCATGTCTCATGATGTGAATCTCTCGAAGGACCAGTGTCCAAAGTCTTGTGAAGATAAGGACCGCATGAAGTTGATTCCATATGCTTCGGCAATTGGGTCAATCATGTACGCGATGTTATGTACTCGACCCGACGTCTCCTTTGCTTTAAGCATGACTAGCAGGTATCAGTCAGACCCCGGTGAGTGTCACTGGATTGTAGTCAAGAATATCCTGAGTACTTGAGAAGGACTAAGGATGTGTTCTTGGTGTATGGTGGAGAGGAAGAGCTCGTTGTAAGTGGTTACACGGATGCTAGCTTCCAAACTGATAGAGACGACTCCAAGTCTCAGTAAGGTTTTGTGTTTTGCCTGAATGGAGGATCTGTGAGATGGAAGAGTTCCAAGCAAGAGGCAGTTGCTGATTCTACAACAGAGGCCGAGTATATCGCCCCAGCTAATGCGGCGAAGGAGGCTGTATGGATTAGGAAATTCATCGGCGAGCTTGATGTAGTTCCTAGCATTGTTGGTCCTGTAGTTCTCTACTGTGATAACAATGGTGCAATTGCACAATCTAAGGAACCTAGATCCCATCAGCGCTCCAAGCACATACTTCGGAGGTTTCATCTTATTCGTGAGATTGTCGAACGAGGAGATGTGAACATTTACAGAGTGCCGACTGATGAGAATATTGCGGATCCACTGACAAAGCCTCTCGCGCAGAGAAAGCATGATGGTCATACTAGATCGATGGGTGTACGATACCTAAATGATCAACTCTAGTGAGAATCTTGTGGATTGCATGTAAACATGTATTTTGTTGGCCATTTGTTCATATGATGAACAGTGTACCTAGTTTTTCTCTTATAATTAATGGCAAGTTCTTTTATTATGAGTTTTTTTTTCTATATGATAGTTAAATGTTAACATAATATATACCCTTATAATGTTCGCTTCCATGGGACATCAAGTACGTGACTTGAATGTGAGAGCCTATGATTTATTTGAAGCTTCATTCTTAAAAGGTCCCTGGTCGAGTATCATCAAAGAAGCTAAGGGTGATGATGGTACATGAAGGCTAGCATGTGCGTTGACTGATGACCGGTTCTCACAGGTCATGATATTGTGATATCAAGTCATCACGTGGGTACTTGTTAGTGAACACATTGTACTGGACAGACCCAACCTGAGACTACTCTGTGGATTGTCATCCAATCGTGTCACGAGTAGGTCTCAATTGACAATGGTGTTGTGGTCCTTTGACCTGAAGTCACATCATTCATCAAGTGAGGAAGAGCGTGCTTTGATGCCATCTAAAGTCTTCCTTGAGAAAGGTTGATGATAAGGGTGGTTGTTGGGCATGTTACGAATCATTTGAGTGTTTGTGTGTGAGAAGATATGAGATTTGTCCTCCTGTATGACAGGAGTTGCATCCATGGGCCCCTTGATGGAACTGGACTGAGAAATGCATGGCCATGCTTGGTTGAGTCAATATGTGATATTGGACTCACCCTTCTCTGGAAGTCCGTCCTGGATCAAGAAACTTGGATTGAGCTATTACGAGGGTGACACGGTCCATGCCTCTAGTTCTTTCCGGATGTAAGGGACAAAGGGACAAAGACAACGCTGATACATTGGTCATAAAGGCTTATGAGTTATAAACTCTTATTGCTTGGGGAGCAATGATGCATTGCTAGATGCCGCTCATTGTTTGTGAGGTTTTTGGTTTGATACTTTCAAGATCAAGTGGGAGACTGTTGGAGTTACCATGGTGATCTAGAAGTGGTCAAACATGTAATCTCACTGTCAACACGATATAAGCCTGCAGGGTCGCACATAAGAGATGTGAAGAAGTTGGATGATTGACTGTGTTGGTAAAGGTTACCAATCACTGACCTGAATGGGGTTTTGGGCAAAGTGTTGCCTTAAAGGATCGTCGGGTTGGGCAAATGTTGCTTTGAAGGATTGGTAAGAATAGTCGACCGAGGGTCGACGATCGTCGACCGCGGGTTGACGTCAACCCACGTTCAACGTGAATCGTCGAGTATTGTACTCTGATACTCGCCGACTGATTCTCTTCGATCCTAGGTGATTATCGCCGATCCTAGGTGATTCTCGTCGATTGATTCTTGCCGAATCTGTTAGGTGATTCTCACCGATTCTGGAACCCTAATTTTCTGGGTGGTCTGCGGATAGCGATATTCCTAAGTCTGTTTATGCCTCTGGTATAAATAGACACTTAGGGTTTTCGGGACTTAGCTCTCTGATCGAATCGGAAGTGTTCCGCCGTTCTTCATTCGTTCCGCCGATCCCGAATCCCGCCGACGGAAGTGTTCCGCCGCCGTGCTCGCTCCGTCGACCTTCTCCTCTCCGGCGATTGTCGCTGGTGTTGCTATTCTTGGCGCGGACCTAGCAGTCCGTGGAAAATCAAGGTGTGGTCATTCTCCTTCCCGATTATCCGTGCGACGGAAAAGTCGTTGTCCTCCCGCTCGTGTGGATTTCTGCAGAGACGTGGATATCATTCCACGTAGAACTCGCCACCAGCAAGAACACAAAGCTTGGAGCATCTCCGTTGAGTTGTGACTCAACGCCACCGAGGTAATTTTTGCCTAGTTGTATGTTAACTTCTTGATTCAACTACCATGGCCCGATCCCATCTCTTTTGGGTTTTTCTTGATGTTTTTATTCT
The DNA here is from genome assembly GCA_039583875.1 of Platanthera guangdongensis. Classification (NCBI taxonomy): domain Eukaryota; kingdom Viridiplantae; phylum Streptophyta; class Magnoliopsida; order Asparagales; family Orchidaceae; genus Platanthera; species Platanthera guangdongensis. Next base: position 68,443,435 of record CM077165.1, read on the forward strand.
TCCTCTGCGTGCACAAGTGTTGTGCCATCCTCATAGAGAAACCCAACAAGGCAGTCCTCAGCTTGAGCTGGCGTTCCAACCCCATCGAACCTCGGAGGATTAAAGCCCATTACATGCTTAAGCTGCTTCTCCGTAGCTCTTCTAGGCTCTACCAGATCAACTGCTACACGCTCCACCACTCTCGGCTCTGCCACCCTAACTGGTTCTTGCTCATTCGCAGGAGGTGCGTGACACATTTGCCCTGTAGGTTGGGCATTTATCATTGCAAATACCGCCTCAGCCGCCATCCTGATGGTTTCCGCTGAAGGAGGTGTTGTAGGCACGTCCCTTGGTGCACTACTTTCCGCTGATTGTGGACGCTCTAACTGACCATCACCGCTCCTAGCTGCCTATAGTAGCAAAGACACACGATTAGTCGACAAAAAATTGCTAAAAGCAATCATTGGAACACTCAGATTCCGCAAAACAAGTGTATTTTTCATTCCTAAGTGGACATTTATGGGTTCTTTTTGATGTTATAACGATGACGCACACATGTGCTCACCACCCCTTAAAAGAATTCGCCCACGAATTCATTTAAGCCTGATCGTAACCAGAAGTCTGATACCAAATTATAACACCCCCATCCGTCACATGACATATAATAGAAGGTCCAGCTGAAACCCGACGCCATATACTACAGACAGTCGGAAGGGTTACATAAGAATATTCAAACTATCCAATTAAGACTACTCGTCCTACACAGAGAATTCTAGCGGAAGCTTTTAAAAGTTGAAAGAACCAAAAAAGTTAAATCTAATAATCATGAATGTCCACCACCACACTACTGAAAAGAAACCCAAATACACTGAAAGGGTACATGGCCTTATGGCCTTACAAATGTTCACTTAACAAAATAGTGTCTGTTGGAACACCCTATTACTGATTTGGGCAAGGATCACTATGTCCTTTAGGAAATTTGTTTTGACCTCCTTGTATAGATCTAAAGGTCAATTATTTTGAGTCTAAGGGTTAGTATTTAGGTTTGAAAGCTGCCCTCAAGACCCTCAAGACCAGATATTTCAGTTCAGGAGACTAAGTCATTTCGTCGAGCTCAGGACGACAAATCGTCAAACTCCATTCGATGATCTCTGAGCTCACTTCGACGAATCGTCGAACTACATTCGTCAATCTCTGAGCTCACTTCTATGAAGTCGTCGAACTCCATTCGACGATCTTCGAGCTCAGATCGACGTTCCTGTCTCTAGTTTGTTTCCCTATCTTTGAGCTCAGTTCGACGATAGTTGAGCTCAGATCGACGCTTTCTGCTTCAGTCTAAGTCCAGTCGCTGAGCTCAGTTCAACGATAGTGGAGCTCAGGTCGACGTTTTTCTGGAGAGATCGACATTTTTCAAGATTCAAATTCAGACAGTTATGGAATTATTCCCAGCATTTATTTCAAGGATCTTGTAGCCGTTTCAATTAATCTGGAGCAAGTTTCAAGGGAATTTTAAAGGAATGTTTTATTGGACTTTCCTCTAGAAGACAAAATGCAGTTAAAGAAGTCATTTATGACAGACTAACGACTATCTTGGACAGAGATCTATTCTATTCAGATCTAAGGAATAAAAAGAATTTTGATTATTCTGCTGGTTAATAATAACAAGAAAGAGAAAGAGTTGCAGTTATTCACAAAATTCATACAGGAACACACATCACTGAAGGAGATCAATATTCTGAAATTTCTAGATCCCTTTTGATTCCAGTGTTCAAAGGCCATTATCATTCAAGACTCCAGACACCACACATTTCAGTTACTGCTGGAATCATTTTTTGCTGGAGATCAAATTTTTTGAAGGCCTATCACCCTATTGCAAAGTTTCACTTCCTGAACAACTTAAGATCTCAGGGGGAGCATTGACAACATCCACTATCTTCTCTCTGATTGTTGACAAAGAAGATCATCTCATCTCTCTCTCTCTCTCTGCTGTAAAGGGTTTATCAAACTCCCTTCAAAAGTTTGTGTTGGTTTCTGAGCCCTTATCAAAACTCAGTGGTGGCAAGACACCTGATCAAAAAATCTGGTTTGGTTTTTGAGTACCTTATCAAAAGCTCATTAGTGCCCAGAACACCTCATCAACTCATCCTGCAGTGGATTCCTACCTAGGTTGGTAGAAGAGTGGATGTACTCAGATTGGTTGGGGAACCACTATAGCTCTTTGTGTCATCTGATTGCTTATTTTCTTTTGTTTTCTGGCTGTGGTTTGTGATTGTTCTGTGATTGCTTTGTAATTAGATAGTTGCCATGTTTGCTGTATTTCATTTGCTTCCCTGTTCACTTAGGAATACAACAAGAGTTGTAAAAAGTTTTTAGCAAGCACCATACTCTATTCACCCCCCTCTAGAGTGTATCAGGTCTAACCTGCACTTTCAGTGTCTTATATACATCGGCTTACAGGCCGGCCACACATGATAAAGAAAAAAACAACTATTCTTTACGGCCTTCGAGGGCCAGCACGGCAATCATGGGCTCCAGCCCGCTATTTTGCACTCGGCTCCGCAGCACCTGCAAGCAACATTCCACCGCACGATGGCAAACAAAGCAACGGTCAGCCAAAAGCCGACCAAATTATAACGACCCCTCCCCTTACTCGGGACGGCAGTGCTCTTTGCCTACATATCATTAACCCAATAAAATAATTAAGCGCAATTATACTACGCCACAGGTGTAGGCTTGCACGGCCAAACACCCCGTGCACTTAGGGCATATTAACGGTGAATCCTGACACTTCAGTGTCTTCACCACCATCCCAAAGATGGCAACCACGTGAGCATTTAGCCTTTCTGACCACCGTCTAAGGCTCCCGACTATGCCAACGGCCAGTCCCCTTTTCGGGTCTCTCGCACCGAACCATATAGTCTAGGTCCGATTCCACTTGCCCGTTGCTCACGCCGCCTAGTCAATTTAAGTCCTACGCGCGGGCCAAGCTTCTCTCGGATTCCAAAATTTTCCAAGCAATCACATAACCCAGTTATGTTCAAGGCCAGTTCCCTGACCGCCAAGTTAGCAGAACGACGATTCCGCTCAGTTTTCCGGGTGCACCTTGGAGCTAACCTCCAAGGATCCCTGCTGCAATCTACCGCGTAGAAACCCGAAAACCCAAAGCACGGAGTCTTCTCCGGCAAAACATATCAAATGCAACATCATTGAACCAGACAATACACGTCCTGGTAGGCTTCACACACAATGCATATGCCCGTATTTACGATTCCGGACTCTATATGCAACACAAGGTGGACTATTCACATCAACCCCAAGGAACACCACACACTCACCGCACACTCGCGGGAGCGGGATTCCCTATGCAGAAAGAAAGAGCTTGACATGATCAAGTAGAGAATCGTTACCCTTGTAGTCCGCTTTGGCGCCATGGAAAAACTACACGGATGGAAATCTTCGCAACGAACTTTCCTCTACGGATCCGCTCTCAGATCTCAAAACGGTGCTCCGATGTTCCGCTGGCGGCCGGAAAACTGATTGTCTCTTAAGATATTCGCAAGGAGAAAATAACCAAACTAACAATCCAACAAGGCAAGTATAGGTATCGAAATGCAGCTAGGGGACACAAGTGTCGTATTATAATCCGGGAACCGTTAATTAAGCTTACTCACACGAAATCTATTATTTTATCGACGGAAAAATTAGGGTTTAGAAGAAAGCTAAGCGTACTAAAGGAAGAGAACTACTTGCAATGAAAGAGAGCTACTTGCATGAAAAGATAAAGAGAGCTAAAAGAGCTATTAAACTAAAGCTTAGTAACAATGAGGGGAAAATGCACTCGATCAGAAATCACCTCGACAAGAGTGGTTAGAAAAATATGATAAATAAAGCTAAGCTAATTAGGGTAAAGGTCCTTGGCCGTGGAGGTTCCAAGAATATTGACACGCTTCTCTCGAAGGCCGTGCCTAACTGAGTTTAGGAAGGTCCGACCGACTTTCGCCTAAATCGGAGGCCTAAAACTCGCTTTACGCGGTGAACCCCTCTATTGGATTTTACTCCAATCCGGGAGATTTGAACGTCTGCCTCTCTCGAGGGGTGCGAACAACTCCCTTTACTCTTGAGTGCTCATTTCAAACTTTCGGCCTCTCGGCTAGCCCAGAATGAAAGCAAAGGTGGAGAGTATATATCGATGATATACCTCCAACCCGTGATAAATCAAGAGTAATTCAAGGCTAAACCCTAAAAAGAAAAGGTAAGATTCAAGGCATCATAACCTAATCACTCGAACCTCGGATCATCAAGATCGAGTACATGGAGGATTAGTTAATCATGGTGAGGTGGAAGAGGGGGGATGAGTAGAAGAAAAATAATGAAAACAGAGCAGAAACGAAAAAGAAAACAACACTTTTTATTAATGGAAACAGGGATCTTACAACTTGAAAACCAGAGATTACAAGTGCATGGAAAGTAAACTACACTATCATTAACATTATACTACAGCTAAGAACTAAAAATGAAGAGACATGCTTGAAAAAAGTTCAAAAATACAAAGGACAGAACCTCCCCTCTCAATGCAAAAGGTGTCCTTGAACCCTTAGAGTTGGGCTCTATTTATAGATTTTTTCGGGTCGGGTCACGCCCCCCTGTCACGCCCGGGTCGGGCGTGAACCTGGGGCGTGACACATTCGGTGCGACTTTTTCGGGCTGAAATTTAATTCTGGCGAAGTAGCTGAAGTACACGCCCACATGTCATGCCCTGGTAGGGCGTGTACCTGGGGCGTGTTCTTTGCGGCGTGACTTTATTGAGCTGAAATTGAATGCTGGAGGTGACGGGCGAAATTGCTGAAGTACACGCCCATATGTCACGCCCGAGCAGGCGTGACCCTGGGGCGTGACACTTTCGGTGCGACGGTGGAGCGGGAAAAACGAGCACGTTGCGGCGATTCCTCGGATCCTGGGGACACGCCTCTGGAACACGCCCGTGTCGGATGTGACACGGGCGTGACAGAGGGCGTGTACACTAAGTTTCCACGGAATGCAGTTTCGGACCAATTGCTTCATTCCTCTGGGTTACACGCCCTAGGTACACGCCCGAGTAGGGCGTGACCTTGGGGCGTGTCACAGAAAAATTCGGCTGAAAGCCTTGAAAACCTGCAAAAAGCAGAAAAAATGCATTAGCGACAAAAATATATACAAAGGGGAATCAAAATAAGTACTTTACAAGACATGATTTGCTTTAAAACCCCGAAAATATCCTAATAAAATTGACTGCAAACCGTATTACCAAATTCCCCCAAGATTAAGTTTTGCTTGTCCCCAAGCAAAGATATAAAGACTAGCTAATCATAAAAAGTGACTAATTCAAAAAGTTTTAATCATACTTACACAAGTACTATGCGAAATTCTAGGTAGGGAGAATGTAAAACGTAAATCTAAAACAATTATTTTGGTATGGTTTAACTTTTATAAACTTTACTTAATAAAAATAAATCATCCAGAATTTGGACGAAATTCTTTAAATAGATTTAAGCAAGGCAATGAAAATGAAAAGAACGTATTGAGTTATTACTAGATCCAAGCAAGACATTATAATTATATCAATTAAATAACAAAAATCTAAGTTTAAATCCAAAACTAAAACTGATTTACTTTTCTTCTTTTCTTAGTTGTTAAATAAAATTAAAAAAGGTGTGAATCAAAAGGACTTAATGAGACCGAAACGTTTGGTTTAGGATTATATAGGAGTGGAATTCAAATATAAACATGGAGGCTTAAAAATCACACTAAACCAAAACAACGAGTTTCAAAAAAAAAAATTATTTTAAACAAAATATGTATATATATATATAATGTTTTTTTTTCTTCTTTTTTTTCTTTATTATTATTTATTTTTTTATTTTTTCATCATTCATTTTTTTCTCTTTTTTCAAAACATTGCTTTTGGGTACACTTTTTTCAACAATTTCTCCAAAGATAACACAAAATTTCCTATCATGAAAATTTTAGAGTGAAACTCAAAAAAATTAGCGTGATTAGATAGGTAGGAATTTGGGCTTTGGTGAAAATGAAATATTATGTGGAGTTATCAAATGAATTTGGAAAAAAGGCTCAAAAGCGGCTAACTAGTGGTAAAAGATTTTAGGTTGGCAGGAAAGCTCAAACGTAAACAAAAATGTCCTAAATCATTTTCACGCTTTTTTTAAATTTATTTAAAACATAGAGTTGATAAATTTCAAAAAGCAAGTTCGAGATAATAAAAGAAGATTGATGAAATTATCTTGAAAATAAAAATAATATGTGACTTGGATCGTTCATATCTACTACGTTATTCAAAATTTGTTTTTACAAAAATTATCTAAAGACGAAAAGGAAAATAGTGGATGATAAATTTTTAGAGAAAGTAAAGAAAATAAAGAACGGAAAACCATAATAGAAAAGCACGTTTTAGAGAAATATTTCACCTTAACATGCTACTGTGAATTAGAAACACAGCATGGCCAACATTTTACTTGTGAAATATGATAAAAAAAATTATTAGAAAAATTATAATTAACTACGTTGTTTATAAAGAAGTTTGAGAAAAACAAAACATAAACATGGGGTACTTATTGAAATACCAAAATGCAGCTATATATATATGTTTTTTGGATTCTTTGGATTTTTTGGATATTTACAAAAAGCAAAAAGAAGGAGGAAGTCCTCTCCCAAGCTTAAAATCTACATTGTCCTCAATGGAGAAGGAGGTTGAAGAACGAGAGAAAATTAAAGGACAGAAATGAAAGACAGAATTGAAAAACAGGTACTTCCCCAGTTTTATTTTGCAGGGAAAGCTGAGTGATGCCGCTCCTCCATGCATGTGCTTTGGGTCTTCATGAAACGCCGTCTGGTGGACTTTGTCATGGAATCAGAACCGGTGGAGCAGGCGATCGCAGAAGTTTCAGCTTGCCGGAGCCCTTCGGGGCAAAAAGTGTGAACTAAAGAAAACAGAAAAAGATAACTTGGGTTGCCTCCTAAGAGCGCCCTTTGTTTAAAGCGTCGTTTGAGCTCGACGCATCAAAATAAGATTGTCCCAAATATTGTTTAAAAAATAAAGTGCAAATAAAGTTCAAAGTTTTTAAGAAAAAGAAGTTCAGATTAATCAAATGTCAGGATAGGAAAGATAGAGTTAACAGGGTTGGGACTGACATCATCACAGAAATACAGTTTAAGACGCTGACCATTCACTTTGAAAGTACCCGTATCAGGGTGGGAAATTAAAACAGTACCATAAGAAAAGACATCTAAAACAGTAAAAGGCCCCGACCAACGTGATTTTAATTTACCCGGGAATAAACGTAAACGAGAATTATAAAGAAGAACTTGGTCGCCCGGCTTAAAGATTTTTGGGTGCCTAAGATGTCGATCGTGTAAACGCTTCGTCCGCTCTTTATAAAGTCTGTTATTTTCATACGCGTAAGAGCGCCACTCGTCGAGTTCGTTAAGTTGAAATTTTTTAAAATCACCGACAGAGTGGGGATCGAAGTTTAAAAATCGTAAGGCCCAAAAGGCGCGGTGTTCTAACTCTACGGGTAAATGACACGATTTTCCATAAACCAACCGATATGGCATACATCCGAGGGCTATTTTGTACGCTGTTCGGTAGGCCCATAGAGCATCGTCTAATTTGGCTGACCAGTCTTTTCTAGATGTGGAAACAGACATTTCTAAAATTCTTTTTATTTCTCTATTCACTACTTCGACTTGTCTGTTAGTTTGGGGGTGGTAGGCAGTGGAAAGCTTATGAGTAACGCCATATTTAGTTAGGATTTTTGAAAATTGCGCGTTACAGAAATGGGAACCCCTATCACTAACGATAGCGCGCGGCGTACCGAAGCGAGAAAATAAGTTTTTTAGGAAATTAACTACGACTCGGGCATCATTTGTAGGAAGAGCTTGGGCTTCGGCCCAACGCGAAACATTATCAATGACAACTAAAATGTACTTATTCCCGAAGCTAGAAGGAAAAGGGCCGACAAAATCAATCCCCCAGAGGTCGAAAACTTCGCACTCTAGGAAATAATTTTGTGGCATTTCATTTTTATTCGAAATATTCCCCGACCGTTGGCAACTATCACACCTACTCACAAAGGCATGCGCGTCTTTGAACAGGGTACGCCAGTAAAAACCCGCGCTTAACACTTTGTGAGCGGTGCGAGCAGCTTGATAGTTCCCACATGTCGGTCCTTCATGCAAATGTTTAATAATATCTAATCTTTCATCAAAAGAAACACACCTCCTGATCACTTGGTCTGCACAGACTTTAAAAAGATGCGGGTCCTCCCAAAAGTTGTTCTTCAACTCAGAAAAGAATTTCTTCTTTTGCTGAGACGAGAACTCCTTTGGGAGCACACGAGCCACTAGATAGTTAGCGATGCGGGCAAACCAAGGAGAAGTAGATGTGTTAATTATGAACAGCTTCTCATCAGGGAAATAGTCATTAAAAGAATTTTCGTCTAATTTTTCTATAAACGGGTTGTCTAGGCGCGAAAGGTGGTCGGCGGCCAAGTTCTCGGCACCTCGCTTATCACGGATCTCTAAATCAAACTCCTGGAGGAGTAAGACCCAGCGAATCAAGCGAGGCTTGGCATCCATTTTAGAGAGAAGATATTTGAGTGCCGAGTGGTCCGTAAAAACAATAATTTTCGAAAGAGTAATATAAGGGCGAAATTTGTCAAAAGCGAATACTACAGCTAATAGCTCCTTCTCGGTTGTGGTGTAATTTTCCTGTGCAGATGTGAGTGTTTTACTAGCGTTATAAATGGGGTGGAAGTTTTTGGAAATACGTTGACCTAGTACGACTCCCACCGCATAACTACTGGCATCACACATTATCATAAATGGAAGATCCCACACCGGAGCTATCATGATTGGGGAATTAACTAATTTTTCTTTTATTAAATTGAAGGCAGCTAGACAGAGGTCATCGAAGATGAATGGGGCGTATTTTTCTAAGAGATGGGTAAGGGGCTTGCTGATTTTGGAAAAGTCCTTTATGAAGCGGCGGTAGAAACCCGCATGACCCAGGAAACTTCTTATAGCTTTTATGTTCGTAGGTGGCGGCAGCTTCTCGATAACTTCTATTTTCGCAACGTCTACTTCAATACCCCTTTCAAAAATTTTATTTCCCAAAACTAACCCTTCCCTCACCATAAAATGACATTTTTCCCAATTTAAGGCGAGGTTAGTTTCTTCGCATCGCTCTAAGATTTTTTCAGGTTCTCTAAGCAACTATCGAAGGAATTCCCGAACACGGAGAAATCATCCATGAAAACTTCCATAATGCTTTCTACGTACTTGTCAAAGATGGCGAGCATACATCGTTGGAATGTAGCTGGCGCATTGCACAATCCAAACGGCATTCTTCGGTAGGCGAAGGTGCCGAAGGGACAAGTAAACGTAGTTTTCTCCTGGTCCTTGGGGGAGATGGGGATTTGAAGATACCCCGAGAGGCCATCGAGAAAACAATTAAAGCTATGTCCGGAAAGTCGTTCTAAAATCTGATCAATGAACGGCAAGGGGAAGTGATCCTTGCGGGTGGCGTCATTCAACATACGGTAATCTATACACATTCGCTATTCGGTCACCGTCCGAGTCGGGATTAATTCATTATTTTCATTACTTACTACCGTTATCCCTCCCTTCTTTGGTACTACCTGTACTAGGCTAACCCACTTACTGTCGGATATAGGATAGATAATTCCTGCGTCTAATAATTTCATAACCTCGCCCTTAACTACGTCTTTCATGTTTGGGTTTATACGACGCTGAGGTTGTATAGAGTTACGTGAATTATCTTCCATTAAGATTTTATGAGTGCAGAAAGATGGGCTTATGCCCTTAATATCAGATATCTGCCAAGCAATAGCTTGGCGATGCTTTCGTAAAATTGAAAGAAGTTTATCCTTTTGTGCATCCGTGAGGTAGGCCGAAACTATGACAGGCATCTTGGAGTCCTTTTCTAAGAAAGCGTATCGAAGGTGCTCTGGTAGTTCTTTCAGTTCCAAGGTAAGGGGGGTCATCATACGAGGTTTTAGAAATTTGTTCTTTTTCAAAAACTATGTCCTCGTACACTTTTTTATATGTAAAATTAAAAGGGGTGTTGCTAGCGGCCATGGCGGCTTCGTGCAGCGATTCAGTTGGAAAAGTAGAAGAGGAACAGAAATCAAAAAATTCTTTTTCAAAATCAGAAAGGCGGGTGGAGGATTCTTCACTTAGGTGTAGAGATTCAGTTGGAGGTGTAGGAGAGGAACAAAAAATGGAAAATTCTTTTTCAAAATCAGAGGTGTGAGAGAAGGATTCTTCACTTACGGTATCCATGAAAAAACAGGAGTCATCATTAGCTAGTGTGTTCTTCATCGAGGGGGTGATAGAGAAAGTTACCTCATCGTCGCCCACTCGAAGGAAGAGCTTACCATTGCTTACATCAATGATAGCTCGGGAGGTGGCAAGGAAGGGTGGGCCAAGGATCAGGGGAACCTCGACGTCTTCTTCGATGTCTAAAATGACAAAGTCCACCGGGAAGATGAACTTGTCAACTTTGACTAGGACGTCCTCCACTATTCCTAACGGGTATTTGACTGATCTGTCGGCGAGCTGGATACTCATGCGTGTGGGGTTGAGACTACCAATTCCTAACTTTTTAAACAACGAGAGGGGCATAAGATTAATACTCGCACCTAGGTCGGCTAAAGCGTGTTTGACAAAGAGATCACGAAAGACACACGGGATAGAGAAACTACCCGGGTCACTGATTTTCTTCGGTAATCCGTTTGTCAAAACCGCCGAGCACTCGACATTTAACGTGACATGCGAAAGGTTCTCTAACTTCTTCTTGTTGGTCAGGAGGTCCTTAAGGTATTTTGCGTACTTCGGCATCTGGGATATGGCTTCGTGGAAAGGCAGATTTATGTGGATTTGTTTAAACATTTCTAAAAAACGGGTGTATTGATCGTCCTGTCGTTGTTTATTAAGTTCGGAAGGGTATGGCAGGGATGGATTATTTTTAAAGGTGGGTGGTGGAGTGAGTTCTTTTTCTCTAAAATAGGGGTGATAATTTCTTCGGCAGAGGGCGGGATTTTTAAAACGGGAGCGGAGCTTTGATTTTTTAAAGCGGGAGCAGAGCTTGCCTCGGGTTCTTCACTTACCATACCAGGAACTTTCTTCCCACTCCGAAGAGTTATAGCTTTCGCTTGCTCTCTCGGGTTCGGCTCGGTATTAGAAGGAAGAGACCCTACGGGTCGCTCAGAAATCATTTTAGCGAGCTGTCCTACCTGATTTTCTAAATTTTTAACACTTCCAGTTAAGGTTCTAATCGTAGCGTCATTAGCATTCATGTATTTTGAAAACATTTCCTCCAAATTTGGAGGTTTTGGAAAACTTTGAGGAGGTGGTGGTGGTGCAGAAAAATCACTTTGTGGTGGCGGGCGCACGACATTCGATGGATTGCTCCACGAAAAATTCGGATGATTTCTTAACTCAGGATTATAACTATTCGGAAAATTAAAATCAGGAGGATGAAAATTTGCAGCAGAAAAATTATTAAAAACAGTTCTAGGCATATTATTTACATAATCCAAATGTTCGGCGGGAGGAGTTGCAGATTCCCATACCTGAGGGGCGGAGGCAGCAGTCATCTCCATAATTTTTTTGCTTAATATTTCGACTTGCAGTGCGAGTTGGGAGACGTTGTCCACTTCAAAGAGACCTGCAGGTTTGTTTGGGCGGGTCCTAGGCACATTCCACTGGTAAGTGTTCATGGCCATGTCCTCAAACAGCTCAAGAGCTGCTTCCGGGGTCTTATGGTTTAAAGTACCGCCAGAAGCTGCGTCTATAATTTGCTTTGTGCTTTGATTTAGCCCATTATAGAATGTCTGCACCTGCAACCATACAGGCAGAGCGTGATGTGGGCATCGTCTTAATAATTCTTTAAATCTTTCCCAGGTTTCGTAAAGGGTCTCAGAGTCTATTTGTCCAAAGGCAGAAATGTCATTCCTAAGTTTTGCAGTTTTAGCAGGCGGAAAATACTTGGACAAAAAGTTTTCAATTAATTGCGCCCAAGTAGTTATGATATTTTTAGGAAGGGTGTTCAGCCACTGCTTAGCCTTAATTCTAAGAGAGAAAGGAAATAATCTTAGCCTAATAGCATCATTTGTGATACCATTTATCTTGAAGGTGTCACAAATCTCAAGAAAGCTGGCTATGTGTGCGTTCGGATCTTCATCTTGAAGCCCGTCAAATTGCACATACTGCTGCACCATTTGAATTATGCTAGGCTTCAGTTCGAAATTATTATTTGCTATTGCAGGGCGAACTATACTAGATTCTATACCCTCGAGATTCGGTCGTGCATAATAGGACATAGGCCTTTGCACGACTTCCTCCACGTTGGGTTCTGCCATTCTTAAGGTAGAAAATGACTCGGAATCCTCAACCGACACTTGGGTAGTAGGGCCTTGAAATCGCGATCTTCGCCAAAGAGTACGCTCAATTTCGTGGTCCAGGTCCAAAGTAACCGACGAACTTTCGCGGGTCATACACTAGAAGAAGAGAGGAGAAGAAAGACTAGAAAATAAAAGAGCTAATGAAGTTTGTTTTTTTTGAAATAGAGTTTTTTATGTTTTAACTCCCGAACTTCCCAAGGGCTACCCGGTGAAGGGTTCGCAAGGTACTAGACAAGATAGTGGCATTTAGAGCCACTTTGCCCTTTTCGAGAGAGTTGGGTGGTGTAGAAAAATTTGTGATGTGGGTTTCTATTAAGTAGGCGGTAATTAAAATCCAGTCATTTAACTCCGAGCGAGTAGGCGGAAAATAAAAGCTAACACTCACGCACTCTACAGAAAATAAAAACGCACCCACTCTACAGAAAGTAAACACACTCTACTGAAATAAAGCCTGCCATTTAACTCAAGTGAGTAGGCGGAAAAATTAAAAATATGCACACTTGCTTGAACAAAATCCAGCCATTTAACTCAAGTGAGTAGGCGGAAAAATTTTAAGAACGAGGGTGAGAAAGAGAAGTGATAAAATTAATATATTCGTGTTTTAAATTTATCAACGAGCGTTGCCTCCCCGGCAACGGCACCAAAAACTTGATTGTCTCTTAAGATATTTGCAAGGAGAAAATAACCAAACTAACAATCCAACAAGGCAAGTATACCTATCGAAATGCAGCTAGGGGACACAAGTGTCGTATTAAAATCCGGGAACCGTTAATTAAGCTTACTAACACGAAATCTATTATTTTATCGACGGAAAAATTAGGGTTTAGAAGAAAGCTAAGCGTACTAAAGGAAGAGAACTACTTGCAATGAAAGAGAGCTACTTGTATGAAAAGATAAAGAGAGCTAAAAGTGCTATTAAACTAAAGCTTAGTAACGATGAGGGGAAAATGCACTCAATCAGAAATCACCTCGGCAAGAGTGGTTAGAAAAATATGATAAATAAACCTAAGCTAATTAGGGTAAAGGTCCTTGACCGTGGAGGTTCCAAGAATATTGACACGCTTCTCTCGAAGGTCCGTGCCTAACTGAGTTTAGGAATGTCCGACCGACTTTCGCCTAAATCGGAGGCCTAAAACTCGCTTTATGCGGTGAACCCCTCTATTGGATTTTACTCCAATCCGGGAGATTTGAACGTCTGCCTCTCACGAGGGGTGCGAGCAACTCCCTTTACTCTTGAGTGCTCATTTCAAACTTTCGGCCTCTCGGCTAGCCCAGAATGAAAGCAAAGGTGGAGAGTATATATCGATGATATACCTCCAACCCGTGATAAATCAAGAGTAATTCAAGGCTAAACCCTAAAAAGAAAAGGTAAGATTCAAGGCATCATAACCTAATCACTCGAACCTCGGATCATGAAGATCGAGTACATGGAGGATTAGTTAATCGTGGTGAGGTGGAAGAGGGGGGATGAGTAGAAGAAAAATAATGAAAACAGAGCAGAAACGAAAAAGAAAACAACACTTTTTATTAATGGAAACAGGGATCTTACAACTTGAAAACCAGAGATTACAAGTGCATGGAAAGTAAACTACACTATCATTAACATTATACTACAGAAAGAAGCTAGGAGCTAATACAGGGAAAGCATAAAGCTAGAGCTAAGAACTAAAAATGAAGAGACATGCTTGAAAAAAGTTCAAAAATACAAAGGACAGAACCTCCCCTCTCAATGCAAAAGGTGTCCTTGAACCCTTAGAGTTGGGCTCTATTTATAGATTTTTTCGGGTCGGGTCACGCCCCCCTATCACGCCCGGGTCGGGCGTGACCCTGGGGCGTGACACATTCGGTGCAACTTTTTCGGGCTGGAATTTAATTCTGGCGAAGTAGCTGAAGTACACGCCCACATGTCACGGCCTGGTAGGGCGTATACCTGGGGCGTGTTCTTTGCGGCGTGACTTTGTTGAGCTGAAATTGAATGTTGGAGGTGACGGGCGGAATTGCTGAAGTACACGCCCATATGTCACGCCCGGGTCAGGCGTGACCCTGGGGCGTGACACTTTCGGTGTGACCGTGGAGCGGGAAAAACAAGCACGTTGCGGCGATTCCTCGGAACCTGGGGATACGCCTCTGGAACACGCCCGTGTCGGATGTAACACGGGCGTGACAGAGGGTGTGTACCCTAAGTTTCCACAGAATGCAGTTTCAGACCAATTGCTTCATTCCTCTAGGTTACACGCCCTAGGTACACGCCCGGGTAGGGCGTGACCTTGGGGCGTGTCACAGCAAAATTCGGCTGAAAGCCGTGAAAACCTGCAAAAAGCAGAAAAAACGCATTAGCGACAAAAATATATACAAAGGGGAATCAAAATAAGTACTTTACAAGACATGATTTGCTTTAAAACCCCGAAAATATCCTAATAAAATTGACTGCAAACCGTATTATCAAATTCCCCCAAGCTTAAGTTTTGCTTGTCCCCAAGCAAAGATATAAAGACTAGCTAATCATAAAAAGTGACTAATTCAAAAAGTTTTAATCATACTTACACAAGTACTATGCGAAATTCTAGGTAGGGAGAATGTAAAACGTAAATCTAAAACAATTATTTTGGTATGGTTTAACTTTTATAAACTTTACTTAATAAAAATAAATCATCCAGAATTTTGACGAAATTCTTTAAATAGATTTAAGCAAGGCAATGAAAATGAAAAGAACGTATTGAGTTATTACTAGATCCAAACAAGACATTATAATTATATCAATTAAATAACAAAAATCAAAGTTTAAATCCAAAACTAAAACTGATTTACTTTTCTTCTTTTCTTAGTTGTTAAATAAAATTAAAAAAGGCGTGAATCAAAAGGACTTAATGAGACCGAAACGTTTGGTTTAGGATTATATAGGAGTGAAATTCAAATATAAACATGGAGGCTTAAAAATCACACTAAACCAAAACAACGAGTTTCAAAAAAAAAATTTATTTTAAACAAAATATGTATATATATATAATGTTTTTTTTTCTTTATTATTATTTATTTTTTTATTTTTTCATCATTTATTTTTTTCTCTTTTTTCAAAACATTGCTTTTGAGTACACTTTTTTCAACAATTTCTCCAAAGATAACACAAAATTTCCTATCATGAAAATTTTAGAGTGAAACTCAAAAAAATTAGCGTGATTAGATAGGTAGGAATTTGGGCTTTGGTGAAAATGAAATGTTATGTGGAGTTATCAAATGAGTTTGGAAAAAAGGCTCAAAAGCGGCTAACTAGTGGTAAAAGATTTTAGGTTGGCAGGAAAGCTCAAACGTAAACAAAAATGGCCTAAATCATTTTCACGCTTTTTGTTTAAATTTATTTAAAACATAGAGTTGATAAATTTCAAAAAGCAAGTTCGAGATAATAAAAGAAGATTGATGAAATTATCTTGAAAATAAAAATAATATGTGACTTGGATCGTTCATATCTACTACGTTATTCTTGTTCTTACAAAAATTATCTAAAGACGAAAAGGAAAATAGTGGATGATAAATTTTTAGAGAGAGTAAAGAAAATGAAGAACGGAAAACCATAATAGAAAAGCACGTTTTAGAGAAATATTTCACCTTAACATGCTACCGTGAATTAGAAACACAGCATGACCAACATTTTACTTGTGAAATATGATAAAAAAAATTATTAGAAAAATTATAATTAACTACGTTGTTTATAAAGAAGTTTGAGAAAAACAAAACATAAACATGGGGTACTTATTGAAATACCAAAATGCAGCTATATATATATTTTTTTGGATTCTTTGGATTTTTTGGATATTTACAAAAAGCAAAAAGAAGGAGGAAGTCCTCCCCCAAGCTTAAAATCTACATTGTCCTCAATGGAGAAGGAGGTTGGAGAATGAGAGAAAATTAAAGGACAGAAATGAAAGACAGAATTGAAAAACAGGTACTTTCCCGGTTTTATTTTGTAGGGAAAGCTGAGTGATGCCGCTCCTCCATGCGTGTGCTTTGGGTCTTCATGAAACGCCGTCTGGTGGACTTTGTCATGGAATTAGAACCGGTGGAGCAGGCGATCGCAGAAGTTTCAGCTTGCCGGAGCCCTTCGGGGCAAAAAGTGTGAACTAAAGAAAACATAAAAAGATAACTTGGGTTGCCTCCCAAGAGCGCCCTTTGTTTAAAGCGTCGTTTGAGCTCGACGCATCAAAATAAGATTGTCCCATATATTGTTTAAAAAATAAAGTGCGAATAAAGTTCAAAGTTTTTAAGAAAAATAAAGTTCAGATTAATCAAATGTCAGGACAGGAAAGATAGAGTTAACAGGGTTGGGACTGACATCATCACAGAAATACAGTTTAAGACGCTGACCATTCACTTTGAAAGTCCCCTTATCAGGGTGGGAAATTAAAATAGTACCATAAGAAAAGACTTCTAAAATAGTAAAAAGCCCCGACCAACGTGATTTTAATTTACCCGGTAAAAAACGTAAACGAGAATTATAAAGAAGAACTTGGTCGCCCGGCTTAAAGATTTTTGGGTGCCTAAGATGTCGATCGTGTAAACGCTTCGTCCGCTCTTTATAAAGTCTGTTATTTTCATACGCGTAAGAGCGCCACTCGTCGAGTTCGTTAAGTTGAAATTTTCTAAAATCGCCGACAGAGTGGGGATCGAAGTTTAAAAATCGTAAGGCCCAAAAGGCGCGGTGTTCTAACTCTACGAGTAAATGACACGATTTTTCATAAACCAACCGATATGGCGTACATCCGAGGGCTGTTTTGTACGCTGTTCGGTAGGCCCATATAGCATCGTCTAATTTGGCTGACCAGTCTTTTCTAGATGTGGAAACAGGCTTTTCTAAAATTCTTTTTATTTCTCTATTCACTACTTCGACTTGTCCGTTAGTTTGGGGGTGGTAGGCAGTGGAAAGCTTATGAGTAACGCCATATTTAGTTAGGATTTTTGAAAATTGCGCGTTACAGAAATGGGAACCCCTATCACTAACGATAGCGCGCGGCGTACCGAAGCGAGAAAATAATTTTTTTAGGAAATTAACTACGACTCGGGCGTCATTTGCAGGAAGAGCTTGGGCTTCGGCCCAACGCGAAACATAATCAACGGCAACTAAAATGTACTTATTCCTGAAGCTAGAAGGAAAAGGGCCGACAAAATCAATCCCCCAGAGGTCGAAAACTTCGCACTCTAGGAAATAATTTTGTGGCATTTCATTTTTATTCGAAATATTCCCCGACCGTTGGCAACTATCACACCTACTCACAAAGGCATGCGCATCTTTGAACAGAGTAGGCCAGTAAAAACCCGCGCTTAACACTTTGTGAGCAGTGCGAGCAGCTTGATAGTGCCCACCTGTCGGTCCTTCATGCAAATGTTTAATAATATCTAATCGTTCATCAAAAGAAACACACCTCCTGATCACTTGGTCTGCACAGACTTTAAAAAGATGCGGGTCCTCCCAAAAGCAGTTCTTCAACTCAGAAAAGAATTTCTTCTTTTGCTGAGACGAGAACTCCTTTGGGAGCACACGAGCCACTAGATAGTTGGCGATGCGGGCAAACCAAGGAGAAGTAGATGTGTTAATTATGAACAGCTTCTCATCAGGGAAATAGTCATTAAAAGAATTTTCGTCTAATTTTTCTATAAACGGGTTGTCTAGGCGCGAAAGGTGATCGGCGGCCAAGTTCTCGGCACCTCGCTTATCACGGATCTCTAAATCAAACTCCTGGAGGAGTAAGACCCAGCGAATCAAGCGAGGCTTGGCATCCGTTTTAGAGAGAAGATATTTGAGTGCCGAGTGGTCCATAAAAACAATAATTTTTGAAAGAGTAATATAAGGGCGAAATTTGTCAAAAGCGAATACTACAGCTAATAGCTCCTTCTCGGTTGTGGTGTAATTTTCCTGTGCATATGTGAGTGTTTTACTAGCGTTATAAATGGGGTGGAAGTTTTTGGAAATACGTTGACCTAGTACGACTCCCATCGCATAACTACTCGCATCACACATTATCTCAAATGGAAGATCCCACACCGGAGCTATCATGATTGGGGCATTAACTAATTTTTCTTTTATTAAATTGAAGGCAGCTAGACAGAGGTCATCAAAGATGAATGGGGCGTATTTTTCTAAGAGATGGGTAAGGGGCTTGCTGATTTTGGAAAAGTCCTTTATGAAGCGGCGGTAGAAACCCGCATGACCCAGGAAACTTCTTATAGCTTTTATGTTCGTAGGTGGCGGCAGCTTCTCGATAACTTCTATTTTCGCAACGTCTACTTCAATACCCCTTTCAGAAATTCTATGTCCCAAAACTAACCCTTCCCTCACCATAAAATGACATTTTTCTCAATTTAAGGCGAGGTTAGTTTCTTCGCATCGCTCTAAGACTTTTTCAAGGCTCTCTAAGCAACTATCGAAGGAATTCCCGAACACGGAGAAATCATCCATGAAAACTTCCATAATGCTTTCTACGTACTTGTCAAAGATGGCGAGCATACATCATTGGAATGTAGCTGGCGCATTGCACAATCCAAACAGCATTATTCGGTAGGCAAATGTGCCGAAGGGACAAGTAAACGTAGTTTTCTCCTGGTCCTCGGGGGAGATGGGGATTTGAAGATACCCCGAGAGGCCATCGAGAAAACAATAAAAGCTATGTCCGGAAAGTCGTTCTAAAATCTGATCAATGAACAGCAAGGGGAAGTGATCCTTGCGGGTGGCGTCATTCAACTTACGGTAATCTATACACATTCGCCATCCGGTCACCGTCCGAGTCGGGATTAATTCATTATTTTCATTACTTACTACCGTTATCCCTCCCTTCTTTGGTACTACCTGTACTGGGCTAACCCACTTACTGTCGGATATAGGATAGATAATTCCTGCGTCTAATAATTTCATAACCTCGCCCTTAACTACGTCTTTCATGTTTGGGTTTATACGGCGCTGAGGTTGTATAGAGTTACGTGAATTATCTTCCATTAAGATTTTATGAGTGCAGAAAGATGGGCTTATGCCCTTAATATCAGATATCTGCCAAGCAATAGCTTGGCGATGCTTTCGTAAAATTAAAAGAAGTTTATCCTTTTATGCATCCGTGAGGTAGGCCGAAACTATGACAGGCAGCTTGGAGTCCTTTTCTAAGAAAGCGTATCAAAGGTGCTCTGGTAGTTCTTTCAGTTCCAAGGTAGGGTGGTCATCATACGAGGTTTTAGAAATTTGTTCTTTTTCAAAAACTATGTCCTCGTACACTTTTTTATATGTAAAATTAAAAGGGGTGTTGCTAGCGGCCATGGCGGCTTCGTGCAGCGATTCAGTTGGAAAAGTAGAAGAGGAACATAAATCAAAAAATTCTTTTTCAAAATCAGAAAGGCGAGTGGAGGATTCTTCACTTAGGTGTAGAGATTCAGTTGGAGGAGTAGGAGAGGAATAAAAATTGAAAAATTCTTTTTCAAAATCAGAGGTGTGAGAGAAGGATTCTTCACTTACGGTATCCATGAAAAAACAGGAGTCATCATTAGCTAGTGTGTTCTTCATCGAGTGGGTGATAGAGAAAGTTACCTCATCGTCGCCCACTCGAAGGAAGAGCTTACCATTGCTTACGTCAATGATAGCTCGTGAGGTGGCAAGGAAGGGTCGGCCAAGGATCAGGGGAACCTCGACGTCTTCTTCGATGTCTAAAATGACAAAGTCCACCGGGAAGATGAACTTGTCAACTTTGACTAGGACGTCCTCCACTATTCCTAACGGGTATTTGACTGATCTGCCGGCGAGCTGGATACTCATGCGTGTGGGGTTGAGACTACCAATTCCTAACTTTTTAAACAACGAGAGGGGCATAAGATTAATACTCGCACCTAGGTAGGCTAAAGCGTGTTTGACAAAGAGATCACCAAAGACACACGGGATAGAGAAACTACCCGGGTCACTGATTTTCTTCGGTAATCCGTTTGTCAAAACCGCCGAGCACTCGGCATTTAACGTGACATGCGAAAGGTTCTCTAACTTCTTCTTGTTGGTCAGGAGGTCCTTAAGGTATTTTGCGTACTTCGGCATCTGGGATATGGCTTCGTGGAAAGGCAGATTTATGTGGATTTGTTTAAACATTTCTAAAAAACGGGTGTATTGATCGTCCTGTCGTTGTTTATTAAGTTCGGAAGTGTATGGCAGGGATGGATTATTTTTAAAGGTGGGTGGTGGAGTGAGTTCTTTTTCTAAAATAGGGGTGATAATTTCTTCGGCAGAGGGCGGGATTTTTAAAACGGGAGCGGAGCTTTAATTTTTTAAAGCGGGAGCGGAGCATGCCTCGGGTTCTTCACTACCATACCAGGAACTTTCTTCCCACTCCGAAGAGTTATAGCTTTCGCTTGCTCTCTCGGGTTCGGCTCGGTATTAGAAGGAAGAGACCCTACAGCTCGCTCAGAAATCATTTTAGCGAGCTGTCCTTCCTGATTTTCTAAATTTTTAACACTTCCAGTTAAGGTTCTAATCGTAGCGTCATTAGCATTCATGTATTTTGAAAACATTTCCTCCAAATTTGGAGGTTTTGGAAAACTTTGAGGAGGTGGTGGTGGTGCAGAAAAATCACTTTGCGGTGGCGGGCGTACAGCATTCGATGGATTGCTCCACGAAAAATTCGGATGATTTCTTAACGCAGGATTATAACTATTCGGAAAATTAAAACCAGGAGGATGAAAATTTGCAGCAGAAAAATTATTAAAAACAGTTCTAGGCAAATTATTTACATAATCCAAATGTTCGGCGGGAGGAGTTGCAGATTCCCATACCTGAGGGGCGGAGGCAGCAGTCATCTCCGTAATTTTTTTGCTTAATATTTCGACTTGCAGTGCGAGTTGGGAGACGTTGTCCACTTCAAAGAGACCTGCAGGTTTGTTTGGGCGGGTCCTAGGCACATTCCACTGGTAAGTGTTCATGGCCATGTCCTCAAACAACTCAAGAGCTGATTCCGGGGTCTTATGGTTTAAAGTACCGCCAGAAGCTGCGTCTATAATTTGCTTTGTGCTTTGATTTAGCCCATTATAGAACGTCTGCACCTGCAACCATACAGGCAGAGCGTGATGTGGGCATCGTCTTAATAATTCTTTAAATCTTTCCCAGGTTTCGTAAAGGGTCTCAGAGTCTATTTGTCCAAAGGCAAAAATGTCATTCCTAAGTTTTGCAGTTTTAGCAGGCGGAAAATACTTGGCCAAAAAGTTTTCAATTAATTGCGTCCAAGTAGTTATGCTATTTTTAGGAAGGGTGTTCAGCCACTGCTTAGCCTTAATTCTAAGAGAGAAAGGAAATAATCTTAGCCTAATAGCATCATTTGTGATACCATTTATCTTGAAGGTGTCACAAATCTCAAGAAAGCTAGCTATGTGTGCGTTCGGATCTTCATCTTGAAGCCCGTCAAATTGCACATACTGCTGCACCATTTGAATTATGCTAGGCTTCAGTTCGAAATTATTATTTGTTATTGCAGGGCGAACTATACTAGATTCTGTACCCTCGAGATTCGGTCGTGCATAATAGGACATAGGACTTTGCACGACTTCCTCCACGTTGGGTTCTGCCATTCTTAAGGTATAAAATGACTCGGAATCCTCAACCGGCACTTGGGTAGTAGGGCCTTGAAATCGCGATCTTCGCCAAAGAGTACGCTCAATTTCGTGGTCCAGGTCCAAAGTAACCGACGGACTTTCGCGGGTCATACACTAGAAGAAGAGAGGAGAAGAAAGACTAGAAAATAAAAGAGCTAATGAAGTTTTTTTTTTTTGAAATAGAGTTTTTTTATGTTTTAACTCCCGAACTTCCCAAGGGCTACCCGGTGAAGGGTTCGCAAGGTAATAGACAAGATAGTGGCATTTAGAGCCACTTTGCCCTTTTCGAGAGAGTTGGGTGGTGTAGAAAAATTTGTGATGTGGGTTTCTATTAAGTAGGCGGTAATTAAAATCCAGCCATTTAACTCCGAGCGAGTAGGCGGAAAATAAAAGCTAACACCCACACACTCTACAGAAAATAAAAACGCACCCACTCTACAGAAAGTAAACACACTCTACTGAAATAAAGCCTGCCATTTAACTCAAGTGAGTAGGCGGAAAAATTAAAAATATGCACACTTGCTTGAACAAAATCCAGCCATTTAACTCAAGTGAGTAGGCGGAAAAAGTTTAAGAAGGAGGGTGAGAAAGAGAAGTGATAAAATTAATATATTCGTGTTTTCAATTTATCAACGAGCGTTGCCTCCCCGACAACGGCGCCAAAAACTTGATTGTCTCTTAAGATATTTGCAAGGAGAAAATAACCAAACTAACAATCCAACAAGGCAAGTATACCTATCGAAATGCAGCTAGGGGACACAAGTGTCGTATTAAAATCCGGGAACCGTTAATTAAGCTTACTCACACGAAATCTATTATTTTATCGAGGGAAAAATTAGGTTTTAGAAGAAAGCTAAGCGTACTAAAGGAAGAGAACTACTTGCAATGAAAGAGAGCTACTTGTATGAAAAGATAAAGAGAGCTAAAAGCGCTATTAAACTAAAGTTTAGTAACGATGAGGGGAAAATGCACTCGATCAGAAATCACCTCGGCAAGAGTGGTTAGAAAAATATGATAAATAAACATAAGCTAATTAGGGTAAAGGTCCTTGACCGTGGAGGTTCCAAGAATATTGACACGCTTCTCTCGAAGGTTGTGCCTAACTGAGTTTAGGAAGGTCCGACCGACTTTCGCCTAAATCGGAGGCCTAAAACTCGCTTTACGCGGTGAACCCCTCTATTGGATTTTACTCCAATCCGGGAGATTTGAACGTCTGCCTCTCTCGAGGGGTGCGAGCAACTCCCTTTACTCTTGAGTGCTCATTTCAAACTTTTGGCCTCTCGGCTAGCCCAGAATGAAAGCAAAGGTGGAGAGTATATATCGATGATATACCTCCAACCTCTGATAAATCAAGAGTAATTCAAGGCTAAACCCTAAAAAGAAAAGGTAAGATTCAAGGCTTCATAACCTAATCACTCGAACCTCGGATCATCAAGATCGAGTACATGGAGGATTAGTTAATCATGGTGAGGTGGAAGAGGGGGGATGAGTAGAAGAAAAATAATGAAAACAGAGCAGAAACGAAAAAGAAAACAACACTTTTTTATTAATGGAAACAGGGATCTTACAACTTGAAAACCAGAGATTACAAGTGCATGGAAAGTAAACTACACTATCATTAACATTATACTACAGAAAGAAGCTAGGAGCTAATACAGGGAAAGCATAAAGCTAGAGCTAAGAACTAAAAATGAAGAGACATGCTTGAAAAAAGTTCAAAAATACAAAGGACAGAACCTCCCCTCTCAATGCAAAAGGTGTCCTTGAACCCTTAGAGTTGGGCTCTATTTATAGATTTTTTCGGGTCGGGTCACGCCCCCCTGTCACGCCCGGGTCGGGCGTGACCCTGGGGCGTGACACATTCGGTGCGACTTATTCGGGCTAGAATTTAATTCTGGCGAAGTAGCTGAAGTACACGTCCACATGTCACTCCCTGGTAGGGCGTATACCTGGGGCGTGTTCTTTGCGGCATGACTTTGTTGAGCTGAAATTGAATGCTGGAGGTGACGGGCGGAATTGCTGAAGTACACGCCCATATGTCACGCCCGGGTCAGGCGTGACCCTAGGGCGTGACACTTTCGGTGCGACGGTGGAGCGGGAAAAATGAGCGTGTTGTGGCGATTCCTCGGAACCTGGGTACACGCCTCTAGAACACGCCCGTGTCGGATGTGACACGGGCGTGACAGAGGGCGTGTACACTAAGTTTCCACGGAATGCAGTTTCGGACCAATTGCTTCATTACTCTGGGTTACACGCCCTAGGTACACGCCCGGGTAGAGCGTGACCTTGGGGCGTGTCACAGCAAAATTCGGCTGAAAGCCATGAAAACCTGCAAAAAGCAGAAAAAACGCATTAGCGACAAAAATATATACAAAGGGGAATCAAAATAAGCACTTTACAAGACATGATTTGCTTTAAAACCCCGAAAATATCCTAATAAAATTGACTGCAAACCGTATTATCAAAAACCCTTCCTTCTTTCTCCTCTTTCCAACTCCTTGAGAGAGAGAATGGTTGGAGAGAAATGAAGGATTAACTCCCATATTCCCGGCCTTAACAGAGCAGGAAACCATCTGGTCCGTTGGATATTATTTAAAGAAAACGAACGGCTCAGATCCGCTCAAAAATCTCCAAACCTGGGCCGAACACGGCTTGGCACAAGGCCATGTCCCAGGACGTGTGCCTCGATCCAGGCACGATCGAAGAACACGGATACTCACACTGGCTCAGACACGCCCGTGTACCACCTAACACGCCTGTGTCGGGTCTCTCGACATGCCCGTGACCGGGGGCGTGTCATGCATAACCCCCACGCCAACCGACATGACCCAACTGAACACGGGTACTAACACGGGTTGGCATACGCCCGTGTCAAATGACACTCCCGTGTCATGAAACCGTGTTCCTGGCCGTGTCCTTCTCGGGATGAAAGCGGCCAAAACACTAGCCAAACACGGCCTTGGACACGCCCGTGTCCTAAGCCGTGTACCCCTATATAGGTACCAAAAGTCCCTTTTTACGCGACCGACTCAAATACGATTTTCGGGGCGTTACAGTTGCAAGGCTGGAAACTATCAGAATATTTCTTGCATATACAACATACAAGAAATTCAAAGTCTACCAAATGGATGTGAATAGTGCCTTTCTAAATGAAGAACTCAAAGATGATGTTTATGTCGAACAACCACCAGGATTTATCACTCCAACTCATCCCTCTTTTGTCTTTAAATAGTATAAAGCTCTTTATGTTCTAAAGAAAGCTCCAAGAGCTTGGTATAAGACCCTAGCTAGCTTTCTTTTAGAACATAAGTTCTCTAGGGGCATTGTAGATCGGACTTTGTTTACTAGACATCATAAAAACAAAATTTTGAGAGTACAAATATATGTAGATGTCATTATTTTTGGCTCTACTGATTCCAAACTATGCAAAATATTTTCTAATCTGATGCATTCCAAGTTTGAAATGAGTAGCATGGGTGAGCTTTCCTACTTCCTTGGTCTTCAAGTGAAGCAATCTACTTATGGCATTTTCATCTCCCAATCTAAATATGCTAAGGAGATAATTAAGATATTTGGGATGTCTGATGCCTCAGCTAAGAAAACACCCAAGACCTCAAATGCTGTGATTGATTCTGATGAACAGGGCAAGCCAGTTGATCAAAAAATATGTAGGGCTATTATTGGGTCCTTGTTATATCTCACACCTAATAGGCCAGATATAATGTTTGCTACATGTCTTTGTACTAGGTTCCAAGTGAACCCTAAAGAATCTCACCTTATTTTTTTACTTAAAAGAATTTTGAGATATATAAAGAGTTGTCCAAATCTAGGACTTTGGTATCCAACAGAGTCAGAATTTGACATAACTGGATTCTCCGATTCTGACTATGCTGGATGTAGAGTTGACATGAAAAGCACATCAGGAACATGTCAGTTTCTTAGTGATAGGCTTGTGTCTTGGTTTTGTAAGAAACAGACATCTGTGTCAACCTCAACTGCTGAAGTTGAATATATAACATCTGGTAGTTGTTGTTCACAAATTTTGTGGATGCAAAACCAACTCCTGGATTTTGGTCTCAACTTAAATAATTCAACTATATTTTGTGAAAATACCAGTGCAATTTCTATTGCATAAATTCCAATGCTACATAGTAGAACTAAGCATATAGACATTAGACATCATTTCATTAGAGATTTTGTGGACAAAAATAAAATTAACCTTGTTTTTATCTCTACTGATTTACAAAGAGCATACATCTTTACCAAACCATTGGATGAAAAGAAACATCTGTTCTTCTCAAATCAGCTAGGTATAATTAATGGAGAAGGCTTAATTTGATTTCTGTCTAAGTTTGAAGAATTGGCCACCTTTCATCGAAGGGAGATCGATGATCTGTGAAATCTTCTTAAGCTATTTCGTCGAATGGAGATCGATGAAATCTCTTTGAGAAATTTTTTGTCGAACGAAGATGGACAAGTTCTGTTTCAGAAAATTTTTCGTCGAATGAAGGACGACAATTTGTTTTCCCCCTCTTCAAACTTAGATCGATGATTTTATTCCCTTACGAGATTTTTTTCGTCTACCTAAGCTCGAAGTTTTTTAGTTTTTGCTGGACGGAGTCTGCCGTTTCATATTACGAAAACATATAATGTTTTCATCGAACTCCATCCCGTGCTTTCTAGTTCTCATGCACTTGATCTTTTGTATTGCAGGAATGGCGATTTCGGTGGTGACCCTCTCTGGCATGAAGTTTGATGCAGGATTCAACATCGACATCGATTCTTTCAGCCACACTAATCAAATCTTCCAGAATATACTACAGTTGTTTGAGGCACCGTAGTTACGATAGTATATGACTCACAGGATCAAATTACCAGTGCAGGAGATTGAAGAATGAGTTTTCACAGCAGTCTTTCCAGACCAAACCACCATCTTTGGATCAATTTATAGTCATCAGGTCATTCTTTCTCCAGCCATTCTTACAGAAATCTTTGGATTTATTAATGGATAAGATCATTTTGAATTAACTAACACCGAGTATGAAGATATGCTAGTTGTAATGGGTCACTCCCAGGGTAACCCTACAAAATTATTAAAGAAGAACTTATCTGCTGAATATAAGTTCTTGGCTGATGTTGTTGGGAAAGTCATCTTGGGAAAACATTAAGCCCATGACTACATAACTAGGCACCAATTCTTGGTGATGTGTGCCTTAGTTAACCACAAATCAGTAAACTAGGGAGAGATTATATTTGATTTGATTAAGAAGAAGATAAGTAAGAAAGATGTGAGTTTTGGAAGAGTTTTGGGAATCTTTCTCCAGGATAAGTGCCCAGAACTGCTGGTCTCCTAGACCATCTTTATAAATGCCTCCAAGAGGCTTACCTCTGCCCTCTTTGGCAGATGGGAGAGGACAATCACCAAGCCCTCCAGGGCCTCTTACTCTTTCAAGATAACTTCAGATAACACCAGGGATGTCATAGCCACTCCATCTCGCAATGATCTTTCTACCAAGTCCAACATCCGGTTATACACTAACCCGAAAAACAACATGCACATAAGTTGTCACCATGCAACAACTTCTACTGGACATTCCCGGAGCTACGAATCCCCTATATCCATTGGAAAGGTCTTTCCGAGGACTACAACTTTTTTGCTCAGTCCAAGACCCAGATTCGACCGAATCATACTCGAAAGTGGCCTTGAAGACCACTGTGCACAAAAATCAGATTTATGCAGCATCTTAATGCAAACTGAATGACATCGGTTCTTCTTCTTCCACTAGCCATCTGTTCAAAACTACATACAACTCTTCCTCCTCCCTTATTCACACTCAATAAAACATATTTATTCACAAAACCAAGTCCACCATCTTCACAATGAAGAGAGGAGAGGTTGAAGACAACAAATCCCTAGGACAATGTCATAACATGGTCTATTCCTAGGAGATCTTCATCACACACCAATCAAGACCTCTTGAGCTGACATCTATCCTCTTTCATAACAAAGGATAAAGAACCAAGGGAGAGGGTAGGAAGCTCACCTAATTTTTGGCCATAAATCTTGTTATCCTCCTTAAAGGCATGGCAGTGTCAACCTTGGCTCTTGCTCTTCTCCTCCGAGAGAAGTCTGTCCCGTTCCTTGCCCTTCCAAGAGAAGCTCTGCACCTTATTCTCTTAGTAAAATTAGAGAAGGAGACCACCAGCCAAGCCTTTGGACAAACATATATAAAGGAGGTGGCCAAATAGATCTACGGTTTCCTGAATAGGGAGCTACGGCCGTGCGTTTGCATGCTACCGCCGCGCGATAGTTTCAAAATCGATGTCCTCTGCAAGCCACCGTCCAAACTGCCCACTCAGGTGCTACCACCTGTACCGCTACCGCCCCATGGTACCCTTCTACCCCATGCGTTATCTCACCGAGCACCATGACAAATTATTCAGCTGGGCTATTGCTGGCGATATTAGTACTGTCAGGCGATATCTTGCCGAGTGTAACGCCCCTGATTTTTCGAGGTTTATTTTAATTCCTTTAGTGGAATAGTTTGACTTCAGGGCGTTATGTTGTCGCATAGTTGACAGGTACCATTGTTGGAGCATGATGTTTGCTCATTGTATCCGAGGTTTTGACTTAGAATATTTGCTTGGATAATTTATAGAGTGTTTTTGTGTTATCTCTTGTGAGCCGGGTTTGTTTTGGAACTCGGTGGAGACTTTTTAGGATAGTTGGTGTTTTGGGCATCAGGGAGTTTTTACTCGAGTTTGGGTTGTCGGATTTCGATTTCAACTTAGTCGCTGGATTCGTAGCATCGATATTTAGCTACGGTGCAATTTTAGCAGGATTCCGAGTTGGTTTGATTTTCGGGTCTTTTGGACGTTTATTTAGTAATTAATTATAATACAATATTATATTACTTGTGTAAGTATAAAGAGTTTTTCAATGTGATGGAAACTGTATTCATCGCCTTCCTCCTGAGCCGTTGAGCTATTTTGCTAAAGAAAAGAACGTCAGACGTTTCTTAGTTTTCAACCGCCAATTGCAGGAGTTTTTGTGCTCAAAATCATCGTCGGAGAGTAGATTCGGATTGCTCTCGCCGAGATCTACATGCATGCGGTGAGTTTTTCTCGTTTCTTGAATTTTTGGACGTTAGGTTATGCGGTTTTGGACCTCTTTTTCCTTGAAAAGTTTTAGGAAGTGTAGCCCAGGTGTTCTTGCGTCTGTATCCGTGAGGAAGAGCGCTTGTGTTGCCGGATTTCTGGAGTTAGAGGCAAGTGTTGATTTATTCCACATGCCAGTCCTTTTTTGTGTGTGATTTCTTGTTGTTTCTTCTTCCCTCCTGATAGTTAAAACTCAAAAAAAAAAATTTACGGTCACGCGGCGACCCGACGGTTTTATTTAAGTAAAGCGGAAGTGGTTTTTTTATTTAGAAAACGGGACACGCGTATTTATTTATTTTGGATATAAAACGGATGTGATCGAGTTTTAACGAAAGGAGGCAAGTGCACCTATCGTGAGTAGTACAGGATATTCCGGGTGGAATATCGAGGTCGTATTGTTCTCGGGGTCGGTTCGATTATTTCTACTCTTCCCTGGAGGGGACTATTATTTTATCGATAATTACTTGTCGGGTAATATTTTATATATAATAAAAAGACAGAAAACATGAAATGAAAGCATAAAAAGAAAGCTTGAAGGTGGTGCCGATGAAGAGCTTAGCTCGATGGCACCGAAAAAATAATTGAACTAAAATATACTTTAAATAAAAAGAGATCCTAAATTTCTAATTAATTAAGGCGGAGACTTGGCCATGGAGGTTCCAGTAGAATGAGCTCACTTAGCTATAGGGATATCGCTCACCTGAACGCTAAGACTATTCGACCGAACGTTAGTCCGACGAAGGATTCCTCTTAACGCCCGCATTACGCTAAGAACCCCGCTATTGGGTGGGGAACCCAATCCGGTAGAGTTGGCGCGCCTCCTCTCTCGAGGGTTAGTGCGGAACTCTCTTTGCCAAGGGGTGATCGGTCCATATGCACGGCCTCTCGGCTAGCTAGCATATGGACTACAGAAATAGGACCCACACATCGATTATGTGGTCCTACGCGTCGTTTACCCCGAGCAAACCTTAAGTACTTTTAATTAATTAGAAAAATACGACCTTTAATTATTTTAAGCTATTTTATCTATCCTAATGCTCTTCGATACTGAGGGCTAAGAACGGTTAGCCACTCATCGGAATGGGGACGACTTGTGAGGAAAAGTAGAAAATAAAGCAGTACAGAAAAGCAGTAAAGAAAGTTGTAAAAGAAAGCAGTAAAGAAAGCTAAAAATTACAAGTCCTACTCAAACGAGTAGGACTGAAGAAAGCTGTAAATTGCGAGTCCCGGTGCAAGCGCGTGGATGGGAGAAAGAAAGCGGGTCCTACTCAAACGAGTAGGACTAAATAAATGCAACACATGCACACACTCGACATAAAGTAAAACTCACGCACACACTCGACATAAAGTAAAACTCACGTACACACTAATCCTACTCAAATGAGTAGGGAAAATAAAGACCTGCCATTTAACTCGAATGAGTAGGCAGAAATAAAGAAAATTACAAACTCACGCACTCTACAGAAAGTAAAATAAGCAAGCGCCATTTAACTCTTAACGAGTAGGCGGAAATAAATGCGCACAAGTACAGAAATGAAAAAAAAACTAAGTTACCTAAAAATTAAAACAACTGCATTTCTACCGCTAGAATGCGGTAGAAATGCGTAAAAAGCTGAAATAAAAGTAAACCGGGCAAAAAGGTTTGCAGATAAATGCAAAATGAAATGCCCGAAAAATTGAAATAAATACATTTCTACCGCTAGAATGCGGTAGAAATGCGTAAAAAGAGAACGAAAAAATAAAAGGAGCAAAAAGTTATTGAAATAAAAGCAAAAATGAAAATGCTTGAAAAATTAAAACGATTATATTTTCATTCTTATAACTCCGTAAAAATGCTAAAAAAGTGAAAATAAACTGAAAATAATGAAAAGGTTTTACATCCTAAAAAGAAAAATCTAAGTTAAAAGAAATGAAAATCACTTTGAAATCAGTTTTACGGGTTTATAACAATGAGATAGAAAGCTATAAAAACCTAATCTAAACAAGTGTAAGTAAAGTTAATGAAAACATTAAAGTAAAAAACTATACTCATACACTCACACACGCCTTTTAAAAGAACTAAAACTAAGTTAAAACAAAAGCAAAAAAGATAAGATTGCATAAGGGATGAAACATAGATGAAGTCCAAGGGTTGTAATGGAAAAAAAACTACAATTGAATTAATAAAAAGGGTTATTACAAGGCTAAAAAAGAAGAGAAAGAGGGAAAGAAAATATCCCTTACAACACATTTGGATTTCATCCCAGCAGCATAACACTTATACAAAATGGTTCAAAAAAGTGGAACATGATTACATACAACAAGGGGCTTTATATAGGCAAAATTTTACATGGGACACGCCATCTGACACAAGCATATCAGGGGGCGTGTCAGCTTTATTCCTGATGGCAGCCGCCGATTTGACGGGAAAGTGGACTTCGGGCTGGACACGTGTCAGTCTCGCAGTGGTCACGCCCTAGGTCACGGGCGTGACGGTGGGCGTGTCGGGGAGGTGGATCTAGGTGCGGGCTGTGCCGAAAGTCATCGCGCGGGTCTTGTCGGCCAGGTGGAGTGGTCACGCCCCAGGTCACGGGCGTGACTCTGGGCGTGTCGGTTGGTGTCGACACTCAACGAACGTCGAGCAGAAAATATCGAGTTGAAAATCGTCGAGCGGGAAGAGGTGCCACGCCGTAGGTTACGGGCGTGACTCTAGGCATGTCGAGGAGGTTGATGAACGTCAAGCTGAAAATGTCGAGCGGGAGGACACGGGTTGGGTCACGCCCCGTGTCGGGTGACACGGGCATGACGCCGGGCGTGTCAAGCTTGTTTCTTCAAAATTTGCTGATTGACAGGATTTTGAGCTGTCACGCCCTGGTCACGGGCATGACCAATTTGTCACGGGCGTGACCTAGCATTTTTTTGGCATTTTTCCTGAAAATTTTAGGAAAGAGAAATAAATTTAAGTTAGAAATATTTACAAAAAAAGAAGCAATTTATTCAAGAATTATAAAACAAAAATAACAAAAATAAACTAAAATGCCTTATTTAATGTACATAAAAATAGGTATATTTACAATTCATCAAATACCCCCATACTTAAGCTTTTGTTATTTCAGAGCAAAAGTTTGAGATGAACTTATAAGGAATAAAAGAAATCCTAAGTTTAGCTACCGCTTGAATTAATTAAAAGTAAGATCAAAATAAACATCCGGGGTTTAAACATTTAAATCCTAATTTATGAAATGTTATAAATAGAGGAAGAGTTTCAAAAAGACTTCAAGATAAAATAAAATAGAAAGCAAAAATTTATTTTTGTTAGTTTAATTAAGATGGATTGGATTTATATAAAAAACATTATCTTAAAAGAAGTTAAAGGAAATAATGCAATTTAAAAGTTATGCTCTCAAAAAAATTTAAATTAATTCTAGAATCATTGAAATAGGCTAAGTGGTTTGATGGTTTATGAAGAGGGCTTGAATTTAGAGGCGAGGTAATTTTTTCTCGAACCTCCAATTTTTTTTGGATAGTTAGGAAAATGAAATCTTATTTTCCTAACACATAATAATTTTTTCTTTCTTCATAAATTATAAAATAACCCAATGTATATGTGTAGGAGTAATGAATTTTATCCTCTAACTCCATAACATATAATCTTTTTAAATTATTGGGTGCCTATGTTTACGGAATGAAATCTTATTCACATTGACATAAGATCTTTTTAAGGGATAAAATATGGGTAAACATGTCAAGTAAGACATGAAAAAAAAAATGGAAGTGGGTTTATTTTTTTTCAAAAAGAAAACTAGATTTTAATAAAAAAGTTTTGAGAGCAACCTTTTTAAAATGAACGTTCCGATGTTTCTAAAAGCATGAAGTAGAAATAATAGAGATCCATGGTTGTTATTTTCTAACATAAAAAACGAGCTTCTATTTATAAAATTAGAAGTGGTGGTGAAAAACAAGTTCCCTATTATAAGGAAAAGACATAAAAAAATTCTTTTAAAACTTAACCTCAGACACTTAATCTATCGAACTTTTATTAATAAACGAATAGTAAGCAAAGAATTAAAAGAATTCGCTTATAAATTAACTCGAAACTAGATTTGTGGAAACCAAAAAGGGTTAAGAAATGGTATATTCGATTTATTTTGTTACATAAGTTAACAAAATATTTTTTTGGAATTTTTTTAGGGTTTTTCTCTCTTTTTTGTTTTGATTATTATTTTTTTTGGATTTTTAGTGTTATTCTCTTTTTTTAGGATTTTTCGTTTTGCTAATTTTTTTAGTATATTTTTTTTGATAAGTTATTTACAAGAAAGAGCAGAGAAAGAAGTGTTATTTACATAGAAGATAGGGGGGAAAGAGAATAAATTTTTTTTTGTTTTTAAATAATATACAAAGTAAAAACTCGAGGGTGGCCCGCGAACAGACTCTTATTTGGGTGGTTGGTTCGATGAGTCGAACACCGCGGGTAGGCAAAATGCGTGTTTTTATAAAAAAGAAGAGGGGGGGGGAAGAGAAAGATTATTTTTAAAACATATTTAAAAGTAAAAAAAAATTTTTTGGAATTTTTTTAACTTTTTGTTTTATAATAAATTTTTTTTTTGAATTTTGTGGTTTTATGAATTGTTTTGGAAGGTTTTGATTATTATAAAAAACAAAAATATTATTAATTTTTTTTGAGATTTGAATTTTTTTGCATTTTTTGTATTTTTTGCTAAGTTCAGAATATAAAAAGTGCAGAATAGGAAAACACACTCATACTTAAACCTAACATTGTCCCTAATGTTGTAATATAAGTATACGGAACGATAATATACAGATCATAATATTTACAAAAATGAAAAAGTGAGGGTAGAAGCTTCCCTTAGACGAGTGCAGGAGGTCCGGGTTGAAATCCTGCATTATTGTGAGAAGACATAGGAAAAAGATAACAGAGACAAAAAAAAGGAAAAATAGAAACTCGGCGAAAAGATTGTGGGCGGTAGGGGGCATGTGCGTGGGGGAGTCGAAGGTAGCTAAGGCCTTAGCTACGTGAGTGTGATGGAAATGCGCACCCCTAGCTTGCACAAGAATGAAAGCGCGCCGAAGCGAAACAAAACAAAATAAAACAAGTTAAAAGAAAATAAATAGACAAAATATATACACATGTATTTTTTTGTTTTTAAGGACGTTTGTTATTATTTTTTTTGTTTTTTTTTTGTTGTTAAGTTTTTTCATTTTTTCGCATTTGTAGTTTTGTTTGTTTTATAGTTTATTTTTTTCATTAAAAAAATGAAAAAAAAATTTTGTGAAGTTTTTTTTTCTTTTTTTTGTTGGGTTGTAGTTTTTTTTAGTTAGTTTTTTTTTTGTTTTTTTTTAGTTTTATAGTTTTTTCAAATTTTAAGTTTTTAAGGTTTACAAAATTTTGTAGTTTTGTAAGTTATTCAAAAATTTATTTTGTTTTATAATTTTGTAATTTTTTTATAGTTATTATTATTATTATGATTATAATTTTTTGTTAGTTGGCCAAACTATTTTTTTGTTATATAAATATATATAGGTAAAATTAATAGATTTCCAGGGTTCAAAATAACGACTCGAAAAACTCCCCGGCAACAGCGCCAAAAACTTGATAGTTAAAACTCCAAAAATATTTATGGTCATGCGGCGACCCGGCGGTTTTATTTAAGTAAAGCAGAAGTGGTTTTTTTATTTAGAAAACGGGGCGCGCGTATTTATTTATTTTGGATATAAAACAGATGTGACCGAGTTTTAACGAAAGGAGGCAAGTGCACCTATCGTGAGTAGTACAGGATATTCCGGGTAGAATATTGAGGTCGTATTGTTCTCGGGGTCGGTTCGATTATTTCTACTCTTCCCTAGAGTGGACTATTATTTTACCGATAATTACTTATCGGGTAATATTTTATATATAATAAAAAAACAGAAAACAAAAAATGAAAGCATAAAAAGAAAGCTTGAAGGTGGTGCCGATGAAGAGCTTAGCTCGATGGCACCAAAAAAACAATTGAACTAAAATATACTTTAAATAAAAAGAGATCCTAAATTTCTAATTAATTAAGGCGGAGACTTGGCCGTGGAGGTTCCACTAGAATGAGCTCACCTAGCTATAGGGCTATCGCTCACCTGAATGCTAAGACTATTCGATCGAACGTTAGTCCGACGAAGGATTCCTCTTAACGCCCGCATTACGCTAAGAACCCCGCTATTGGGTGGGGAACCCAATCCGGTAGAGTTGGCGCGCCTCCTCTCTCGAGGGTTAGTGCAGAACTCTCTTTGCCAAGGGGTGATCGGTCCATATGGACGGCCTCTCGGCTAGCTAGCATATGGACTACAGAAATAGGGCCCACACATCGATTATGTGGTCCTATGCGTCGTTTACCCCGGGCAAACCTTAAGTACTTTTAATTAATTAGAAAAATACGACCTTTAATTACTTTAAGCAATTTTATCTTTCCCAATGCTCTTCGATACCGAGGGCTAAGAACGGTTAGCCACTCATCGGAATGGGGACGGCTTGCGAGGAAAAGCAGAAAATAAAGCAGTAAAGAAAAGCAGTAAAGAAAGC
This sequence comes from Platanthera guangdongensis, assembly GCA_039583875.1. Lineage (NCBI taxonomy): Eukaryota > Viridiplantae > Streptophyta > Magnoliopsida > Asparagales > Orchidaceae > Platanthera > Platanthera guangdongensis. Next base: position 68,479,201 of record CM077165.1, read on the forward strand.
TGTAAAAGAAAGCAGTAAAGAAAGCTGAAAATTGCAAGTCCTACTCAAACGAGTAGGACTGAAGAAAGCTGTAAATTGCGAGTCCCGGCGCAAGCGCATGGACGGGAGAAAGAAAGCGGGTCCTACTCAAACGAGTAGGACTAAATAAATGCAACACACGTACACACTCGACATAAAGTAAAACTCACGCACACACTCGACATAAAGTAAAACTCATGCACACACTAATCCTACTCAAATGAGTAGGGAAAATAAGGACCTGCCATTTAACTCGAATGAGTAGGCGAAAATAAAGAAAATTACAAACTCACGCACTCTACAGAAAGTAAAATAAGCAAGCACCATTTAACTCTTAACGAGTAGGAGGAAATAAATGCGCACAAGTACAGAAATGAAAAAAAAATCTAAGTTACCTAAAAATTAAAACAACTGCATTTCTACCGCTAGAATGCGGTAGAAATGCGTAAAAAGCTGAAATAAAAATAAACCGGGCAAAAAGGTTTGCAGATAAACGAAAAATGAAATGCCCGAAAAATTGAAATAAATACATTTCTACCGCTAGAATGCGGTAGAAATGCGTAAAAAGAGAACGAAAAAAATAAAAGGAGCAAAAAGTTATTGAAATAAAAGCAAAAATGCAAATGCTTGAAAAATTAAAAATGATTATGTTTTCATTCTTATAACTCCGTAAAAATGCTAAAAAAGTGAAAATAAACTGAAAATAATGAAAAGGTTTTACATCCTAAAAAGAAAAATCTAAGTTAAAAGAAATGAAAATCACTTTGAAATCAGTTTTACGGGTTTATAACAATGAGATAGAAAGCTATAAAAACCTAATCTAAACAAGTCTAAGTAAAGTTAATGAAAACATTAAAGTAAAAACTATACTCATACACTCACACACGCCTTTTAAAAGAACTAAAACTAAGTTAAAACAAAAGCAAAAAAAGATAAGATTGCATAAGGGATGAAACATAGATGAAGTCCAAGGGTTGTAATGGAAAAAAAACTACAATTGCATTAATAAAAAGGGTTATTACAAAGCTAAAAAAGAAGAAAAAGAGGGAGAGAAAATATCCCTTACAACACATTTGGATTTCATCCCAGCAGCATAACACTTATACAAAATGGTTCAAAAAAGTGGAACAGGATTACATACAACAAGGGGCTTTATATAGGCAAAATTTTACATGGGACACGCCCTCTGACACGGGCATGTCAGGGGGCGTGTCAGCTTTATTCCTGATGGCGGCCGTCGATTTGACGGGAAAGTGGACTTCGGGCTGGACACGTGTCGGTCTCGCAGTGGTCACGCCCTAGGTCACGGGCGTGATGGTGGGCGTGTCGGGGAGGTGGATCTGGGTGCGGGCTGTGCTGAAAGTCATCGCGCGGGTCTTGTCGGCCAGGTGGAGTGGTCACGCCCCAGGTCACGGGCGTGACTCTGGGCGTGTCGGTTGGTGTCGACACTCGACGAACGTCGAGCGGAAAATGTCGAGTTGAAAATCGTCGAGCGGGAAGAGGTGTCACGCCCTAGGTTACGGGCGTGACTCTGGGCGTGTCGAGGAGGTCGACAAACGTCGAGCTGAATACGTCGAGCGGGAGGACACGGGTTGGGTCACGCCCCGTGTCGGGTGACACGGGCGTGACGCCGGGCGTGTCAAGTTTTTTTCTTCAAAATTTGCTGATTGACGGGATTTTGAGCTGTCACGCCCTGATCACGGGCGTGACCAATTTGTCACGGGCGTGACCTAGCATTTTTTGGCATTTTTCCTGAAAATTTTAGGAAACAGAAATAAATTTAAGTTAGAAATATTTACAAAAAAAGAAGCAATTTATTCAAGAAATATAAAACAAAAATAAAAAAATAAACTAAAATGACTTATTTAATGTACATAAAAATATGTATATTTACAATTCATCACCTCCTTAACATTTAACAGTAGTGTAGGGCTCAGACTAGGCCGATCTGCTGTGTTGTATTGGATTTCTGGTTAAGGGGCATCCACCGATTAGAGGGCAGTTAGCATAAGTTAATTTTGTCGAGTATGACTGTTGGTCTAGGTAATTCGTTGATTTATGGTGGTTAATCTAGGTTCAATTCGTCGTATATAACTGTCCACCTATGTCTAAGTTCGTCGTATAAGAGTGAATAGAATTCATCAGGTGAAGGTTCATTTGGTTCAAGTATAATTCGGCGAGTACTAGCCGGAGTAGAGTTAGAATCATCGAGTATCCTCAATTTATCGAATATCAGCCCTTGGCATTGAGTGTTTCTATATTCATCGAGTATTGGCCATTTAGTTCATCTAGTATCCATTGAAATTGATCGGGTAATGCTTTGGTATTGATTCAAGTCTAATTCGTCGAGTGATCTGTGAGTCTAAGTCAGATTTGTCGAGTAATGTTCACGAATTCGCCGAGTATTAGCCTTTGGCGTTGAATGTAGTCTTAGCGTTGAGTGATTATTGAGACCAAGTCAAATTTATCTAGTATTAACGATGAATTCGTCGAATGACAGTCTTGGTATTGAGTGAATTAGACTTGGCGTTGAGTGAATTAGACTTGGAGTTGAGAGCGTTGAGTGGTCTTTAAGACTAAGTCAAAAGCGTCGTGTTAACTCGATGAGTTCTTCGAGTATAACTGGTTTGGTGTCAAGAGCGTCGGGTGAAGGCATTGAGTGACACAAAATCATGGAGTTAAGTCCAGGCTCTGAGTGGACTTAGCGAGGCGTCGAGTATACTCGACGAATTTCCATGGATTTAGATAATTTCGTCGATTCGTCGAGCATCAGGGTTGTTGGTCGATTTTGTAGAGTCTGACTTAAGTTCATCGAATATCATTGTTGATATTAAAATTCTTTATAACTTCAATTCATTGAGTTTAACTGTCGAATTGAGTCTCATTCGTTGACTGGATGCTGTGTTTGTCTGGTATCATCGACAAATTTCCGTGAACTTAGAAACTTTTTGACGGGAGACTTTCCAATTCATCGAGTATGGCCTTAAGGCCATTTTTGGGGTTTTCTTTCTTATTTTCATTGGAGTAAACCTCTGTTTTGGCTGAGGTTTTGTATCGGTTTTGTGGAGGTTTGGACTATTTGGGGATGTGGGTGTTAATGGAATATGACAGTGCCATAGTAACATGTTTTGTAAATCTTTGCCCTGGTGGGTTTACCCGGTGTGGGTTTGTGACTGTTGGTGTGTTGGGTAGGTTCCCACCACTTCAGGTGCCGATTTTCCCCGGTTATGGGTGTGCCAATAAATAAGACCACCTTTCCTTGGGCCCTTGTGAAGTTTTTTACTATTGGTGTGTTGGGTAGGTTCCCACCACCACAGGTGCTGGATTTTGCCGGTGTTTATGCTCGTTCTATGATGAGCATGCTGTTCTTTTGTATATTTACCCTTACTTATATAAATGTTTTATAAAGCGTAGATCTTTATCGCACCTTGTGCAGCTTGGAATGTCTAACCCTTGTGAGTTCTCTCTCACTTTTTACCGTATGGTTGAGTGTTGGTATTATCTTTTCAGCTATTCCTATTTGGGTTGGTAGCCCTTTGACTCTTTTACTTTCATTTGATATTGATCTTTCTTTTACACTTGTATATTCTTACTGAGTTATTCTTTTCTTTGGAATGCCTCAGATTTGGAGCAGTAGCCGATTGAGCGGCTAGGTTAGGTGGTAGCTGGTTTTTTGTTGTTACTGCAGACGTCTTTTCCTCACCAGTATGAGGTAATGTTGTTGTTCTGTTGATTAGTTCAGACATACTTGCTTTTCCTTTTGGTGGGTTCATGTTAGGTTGTTGACGCCCACCTGGGTTTTTATATTGTTAAGATACCTAATAGCTGCAATGTCCGAATTTGAACTAAAATAACTTTTAATAAAAAGAGATCCTAAATTTCAAATTAATTAAGGCGGAGACTCGGCTGTGGAGGTTCCACAAAAATGTGCTCACCTATCTCTAGGACTATCGCTCACCAGAACATTAATACTATCGACCGGGCTCTTGTCTGACGAAGGATTCCTCTTAATGCTCGCATTATGCTAAGAACCCCGTTATTGGGTGGGGAACCCAATCCGGTAGAATTCAGCGCCTCCTCTCTCGAGGGTTAGTGTGGAACTCCCTTTACCCAGGGGTGATCGGTCTATACGCATGGCCTCTCGGCTAGCTAGCGTACACACTATGGAATTAGAGCCCACACATCGATATGTGGTTCTACACATCGTAAACCCGAGGCAATCCTTAAGTAATTTAATTAACGAGAAAAAGAGGACTTTTAATTATTTAAAGCGATTTTATCTATCCCAATGCTCTTCGATACTGAGGGCTAAGAGCGGTTAGCCACTCATCGGAATGGGGATGGATTGTGGAAAGAAATGCAGAACTGAAAAGTGCAAGTCCTACTCAAACGAGTAGGCAGGAAATGAAAGCAGTAAATGAAAGCAGTAAATGAAAGCAGTATATGAAAGCAGTAAATGAAAGAAGTAAAGAAAAGCGGTAAAATGCAAGTCCTACTCAAACAAGTGGGCGGGAAATGAAAGCGTTAAAATGACAAGTCCTACTCAAACGAGTAGGCGGGAAATGACAAGTCCTACTCAAACGAGTAGACGGGAAATGACAAGTCCTACTCAAATGAGTAGGCGGGAAATGACAAGTCCTACTCAAACGAGTAGGCGAGAAATTAAAGCGAGTCTTACTCAAATGAGTAGGAGAAAATAGATGCACACACACACACACACTCTACAGGAATAAAGTGCAGACACTCTACCTAAATAAAAACACACACACTCTTCTTCAATAAAAACAATGAAATCTAACTCATACAATCATGCACACAAGCGAAAACAAGAAAAACTAAATTACTGTGAAATTAAAACAACTATTTTTCTACCGTTAGAATATGATAAAAATGCATAAAAAGAGTAAAGAAAAATTAAATGAGAAAAAGTTTTTTGAAATTAAAAGCAAAAATTGAAGCGTTTGAAAATTAAAATGATTATAAATCCATTCTTATAACTTGCGTAAAAGTGCGTAAAAAGTGGAAATAAAGTAAAAAAAGAACAAAAAGTTTTACGACCTAAAAGAGAAAATCTAAGTTAGAGTAAAATGGAAATCACTTTGAATGCATTTTTACGAATTTATAAGAATGAATAAAAAACAATAAAATCCTAAATCTAAACAAATCTAAGTAAAAATAACTAAAACATAAAAACATAAATCTATACTCATACACACACATACACACCAATTTTAAAGAACAAAAAAATCAAAGATAAAACAAAATAAGATTGCTTAAGGAGGGGGCACTCATATGCATTCCAAAACATATAAAGGAGAGAAGAAATACACATGTTTCATTAAGAGAAAAAGGAGTTACATAAAAACTAAAACAAACACTAAGGTGAGGGGGAGAAAATTCCCTTACATAGCATGTAAAGCATCTAAACAAAACCTTCCCTAAGAAAAATGGTTCAAAAAATAGAACAGGAGATCTTATAGAGAAGATCTATTTATAAGCAAAACTTTCGGGTTACAAGCCCTAGGACACGAGCGTTTAGGGGTGGGCGGGGGGGGGGGGGGGGGGAATAGCTATTGTTGCTGAGTTGATGTTGAGCATTTATTGATTTGTTGACTTTTGGGCCTGTACACGTGGAAGACAAGGGTGTGACCCTGCTGTCATGGGCGTATAGGGGGGCATGTCTGGGAGGTTTATCTAGGGAAGGAATCATGTCATTTCATCGCCGACGTTGTCTTGTCTGGGACACGTGGAAGTAAAAAGCATGTCAAATATTGACATGGGCGTGTAGGTGGGTTCGGCGATGGCGCTGAGTGTTTGGCTGGCATCGAGTGGTTGGATTGCGTCGAGTGGTTGGCGTTGAGTGGTGGTTGGCGTCGAGTGGTTGGCATTGAGTGGTTGGCGTTGAGTGTGTCACAGGTTGAACAAGGGTGTGTCGAATCAGGACACGGGTGTGTCAGGCAGTTCGACGAACGTCGAATGCTGATCGTCGAGCTGGTGGCATCATCTTGTCGGGATCAAGTAACACGCCTAGGTCACGGGCGTGACGGAGAAGTACACGGGCATGTACTTCGGAATTTTTGACTTTTTCTAAAAAAATTCAAAAAAAAAAAGTTAATTTAGAAGATATATACAAAAAGGAAGCATTTTATAAACGAAAAATAACTAAAAATAAAGAAAATAAACAAAAATGACTTAACTAACCTATGTAAAAATAAGTATATTTACAACTTATCATTGACGCCCACCTGAGTTTTTATATTGTTAAGATACCTGCAAGTTGCATAGTGTTTCTTGATGACTGGTTTGTTTTACTTTCTCTCTGGGAAGGTTTTATGCTAGGTTTGCATGTTGGTTATTTTAAAAGTATCATTTGACAACCTTATGCATAAGATTTCTTTAAACCAAAGTCATTATATTTAAACTAACGTAAAAGCTTTTTCTATACTTATATTAAATCTAGATGTATGCATACCATGAGTTGTCCTGTTTGGATGTTTATGCTCATGTACAATGTTAAACCATATAAACCAAGTGTTTTCCGCAGCTTATATTCATATTTTTACTTATGAACTAGTTGATCCACTGAGTGGAGGGATACATCCATTAAAATTTAACTTAAATTACAGTTTTCTTCATAATGAACTTGAGGATTTCTTATAAAGTGTTAGGTTTGAGTTCTTGCCTAAGTATCTGCAGTTATCCCCTGCACGACGTGTGTTGGATCCCTAGATTGGATTTGGGCTAGGTTCACTATTAGGTTGTTGACCCTTCATGTATATCCTAAGGTCATTTTGTTAGTTCTAAGGTGTAGGTCAGTCAGACTAGGTTAGTCAATCATTGATCCAGCCCTCAGAAGAAATCAGAGATCCAGAATTAGAAGAATGGCAGTCATTAAGAGTTCAGAGAATCAGTTCGAAGTTCTTAGAACTCAGCTCAACGATCGTCGATCGCAGATCGACGAACTCAGAGTCGCTACTCTGAGTTGTGCTTGACGAACTTAGAGCTCAAGTTGACAATCTTCCCTCTTCTCTCAAGTTCTCAGCTCGACGAACTTTTATCTCTGGTCGACGAACTTGGAGCCCAGCTTTGTCAGTTTATTTATCCAGATCAACTTTCACTGATCTCAGCTCGACGAAGATGATCTCTCAGCTCGACAAACTTGGAGTTCAGGTCGATGAAATCTGTTCTGAGCTCGACGATCTCTATCAGTTTGGCATTTTCTCTCAGTTTGTTTTTAGTTTGGATTATTCTAAGGCAGTAATTCTCTGATAATTAATTCTCATATTCTCATGAATATAATCGTTGCTTGGCAGCATTAATTATGGATTTTACAGAGTAATTACTTGACTTATTTACTGAGACAGTTGAGGAAATGCATTTTTATTTATTTCCAGCTGTTCAAGTCCCAGGATTCTAGCATTAATTCAATGATAGAATTCAAATTCAAATGCTATTGTTTTTCTGGAAGGAATATAAACGGACTGTTTTCAGAAGCACAAAGAATAGGGGAAGAGAATAGACATAGAGATTTGACTAGGACACAATAGCAGATACAAGTCTTACAGAGAATCTCACAGAGCTCTTCATCATCTGCAACTCTTCACCAAGCTTTCAAGAGACATTAAAACACAATCAGTCTAAAAGCTTCTAGAGTTCATCAAAGAAGGCCTACACCCTATAAAGCTTCCAGCAAATTCCTGAACAATAATCATCTCAGGGGGAGCTTTGACAATATCAGGCAATCCACTAAAGTCTTCTCAATTGTTTGAGAAATAGAAGATAATATCATATTTCTTTCACCCCACTGTACATAGGGTTTTAACTCCCTTCAAAAGTTAACCACCTAGTTCTTAAGTCTCCTTAACAAAATACTTAGCTTGGTTTTTGGGCACCTGATCAAAAGCCTAAACGGTTGTGAGATCTCCCTTCAAATAGATCTTGTGGTGATAGGGCACCTGAGCAAACACCTATTGGTGACAAGGCACCTGATCAAAAACCTGTAGTAGATTTCTACCAGGGTGATAGAAGAGTGGATGTACCCAAGTTTAGGGGAACCACTATAAATTTCTTGTATCGTCTAGCTGCTTGTTATTCTCTTATTGCTTTGTATTGTGTACTGTGTTTGCTAGCTTTTCTTTTCTGCACTCTCTTTAGATATATATATATTACTATTTTTAATTCCACTATAAAAACCAATTAAGTTTTTAAAATACTCTATTCCCCCCTTCTAGAGTTAAATAGATCTATCCCTTCAGGTGGTAAAGCTTTTACCATCCTTCAACTGGTATCAGAGGATAAGGTTGCTTTGGTTTCACAGACTTACATCTGAACCAGGATCCTTTGATAGATCTTTTTCTCTCTAGCCTCTTGTTTACAGCATGACATAAAATAAGAAATATTCTAGTACCAGACCTCCTGTGTGCAACTTGAATAAATTTGCACTTTGAAAGGCAAGAATCAAACTATATATGAACTCTATTGATGAGGATATTTTCAACTCTATTTTGACAGGTCCCCCTCAACCTACAGCTGCTACTACAACTACCAATACACATGCAGTTCCACCACCTTAGTGGACTGATGCAAAAAAAAAAGCAAAGATGGATGCTAAAGCAATGAATATTCTGGCACAGACAATGTCAGATGATATCTTTCAAAAGGTGGCTGAGTGCACCTCTGTAAATGCCATTTTGGACTCACTGAACCAAATATTTGTTGTCTCATCAGATGAAAGAAAAGATAGGAGATCCCTCCTCATATCACAGTATGAGAATTTCAAGAAGGAGGAATTAGAGACTATTGCGAATATATATAACAGACTCAGTGTCATTATAAATGAACTAAGAACCCTGAACAAGGACATCTCATTAGCTGAGATAAATGACAAAATCCTAATGTGCTTCCCCAGCACTTGGGATTCCAGGATATGGCTAATTAAGGAGGCCAGAATTCTAAATGAGATTTCTACAGAATCTCTCATTGGCAAGCTCAAGTCTTATGAGTGGTTGATCAAGATAAGGGAGGCTGCTGAACAGAAGACTTCCACATCTTCAAGGAAGAAGCACAACATTTCTTTCAAAGCAACAAAAGAATCAGAAGCTCTTCCAGCTAATGAAGAACTATTGAGCTTGTTGGCTAAAAGGTTCTATAAAATGGCCAAGAAAGACTTTAGAAGAAAGTCATCCAAGAATAATGACAAGCCAAGATATGTCAAGAATCCTAAAAAGGATATTATTTGTTTTGGATGCAGAAAACCTGGGCACATTCTACCTGAATGCCCAGAGGCACAGAAGAAAGACAAAAGAAAAGAAAAGGAGAATAAACGGCAATCAAGCAAGCACTATAACAAGCACTCCTCCAGCAAACACAAGAGAAAGGAGAAAGGCTTCATTGATGAGACCTAGAGTGACACAGATGAAGAATCCTCATCTTCCAGCTCTAGTGAAGATGAAGAGGAGGAAAAGGCAAGGGAAGTTTGCCTCATGGATATTAATGCCTCCAGCAGCAAATCTGAGGCTGAGGAACAAGCTGAAGACTCAGAAGAGGAATCTGAATCTGAATAAGATCCGGTAATCTCTTCATTTGATTTCAATTCAGAAAATTTTAAAATTGAATTTAAATCCTTATGCAATGATTTAATCAAGTCAGAGAAGGAAATAAAAGTTCTTAGAGATAGACAGTTTGAATTTGATAACCTATTTGCTGAAAATATCAGACTGAAAAATGATCTAAACTTATCAAATGAACAAATCATTTCACTAAAAACTGAATTATGTGAGGCAAAGCAACTTGAGGAATCTCTCAATGGGAGAAGCCTTAAGCTGATGGACATCACAAGCACAGTTAATGTCAGATTAAATGACAAGCTGGGCTTAGGTGCTTCATCAAGCTCACACCCCATATTAAAGAAAAATATTCTTTCAACACCAATTAATTTTATCTCTGAAAAAGGCAAAGAGAAAATGAGAGAAACTACTCAACCAAATGTCTATCAGAAATCTGTAAATAAGAAGAAAAAAAATAAGAATCTGAATTAAAACTATGTTCAACCAATTTCGTCGAACTCAGATCGATGAAATGTGTATAGTTCGTTGAACCCAAATCGACGATCTATGAAAGCCAATTATACCTATAAAATTCATCTTATTGCGATCGACGAACTGTATATGGTTCTTCGAGCAACGATCGACGAACTTGGGGCACAAAAAATGATTATGTTCATTCTCTGAGTAGAGTTCGACAAACTCATCCCTATTCATCGAACGCAGATCGACAAACTTATAATAATTCGTTGAACCCAGTCAGGTTTAATAAAAACTATAACTCTGTTAGAAACTTCAATCAATTCAGAGAATCTACTAATCCTTTTACTCAAAGAGAAATACCACCTAGAAGATATCATCCCTTAGGATATAAAAATCAACTAGAAGTTTCTGTTATTTTCAGTTTCTCTTATCAAAAGAAACAAGGACACAAGGTAACCTGGGTCAAGAACACCTAATCCCTTTCTATGCAGGCGAAGGACTGTCCAATATTTAATCAACAATAGTATCTGGATAGTGGATGCTCAAAGCATATGACTGGCTGTAAGGACAATCTAACAAACTACAAGTCCAAGCTAGGTCCAAAGGTGATCTTTGGTGACTCCAACTGTGGCTAAACTAAAGGCTGTTAACCCCAAAATCGGCGATCCTTCCCAAGGCAGCCAGCTCGCTCGTCGTGGCCTGCCCCGGGTTCCTCCTGGAGGCCATGATTCCCTAGGGAGGGCGGACAAAATTCCCTGTCCGCTCAAGCCACGCGGCTTGCACGGTCTCAGCGATCTGACTGACCAGGCCGCGCGCCTTCCCTTAGTCGGCAGTGGCCGCGGACTGCTTCTGCAGTCCGCCTCTACATGCCGCCCCATTTTTTCAGCTTAACCGCAAGGTTGTCTCCGCAGGACTCTCTCTACTGGACTCAACTCCCTATCCGCCCAGGCTGATAACAAGCTGCGTCCTTTGCAGTAACTAGCCACTCTTTCAGCCCGCTCCTGTAAGTCATTCTTCAAGAACACCAAACCGCTTCAAACTGCCAAGCAGAGATGGAGACCTGCCCCCAAGTCGCCAGCCAGCTACCACGGATTCTGCCTCGCCAACACGTGTGGTCTGCCTCGTCAAGATCGGCAGGTCACTCAGTCCTTGCCACCAGTAACATGGGCAGCCAACTCCTCCAGCCCGCCTACAGGACGCAGACTCCAACTCCGGCTACCCACCAAGACCAGCAGCAACGTACAAGTTCCTCGCGAGCTGGGCAGACTCAAAGTGCGATCAAGACTTCCAGTGCGCCTTCATTGGTGAACCCCAATAGCCTCAATAGCCAGGCTCTCCATCTCCAACGTAAGCGGACTCTGCTTTGCAGTAGCCGCAGATTCGGCGGTCTTGGTGGACTCTCTATGCAGTCCACCTTTCCTTAGCCAACAACAGCTTCTCGGCAGCAGTAGTACTAGATTCTCCCTCAGTCCACAGTCTTGTCGCGGACTCAGTCAGTAGTGGCGGACTCCTTCCAGCCCGCCAGACATCAGATCCTCTAGAATGCAGTACCAGTATGCATAACCTCGTGCAGACTCGTCGGACTCTGCGGGCACTCTCTTGCTCGCACCCATTATAACTCGCTCAGTTCAGCAGCGATGGACTCAGCGAATTCTCCTTACAGTCCACCGCTTGGCTTCTAGCATCCGCCACCCCAACAGCAGGCGGACAGTCCCAGCTCAGCAGTGACAGATTTCGCGAACCCGCATCGCAGTTCGCCACTAAGTATCCCATTTTGCCGACAGTAGCACCGGCTTTAGTACCAAGTCCTAGTCCGTGTGACCTGTTGCAGACTCGACGGAGTCCGTCTCCTTCTCGCTCAAGTTATCATCTCCCCGGGGGTAACGTCACCGCAAGCCGTTACCTCCTTAGGCCTATAAATAGACCCCCATGCCTCTCATACGGGGGGGGGGGGGGACTGGATCTTCGCTAAAGTGCTCACGCTCGAAGTCAGCCAGCAAGCTCACCTCCTGCGGATTCTGTTTCCTCAGACTGCACCACTCTCTGTGCCTTTAGTCGCGCGACCTGCTAGCCTCTAGTTCTCCAGTCCGCGTGGTCTCCCGTTTCCCTTAACCGCGCGGCCTGCCGACTACGCTCTTCAGTCTGCGCGGCCTCTTCTGGCATTCTTCTTCCTTAGCCGCCAGCTTCCTTCTTGTACCCTTTATTGCTTTCTTGTAAAGGTATATTAGCAAGCTTGTAACTCTCGCTATTAATCAAAGGAAAGCCCGTCGCAAGAGTGACATTTAAGTCGCGGCGGGCAAAGTTTGTTGTTGCGGCTGCTAGCGACCCCCTCTCTCTCCATTCTTCCTAGCTCAACTCTGCTCCCTCGGCAACCAACCTGTAGGCACAACCGTCATAGTAACCGTCTGCTCGACAGCACCTGATCAACCTCCACCGCTGCTCTCAGCAAACCTCTCCTCTATAACCGCAACCCCTTTGACAAGCGTTTGCTCCACTCTCGAGCACTAAGAAGCTTCCTTCATTCCTCTTCCCCCGCAACCTTCATCCTTCTTCCTCTCCTAGCTTGTGAGACCGAACACACCCCCTCCGTGTTAACTATTCGGTGCCGTTTTCGCGCATCAACAGTTAACACGCGACCTTCAGATCCGAACAGACGGTGAATAATGATAGTTACCCATGTCAGATCGTCAGCCAGCCGAGAACTTTGTTCCAAGTCCTAGAGATGATCCTCTCTGGCAGGACTTCGAGAAATCGCGTCTTGAGAATGCTCAGAAGTTCCAAGCAATCAACCAAATGCTCGCTATGATCACGCAGCGACTAGACTCTCAACCTGTAACAGCTCCAGTTTTTTCAGCTGCTCCGATCTATCTAGCCCCAACATTGGATCATTAGCAATCTTGTCCTTCAGCTTGCCCGCCGGTCTATCCTCCTTACACAGCAACCTTTCCGCAAGGGCCTACAGCTCCTCTGCGACCTCAAGATGAAGAATTTGATGTTCGCTAAAACTTCTTCAAGGAAGCTGCCCAGGGAAGTCCTGCTAGATTTCTCAACTTTCAGGGAAGTCATCCTTACCCTGCAGCTCCTGCATTTGCTCCTCTTGCAGCAACTTTTGCCTTTTACCCTCCTGCTCCTTTTGCAGCTACAGCTTATGCTCCTTTTTATCCTTATGCTATAGGAGAACAGGAAGAGCCTTCGCCATTTGCAGAGAATGTTCGACATGAACCAACTCTAGCAAATTTCAGAGAACCCCGATTACCAATCTACATCGGAGAGACTTATCCAGTGAAGCATCTTCAAGCCTTCGAATCAGCTGTTGCTCTCAAAACCCTTTCAGATGCAACCAAGTGCAAGCTCCTTATAACAACCTTTGATGGGCAAGTAAGGGACTGGTTCTATGGTCTTCACCCTCACTCCATCACTTCCTTTGCGGATCTGCGAAGTGAGTTCTTGTTCAGATTCTCTACCTCAACCAAGAGAAAGGGCGGTCCTGAAGCCCTCTTTGAGATCAAGCAGCGCAACAATGAAACTTGGTCTCAGTTCGTTGGTCATTTCCAAAGAGAAATTTTGGACATCGAGATTGTCAGCCAAGAAATGTACCGAGTGGCTCTTATCCACGGTCTCCGTGAAGGGCCTCTCAAGTTTGAAGCCAATGTCCATGAACCAAGAACATGCCAAGAGTTGATTGCCTCAACCAACTCATACATCCGAGGCGAAAAAAGTAACCCAGGCTTCGTATCCAAGCTCATATCAGAGAAAGATCTTTTTCACAAGCAGCCTCCGAGGTCTCCTCACAATGATTTCCCAACTCATTCAAGGAAAGGAAAAAGGTTTCAGCGCCTTCGATACCCTTTCTTGAGCCGTGATCGTGCTCAAGATTCATTGCTACCACTAACTTCTTCTCAAACAGCTGCAGTCTGCCATCAGCAAGATAATGACTTGCATGAGTCTGAACTAGATGAAGCCGTGCTAGAAGTAAGCCAGATCATGAAAGATAGGGCTAGCTACAAAAAGCCTTACCGACCAGCCGATCAAAGGTCTAGAGATTCAGAGCCTTACTGCGAATTCCACAAAGAGCCAGGTCACCTGACTGAGAACTGCTGAGCACTCCGCCAGCTTGTGCAAAGGATGCCCCAGCAGGGTAAGATGCGTGACCTGCTTCCCAAATAAGATCGCCCTGATCCAGCAACCTCAAAGGGCAAAGAAGTTGTAGATGTTCCTTGCGCCTCAAAAGGAGTGAACCTAGTTGAAGAACCCCCTCTCCTCATTATTAACAAAACTGTCGAATGCTTTGATGCCGATGACAAGGGTGTGCTTGGAAGGCTATTCTAAGAAAGCAAAGGACTTCGTAGTCCTCCAAATTCTCTCACAACCATGATGGGTTATGTCTACTCTTACCCTTGCAAACATTCTCTTTACAAAACACTTCTTAGTGTTCATTCTTGCTTTTCAACGAAGATTTTATCAGGGATCCCATACTGACACAATTCCCTTCTTATATTGCTTCCTCCTCTATTCTCTCTTCTCCAAGAGATCACTGAGCCACAGAGATGTCGCCGAGTCTTGCTATAGGCCCCCTTGGGATTGGATTCCGGCGTAAGACCACGGTGACCACATATCGCGAGGAGATTTCACATATGTGTGTAGTGGGAGCTATCCAACTCTCATGCGGAGGAATACTGGACTTTGGATCCTAGCCAGCATCTAACACAGAGTGCGTGCTAGGGAGGCCCCATGTGTTAGCTCTTCTGTGCTCGGTTAGGATACATCACAGTTACGATGATCTTTGCTTGACAAGAAATGTTGACCAAGCGTAGTCTTGTCTCTTCGATCATCTCACGACTGTGATGGCCGAGCGTTCTCTAGTGCTCCCAATCCATGCTTTCCCGGGGTCCTCAACTCCACTGATCAATCCACAGACAAGCTATAGGCCTCTTCGCACAACCAGTCTCATTGATCAGTGATGTAGTAATCCGAAGCATATGATCAGTGCCTCTATCGATCCTTCTCAAGATTTCCCTTGCTTTTCTCCTTTGTGCCCTCCTAGAGGATGCGCGGCCAGCCTGCTTTGAGTAGGACTATACTCGGGATGACTTTTCTCAGGCAAGCGATGCATAAGGCCCACAGGTGATCTCCTGTGGTGGCATCCAGTCTTTCTTAGTCATCTCTGAGTATAGACCCCTTTTTTGTCAACTGCCTTCTTTCACAGGTGAACAAGTTAATCCGACATACAAAAAGAATTTCCAGCATTCACTTTGCTTATGCTCATCTTATGTGCATTGCCTGCTCAAAGCTCTACCAGGATGTATCAGGCATTTCCTCTACTATTTGGTCATATCAGCCTTATCTTATCAACAGTTAACACTTGCAAGCCTTCTCTCACGTACTTGCAAGCTCCTTTCATATATATATGTCTGCTCCTAACTCTTTTCTTGCAGAGACTAGCAGAAGGATTTCCAGCATTCACTTTGCAAGCCTTCTCTCAGGTACTTGCAAGATCCTTTCATATATGTATGTCTGCTCCTAACTCTTTTCTTGCAGAGACTAGCATACACTTGCAAGCCTTCTCTCAGGTACTTGCAAGCTCCTTTCATATATGTATGTCTGCTCCTAACTCTTTTCTTGCAGAGACTAGCAGACACTTGCAAGACTTCTCCCAGGTACTTGCAAGCTTTTTTTGTATATTGTCTGCTTATAACTCTTCTCTTTGTAGAGATCAACAGACACCTGCAAGCCTCATTCAGGTACTTGCAGTTTAATTCATTATTCTATGTCTGCGACTCACTCTTTTCTTTGCAGTGGTTAGCAGGCACCTGCAAGTCATATCCGGGTACTTGCAGCTTATTCTTTGTTTACAATACCTGCTTCTAACTCTCACTTTGCAGAGATCAGCAGACCCTTGTAAGTTTCTTCACATGTACTTGCAAGCTATTTTCATGTTTTGCCTGCTCCTAACTCTCTTCTTGCAGAGATCAACAGACCCTTGCAAGTTTCTTCACATGTACTTGCAAGTTACTTTCATATACTGCGCCTACTTTTAACTCTTCTTTTGGAGAGACGAGCAGATATCTGTAAGTTGCCTTCAGGTATTTGCAGCTTTCTCTACTCCCAAATTTGTTTCTAAACCTCAAATTTGTAGAAACCAACAAAGACTTGCAAGTTCCTTTCAGGTACTTGCAGCTCATTTTTCCTTCTTATATACTCTTCATCCTTCCTTTTTTTGTAGAGGATAACAGGTGCTTGCAAGCCTCCATCAGGTACTTGCAAGTTATTATGTTTCTATGTTTTCCTCTCACTTTCATTTTGAAGAACATAGTGGAAGACACATCTTCTTCATTTTGCAAAGGCAAACTCAGGTACACACAAGATATACCACCCATATATGCCTACCCTAACTTTCCTCTTGCAGGAAAATAGACAGGCAGCACCAAACTCCTAAGGAGAGGCTTCAGGTTCCATATCTCCTTGCCCCCTTCTCTTTCCATTGGTGTGGATCACGATTTTCGTGGGTCTCCAACTTTTTCGAAGTTCTATTCGGAACTTAAAAAGTGCGGGGATTACGTTAAACCCGAAATCGATGATCCTTCCCAAGGCAGCCAGCTCGCTCGTCGTGGCCTGCCCCGGGTTCCTCCTGGAGGCCATGATTCCCTAGGGAGGGCGGACAGAATTCTCTGTCCGGTCAGGCCGCACGGCTTGCGCGGTCTTAGTGGTCTGACCGACCAGGCCGCGCGCCTTCCCTTGGTCGGCAGGGGCCGCGGACTGCTTCCGCAGTCTGCGTCTGCAGGCCGCCCCCTTTTTTCAGCTTAACCGCAAGGTTGTCTCCGCAGGACTCTCTCCCGGACTCAACTCCCTATCTGCCGAGGTAAGTAACAAGCCGCATCCTTTGTAGGAACTAGCCACTCTTTCAGCCCGCTCCTGTAAGTCATTCTTCAAGAACACCAGACCGCTCCAAAATGCCAAGCACAGATGGCGACTTGCCCCCAAGTCGCCAGCCAGCTACCGCGGCTTCTGCCTCGCCAACATGCGCGGTCTGCCTCGTCAAGATCGGCAGGTCGCTCAGTCTTTGCCACCAGCAGCATGGGCAGCCGACTCCTCCAGCCCGCCTACAGGGCGCGAACTCCAACTCCGGCTACCCGCCAAGACCAGCAGCAACGTCCAAGTTCCTCGCGAGCTGGGTGGACTCGAAGTGCAATCAAGACTTCCAGTCCGCCTTCATTGGTGAACCCCAACAGCCTCAACAGCCATGCTCTCCATCTCCAACGTAAGCGGACTCTGGTTTGCAGCAGCCGCAGATTCAGAGGACTTGGCAGACTCTCTATGCAGTACGCCTTTCCTTAGTCAGCACCAGCTTCTTGGCAGTAGTAGTACCAGATTCTCCCTCAGTCCGCAGTCTTGGCGCGGACTCAGTTAGTAGTGGCGGACTCCTTCCAGCCCGCCAGGCATCAGATCCTCCAGAAGGCAGTACCAGTCTGCATAACCTCATGTGGACTCACCGGACTCCGCGGGCACTCTCCTGCTCGCACCCCTTATAACTCACTCAGTTCAGCAGCGGCGGACTCAGCAGATTCTCCTTGCAGTCCGCCACCTGGCCTCCAGAATCCGCCACCCTAACAGCAGGCGGACAGTCCCAGCTCAGCAGTGATGGATTTCGCGAACCCGCATCGCAGTCCACCACTAAGTCTCCCATTTTGCCGACAGCAGCACCGGCTTCAGTACCAAGTCACAGTCCGTGCGGCCTGTTGCGGACTCGGTGGACTCCGTCTCCTTCTCTCTCAAGTTACCATCTTATAGGGGGTAACATCACCGCAAGCCGTTACCTCCTCGGGCCTGTAAATAGACCCCCATGCCTCTCATATGGGGGTACTGGATCATCGCCAAAGTGCTCACGCTCGAAGTCAGCCAGCAAGCTCACCTCCTGCGGATTGCGTTTCTCAGACAGCACCCCTCTCTGTGCCTTTAGTCACGTGACCTACCAGCCTCTGGATCTCCAGTCCACGCGGTCTCCCATTTCCCTTAACCGCGCGGCCTGCCGACTACGCTCTTCAGTCCGTGCGGCCTCCTATGGCATTCTTCTTCGTTAGCCGCCAGCTTCCTTCTTGTACCCTTTATTTCTTTCTTGTAAAGGTGTATTGGCAAGCTTGTAACTCTCACTATTAATCAAAGGAAAGCCCGTCGAAAGAGTGGTATTTAAGCTGCGGCGGGCGAAGTCTGTTGTTGCCGCTGCTAGCGGCCCCCTCTCTCTCCCTTCTTCCTAGCTTAGCTCAGCTCCCTCGACAACCAACCTGCAAGCACAACCATCATAGTAACCGTCTGCTCGACATCTCCGGATCAACCTCCTCCGCTGCTCTCAGCAAACCTCTCCTCTATCCCTGCAACCCCTTTAACAAGCATTTGCTCCACTCTCGAGCACTCAGAAGCTTCCTTCATTCCTCTTCCCCCGCAACCTTCATCCTTCTTCCTCTCCTAGCTTGTGAGATCGAACACACCCCCTCCGTGTTAACTAGCCGGTGCCGTTTTCGCGCATCAACAAAGGATATGGAGATGTTATAGTTGGAGCAGTCACCTTCAGGAAAATTGTCTATGTGTGTGGCTTAAAGCATAACCTAATATCCATAAATCAATTATGTGATGAAGGTTATCAAGTATCTTTTAACTCATCTTCCTGTATTATTTCTTGTAAAGAAAACAAACCTGTTTTAACTGGACTTAGACACGGCAAAATTTATGTAGTAAATTTTCAATCAGCTAGTTCAGAAATTTGTTTATTTAATCAGGTTAACAATCAAAATGAACTTTGGCATAAGAGATTAGGACATTTAAATCTTAAAAATATTAATAAGTTATCTAGGGACAACCTTATTATAGGATTGCCTGCTGGCCCCTATAAGAAGGAAGGCCTCTGCAGGGCTTGTCAGTTAGGCAAACAAACTAAAAATAGCTTTAAATCTGTAAATAAAAGTGACTAACCTAGGATATTATACCTGCTATATATGGACCTTTTTGGCCCTATTGATGTACAAAGTCTAGGAGGGAAATCTTATACCTTGGTGATTGTAGATGACTTCTCAAAATTCACTTGGGTGTTCTTTCTGAGATCTAAGTCAGATAACTTCAAGTTTCTTATAGATTTTCTCAAGAACATACAGATTGAGTACTCTACTCCAGTTGCATTGATCAAAAGTGATCATGGTACTGAGTTTGAGTCTCTTCTTATGCAAGAGTTTTATGAGAAGGAAGGTATCAGATACTGCTTCTCAGCTCCTAGAACTCCTCAACAAAATGAGGTTGCTGAAAGGAAAAATAGAACCCTAATTGAATCTGTAGGGACATTACTTGCAGATGCTTATATGCCCCTATCTTTTTGGGCAGAGGCTGTGAGCACAGCAAATTATGTACTGAACAGAAGTCTGATACACAAGCTTAAGAATAAGAATCCTTATGAGTTATTTAAAGGAAAGAAACCTAAACTCACCTATTTTAGAGTATTTGGATGCCTATGTTATATTCATAATAATGACAAGAAATACACTAGAAATTTTGAAGCAAAAGCTTCAGAGGGAATTTTTCTAGGATATTCCCAAGTCAGCAAAGCTTATAGGGTGTTTAACAAATCCACTTTAAAAATTGAGGAATCTGTTCATGTTACATTTGATGAGGCTAACATGTTTTATAAGGAGAAAGAAGTTTCTACCAATAACTTTTTGTAGGTACCCCACTTGTGTAAGAGATTGGATGATCTAAACCTCACCCAAGAGATTCCATCACATTCTTCTCCACAAGTTGAAGAAGAAAGTGAAGAAGAAAGTTTGGAAGTGGCTGAAGTTCCTCCAATAGCTAATTTAATTCCACAAGAGGAATTAATTCCACAAGCTATTGCTCAACCAACTCCTCCCACTGATCTTGTCATACTTAGAGATCACCCTATATCTCAAGTGATTGGAGACATTTCAGTTGGTGTGCAAACAAGACATTAACTCAAAAATGATGTGATGCATGCTTGTTTCATTTCTCAACTTAAGCCCCACTCCATCAAAGGTGCAGAGAAAGATCCCCACTGGATCATTGCAATGTAACTGGAGCTCAATCAGTTCAAGAGGTGCAGAGTTTTGGATTTGGTTCCTAGACCCAAAGATTATCCAGTCATTGGAACCAAATGGGTCTTCAGAAACAAACTGGATGGTGAAGGAAATATTATAAGGAACAAAGCAAGGCTAGTAACTAAAGGCTATTCACAGGAGGAAGGAATAGACTATGATCAGACCTTTGCTCCATTAGCAAGGCTTGGGGCTATAAGGATTTTCTTAGCCTTTGCAGCCTATAAAAGATTCTAAGTCTACCAGATGGTTGTAAAGAGTGATTTCCTAAATGGAGAATTAAAAGAGGAAGTGTATGTGGAGCAACCACTAGGTTTTATCTCTCCAACTCATCCTTCTTATGTCTTTAGATTGCATAAAGCTCTCTATGGTTTAAAGCAATCTCTAAGATCTTGGTATGAGACCTTAGCTATCTTTCTTTTAGAATAAGTTTTCTAGGGGCATAGAAGATATGACTCTTTTTATTAGGCTTCATAAAAATAAAATTTTGTTAGTTCAAATATATGTAGATGATATTATTTTTGGCTCTACTAATCCCAAACTATGCAAAAGATTTTCTGATCTAATGTATTCAAAGTTTGAGATGAGTAACATGAGTGAACTTTCATACTTCCTTGGTCTCTAAGTGAAGCAATCACCTGATGGTATCTTCATCTCCCAATCCAAGTATGCTAAGGAGCT
The DNA here is from genome assembly GCA_039583875.1 of Platanthera guangdongensis. Lineage (NCBI taxonomy): Eukaryota > Viridiplantae > Streptophyta > Magnoliopsida > Asparagales > Orchidaceae > Platanthera > Platanthera guangdongensis. Next base: position 68,500,016 of record CM077165.1, read on the forward strand.
TATTAAAAGGTTTGGGATGTATGATGCCTCAGCAATGAAAATACCTATGTCTGCTAATGCTGTGATTGATTCTGATGAACATGGCAAGCCTATAGATCAGAAAACTTATAGGGCTATTATTGGGTCTATATTATATCTCACAGCAAGTAGGCCTGACATAATGTTTGCCACATGTATTTGTGCTAGGTTCTAGGTGAACCCTAAAGAATCTCACTATATTTTATTAAAAAGGATTTTGAGATATATAAAGGGTTGTCCAAATATTGGACTCCTATATCCATCAGAGTCAGAATTTGATTTAACTGGATTTTCTGATGCTGATTATGCTGGATGTAGGGTGGACAGAAAGAGCACATTAGGAACTTGCCAGTTTCTTGTGATAGGTTTGTGTCCTGGTTTTGTAATAAGCAAACCTCTGTGTCAACATCAACTGCTGAAGCTGAATATATTGCAGCTGGCAGCTGTTGTTCAAAAATATTGTGGATCCAAAACCAATTACTGGATTACGGTCTTAACTTAAATAATTCAACTATATTTTGTGATAGTTACAGTGCAATATCTATTGCACAAAATCCAGTGAATCATAGTAGGACCAAGCATATATATAAAGATAAGACATCATTTCCTTAGAGATTGTGTGGACAAAAAGAAATTTAATCTTGTCTTTATCTCTATTGATTTGCAAAGAGCAGATATCTTCACTAAACATTTAGATGAGAAGAAACATCTGTTCTTTCTGAATCAGCTATGTATGATTAATGGAGAAGTTTATTTTGATTTTTGTCCAAGGTCGTAGAGTTGATCACATTTCGTCGAACGGAGATCGATGATCTGAGAACTGCTCTTGAGATTTTTCGTCGACCTGAGATCGACGAACTCTCTGCATGAAATTATTTTCGTCGAGCGGAGATCGATGATTTTGCTTTATAAAAATTTTTGTCGACCTGAGCACGACAAAAAGTTTTCCCCACTTCTGACTGAGATCGATGATATTATTTATTCATGAAATTTTTTCGTCGACCTGAGAATGAAGATTGTTTATTTTTCGCAGGACAGAGCCCGACTCTTCATATTCTAAAAACCTTATAACTAGGTTTTCATCGTGCTCTATCCCGCGCTTTTTGTTCTCTTGCTCTCTCTTTTTTTAAGGAAAACCTATGGCGATTCCGGCGCTCTCCTTCTCCAGCATGAAGTTCGACACTGGCTTCGACATCGATTTTGATTCTTTCACCCACACTGATCAAATCTTTATAGAAATTCTCAAGCTATGTGAAGAACATCATATGAAGAAATTCATGGCAACAAGGATCAAGATACAAGCAAATGAAATCAGAGAATGGGGTTTTACTTCAACAACTCCTGACACAAATACTATGATCGGCACCATCGACGGTAATCAGGTCACTCTAACTCCTGAAGTTTTAACTAAGATTTTTGATTTGGCTACTGGAGAAGAAGAAATTGAATTAGATAATGATGAATATGAGAATATGCTGATTATAATGGGTCATTCTGAAGGAAACCCCAATAAACTTCTGAAAAAGAATTTATCTATTCAATATAAGTTTCTAGCAGATATTGTTGGCAAGGTTTTGCTGCGCAAACATACAGCCCATGATTATATAACCAGGCACGAGTTTCTGGTGATGTGTGCTCTGGTAGATAAAAATTCAATAAACCGGGGAAAGATCTTGTTTGAGTTGGTCAAGAAGAAAAATACTAAGAAAGAAGTGTGTTTTGGGAGGATTCTAGGAATCTTCCTCCAGGAAAAGGCACCAGAATTATTGTTTTCCCAGCCAATATTCATAAATGCCTCAAAGTGGCTCACCTCTGCCTTATTTGGAAGATGGGAGAGGACCATTCCAAAGCCCTCCGGGGCCTCCTCATCCTCCAGGACTTCTGAGGACACAAGGGCAGTTAAAGCCTCTCCACCACCTCTAGAAGAAATTCCTCCATCCACCAGCATTCCTTCACCTCCTCAATAACAACAACAATAACAAGAACCACTTTCACCTCTTCCTCAACCATCACCTCCACATTCTCCCACCATCATTCATGAGGATATTCCATCTCACCTCCTTAATCTCCACCTCAAATTCGTGTATTTGACATTCCATCTACCTCCTCATAACCTACTTTCAATCTACTGTCTCCTCCTCCACCATCTCCACATCACTCTCCAGTTTAGGAACCCACCTCCACACCCACTACCACAGTTCCTCCTTCTTCCACTGAAATTCCATCTAACCCTCCTTCCCAATTTCTAGAATACACCCACACAGATTTCTCTCATGCCTTCTCTGTGTGTTCAAACTATGGACATCACACTCCTTACTCAACCTCTGCTCCTGAACCTCTCTACCTCAATTTATCTGACATTGCCCATGATCTTCTTTCTTTCATCTCTCCCACTCTTGAGCAATTAATAGCAAATTCTATTGCTCCTCTCTCTACTTTCATCATCTCTCTCTACCAGACTTGCTGCTCTCTCTTCTTTTCCTTCTTCTGGAGGACTGGCTTCAGAACCCTCTGAACCCAGCCAGGGGGAGATGTTCTATGAAGAAGCACCAGTTCCTCCTCCTGCAGTAGCAACAGCAGCAGATTCTGGCATGTTTGATGATTCAGCAGATACAACCCCTCCATATGAAATAATAGATATAATTGATTATGATATTGACATGGCTGATACAGTTGCATAAATAATCATTGTTGGTGATTTCATTATAAATCCCACATTTGATCTAGATTCTTTATTGAATTCTTTTAATTCTGCTTACAGAAATATTTTACCAAGTTTTTATGTACAGAACTCTAAAGCTATTGTAGTTTATACTGCTCCAATAAGTCCTGAAGTTGTGGATCAACTAAAGGCATATTTTGTAGTTTCTAAGATTTTAGAAAGTTTTGTTGTTAGTGAACCAGATCCTAAGCACAAGGCATTCTCTCCACCAACTTTTGGCTGGTGTGAGTCTCTTATGCCAAATTTGGATGATATGTTGTTTGCTGATATAAAAGGAGAAGAAAATGTTCATGTTGCTACAGATAGTTCTGCAGTGTCAGCATGCCAAGCACAACAACAAATTCCTGGAATCTTAGTTGATTTGCTAAAGCAATTGGATGCTCTCTATGACAATTCAGAATATTTTTATCAAGATGATGATAATGAGTTAGATGACTCTGATAATATCAGTTCAAGGAAAAGAAAGGCAAAGAAGAAGGTTGCTCTTACCAGGGCTGTTCCTAAGCCAAATCCATATGCTGATGTTCCATACTACATCCTGCATAACATAACACTCACTCCAGATACCCCAAACTGGATGAGATATTCTAAGAATGAACAAAAAGCTAGGAAGAAGAGTAGGAGATACTCTCCTCCTCCTAAATTCAGGAGAGGTCCTCCTCCTCCTCCTACAACAGGATCTTCTAGAAGTGTTTCTCAGGTTCAAAAACTACATCTTCTCATCAGTCTAAATCTTCCAGCAGTAGATAGCAGTAGTATTCCCCAAGCAGCAGCAGTCAACAACAATACCAGAAGCACAACAGGCAACAGAAAATATCTGAAGATGATCAACCTGATAAAGCATCTCCTGAAAGGCCTATTTCTCCAGTTTGTGATCCAGAAATGGATCCCAACTTCAGGATGGCTAGATTTTAAGAATTGATAACACTTTCCCAGATTATAAAAGCAAAGGAAGAAGGACAGGAAAACTCTCAGTATACCACTATGTCCTCCTACAAAAAGAAGGAGCTAGACAAGTACCAGGTACATAATCTCTTTAATGATGATGCTTATATGTATTTACATCCAGAAGCTGTAAATCCAAGAGCTGCATTAGCGACAATCCTTGGAGCCATTTATATAAGGATGACCAAACAACAAGCTGCAGGTCCCAAAAGGGAAATTATCTTCACCAGACCTGCCTTATATGAGCAAAAGAAGAACTCCAAGAAAGGCTGAACAATTCTCTTTATATATTTTGATTAGAACTGTCGTTTATTATTTGTTACTTCACAAGGCACTGTGTTAATATCTGCTGAGCAATTTTAAATTCTGCTAGATATCTTTTATGCTTTATGATTTTTCTCTTTTCTATTGTTTATAGTGACCTCACCCAAATAGGGGGAGATTGTTGGATCCCTAGTTTTGATTTGGGCTAGGTTCACTATTAGGTTGTTGACCCTTCATATATAGCCTGGGGTCATTTTGTTAGTTCTAAGGTGTAGGTCAGTCTGACTAGGTTAGTCAATCTTTGATCCAGCTCTCAGAAGAAATCAGAGATCCAGACTTAGAAGAATGGCAGTCATTAAGAGTTCAGAGAATCAGTTCGAAGTTCTTCAAACTGAGCTCGATGATCGTTGATCACAGATCGACGAACTCAGAGACCCTACTCTGAGTTGAGCTCGACGAACTTAGAGCTCAGGTCGACTATCTTCCCTCTTCTCCCAAGTTCTCAACTCGACAAACTTCTATCTCTGCTCGACGAACTTGGAGCACAGCTTTGTCAGTTTATTTATCCAGATCAACTTTCTCTGATCTCAGCTCGACGAAGATGATTTCTCAGCTCGACGAACTTGGAGTTTAGGTCGACGAAATATATTCTAAGCTCGACGATCTCTATCAGTTTGGCATTTTCTCGTAGTTGGTTTTCATTTTGGATTATTCTAAGGTAGTAATTCTCTGATAATTAATGCTCATATTCTCATGAATATAGTCGTTGTTTGGCAGCATTAATTATGGATTTCACAGAGTAATTACTTGACTTATTTACTGAGATAGTTAAGGAATTGCATTTAAGTTTATTTCCAGCCTTTCAAGTCCCAGGATTCCAGCATTAATTCAAGGATAGAATTCAAATTTAAATGCTATTATTTTTCTGGAAGGAATATAAAAGGACTGTTTTCAGAAGAACAAAGAATAGGGGAAGAGAATAGACATAGAGATTTGACTGAGACACAATAGCTGATACAAGTCTTACAGAGAATCTCACAGAGCTCTTCATCATCTGCAACTCTTCACCAAGTTTTCAAGATACATCAAAACACAATCAGTGTAAAAGCTTCTGGAGTTCATCAAAGAAGACCTACACCCTGCAAAGCTTCCAGCAAATTCCTGAACAATAATCATCTCAGGGGGAGCTTTGACAACATCAAGCAATCCACTAAAGTCTTCTCAACTATTTGACAAAGAGAAGACAATATCATATTTCTTTCACCCCACTATACACAGGGTTTTAACTCCCTTCAAAAGTTAACCACCTGGCTTTTAAGTCTCCTTAACAAAAGACTTAGCTTGGTTTTTGGGTTGATCAAAAGCCTAAAAGGTTGTGAGATCTCCGTTTAAATAGATCTTGTGGTGATAGGGAACCTGAGAAAAAACATGTTGGTGACAGGGCACCTGATCAAAAAACTGTAGTAGATTCCTATTAAGGTAGTAGAAGAGTGGATGTACCCAAGTTTAGGGGAATCACTATAAATTTCTTGTGTCGTCTGGCTGCTTGCTGTTATCTTATTGCTTTGTGTTGTGTGCTTTGTTTGCTAGCTTTTCTTTTCTGCATTCTCTTTATATATATATATATATATATATATATATATATATATATATATATATATATATATATATATATATATATATATATATATATATATATATATATATGTATATTACTATTTTTAATTCCGCTATAAAAACGAATAAGTGTTTAAAATACTCTATTCACCCCCCTCTAGAGTTAAATAGATCTATCCCCTCAGGTGGTAAAGCTTTTACCATAATTCAACGTGGCATCACGACATGTATTTTCTCTTACTCTGATATATTAATTAAATGCAGAGAATATGTGGGTTGTGACACCAAGCCTTCGGATGATAAACCAGGCGGCTACCGCCATGTGTTATCCTTCTACTGCAATGCGATAGCTTGCCGAATGACAAACCAATTAATTCAGCGAGCCTACGTGAAAGTCCACTTAGTGTCAACTACCTTCACCTATGGGGGGGGCATAGGTGTCTTGCAGCGTTTTTGCGGAATTAAAGTCGTACCTACACAAGAAAACAAAACAACACAGCACAGAAAGGACACAAGCAACTTATAGTGGTTCCCTGATTTGGGTACGTCCACTTTCCCCCTTCGACCTATCTCCCAACCAGGGACGACTCGGTCACTTCACCAACAGGATTGAAATCCAATCCTTGCACTAACGGAAGGAACCCTTCCACACATAGGAGTCACCACTCCCACAACACGGGTTGCACCCAACCCTCACAACTAGGGACCAATCGGTCCATTACAAAGAAATTGAAAATATATTGTATAAGAAATACAAACAACTTATGGAGACTAAGGTGTCCCTCTTCATTCGATGACATGTTCTTGAAGTCAACGAAGAGTCCACAACCCTAGATCTCACTTGGAGAGAATCTCCCCGAAACCGGCGGCGGCAAGAAGGGCGGCGGCTTGGTTCTCGGGATCGGCGGTGACAACGGCGTGCTGCGGCTGTTCTTTGGAGATTCAATCTTCGTAGCAAAGCTAGCAATATCTTCCAACTGTCACACTAGGATCGATCGTCTCGATCGATTCGGAAGGGGAAGGTTTTCCCGATCTACGAATCAAGAGACAAAGGATCTCTAGTTAGACGCGTGAGACGCTGTGCTTGGCTGAGCTTCTGTCATCGGGAGATCTGGAAGAAACCACGATCAATGATGACGATCAACTACACGAGCGGCGACGACGGCGGCGGAGAAAGATTTCCGATCTAGGTCACGTCGGCGGCTCAGATTTTTCCTTTTTCAAATCGCTGGCCCACTGTTCAAAACTACGCGAGTATTTATACAGTAGAATACTTCTTTATGACCGTTGTGGGTCCCACCAGAAGAAACCCTAAAACCGGTTCAAAACAGCGCCTTAACATTTGATTCGGTCCAGCGTGCTTCAGAAATTCGCCTAAGTCAAAATCGGCGAGAATCGAAGGTGATTCTCGTCGAAGAAGTTATAGCACTAGAGCTCGACTATCATCAGTCATAGGTCGACGATCGTCGAGGGAGCAAGACCTCGGAGATCGACGATTGTCGAAGGAGTAACGGCAAAGCAGAGCTCGACGATCACTTATTCGGAGATCGACGATCGTCGAGGGAGTTAAGACAACAAAGCTCGACGATCATCACTCAAAGATTCGGCGAGAATCAGCCAGTGATTCTCGACGATTTTGACTTAGCGACAGATTTGCACGCTCTGATTTAGCCGGATAGAGACGGCGAGAATCAGCCAGTGATTCTCGACGATTCGGCGAGAATCATTAGTGATTCTCGCCGAATCGGCGAGAATCACTTGGTGATTCTCGTCGATTATTACTTAGACGATTTTTTATCTTTCCACCCATGAGCGTGGAAAGACAAATCGCTCTTTGACCCATCCTTGCTCCTTGTCTGCTCTTGCATTATCACATCCCTGCACTTGAAAATAAGTACACTCCAATAGAGAGAGTACACGTAAGCCAACACACTGATCTGCTCAACGAGAGATTACGTCGCGCAGACCCGTGTATATTGACCTACTGCACCCTGACATTGGTGTGTACTTAGCGTGGAATAACTGCAAGCACAACTTAAAAGATTTCATCAAATACACTGTGAATTCATCTTAGCTTGACAGGTGGCTTCCTCAAATCCAGGTAATTGTGGATACAATACCCAACAATCTCCCCCTATTTGACGAAGCTAAAATCCTACTAGCTAAGATGAATACCACCATCCAGATAATATACACAGCATATAGAATTTAAAGATACGGCACAAAGAAATAAAGGCAAACAGATCAAAGCTTGAGTCAATCATAAATTCATATAAATATATATATATATACATATATTCCCAAAAATTGTTCATATAACAATAAGAAGAGATAAATATTCTCTTGAGAAAATGACAAGCTATAAACTTATGTCTATTTCTCTTTGGCTAGGTCATCCTTGTATTTTTGAGCCAGGAACTTCTTTCTTTGCCTCTCAACGTACTCCTTGGGCTTTGGATAGTATCTGGGAGGAGGAGCTTTGTCTGCCACAGTGTTGGTCCTGAATAAGATGTTTTGTTTAGCTTCATATGTCTTGTGCAGCTCCCACTCATGCTGGTTGTATACGTCATTCCGATTGATTTCCCCTTTTTCTTGTAGCCAGAACGTGTCCAAGATAATACTCTTTGATACCGGACTCCACTTTTCGTTCCTCACTTCATCCTCCTTCAATCTGATTTTCTTTTCAGCTTGCGTTTCCTTAGATGTCCCTTCTTGAGTTTTTCTCTTGGCCCTAGCTTTTGCTAGGGCTTCTTGGTCAAACATGGCCATCAGTTTTGCTTTGGAGGTGGCCATAGCATCCCTTTGAGCATCAGCTTCACTTAAAGGAACTTCTTCAGCACTTGCTCCCTCATCATCTGCAGTATTATTCTCAGGAGCAGGATTACCCTCAGGATTTTCAGGGATATTGGGATTTTCAGGGATATTGGTGCCTAACACTTGTTTGAGCATCCACCGGCAACTATTTGACTGGTCAAAATTTTTGATTATGATTTCCTGAAGCCCGACCATCTTAGCTGTATATTCTTGCTCCCCCTTTTTGTCTTCGATGGCAATGGAGTTTGCATAAGAATGCAGTGACTCATCAATGTGCTTTATAGTCTTGGAGAACTCGGTAATCAAGGCTTATTGATTTCCGTTAAGAAGCACCATGTTGGCATCAAATTTTTGGATGTTATTTGCCACTACATGAGCATTTTGATTAACTACTGCGAGAGTATCTGTGTTCTTTTTCAATCCTTCCATAAGAAGAGTTATAGCTTTGCCGGCTGCTGTATACTTGTCTTCGAACTTCTTTTCCATCAAATCCAGTTTGTGATTAATTTCCACAACGTTCTTGAGCATTAGATTCTCAGATTTCTTAATTCTTTTTAACACTTTATTTTGAGCTTGCTCAAAAGACACTTTGAGCTCATCCACTATACCTTGAATAACATTCACTGTGTGATTAGCTAGATCAGCTCGTGGTGGATGACCTTGAGGCATTCCTTGGCCTTGCTCTTCAGTAGATTCACTTGTAGAGCTGGACACTTGCACAGTCTCTAAAGGGGGAATATTTGCAGCCTCAGTAGATTTCTCAGAAGTACTTAGCATCCTCTGCTGAGAGGACTCCCCCTCCACTGTTGCACTAGTTTTCTCAAGAACTATCTCAGGAGCTTGCTTTTCAGATGGAACTTCAGTGTCGTCCTGAGGCTCCATTACTTCCTGTCTCTCATTTCCTTCTTCCTCATCCTCATCATCCATGATGTCATTCTCAACTGCATCATCTTCCAAACCTTCCTCATCATTCTCCTCTACATCACCTCCGGCTCCTAGATCATTCATGTTCAGGGCCGCCTCATTTTCCACCACATCTTCACTTTCTTCTTGCAGATCCGCAACTGCATCTCTAGCTATCTGAGAGATGCCAGATATGACATTAGCAGAAGCGGGTAGAGGTTCCCCCTCAATTCCTCCAGTCAGTACATCAGGAACTTCACTGGGAATAGCCACAGAATCTGCTACAGTTCTGTCCTCGGCAGGAGATTCTTCTTGTTCTACTACCACTTTAGCCTGCCTCATGCGTCGCTCCCATCTGTCAAATACGCTGGAGTCCATTTTCTTCAAATAATGCAATGGAACTCCTTTACTCATGTCGAACCTATCTCCGTTCAACTGATTAAGATATAGGCTGATGATTCTTCCAAAACTTGGAGATCTGAGAGTGTCCTTAATCTTCTCAAAAAGCATATCCCCCCAGTTGAATCTCTTTCTGCAGACAATCGCCACAAGAATCTTGAACATGTCAGCTGACATGTGGTCATGTGAGCCGGGTTTGCATATCAGTACTTTCCCAATGATGTCGGACAAGAGTTTCCCCTCCTCATTCATTTCGTTTCTCTTTATCGATCTGGTTCCTCTAGCTAGTCCACAAAATAATAATGTCCTGGCTTTATCATGTTCCTCAAGATAATCCTCGTGCTCAGAACTGGTGAGCTGCAAGTATTGGGTCAGTTTGCTTGTAGACATCTTGATCCTTGCACCTGCAACCTTACTCTTGATGATAGAGTCTTCATTCCGAAGTTTGGCGGTTGCGAAGAACTCCATCACTTCCTTGTCCAAAAGTTTGCAGGGGTGCTCCAGTATAAAAGAGAGTCCAGCCTCTTTAAGCATGATGATGATGTTTCTGAACTCATCCGAGGCATGTGAGAACCCGGTTCGAACCAACTCACATCCAGTGACCAGGCCGGCGGTGGTCCTTGGAGCCATTGCAAACCTAGGGAGGGAATCCCAAGTCTACGCCTAATCAGAAATCAAGAGGGAAGCTACACTAACAGTAAGTCACTGTAAGGGAGAGGAGGTGGGATTCCTGCGGGATATCGACGGGTTTCTTCAATAGAAATCTACGGGTTAAGAGGCATGCCGGATTCTCGAAATCTTCTGATATTAAAGGGTTTAGAAATCTTCTAAATATATATTTCTTAATACCAATCTATTTAGGGTTTGAAAGGGGTTTTCCACACATTTCTTGATGTCAATTGTAAGTTTTAGTGACTTCCAATGACGTATATTCTTTAATTTTCAGTGGACTGATTTATGCCTGTAGAGGTTCATTCTCGAATCTACCAGTGAATTTACAGATAAATCTTTAATAATGTATCTAAGGGTTATTTTTACAGTGTTGACCTTTCCTTAGGTGTACACACATATATGTGTATATATAAATATATATATGTAAATGTCGACACAATATGACTCAAGTATTGGAGCTGATCAAAAATACTTGGGATTATAAGATTTATCATTTAGCCCCTCTGGTTAAAGCATACCAGGTGTTCAATTTGAGTATAACATTGTAGATAGTACTTTTGTTATTCCAGATACTTGTTCCAATTCATTCTTGAAACATCTTCTGTCTAGTTCCCATCATATTTACGGGAACCTACACTACCCTGCAAAAGAGTATTACCTTACCTTAGGAACCCAATATGTATTGGGTCCTAGGTTCTTGTTAGCATAAAAACTCGAATGCCTTCCCTCAGAAATCATGTCAGGAAGACTACCTCTGCCCAGAAGAGGTGGATAAGCCCTTGCCCTTGACACAGAGGGGTTGTGCCAACAGTCTATGGCAAAGTGTCCCACCTTGCCACAACACCAACACGTGTGAATGTTGTACCTCCGTTTCTGACCTGATCCAGTGACTGAGGTAGTCATGGTCCTAGTTCTAAACAGGATAGAGACGGATCTGCTCATAAAATTGCCTCTTCCACCGTGACACTTGGAAGGGTGGAAGGAATGCATGTAGCGAGCGTCATGAGGCCTAGGAGGTGGTGCCTTCCTTTCAGTCAGCACCCTTCCAGAGGCCCCATGAGAACTAACTGCATGACTTCTAACCTCCCTTTCCTGTGTCCTAGGGTGGTGAGAAGCGCACTGAGAGCTGATACCAGCAGATTCATGCCGAGTTGGGGCAGTGGCCGAGAATACAAAGGGTTCAGAATGAGCCTTAGGTATTCTCTCAAGGGTGGCCATGACAGCCCTTGCACTATGGGTGTCTCCACATGAGGGCAGATCACCCTTGCAGTGACCACGGCTGTTCCTATGATCATACCTGAAGGCATGATGAGTACCCTTCCTGCCTGGAGTGGGGGGTCTGAATACCGTTTCCCCATTTCTCCATGAATTGATAATTCGGGAGATCCACCCATTTTCTTCCTTTCTCTTGATAGCATCAACCTTGGAAAAGTTGGATACTATCCTTTTCTCATTCTCTAGACTACTCTCTAGATCTGAGATTTTAGAGTCCTTAACCATGTTGGATGCCAATTGGAGAACCAACAAGATCTTCAGCCGAGCAATCTCCTGAGCTTGCTCCTCAACAAGTAGGTTGCTTTTCTGAAGGGCTCTCTTCAGGGAATCAGGATTTTCTGAAGGGTAACAATTCCTGTCTTCAGGAACTTCAAGAGAAAAGGGGCAAGATGAAGAAGTTACCTGCTCTTCAGAGTTACTGTTACTATCGCCAGAGACCGTTGTGTCAGCTTCATCAGAACTGCTTTGCTCAATTTCTTCTTCAGTCTCTGACAAGGACACCAGAGCCCTGATGCTGTCCGATTGATCCTTGCCTTCATCTTCAGAGGCGAGGACCCCCACATAGGCTTCATCCTCTTGCTGACAGCAGATCCCTGCTTTCTCTGATCCCTCCATGAGATCTGAGATGGTTACCCACATAGAGTTGGTCGTCCCACACTTTTCCAATCTAGATCGAGAAGGTCCAGACCAGACATCCATGATGATCTGACGAATCATCTTGTCCATATTAAATAATGAGAGTTCAGTCTCCGACATCTCAGTAATACACTTGGGAATTTGGATATCCTTTCCAGAGCCGGAGGTCTTCATAGGAATGAATGGACCCTCTTCCAAGATGAGAGATGCTCGAGGATCGATAGCCTCCAAGTGATAGGACACTCTCATCTTCCAGACGGGATAATACTCCTTTGTGTACGTGGGAAGTCTTAGTGGAGAGATCCCATGATCCAGCTCCATGCTTTTGACACTGGTGGCAGGATTCTACTCAAGGTGTGAACCTTTTTGATGAGTAACCTACCTCTGATACCACTTGAAAGTCCACTTAGTGTCAACTACCTTCACCTATGGGGGGGGGGGAATAGGTGTCTTGCAGCGTTTTTGCGGAATTAAAGTCGTACCTGCACAAGAAAACAAAACAACACAGCACAGAAAGGACACAATCAACTTATAGTGGTTCCCCGATTTGGGTACGTCCACTTTCCCCCTTCGACCTATCTCCCAACCAGGGACGACTCGGTCACTTCACCAACAGGATTGAAATCCAATCCTTGCACTAACGGAAGGAACCCTTCCACACGTAGGAGTCACCACTCCCACAATACGGGTTGCACCCAACCCTTACAACTAGGGACCAATCGGTCCGTTACAAAGAAATTGAAAATAGATTGTATAAGAAATACAAACAACTTATGGAGACTAAGGTGTCCCTCTTCGTTCGATGACGTGTTCTTGAAGTCAACGAAGAGTCCACAACCCTAGATCTCACTTGGAGAGAATCTCCCCAAAACCGGCGGCGGCAAGAAGGGCGGCGGCTTGGTTCTCGGGATCGGCGGCGACAACGGCGTGCTGCAGCTGTTCTTTGGAGATTCAATCTTCGTAGCAAAGCTAGCAAGATCTTCCAACGGTCACACTAGGATCGATCGTCTCGATCGATTCGGAAGGGGAAGGTTTTCTCGATCTACGAATCAAGAGACAAAGGATCTCTGGTTAGACGCATGAGACGCTGTGCTTGGCTGAGCTTCTGTCGCCGGGAGATCTGGACGAAACCACGATCAATGACGGCGATCAACTGCACGAGCGGCGACGACGGCGGCGGAGAAAGATTTCCGATCTAGGTCACGTCGGCGGCTCGGATTTTTCCTTTTTCAAATCGCTGGCCCACTGTTCAAAACTACACGAGTATTTATACAGTAGAATACTTCTTTATGACCGTTGTGGGTCCCACCAGAAGAACCCCTAAAACCGGTTCAAAACAGCGCCTTAACATTTGATCCGGTCCAGCGTGCTTCAGAAATTCGCCTAAGTCAAAATCGGCGAGAATCGAAGGTGATTCTCATCGAAGAAGTTATAGCACTGGAGCTCGACTATCATCAGTCATAGGTCGACGATCGTCGAGGGAGCAAGACCTCGGAGATCGACGATCGTCGAAGGAGTAACGGCAAAGCAGAGATCGACGATCACTTATTCGGAGATCGACGATTGTCGAGGGAGTTAAGACAACAAAGCTCGACGATCATCAATCAAAGATTCGGCGAGAATCAGCCAGTGATTCTCGACGATTTTGACTGAGCGACAGATTTGCACGCTCTGATTTAGCCGGATAGAGACGGCGAGAATCAGCCAGTGATTCTCGACGATTCGGCGAGAATCACTAGTGATTCTCGCCGAATCGGCGAGAATCACTTGGTGATTCTCGTCGATTATTACTTAGACGATTTTCCGTCTTTCCACCCATGAGCTGTTCTTTGACCCATCCTTGCTCCTTGTCTGCTCTTGCATTATCACATCCCTGTACTTGAAAATAAGTACACTACAATAGAGAGAGTACACGTAGGCCAACACACTGATCTGCTCAACGAGGGATTACGTCGCGCAGACCCGTGTATATTGACCTACTGCACCCTTACAGTGGTGTGTACTTAGCGTGGAATAAATGCAAGCACAACTTAAAAGATTTCATCAAATATACTGTGAATTCATCTTAGCTTGATAGGTGGCTTCCTCAAATCCAGGTAATTGTGGATACAATACCCAACACTACGCCCGTCGTAGCACTAATGCTAGGTGATATCCTACAAAGCCACACACTGATAAATTAGTCGGCTACCGCCGTGCGGTATCCTGCTACCGCCATGTGATAGAAATCGACGTTTGTCAAGTCCATTCGACGCCCTCGATTCTTCCTGGTATTCATCATATATACTCGACAATGGCTACCGCCGAGTAGTACCTACTACCACCGCGCGATAGTGTCCAGACACTCAATTATCGATTCAGCATTTTCCCCCGGTTCAGGTGCAAGCTTACCATGCAGCACACCCTCGAGCCCAATTAAACTTTCCTGAGTTGAAAATGCGCACCAGGGGTCTAGCGCGAGTCAGGACATTACAAATCCTATAAACAAAATAAAAGATTTCGTCCGAGAAATCTGGCTGTCTATGGGGAAGGTAAAGCATGACAAATAAGATATGCTTATAAACTTACCTTGGGGAAACAACTCCGGGTAGTGCTTCCGCATCAAGTTCTCTGGCTCCCTAGTATATTCCTCTTTTTCGTGATTAGACCATAAGACCTTCACCAAGGGCACACTCCTTCGCCGCAAGAAGCTTATTTCGGTATTCAGTACCCGTATCGGTTCTAGCCGAACAGACCTATAGGTAACCATTGTTCCATTTATAGTGGCATTCCGCTGATCAGGTCATAGGAGTGCTTTTTGAAGCGACAATACATAAAAGATGCCGTGCAAATTTTCTAGCTCCGGTGGTAGTTCCAGCCGATAGGCCAAAGGGCCAATCCTTTCCAATATAACATAAAGCACCACATACCACAAGATGAGCTTCTTACTTGCACAAACACGTGACACTCCGTGCATTGGCCTAATCATCAAGAATACATTGTCACCAACTTGAAATTCCACCATCCTGTGCTTCGCATTATAGTACTTTGCCCGTTGACTCTGAGCCTCCGGCATGCGGTCTCGTATCAATCTTACCATAGCATCAATATCATCTATATATTCTACTCCCAATGCCTTTGGTTCTTCATCTTGCACCCATGATAACGAAGTTCTACACCTCCTCCCATATAGTGCTTCGTAGGGCGCCATACTGATGATAGCTTGATATGTATTATTGTATGAAAACTCCACTACTGGCAAGAGCCTTTCCTGTGACTCTCCTCTATCCAACACGCAAAACCTCAAAAAATCTTCCATGGTTCTATTGGTACTCTCAGACTGGCTGTCCGTCTGAGGATGAAAATCTATACTAAAGGTAAGGTGAGAGCCTATATATGCTTGAACTGCTCTCCATTCCTTGGAAGTGAAATGACCATATCGGTCAAAGACAATTGTCTTGGGCACCCCGTGGTACCGCACAAACTTCTCCACGAAGAGAGGTAATAAGACATCAACATGCGACTCTTTCCTCATTGGAATGAACTAGGTAACCTTCGTTAGGCGATCCATGATTACCTAAATTAAATCTTTCCAAGAGTGTGAACGAGTCAGCCCGTGAACCAAATCCATGAAGATATCTTCGAACTTCTTAGTTTCATCCCAGGTGTTGAGTCCGTTGAGTGAACTGGCTTCACTCAATGAATCTGAACTTAGCCAAATTTTTTTGCATTGCCAGGCGTTGAGTGCATTGAGTGAATAGACTTCACTCAAAGCTTTTGTCTTTAGACAAACTTTCTGCTATTTAGGTATTGAGTGTGTTGAGTGAGCTTTCATCACTCAATTCTTCTGGACTTAGCTGTTTCACTGACTGCCTGCCTTTATGCTGAGGCTCTGAGTGAACTTGCTTCACTCAACGCTTCTGTACTTAGCCACAACTTTCTTTATGAATGCTTTGAGTGAGCCTTCATCACTCAACGCTTCTGCCTTTGCCTGACTTCTTATTGATGAGGCGTTGAGTAAACTACCTTCAATCTATTGAGTTTTCCGGATCTTGGAATGAGCAGGGGTTATCTCAACTAAAAAGGTTAGATCACAGCCAGAGATACAAGCAGTAACAAGAGTCTTTATTGATAACATCAGTCTTCTAACAAGGCGAGACATACATAGCGAGACATGATTCGCCAAAATAACCAAATGGAAAGCAGAGACAAAATACAAGGCAAAACAAACCGTGCGGACTGAACAAGTAGGCGCTGGTTCTACTACTATACTACGGAGTCCGTACAAATAGCCAGGTTGCCAGACCACAAGCCAAGCCACACGGACTTCCCGTTATTCCAAAGCTGAGCTCTAGCTACCGATCTGCAAGCCACCTAACTGTGAGGTCGCCTAGCCGCCAGACCGCACAAGCTACTGATGCCGAACTGAATAGACCGCCTGAAGCATATGACTTATTGAACTGGGAAGCTAGTTGCCAAAGAGAAGCCCGCCTGGTCGTTGTACGCGACCTACTGTTTACCGCTTGTTACTAACCGCAGAGTCCACATTTTCCCTGACCACAATTAGAGCCAAGTCCTGCTTTTCAACGCTATCCGCATAACCTGCACAGCACAAATTGGTCAACTCCATCAACCCACGCGGATACCAAAATCCAGTTCGCAGCAACTACTCGCGAGTTCACTTACTGTTCATTTGTACATTTTCCTGATGTGACAGGGGCCCTATTTATAGGCACAATGAGGAGTGTGTTCATCGCCCTAGTTGATATGATCACCGCCTTATCCCGCAGCAAGAGCAAGTGTATCCGTAAGCCGCAGATACACATCTAGTCCGCCGCGACCTGTGCGAGATAGCCAGATCGCCTAAGCTTTACCAAGGCCGGACATTAAGCCCAGTCCACCTTATCGCCAAAGGTCAAGCCAGGATGCAACCACCAGCCAAACTCTACAGCAACACCTTGTCCGCCTATATGTGGACAAAGCTCCAGTCCGCATATCCCAAGCCCGCAGTCACGCCACCAAGACAACTACAGGACTTGGCGGACACAGCATCAGTCCGAACGCCTTGCGAACGTAACTCCAGTCCGCATTACCCAAGCTCGCAACCAAGGCACATGGCACTGCTGCCGAGCTCAGCGGACTGAGAATCAGTCTGCGCTTAACTGTACGGTCTCCTCGGATTGAGAAAAACTTAGACTTGGTTCAGAACCAACCAAGTCCACACCACTGTCCACAAGGGACAATTCGTGCTTGCTAACGGACACTAGATTCAGTCTGCTTGCCCCGGCGAACTCCAGCACCAGTCCTCACTAACTGGCGACCTCTGCGGCTTCCGCTAGCTGCTCCTCCAGAGTTAGACCAAGGCTTCTGCCAAGCTGGTCTGCCGAGCTCCAGTCCAGCCTGCTTATTGCTGGACTCCATGGATAGAGTCACTATCTGCCAAGTTACCTTTTGGGATCCAACTGCCTATTGAGCATAGGCCGGCCTGGCAGGCCTCCACCTCTGTTCGCTCAGTCCGCATGAACAGACCGCCCATGCGGGCAAAGAAAAAGCTATCTGCAACAGCTCTGCCAAATTGGCTATCTGTTGCATCGCAAGTGTACCGATCGTAGTCAAGTAATAAAGTTGAGGAGTTGAATTCCCAGTCCATATCTCATATGGTGTCTTTAGAACCGCTTTCGTTAGAGCACGATTTAATGTTAAAGTAGCAGTTTCTAGAGCAAAGCCCCAAAAGGAAACAGATAGATTTGTATGACTCATCATCGATCGTACCATGTCTAAGAAAGTACGATTCCTCCTCTCAGGCACACCATTACGCTGTGGTGTTCTAGGTGGAGTGAGCTATGATGCAATAACACACTCTATCAGATGATCACGGAACTCACGACTAAGGTATTCGCCACCTCGATCAGATAAGAGTGCTTTAACCATCTTACCGAACTGGTTTTCTACTTTGCTTTTAAACACTTTGAACTTTCAAAGGTTTCGGATTTGCACTTCATAAGATATATGTATCTGTATCTACTGAAATCATCAGTAAACATGTCAAAGCAGAGCAACCCACCTCTAGCCATAGAACTCATGGGTCCACATACATCACTATGTACTATACCAAAGAGATCATCGGCCCTCTCATTGAAACCAGTGGAAGGGACTTTTGTCATCTTGCCTAATAAAAAAGATTCCCATCAGTGGAAATGGATATAATGTTTCTAGTTATGGAAGAAACAAAATAACAATTATCTAGTTCTATTACAAGCCCACTGTGATCCTGTAAGACCCCCTTTTTTTCTAATTAATTTGATATTTATTGAATTTTCTCAAATGTTTGGCCATGAGCAATTTTGAACATGAACTATATGATCTATTCAAGTAATGACCACCCAAAAATTTGATCACTAAATAATAGAGATATATTACTAGATACAAATTTCCATAATTTTTCAGAAAATATTTGACCTCTAATTAATTTATCCAAAATATTCCCTTAATCATATGTAAAGAAGGAAGTACCAAAATTATTCATCAGAAAATTATATAAAAATTACAGAATCTTAATATAGTTCAGGAAAGATCATTGTACAAAAATCATAATTTTAGAGGCTTACCAGACCCCAAAATAAATTAAATTAAATTTTCATGGGAAACCATACTTAATGAAGCAACCCTTAAACATAGTCATCCAAAAATTCTATAAATATTCCCAGAACTATAAAACATAATAAAAAGGCCTCTGGCTAAATTTCATCAATTTCCAACAAGTAGTTTCTTCCTAATAAATTTCTAAGTAAATAATACAAATTACTAATTTGTTAATGAAGTATCCAAAATAGTAATCCTAAATTCATGATAAAATCTCCAGAGCTTATACTAACCTCAAAAACTACTCAACCCAAACATCATCACTTTTCAAAGAGTCTTAGTGACATTTTCCTTCACCACAAGGTTTGTGCCCTAAGCTAGGGTTAGGGTTTTGAGGGGGTTTAAGAATTCCAAATTCCCTAATATTTTAACCAGAGGACTATACTAATCCTATGGTCCTCTCCACAAAGTTTCAAGTAAATCCAATGTAATGTGACCTTATGTTCTTCAAACCCTAAGACTCCCCATTAAGGAACCTACCCTAGGGTTCTAGGGCTACCCTAAACTTAACCACCCCAAATTCCATTGGAGGGTGGGTCATACTATAAAAAGTAAGTGACCAAAATATCAACCTCTGTTGAGGTGATTTAACCATTCAAAACACAAAGGGGATGCTTGATGTATTTAACCCTAAAAGGGGCCAACCTAAGGTTGGATCAATACCTAACCAAAACATTTCCAAATGAGATGAAAATTTTCCCAGAGCCCTAACATGCCCTCTAAGACCTCCCAAAAAAATTTGGGGGATTTTGAGGTGTTTAGGGCACCTAATTATTTTTTCATGGATTATTAAATTTTCCTAAAAACTATAGAACAATTTTCTCCAAAACTTCTGCATTTTGGACAGGCCCTAGGTATAGCTAGGGTATACGCCCTGCCAAAATCTCAGATCATTTGGACAAGGGATGAATGGTGGGCATCCATTTGAATCTCAGGATAGACCTAGGTATAGGTCCCACCAAAATGAGTGCTGGGGTCTAACCAAGACTCTAAATTGCGTGCAATCAATTGTAAATAAACTAGACATCAAGGGATACATTTTCTATGTTTACCACTCTTTCTGATCTAGCCTCTAAGTATTTTTAATATTTAATTTAAAAATAGCCCAAAAATGAGGCAGAAATTAAATAAACAGGAATTAATAAAATCTGATCCAGCACGAATCTTAAAGCAAAATCGTGGGGCTCCTGGTCATCTTCTTCCTCCAGCTAAGGGCTGGGATTGGCTGAACCTGGAGCCTATTCCAAGCTCATTTCCCGGCCACCCGACAACCTCCCTGGCCGGCCACCACCGCCACCACATTCGTTGAGGTGGGGGCTATCGCCGGGCGGCGGCACGGCCGCAGGAGGGGCGGTTTCCGGCGAACTCACGAGGTAGAAAAAGCCATGAAAAACTGAAATTTTTCTCACCTGATCCGGCTCAATTGAGCCCGATTTCTCTCCTAATTGATCTAGGATTCTAGCCCACGAAGAGAGGAGTAGAGGAGGACCTTTAACTGAGCTTGTCGGTAAGTGTGGTGGTGGTGCGCCATGGCCGGTGGTGGAGCTTTCCGATGCTTTGCAACTTCACTAGCAAACAGCTCGGTTTCTTTAGGTGAAGGGTGGAAATGATTTCTCTTGGCCCAGGGAAGCTTTTAAAAGCATCAAATGGGGGGAGAGGGAGGGTCATGGCTTCAAAGCCATTAATGGCCATGAAAGGGAATTTCGGTCATGGAGAAAATCCATGGAAATTCACCTCCCCTTGGTCCCAATTCATTTTGAAACTCCTCAAAACTGATAGGGGAGATGAATACTAATAAATTGGTGAAGAATGGAGGGGTGATCCACCTTCCACACCATGAATGGCCTTCTGTTTCTTCTTTCTCTCTCTTCCCTATTGGAGGAATTGAATTCAGCCACCCTGGGTGGCTGGCCATGGCTATTTAACCCCTAAAAACTGATGAGGGGGAATGCATTCAGCCTTTGGAATCAATTGGAGAGACACATGGTCTCCCTTGACCATGAATGGCCTCTTTTGTCACTTTCTCTCTCCTCCATTAAAGGGAAAAATGGAGATTTCTCTCTCCTACTCACCATGGATGAATTTTGATCTCTCCTCCAGCCTATTGGCAACCAATTAACTCATATTAATAATAAAAATGAGGTTAGCCCATGTGGGGGAAATGGTTTTGAGCTTGGGTAAGCCCATTTGGGCTAATTTGACCTAACACTAGAATAGAGTTGACCTTGATCAACATGACCATTTGGGTTGACCCCAATGGGTCCTTGGTGACCCATTGGCCTCACCTAAGGTCTAGGAGGACTTGCGTAGGGTTGGTTGGGCATCTTGGGGGTCACTTGACCCTTAGTTAGGGCACTTTGACCCGTTTTGAAGCTAGGTTGACTTGGGTCAACTTAGCCTCTTTGGTTGACCCCAATGGGTCCTTGGTGATCCCATGGCTTCCGCTGAGGTCCAAGAAGGGTTATGTATGGTTACCTTGCACTTTGGAGGTCACCTACCCTTAGTAAGGGTACTTTGACCAGATCAGTGGCTTGAGTTGACTTAGGTCAACGTTTCCTCTAGGGCTGACCCTAATGTGTCCTTAGTGACCCATTGACCTCACTTTAGGTCTAGGAAGACCTGGGCAAGGTTGGCTGGGCACATTAGAGGCCAACTGCCCTTTGTTAGGGCACCTTGCCCAATTTAGGCCTATGGTGGTCCTTGATCAAATTGGTCACTTTGGGTTGACTCCAATAGACCCTTAAGGCTCTAGTGGACCCTCTGATAGGTTAGTGATGTTGTGGTGGGGTCATGGAGTGATGATGAAGCCCTAAGGTCAAACCCTAGGTTTTGTGATGAGGTTGTGCCACAGGCAGACCAAGGTGATTCTCACCTTGGCCTTCTATCACTTGGCCCTTTTTAGCTTCCTAGGATTTTGTCATGACCTAGTCATGACCAAAACCAATCTTAGGGGTCTAGTTGGAAATGGGATGTTACAAATCCCAATAAACAAAACAAAGATTTCGTCCCCGAAATCAAGGTTAAGCCTACGGGAATTTCTATCGAAGAAAAGGAAACCTGTAACATCCCATTAGAAGTGGAAGATTACATCTCGACGCCATGTT
This sequence comes from Platanthera guangdongensis, assembly GCA_039583875.1. Taxonomy (NCBI): domain Eukaryota; kingdom Viridiplantae; phylum Streptophyta; class Magnoliopsida; order Asparagales; family Orchidaceae; genus Platanthera; species Platanthera guangdongensis. The sequence continues at coordinate 68,522,006 of CM077165.1, forward strand.
TGCTAAGTGGGGTTTAAAGGGGAAACCTAAATCTATGACAATTTTGCCCACTTGGCAAAGCTAAGATCCCAATAAACAAAGGATTAACCTCTACTCTTCCTAGAGCAGCCCTACTAGTTTAAAACAGGAAAGTAAATTGAACATCTTGAGAGGTTGTGAGGTATACCTAACTGAACAGCTCTGGATACTTTTGTCCATCAGGTCCCGCGGTTCCCAGGTATGCTCCTCCTCGCCGTGGTTTCTCCACAGAACTTTGACTAACGGAACCTTCTTGCGACGCAAGATTCGTACTCCTCTGTCATCGATCCGAACCGGCTCAAAGTGAACTGACCGTTCTGAAGCTACCGGTCCATATGTGGCCGAAATTTGCTGCTCCGAGCGTAGTAGAGCCCTCCTAATCGAAGATATATGGAACATGTCGTGTAAACCTGCCAGTTCCGGTGGCAACTCCAGCCTAAAAGCTAGGGGTCCGATCCGCTCCAGGATCCTGTAAGGGCCCATATACCTAGGGCTGAGCTTCTTCTTCCAACCACGCACCCGTGAAATTTCGTGCATGAGATGGATCTTCAAGAAAACCCACTCTCCCACCTGAAACTCTACCTGACGGTGCCGGGCGTCATAATACTTAACCTGTCGGCTCTGCGCTTCCAACATTCTATCCTGTATTAGTCTCACCTGAGCCTCGGTGTCTTCGATAAAATCTGTTCCCAACGCCTTCGGATCCTAGTCCTGAATCCATGAAAGCGAAGTCCTACATCTCCTTCCATACAAGGGTGAAGAGTTGTGTTGAATGTCGACCGAGAGCCGAGATAAGCCTGGACTGATCTTCTCTCCTTGGACGTAAACTATCCATCTTGATTCAACACGATCATCTTGAGCACAACATGATATTGAACAACTACTCACAAAACTTATGAAATACCTACGGGAGTTTTCTTTCGGTCCACGGTGACCCTAGATATCTCGGCCAGTCTATCATTGATGTTCCAATTATAATTATGCCCAGAGTGCGGATGAGGAATCGTGTGTATGAAAATCCCTAATTATATCCTCGAACTTCCACTCTAACCGGGCAGTGACTGTAACAGTTTCCCAAAAGTTCTTGCACTTAACTTTCATCGGGCGACGGACCTCACTGTGCATCACAAAATCCATGATGCCCTTCTTCACTCCAGGGAGATACACGTTCTGAGGTACACCAAACTTCCGATGATTAAATTTCTCATTTGTACGGGTAGACAACGACTGTATAAAATCTCCACTTCGCAATCCGATTCTTATCCCTACGAATACGCCCAAGTAGCACCGAATACGGTTTTCGTCCATTTCACTATATTTACGACACAAACGTTTCTAGATGAGATCTAAGGGAAACTCAAGTCAGTAACTAATTTGCCCAATAAACAAAAGACACGCCCCCAATAAACAAAAGATAAGCCCCCAATAAACAAAAGATAAGCCTCTACCTGCCTTGGGCTGAGAATCTTTGATATTACCATGTTATATCCATCCTAGCTGGGTGCACAATCCCTAGGGCGTCAATCTTTGACTTGGGGTTCCAACCTGAATCTGTTGATATACTCCATACTTTAAAACCTCCAAGTCATATTTATGACAACTTTATCCTGGTCAAAATGTTCCCAATCCCAACTGGGTCTCTTCCGAACTTGAATTCCTATCCGACTTTCGGTGTTTGTCGTGGTGGTGGTCTCCAGGTAATCTTGTTACTGGTATGAGGGTTGAGACTATGTGTCTTCTACCATTCTACTAATGGATTATTGGTCTCAATTCTCCTTAAAGCAGTTCTTCCGGTTTGAGTAATCCTTGATAGGGACCGTAGGGATACCTGAGTTTATGGCTTAGGTAGCCATTCTTGTGTTATACTCCTCATTTATTCTCTTTAGGTATCTCCTTAGCTTAACCAAGTTCATACCCAAAGTCTATTTCAAACTAGGGTATACTATAAGTTATCGTGGTTAGTCATGTCTCCTAGTGGGTTGAGTCTAACTCGTTGACTATAGAATTATAAGATGGGATTTTCACAGTCGGAGGTGCTCCCTGCTGGGGGCAGGGTTTGCCTCAGGCTACAAAAAAAAGAATTCCAATTGCTAGTTGATGAACAAGTGGAATTAATGAAAATGTGGACTTTACATGTGATTCCCTTTGTAGGCATACCACTGCTTCCGCTGCTTAGTTTGTACCCAAACTAAACTCGCGTGGCGGTGACCCGGGTGTTGTGGACTGTTACTTTTTGATCGAGGTTTCCTCTGATACCACTTGTAAGGCCCCCTTTTTTTCTTTTTGAAACACCGGGGTCTTAGGTCCAGAACCGCCGCTTTACGGTGCCACCTTCACGCCCTGAAGGGTCATCACCGTAAATCACTGATTCTGCCGGCCGATTCGATCACAGAAAAGCAACAAAAGTAGAGTAAGCACGAGAGTGGAAAAACTCTAATCAAATGTTCACAATAATATCACATCAGAGTAAATATATCTCCACGAAGGGACAGTCCACAGAATGTAATGTACTGAAAATAAGGGCTTAAGCCCGCTACATCAAATCCTCACTACATAGTCACTCAAGCGGAAGCAAAATAAAACACTACTAAGGTAAGGGGCTTACAGTCCCTGTCGTCTGAACTCTGGTGCTAGACGGCCCCATCTCCAAGCGTGCAGACCTGCGGGGCTGCTCCTCCATGCTGGGCTCCACGATCCCCTAAATGATGTGGTTCGAAAACCATTAGTCTAAAAGACTAAGTCCTATCATCCCCCACCCCTTCCCCCATGGCCCCTAGGAACCGAGAGGAGAGGAAAAAAGGGGAGGACTTGAAGGTGGAGAGTAATCAAGAAACAGATGGCAACGGACCTATACTAGCAATTTTCATGGTACATATGGCAGTAAAGTAAAGTATGAAAAGTAACCTTAACTTATACAAAAACATATAAGCAAGGGATCTCTTACAGGGCTCCCATCGTACAAAGAGTTCCATACCAATTTATACGTTGGGGTGTCGGTTATTATCAACAATATATGTATAAAGAATTTAACCTTAATTTATAAACTTGCCCACACAAGCTTATAGACCAAGGGGTCGTTTTGTAGGGCCTATTGTATAAGCGTCCCATACCACTTATACAATAGGTGACAGGGGTTTTATGCTATGATTATTCTATGACATGCAAGTGGGTTATGATGCTATCATGCAAGTGCAACTCACCCACCCGACTTTGTGCACACAGATCTTTAGTTCCCCCTTTCTGGAGCCGAACCTCCCAGGATACCTCCGTAGTGGCAGATGGAAGCGGTGGGTTGGGCCTCGCCCACCTCTAAACCAGTAAAGCACTACCGGTCAGACCTATCGTAAAGCCCTACCGGTCAGTAAAGCACTAAGCGGACTCCTGCGTACCCTTGCCGGCTAGCTCACTAAGCGGACTCCTGCGTACTCTTGCCGGCTGGCGCAACGGACTTCTATTGGAGAAGTGCTAGCCACACTTGCCAAGTCAACGTATTGGCGTCGGTGCATCAATAATCCAATACCGAAGACCCACCACCTTTAATTTTATGCACATGCAACCTTATGTATCAGTACCGAGCCAAAGCTCCCCGGACCATCCCGTCCGTCACAAATATCAACTGAGCCAAAGCTCGTCGGGTCATCCTGCCCCTCACAAATATCAACCGAGTCAACCAACTTCCTGAGACATCGGGGTGTGTGAAAGTGAACCCCTAATTATTCTAGTTGCTCTTTAAGATTTATCACCCCTACAGTTTACATTAGCCCAGGACTGCCCAAGGTATACCACGTGAAGGGCTCTTGAAGGCACTAGAAACTACGATGGGATTACGCACAAAGCTCCTTTTCGCAAGACACTTACTATTATTGGTTGCTAACCGTCTTCCCAACCCTTAATTAATTTTACTGAATCTAGCCCTAGTGTATTAAACACTTCCTCCCTACGGGAAGGACGATCTTTCGCCGATCTCGAGCACCACCTAACACTAGTCATCCTCTCACTCTACAAATCCTGTCTTCCAATGATGAACTCCTTTATTTACCCAAACCAGCAACCTACCAAGGATTCAACTCTCCACAATTCACTATCCACTTTAGTTCAGTTTCCGCAGTTACTATATGCAGACCACCCTATACTATATGAGGTGTATAAAGGAGGAACTCCGGATTGTTTTCGAAATCTCCTATAAAATTTACCAAAGGTCTATCATAACAAATTTAGTCTAAAACAGAGATCCATAATTTTTCTAATTAATTTGGTATTTATTGAATTTTCCCGAATGTTTGGCCATGGGCAATTTTGAACATAAACTATATGATCTACTCAAGTAATGGCCATCCAAAAATTTTGATCACTAAATAACAGAGATATATTACTAGATACAAATTTCCATAATTTTTCAGAAAATATTTGACCTCTAATTAATTTATCCAAAATATTTTCCTTAATCATATGTAAAGAAGGAAGTACCGATATTATTCATCAGCAAATTATATAAAAATTACAGAATCTTAATATGGTTTAGAAAAGATCATTGTACAAAAATCATAACTTTAGAGGCTCGGCGGACCCCAAAATAAATTAAATTAAATTTTCATGGGAAACCATACTTAATGAAGCAACCCTTAAACATATTCATCCAAAAATTCTATAAATATTCCCAGAAATATAAAACATAATAAAAAGGTGTCTAGCTAAATTTCATCAATTTCCAGCAAGTAGTTTCTTCCTAATAAATTTCTAAGTAAATAATACAAATTATCAATTTGTTAATGAAGTATCCAAAATAATAATCCTAAATTCATGTTAAAATCTCCAGAGCTTGTACTAACCTCAAAAACTACTCAACCCAAACATCATCACTTTTCAAAGAGTCTTAGTGACATTTTCCTTCACCACAAGTTTTATGCCCTAAGCTAGGGTTAGGGTTTTGAGGGGGTTTAAGGATTCCAAATTCCCTAATATTTTAACCAGAGGACTATACTAATCCTATGGTCCTCTCCACAAAGTTTCAAGTCAATCCAAGTTCATGTGACCCTATGTTCTTCAAACCATAAGAATCCCCATTAAGCAACCTACCCTAGGGTTCTAGGGCTACCCTACACTTAACCACCCCACATTCCATTGTAGGGTGGGTCATACTATAAAAGTCAGTGGCCAAAATATCAACATCTGTTGAGGTGATTTGACCACTCAAAACACAAAGGGGATGCTTGACCTATTTAACCCTAAAAGGGGCCAACATAAGGTTGGATCAATACCTAACCAAAACATCTCCAAATGCGATGAAAATTTTACCAGAGCCCTAACATTCTCTTTAAGACATCCCACCAAATTTGGGGGGATTTTGAGGTGTTTAGGACACCTAATTAATTTGTTCATGGATTATTAAATTTTCCTAAAAACTATAGAACAAATTTCTCCAAAAATTCTGAATTTTGGACAGGCCCTAGGTATAGCTAGGTTAGACTCACTGCCAAAATCTCAGATCATTTGGAAAAGGGATGAATGGTGGGCATCCATTTGAATCTCAGGATAGACCTAGGTATAGGTCCCACCTAAATGGGTGCTGGGGTTTAACCATTACTCCAAATTGCATGAAATCAATTGTAAATTAAACTAGACATCAAGGGCTACATTTGCTATGTTGACCACATTTTCTGATCTAGCCTCTACGTATTGTTAATATTTAATTTAAAAACAGCCCAGAAATGAGGCAGAAATTAAATAAACAGGAATTAATAAAATCTGATCCAGCATTGATCTTAAAGCAAAATCGTGGGGCTCCTAGTCATCTTCTTCCTCCAGCGAAGGGCTGGGAATGACCAAACCTGGAGCCTATTCCAAGCTCATTTTCCGGCCACCCGGTCACCTCCCTGGCCGGCCACCACCGCCACCACCGCCACCACCTTCGTTGAGGTGGGGGCTATCGCCGGGCGGCGGCACGGCCGCCGGAGGGGCGATTTCCTGCGAACTCACGAGGTATAAAAAGCGATAAAAAACTAAATTTTTTCGCACCCGATCCGGCTCAATTGAGCACGATTTCTCTCCTAATTGATCTAGGATTCTAGCCCACGAAGAGAGTAGTAGAGGAGGACCTTTAACTGAGCTTGTCGGCGAGTGTGGTGGTGGTGCTCCATGGTCGATGGTCGAGCTTTCCGATGATTTGCAACTTCACTAGCAAACAACCCGGTTTATTTAGGTGAAGGGTGGAAATGATTTCTCTTGGCCCAGGGAAACTTTTAAAAGCATCAAATGGGGGAGAGGGAGGGTCATGGCTTCAAAGCCATTAATGGCCATGAAAGGGAATTTCGGCCATGGAGAAAATCCATGGAAATTCACCTCCCCTTGGTCCCAATTCATTTGGAAACTCCTCAAAACTGATAGGGGATATGAATACTAATTATTTTTTGAAGAATGGAGGGGTGATTCACCTTCCCCACCATGAATGGCCTTCTCTTTCTTCTTTCTCTCTCTTCCCTATTGGAGGAATTGAATTCAGCCACCTTGGGTGGCTGGCCATGGCTATTCAACCCCTCAAAACTGATGAGCGGGAATGCATTCAGCCTTTGGGATCAATCGGAGAGACCCTTGGTCTCCCTTGGCCATGAATGGCCTCTTTTCTCACTTTCTCTCTCCTCCATTAAAGGGAAAAATGGAGCTTTCTCTCTCCTACTCACCATGGCGGAATTTTGATCTCTCCTCCAGCCTATTGATAGCCCATTAACTCATATTAATAATAAAAATGAGGTTAGCCCATGTGGGGGAAATGGGTTTGAGCTTGGGTTAGCCCATTTGGGCTAATTTGACCTAACACTAGAATAGAGTTGACCTTGATCAATATGACCATTTGGGTTGACCCCAATGGGTCTTTGGTGACCCATTGGACTCCCCTAAGATCTAGGAAGACTTGAGTATGGTTGGTTGGGCATCTTGCGGGTCACTTTACCCTTATTTAGGGCACTTTGACCCTTTTTGAAGCTAGGGTTGACTTGGGTCAACTTAGCCTCTTTGGTTGACCCCAATGGGTCCTTGGTGACCCCAAGACTTCCCCTAAGGTCTAGGAAGGGTTATGTAGGGTTACCTTGAACTTTGGAGGTCACCTACCCTTAGTAAGGGTACTTTGACCGGATCAGGGGCTTGAGTTGACTTAGGTCAACTTGGCCTCTAGGGTTGACCCCAATGTGTCCTTAGTGACCCATTGACCTCACTTTAGGTCTAGGAAGACCTGGGCAAGGTTAGTTGGGCACATTAGAGGCAAACTGCCCTTTGTTAGGGCACCTTGCCCAATTTAGGCCTATGGTGGTCGTTGATCAAATTGGTCACTTTGGGATGACTCCAATGGACCCTTAAGGCTCTAGTGGACCCTTTGATTGGTTAGTGATGTTGTGGTGGGGTCATGGAGTCATGATGAAGCACTAAGGTCAAACCCCAGGTTTTGTGATGAGGTTGTACCACAGGCAGAGCAAGGTGATTCTCACCTTGGCCTTCTATCACTTGGCCCTTTTTAGCTTCCTAGGATTTTGTCATGACCTAGTCATGACCAAAACCAATCTTAGGGGTCTAGTTGGAAATGGGATGTTACAGATCCACCATATGGGCTAATCTTTTATTTATTGGGATCTTGGCTTTGCTAATTGGGCGAATTGGTCATAGATTTAGGTTTCCCTTTAAAACCCACTTAGCAAACATGGCATCGAGATGTAATCTTTCACTTCTTATGGGATGTTACAAGTTTCCTTTAGTTCGACAGAAATTCCCGTAGGCTTAACCTTGATTTCGGGGACGAAATCATTATTTTGTTTATTGGGATTTGTAACATCACATTTCCAACTAGACCCCTAAGAGTGGTTTTGGCCATTACTAGGTCATAACAAAACCCTAGGAAGCTAAAAAGGGGCAAGTGATCGAAGGCCAAGGTGAGAATCACCTTGGTCTGCCTATGGCACAACCTCATCACAAAACCTAGGGTTTGACCTTAGGGCTTCACCATGACTCCATGACCCCACCACAACATCACTAACCTATTATATGGTCCACTAGAGCCTTAAGGGTCCATTAGAGTCAACCCGAAGTGGCCAATTTGACCTAGGACCACCATAGGCCTAAATTGTGCAAGGTGCCCTAACAAGGGGAGTTGGCCTCTAATGTGCCCAACCAACCTTGCCAGGTCTTCCTAGACCTAAAGTGAGGTCAATGGGTCACTAAGGACACATTGGCTGCAGTCCTAGAGACCAAGTTGACCCAAGTCAACTCAAGCCCCAAAGTGGTCAAAGTGCCCTTACCAAGGGCCAAGTGACCTCCAAGGTGCCAAGTCAACCCTACCAAACCATACATAGACCTTAGGGGAGGCCAATGGGTCACTAGGGACCCATTGGGGTCAACCCAAATGGTCATGTTGACCAAGGTCAACTCTACCTTAAGGTCAAGTTAAATTAGCCCAAATAGGCTAACCCAAGATCAAGCCCATTTCCCCCCATTTGGCCTAGCCTTGATATCATGGAAATGATGAATGAGTGGGCTACAAATAGGCCAGAGTAATGAAAAAATTCAGCCATGAGAGGCAAGAGAGAGAAAGCTCCAATTTCCCTTTAATGGAGGAGAGAGAAAATGGAGTAAAGGCCATTCATGCCATGGGGAAACCAAGGGACATTCTTCTTTGCTTGGTTCACCTCCCCTAACAGCCCTGAGAAGATTAGGAGGCTTTCCAGGCTCTTCCACTGGCTGGATGCACTGAACCACCAAGGTCGAGAGATAACTTTTAAGTCCATTAATGGCCATTAATGATCCTGCCTCTCCTCTCCCCGTCTGAGGCTTTAAACACCTTTAGTGGGCCGAGAGGAGGATTTCCCAATCCTCACCTGAAGAAACCGAGCCTCCCCACAATGCATTTGCAGAGACCGAGCGGCGCCGCCTTCAAAGATGGCTTCCCGGCGATCTTCTCGACTTTAGGTCGCCGGCAAGGTCCTCCTCCTCCCCTTATCTCATGGTTAGATCGTAGCAACGTCTAGGTTCAAGGTTCGGGCTCAATTGAGCCTGAACCAATTTTGTATTTCCATGGTTTCGGGCAGAGAATTAACTTGGTAGAACCGCCAGAATATGCCTCTCCGGCGGCTGTGCCGCCGCCTAGCGACAGCCACCACCTCAACGGAGGTGATGGTGGCGGTGGCCAGCCGAGGCAGGTGTTGGATCGCCAGCGGCAGCGCTTGGAAAGTGCTCCAGGCGGGATGAATCCAAGCCATCGGCTGGAGCTAGACGTTGAAGGGATGCCATCCACTGTGCTCCAAGATTCGTGCTGGGAATGATATCAAACTATAGGATATAAATTTCTTAATATTAAATTATGTCACACATATTGGTATTTAATAGTTGTAATTTTTAAAAATACCTAGGTGCTATTTCATAAAATGTGGTAAACATAAAATTTGTAGCATGGAGAGTCGAGTTTATGTTAAAATTTATTTGAACCAATTTGGGTGCTTAGTTTGACCAGGGCACCCATTTTGGTGGGACCTATACCTATGGCTATCCTGAGATTCAAATGGATGCCCACCCTTTATCCCTTGTCCAAATGATCTGCGATTTGGGCAGGGAGTCTACCATAGCTATACCTTGGGCCTGACCAAAAATGGGAAGTTTTGGAGAATGTTTTTCTATAGTTTTTAGAAAAATTTAATAATCCATGAATAAATTAATTAGGTGTCCTAAACATCTCAAAACTCCCCCAAAGTTGGGTGGGTAGTCTTAGAGGCATGTTAGGGCTCTGGTAAAAGTTTCATCTCATTTGATGTTGTTTTGAGTTTATATGTGCAAGTTAAGAAAATGCAGGAATGTAGAAAAATTTCTAAGTCCATGTGTCGATACCAGAAGAAGCCGTGTCGACACTTATGAAGGCTTGTGTCGACACTGGAGAAAAGCTGTGTTGACACCTGAAGCTAATTGTGTCGACACTTGGAAAGGCTGTGTCGACACCTGAAGAAACTAAGTCGACATACAGAGGCAGTGTCGACTCACAGAGAAGTTTAGTCGACATCAGCTGTGTCAACATGCAGAGGTAGTGTCGACACACAGTGAAGCATTGTCGACATCAATTGTGTCGACACCAAGATGCAGTGTCGACACACAGAAGACTTTGTCAACACACTGCAGAGTTTCAACAAAGTTAAAGAAAAGAAGTAACTGTGTCGACACACAGAGGCAGTGTCGACACACCGAAGACCTTGTCGACATCAACTGTGTCGATACACAGGACTTGTGTCGACACACAGCTAAGTTTCAACTATGTTAAAGAAAATAAGTGATTGTGTTGACACACAAAATAAGTGTCGACACATTCTACAAATGTAGTGTTGAGAAGCAGTATCAACAACAAAGGAGATGTGTCGACACCGCCAAGGCATGTGTCGACACTTAGTCTACTTGTGTCGACACTTAGTCTACTTGTGTCGATACATGATGAAGTTCAGTCTCGACACTTTCAGGCAGAGACAGTATTTCAAGAAGTGACTGGATGATTTGACAGCTGCCATTTCCAACCGGTCTTCTGCAACTGTCAGAGCTGTCAGAAGTTTGTTAGAAACCGGATCAGCCGGTTACCATGGAGGAAGTATATATAAAGACATTCTCCTTCAACAGATAATGAGGATTGAAGAATCAAATAGAGAAGAAAGAGAATTGATAAAAGTAATAATATAGAAGATTTTCATCAGAGGATCTAAGAAGAAGTTGGAGAGAGTGAGCTCCATCTACTGAAGTGCAGTTGGTGAACCAGGCTGCCAAGAAAGATTCAGATTGAGATCTGAATCTCAAGTCAGAAGCTGATTGAAGATCAACTTCTCAAGAGTTCAACCCTACTGAGTTCAGATTCAAGAAGCTTTGAAGAAAGCTAAGAGAGGTTGTTCTCTGCCATCAGATTCTTCCAATAACTGATCAAGAAGCCATCCATCCATTCTCTCTCTACCAGGGTGGTGGCAAAATACATTTGTTAACTCAATTTTCTGTAGGATCTATTCTAGATCTGAGCTATAAGCCTGTGTTATAAAGGCTGAGTTGTAGGAGATTTAGATCTCTGAGTGGTAGGCCTTGTTGAAGGCTGAGGTAGGGCTGTGAGCCTGAGTTGTACGAGATTGTATCTCTGAGTTGTAGGCCTTGTGTAGGCTGAGGTAGGGCAGATTGCCAGAGCTGTAGGAGCCTTGTTGGGTTCTGAGTTGTAAGATCTGAGGATCTGAGGTGAAGAGCAGAAGTTAGGCCGAATCTAGTACACTGCTAGATAGGCGAAGGGGGAAAGTGGATGTACCCAGACCTTGGGGAACCACTATAAAAACTGTGTGCACTCTGTGATTGAATGTTGTTGTGAATGCTGTGTTGTGTTAGCTGTAGAATTTGCAGTTTCTTATTATTTAGCTAAACAGATTTTCTGCCTTAAAAAGAAAACGGAATTACACCTATTCACCCCCACTCTAGGTAGTTAGGCACTAATTCTTTCAAGTGCTATCAGAGCCAGGTTACTCAAAGAAGGACTTAATAGTCTGAGTTAGATCCATAAGGCAGATTCAAGATCAAGAAAATGGGTTCAGGAGAAAATCATAAGGAACTGGGTTCTATGAAATTACCCATACGCAGGAAAGAGATATTTGGAATCTGGAAAGAAAGGGTCAGGCTGTTTATGGAGGCTTCTGATCCAAGGATCTATATTACAGTAAAGGAAGGTCCTTATATTCCTATGAAGATTTCAGTTCTAGATGCAAACCAAAGAATTCCCAAGGAGTATTCAGAGATGACTAAGGATGAGATCATCCCGGCAACTATGGATAAAAGAGCCCAAAATATCATAGTAAGTGTCATTGATGATGCAACTTTCCAGAATTTGATTCACTGCAAGACCTCCAAGGAAATGTGGGATACTTTGATAGTCTACATGGAGGGTTCTGAAGAAGTCAAACAAGATAGAAAATCTATGCTGAACCAGGAATATGAGAGTTTCAAACAAGGAAAGTCTGACAGTATAACTGAGTGTTATAAAAAGTTCTATAAAATAGTAAATGAGGTGATATCCTATGGAAGAATCTTCAGTATATATGAACTGAATGATAGATTCCTAAGATCCTTGATAAAGGATTGGGACACTAAGATTTGTGCCATTAGGGAAGTGGTCAAACTTGCAGATATCTCTCCACCCACTTTGTTTGGAAAATTGCTGTCATATGAGATGCAGCTGATGGCTAGGAAATAGGAAGAGAAAAGTGCAAAAGGGGAGCATAGAGAAAAGTCTGTGGACTTCAAGGTTGAAGCTACTAGGAAGAATAGGAGGATGTCTCCATCACCTCCTAAGATAGTTGCTGAAATTGCTTCAGATAATTCAGACAACCAAAGTTCAAATAGCAGTGACTCAGATCAAGACTTTGCTTCCTTCACAAAGCAGTTTCATAAGTTCCTGAAGAAGAAGCAGTGGAAGTCTAAGCCTTCCACATCTCAGCCTAAGGATGACTATTATCAAAAGAGGAAGTCATCCAGGAAGGACAAGAGCAGTTCTAAGCCAAGTATATCTACAACATCAAAGATAATTTTCTACTGCTGTAATAGGCCTGGACATGTTGTGGCTAAGTGTCCAGATAAAATAAAAGAGTCTGTTGATAAAAAGAAGATTCAACACCAGAGCAAGAAGGAAAAATCCTTAATTGATAAGAAGGAGAAGAGCTTGACAGACCAATCATCTTCAGAGTCAGAATCTGAAGCTGAGGCATAAATTGGTCTATATGCAGCAGATGAAGAAGATGAGTTTCTGCAAGTGCTGAACTCTATCTATGCACAAGAAGACCATCAGTGCAAGAGACTGATGGCTGTGTCAGAAGAAGACAAGTGTCAGGATCAGCCTGGTCCTAGTAAGGTACAATGATTTTCCAGTAATTCAGATTGTAGTACTGGGTCAGAGTCAACAACTTTTGCATCAAGTGATGTGGATGGGTCTGAGTTTGAAGGTGATATTCATCAACTTATAGATGAATATGGGGACTTGTTGCAGGAACTAAAGAAAAGCAAAAACCTGGCCAAAACTCTGGCTAAGGAAATTACAGATCTTAAGATGGCTGCATCTAATTCAGAGAAGTTGCTGGATCAGAAGTTGAATGAGATAGCCAGACTGAAAAACATTACTGTCATTCAGATGGGTACTATCACATTTAAGAATGATCAGATTAAAAGTCTGGAGAATAGACTTTAGAAAGAAAAGGAGATTGTAGTTAGTTTTTCTAAGCCAAAATCTGTATTACCCTTAATAGATGACTGTGTCACAAAAGGGTAAGGCAGGAATAGGCTTTAAGAAAACAGCATGGGCTGCCAAGTTCAATTCTAAATGCAAAGCCCCAACACAAAATAAGAAACCTGTTGTAAACAATTCAGCTAAGGTTGTACCTAAACAAAGGTATAACAAGTTTGAGTGTTGGTGTTGCGGCAAGGTATGCCACTTTGCCTTAGACTGTTGGCACAATACTAGTGTCAAGAAGTATAGCAGTCTGCCTGTTAGAAAAGCTGCAGGCAGATTTGTTAAATTTCAGGCTAACATGAACCAACGACCCAAAACTCATTTGGGTTCTAAGGTTAAGTAATTCTTTATTGCAGGTGAGTCCAAGTTTCCATGCCCTATATGGTACTTGGATAGTGGATGTTCCAAGTACATGACTGGAACAAGGGGGTTGCTGAAGGACTACTCACCTATCATGAATGGGCCTAAAGTAACCTTCGGTTGTTCAGAAATAGGAATCATCAAAGGATTTGGTAACATTTCTAATAACTAGATTACTATCTCTCAAGTGGCCTATATGAAGGGTTTGAAACACAACCTTATAAGCATAAGTCAGTTGAGTGATTTAGGATATGACATTTCATTTATTAAGAATGGATGTCATATCAAAAGGTCAAGTGATCAAAAGGTCATATTGACAGAATATAGAAAAAGAAATGTGTACTGTCTTAACTTGAGTGTGAGAACAATGTTTCTCCTATTTGTCTTGTAGCTGATGAGAAAGCCTCTCATTGTGTTAAATGGCACAATAGGCTGGCCCATCTTAACTACAAGACTATTGGCCAACTCTTTACCAAAGAGTTAGTGAGGAATGGTCCTTAAGTTAAGTGTATAAAGGATGGGATATGCTCAGCTTGTCAAAAAGGCAAGTAGACCAAATCCTCCTTTCATAGCCTTGAAAACAAGGATTCAGTGAGGTGTCTATACCTCTTGCATATGGATCTATTTGGTCCTATACCAGTTCATAGTCTAGGTAGGAAGGTCTACACTTTTGTGGTGGTAGATGACTATTTTAGATATTCATGGGTGTTATTTTTGAGACAAAAATCTGAAACCCCAAGTGTTTTATATAGTTTTGTCAAACAAATTCAGAATGAGCTGGACAGTACAGTGGTCAAAATCAGAAGTGACCATGGCACTGAATTTTAATCTGAGAGTATGACAAGACTGTGTGAAGAATTTGGGATTTTTCAAGAATTTTCCTCACCTAGAACACCACAGCAAAATGGTATTGCTGAAAGGAAGAATAGAACACTGATTGAGGCTGGTAAAACTCTCTTGAGTGACACTTCTCTCCCAGAATATTTCTGTGCTGAGGCAGTAAACACTGCATGTTATGTGATCAATAGGGCTACTATCACCAAAAGCCACAAAAAGACTCCCTATAAGATTATGAAAGGCAGAAAACCAAACTTATCCTATTTTAGGATCTTTGGTTGCAAGTGTTATGTCCTTAACAATGGCAAGTCTTATCTAACTAAGTTTGCTGCCAAATCCTAAGATGGGATATTTGTTGGGTACAACAACAATAGTAAGGCTTATAGGGTCTACAACTTGATTACTCAAGTTATAGAAGAGTTTGTACATGTTGTCTTTGATGAAACAAGACTGATTAACAGTGAGTTGCAAAGTAGTGCTTGCAGTTCTACAGGTATAAATGAGAGAATGGACAAGCTTACCATTACAGAAGATTCAACTGCAAATCAGGAAGTGGAAAATGGTGGCTGCTATCCAGGGGGAGTATATGACTCTCCAAATGCTGATGAAAACCAAGAGGTGCAGCATAATGAAGAGACTGGAGGTGTTCAACCTGAAGATAGACTACCTCCAGTTATTAGACACTTAAAGGATCATCCAGCAAATCAGGTAATTGGTGATCCAAGACAAGGAGTACAAACAAGGAGCAAGAATCTGAACACAGTTCTTTTCTCTAGCTTCTTATCTCAAGTGGAACCCAAGAAATTTGAAGAAGCTATTCTAGACCCACATTGGATTGATGCGATGCAAGAGGAGCTGAATCAGTTCAGAAGGTGCAAGGTTTGGAAATTAGTTCCTAAACCAAAAGACCACAATATTGTTGGAACAAAGTGGATCTTTAGGAACACACTGGATGAGAATGAGATCATTGCGAAGAACAAAGCAAGACTTGTTGTAAAAGGATACTGGCAGGAAGAGGGTATTGATTTTAATCAAACCTTTGCCCCAGTAGTAAGACTGGAAGCAATTAGGATGTTCCTAGCCTATGCAACATATCAAGGCTTTAAGGTATTTCAAATGGACGTAAAATCAGCATTCCTAAATGGAAATCTAAAAGAGGAAGTATATGTGGAGCAGCCCTCAGGTTTTGTTGATCCACTCTATCCTTATTATGTCTATAGACTTAGGAAAGCTTTGTATGGGTTGAAACAAGCCCCAAGGGCTTGGTATGAAACCCTGTCTACTTTCCTCATTGAGAACAAATTCTCAATGGGGAAAATAGATAAGTCTCTATTCCTAAGGGAGTCCAAAGGAAAGATTATCCTAGTCCAAATATATGTTGATGACATAATATTTGGGTCTACTGAAAGTAATCTTTGCAGAAAGTTTGCAAAACTTATGCAAGTAAAATTTGAAATGAGCAGTATGGGAGAACTTAAGTTCTTTTTGGGTCTCCATGTAAGACAGACTGAAGATGGCTTGTCCATATCCCAGTCTAAGTTCACCCAGGAGTTAATTAAGAAGTATGGTATGGAAACATCCACTACCATGAGAACTCTAATGGGGACAAGTGTCTCTCTAAGCAAAGATGATGCAGGGAAACCTGTGGATGAAACTTTGTATAGAGGAATAGTTGGCTCCCTCCTTTATCTGACTGCTAGTAGACCAGATATCATGTATGCTACATGTGTCTGTGCTAGGTACCAATCATGCCCTAAAGAATCTCATATTACTATATTAAAAAGGATTTTGAGATATCTTAAGGGCACACCCAATCTAGGCCTTTGGTACCCTAGGAATGGAGATTTTCTACTGACAGACAATTCAGATACAAATTTTGCAGGTTGCAAAGAAGATAGAAAAAGCACTACAGACACCTGTCAATTTCTAAGAGGAAGATTGATGTCTTGGAGCAGTAAGAAGCAGACTACTGTGGCAATTTCCATAGCTGAGTCTGAATATATGGCAGTAGGAAGTTGCTGTGCATAGCTATTGTGGATTCAGCACCAGCTAGAAGACTATGATATTCAGGTAAGTAGAACACCTTTGTTTTGTGATTCTACAAGTGCAATTTCTATTGCTAATAATCCTATTTCACATAGTAGGACTAAGCATATAGAAATTAGATACCATTTTCTTAGAGAATATGTAGAGAAAGAGGACATCTCTCTAGAATTTGTTAAAACAGATTATCAAATTGCAGATATGTTTACTAAGCCTCTAGATGAAACTAAATTCAATAAGTTTAAAATTGAATTAGGAATGTTGAATATAGATTAGTTTCATAAAATTGGCTAAGTAAAATTATGTCGACACAAGGAGTTATCTGTGTCGACACATAGAAGTGGTGTCGACATTACAGGGAAATGATGTCGACACATCTAGAAAATTGGTGTCGACACTTCAGAGAAGTAGTGTCGACACATCCAGAAGTGGTGTCGACACATCCAGAGGTGGTGTCGACACTTAGGATCAACACAGTTTTCGTCGAGTGAAGTATCGACTAATCGTCGAGCGCAAATGTATAAGTGTCGACACATAGAAGTCAACACTTATGTCGAGACATTAGAAGTCTGTGCCGACACTTTTCAACAGTGTCGACACATTAAGAGAATTAAGACGTGCCTTTTCACCTTCGTTTTTAGAAATGTATAAATAGGTCAACAACATTGTCTGTCGACACACTCTCCATAGTTTCGAGACCAAAACTTTGTGTCGACAAATTCTCTCATCTAAATTCAAGATTTCTCTCAACCCTAATGATGCCCAACCTTGAAGACAATGTCAATGAAGGATATGAGCTGGTACGCAATGCCTTTGACCATGAGGAGCATGAAATTAAAGCTTTAGTAACCCTAATTTCAGAGAATGGGTTGGAGTTTCTGGTATCTGAACCAACTAAGATTTGGAAGAAAGAAACACTAGAATTCTTGGTGCTGCTACCCTAGATCAAACTGGACTCAAAATTAGATCCATAGTCCATGGAGTAAAGGTGAAAATCACCTAGAAGAGTTTAAGGAAAGTTCTTCACCTTCCAAGAACACAAGAAGAAGTAGATGTACCTGCTTCTAAGCTAAGGGAAGCACTTCAATGGTGTGGACTGGATTCCACCATGAAGATTGGCTCAGCTTTGAATACGAAAGGCATGAATATGCAAGGGAAGTTCCTGTCTGAAGTTGTAGGAAAAAGTGATTCTCTGTAAGCCAGGGGGCATGATAGGATTTATGACTATATGTTCAACCTTATGACCAGAATAATCTACACACTAAATACTGATTGGTCAGCAGTAATATTTCAGAAGATTAAGGAAAGTATGAAGAAGACAAATCTGGGAAGAATTATGAGCTTGTATTTAGTTGGAATAATATCTGAAGTGATGGAACAGTCAGCTGGTTCAAAGATTAACCATATGAGGAGAATGGACATAAGGATTATATCCAGATGGGATAGGGTCCTAACTAAGGATATGCCTGAGGAAGATAGGTAAGAGATTCCTGAGAAATCTACAGCACAAGAAGATATTCCTGCACAAGATCCTAAAGATGGTGCACAAGTGAAGGGGGAGCCTCATGTTGAGGAAGAGCCAATACACTTGGAAAGTGATATGGATACTCATACTATACTTGAGGTAATACATGAGGTTAATCAATCCATTCTTAATGATAAGGATGAGACACTAACTGAATTTTTGATTAATGTTGACCAGCCAACACAACTACACAGTCAAGTTCAAGATGTAATCATGGAGGATACATCAGCAGTTGCTGATGCTCCAGAGATAAGAGAATCTCCAGTCCCTACTCAACAAGAATTCACCCTTGAAGAGTTGTTTCCAGATATAATACAAACTGATTTTGAGAGGGAGAAAGCAGATTTTGATGGGGAGCAAGTTAACCTTAAGGAGGAGCAAGCTAACCTTGAGGGGGAGCAAGTAGGATCTCAGGGGGAGAAAGCAAGAGTTGAGGAGGAGCAAGTAACTCAGGCGGAGCAACCTAGGACAGACAAGAAATTGCATTCTAGTCCTAAGGATAGAGTTAATATAGCCAGTACCTCAGATTCTGAGGATGAAGAAGCTACAAGAGCTAAAAAGAGGAAGCTAATGGTCTTCAAAAGGAGAAGCCAAAGCTACAAGAAGGCATTACAAACTGCTGCTCCACAACCTGCCCCAACAGCTGATTACAGCTCATTGTTGGTGGCCTTACAGATCAAGTTAGATGAGCAAAGGATTGCCATGGAGAAGTATCTGGATGAAACTCATAAGGATCTACAATTCTCTTTAGCTCAAGACATCAAATCTATACGATTTGAGGTGAATCAGAATAAGAAAGAAATGACTGATTGTTTCCAAAAGGGTGGAAATGCTGTGGTTTTCCTTGCAACACATCAAGAGCAAATCATGACTCAAGTGTATGATATAACAGTGAAGCAAGGCTATATCTTAGAGAATCAAATTAGAATGAATGATAATCTGACCGAATCACATAATGTGATTGTTACAGAACTGAAGAATGTTGCAACTGCCCAGACTGATGACAAGGCTAAAACCAAGACAGAGTTTGATAAGGGGAAGTTTGATAAGGAATTACAAGAAGGTATAGCTGCTGTCAAATCAACTATTAAGCAATCTCAAAAGACTATCTCTGCACAACTACTAAAGTTAAAGTCTTTTTATAAAGATGGTGTTAATTTTCTGGATGAACAGATCAGCTTTCAAAAGGATGATCTCAGGGATCATTTGGCCAGAGAAGTCATAAAGGGGGAGAGAGTATTATTCAAAGCTGGCTCTGATCATGCTAAATGAATATCTAACAGCATCAGAGCCACACTTGGATATCCACCCCTCTGTGATGATGATAATGTGGCTGAGTCTGGTATACAACCTGCTTACTTAGAAGGGGTTCAAGCTGAAGTTTCTCAAGTTATCTATCCTCCAGTTGATTTTGAGATGATTCACCAAGAAGTACAGTCTATGTACAGCCCTCTAGAAGGTGCTCAAAATATTATCCTTGAGAAAGTAGACAAGCCAGTGTCAGAGGCAGTTTTGAAGGAGCAAGAAGCTCTATTGTCTAAGAAAAGATTCAGAGAACAGGCATAATTGAAGCCTGATTTTGAGCAGTGGAGTCTAACATCAAGGAACATTATATTAACTGCTTGGAAAGCTGTAAAGGACCAGACCCATGATAGGGGTAAATGGTACTCAGAACAAGAATGACAAAAGCATGAAGCCAGGCAAGAATCCATAGTTCAATATAGAAGAAAGTCTAAAGCTCGGAAGCTTCCTCCTAATGCTCAGGAGCCAAGCAAATATTTCCCAAAGCCTTTTTATTACTTTGAAAGACAAAGAATAAGGGCTGAAGAGCTTAAGAAGAAAGATCTAAAAGGCAAGAAGCCAGCTGATGATACTGATGCTCCTGTCCAAGCCAAGATCAAATCAGACAAAGGAATAGTTATCAAGGAGCCAGATCAGCCTTAGATTAGATTTACTTGAGTTTACAACTTTGTAATCTTTAGTGTTTAAATCTATGTAAACTTTTGATAAAGAAACTTTTGTAGTTTGAACAAAACATTAATGATGCTCATTGTGTTAGCATTACTATTCTGTGATGATATATATGTTTTGTTTTAGTAATTTCCCTGTCATATAATATTTTATACATCATAATGTGTATTTGTTATGAATGGTGTATATCATTGACTAAGGGTTATGACTTCTCAAAATAGGGGAGATTGTTGGGTACATTGGAAAATGTGTACCAGATTTGAAGAAGCCTCACCGTATTCAATGATATACATCAAGGTGTATTTGATGTTGTTTTGAGTTTATATGTGCAGGTTAAGTAAATGCAGGAATGCAGAAAAATTTCTAAGTCCATGTGTCGACACCAGAAGAAGTTGTGTCGACCCTTATGAAGGATTGTGTCGACACTGGAGAAAAGCTGTGTCGACACTTGGAGCTAATTTTGTCGACACTTGGAAAGGATGTGTCGACACCTAAAGAAACTAAGTCGACATACAAATGCAGTGTCAACTCACAGAGAAGTTTAGTCGACATCAGCTGTGTCGACATGCAGAGGCAGTGTCGACACACGGTGAAGCATTGTCGACATAAATTGTGTCGACACCAAGAGGCAGTGTCGAGACACAAAAGACTTTGTCAACACACTACAGAGTTTCAACAAAGTTAAAGAAAAGATGTAAATGTGTCGACACACAGAGGCAGTGTCGACACACAGAAGACCTTGTCGACATCAACTGTGTCGACACACAGCTAAGTTTCAACTATGTTAAAGAAAAGAAGTGATTGTGTCGACACACAAAATAAGTGTCGACACACAAAATAAATGTCGACACATTCTACAGATACAGTGTCGAGAAGCAATATCAACAACAAAGGAGATGTGTCGACACCACCAAGGCATGTGTTGACACTTAGTCCACTTGTGTCGACACTTAGTCTACTTGTGTCGACACATGATGAAGTTCAGTCTCGACACTTTCAGACATAGACAGTATTTTAAGAAGTGACTGGATGATTTGACAGCTGCCATTTCCAACCGGTCTTCTGCAACTGTCAAAGCTGTCAGAAGTTTGTTAGAAACCGGATCAGCCGGTTACCATGGAGGAAGTCTATAAAAAGGCATTCTACTTCAATAGATAATGAGGATTGAAGAATCAAATAGAGAAGAAAGAGAACTGATAGAAGTAATAATACAGAAGATTTTTCGTAAGAAGATCTAAGAAGAAGTTGGAGAGAGAGAGCTCTATCTACTGAAGTGCAGTTGGTGAACCATGCTGCCAAGAAAGATTCAGATTGAGATCTGAATCTCAAGTCAGAAGCTGATTGAAGATCAACTTCTCAAGAGTTCAACCCTACTGAGTTCATATTCAAGAAGCTTTGAAGAAAGCTAAGAGAGGTTGTTCTCTGCCATCAGATTCTTCCAAGAACTAATCAAGAAGCCATCCATCCATTCTCTCTCTACCAGGGTGGTGGTAAAATACATTTGTTAATTCAATTTTATGTAGGATCTATTCTAGATCTGAGATGTAAGCCTGTGTTATAAAGGCTGAGTTGTAGGAGATTTAGATCTCTGAGTGGTAGGCCTTGTTGAAGGCTGAGGTAGGGCTGTGAGCCTGAGTTCTTGGAGATTGTATCTATGAGTTGTAGGCTTTCTGTAGGCTGAGGTATGGCAGATTGCCTGAGTTATAGGAGCCTTATTGGGTTCTGAGTTGTAAGATCTGAGGATCTGAGGTGAAGAGCAGAAGTTAGGCCAAATCTAGTACATTGCTAGATAGGCGAAGAGGGAAAGTGGATGTACGCAGGCCTTGGGGAACCACTATAAAAACTGTGTGCACTCTGTGATTGAATGTTGCTGTGAATGCTGTGCTGTGTTAGCTGTAGAATTTGCAGTTTCTTATTATTTAGCTAAACAGATTTTCTGCCTTAAAAAGAAAAAGGAATTACACCTATTCACCCCCCACCGTCTAGGTGGTTAGGCACTAATTCTTACAGAAAATAAGGGATAAGCCCATTTCCCTTGAGTTAAGCCAACCAACCTTAGCCCATGACCAGCTCAAGTGGTCAAAGTCTGCCCCTAACCCCCAAAATCAGGAGATAGATTACATGCAAAGGGGTAGAAATGGAACTTTGGAGAAATGAGGAGAGAGAGAGAAGAAGAATGAAGAGGAAGGATGGCCACATGGCCACTTACTCAACTGCCTAAGCTTGCTGGCCGGCCTCCTCAAGCAATTTAAGAGGAATTTGGAGCATGGTGGCCACTTGGCACCATGGGTGAAACAACCAAAGCTCAACCCGAGCTCCCCCTTGGGCTTATCTCCCCATACACCAACTCTCAGCCTAATCTAGCCACACCATCAGCTTTCGAGAGCGGAAACGACTGCAGAATGAATCCTGGAGCAAGGGAATTGCTGGAGAATCGATAAAATGGGGAGGAGTTGCCGGAGCAAGCTCGGCCATGGCTCACCGCCTCCAAACTCGTCGTCGAGCCGCCCTAACAGTTTGTTTCACCTCACCTCTACCCGTACTAGGATCCTAGATCGTTTAGGAGAGATATCGGGCTCAATTGAGCCCGATGCCACGTGAGAATAGAGCCAATTTCTCGAGCTTTTCTTCTTGCTCGGGATCACTGGAGGAGCCGCCTCCGACCGCCTCACTGCCGGGAAACACTAGCCCCCACCTCAACGGAGTTGGTGGCAATAATCGCCGGCGGTGGCACCGGCCCAAGTGGCCGAAAATGAGAAATCTTGTTGATCCAGGTCGGGCATGTCCTTGGGTACATTATATGCCCATGATAAAAATTTCAGTCACTTTTGACTTCTGCATGATGGGTATTCCCTCTTGTGTGTGAAGGGTTAACATAGGCTTGGGGTGCGTATAGTCATATGTACCAACATGTGAATTTACCTATTATTACACATGGTATGACTATAAAACTCTGGACATGAGTTCATAGTGATGGATTTTACCCCTCATAGAAATATTAGGATTTTTGGAAGCAAAAATCCCATTATTTGGAATTTTTGAAAGTTAGGCCATTTATATGCAAAACTTTGAAAATAGGGATATTGAAGATTTTAAACCCTTAGATTTTGTCTCAAGCTCAAGGGAGTCATATGTAATCCCTGGAAAATTTATGGCCCAGATTAGTTGACTTTATAATGATTTTATGTAGTTGTGACCATTTTGCCCTTTGGGGGTAATTATTTATCTTTGGTGAAAATTAAAATAAAAATATTCTGAAAAAAATTCATAGTGATGTATTTATGAGATAATGACATGGTGTAATTATCTTAGAATTTTTGGATACTTTATTAAATTTAAAACTCAAGGAATGACATTTTAGTGATAATTTCATATGAGATAATAAAGGATCAAATTACTGTTTAAAGTTATGAATTTTGGTACTTAGTATTATTTCACTAATTTACATCTGCAAAAATTTTTATAGATTTTCAGTAACATATTTCCTGTACTTCATTTGGAACGTGGCCGATTAATGGATTTAACAATAAATGGAATTAAAGAGAAATATATATGGGAAAATCACAATTCTTGATATCCAGTCATAATTAACATAGATGATCCTCAAGAAATATTATTAGACCCATAGAACCATTTGTCATAGTATCTCATGCATAAAGGGACATAGACCACTTAATTAAAGAATTTAATTTAGGGTCATAATGACGTGGGAAAATAGTAAAATTTCATATGGTGAACAGTACATATCATACTACCCTATGATAAATATTTAGGGTCATGGTGACCAAAGTATTGGAAGTCCATCTATACGGGTGGTATTGGGTCATGGGTTGTGACTAGCACAGTTAGCATAAACTACTAGGACCACAGGGGGATATGATTAACCATTGAGGTGAGAATTGCATTTGAGGAATAAGCCCTGGTTGGTCTCATATAGGTCACTACTGGATCACGAGGTGTGGAGTGCAAACCATAAGGCAGTGGCTAAAACGGAGATCGACGGAATGCCGCCGATTTCCCGGTAATATCTTAAGTCATTAGGATTGTTCCAGAGCAACAACGAGAGCTGGGGGGTGAATTATGGGTAGTCATCAACTAAAGTAAATATCCTTGAGAAAGGGAGCTTTGGGCTTCATCCCATCGTAGTTCCTAGTGCCCCTGAGAGCCCTTCACCGGGTATACCATGGGCAGTCCTGGGATTAACCCTAAGTCACTAAGTATAATAACCCGTAGACAGGAGTAGTCTAATAGGTTAGGCATCGTATCATCATTCTCACCCGTATAGGGTGGGAGGGCTTGTGGTAATATTCTCACCCGTGTAGGGTTGGAGGGATTGTGGTAAAATTCTCACCCGTGTAGGTTTGGAGGGATTCAGGACGTGTTGGTCCTGCGAGCTCGGGTTGGAATATCTTGCAGGTGAATAAACCTGTGGCGGATCATGCGGTACTGGGCCAATCGTCACACCGATGGCAGTACGGTGACTCTGGCGAGTTGTGATAGTTTGAGGGGCCAGTGGGTTGTTTTACGCTGCGGTCTGGAGGACGATCTCCGATAACACACACTCGACCAAAAAGACTGGTGGGTTGCCAGCAAATAGTACGCAGAGACTCTAGAGTGCACCTAGGGTGTGTACAGAGGCGTATGTGAGGTCTAGGCCTGATAGTGTGTACACCCGCCTAGGAGTGGAGATGCCCGCTCCACTGCTGCCGTAGCCACAACGGTGGTACCAGAGAGTGATGCTAGCTACAAAAAGCGGGAACTAAAGATCTGTGATCACAGAGTCGTTGTGTGTGAGTTGCACTTGCATGACTCATAAATAACTGCAAGCATTCATTCATATTAGGACATACACTTTATGGATCCTTATCATATAAATTAGTATGAGCACTTTTATATGATAAGTTAATTTTGGAAACTCTAACTTATATGTTTGTATGGGCACTCATATAAGTTAGGGTACTTCTGTGATGTATATTAGCAGTAGAGTTTTATACTTTATTTACTTCACTTAACTTATTTCCAGTTTTACTTACTTTTGTACTGTACATGCTTCTATATTTGGACTATATACATAGAATTGCTAGTATAGATTTACTGCTTACATTCATACTTGGTATCATACATTCCTTGTAACCTGCTTCCCTTTTTGTTACCCGTTATTGTCCTCCGCTTCATCCTCCCATACGGTGCCTAGGAGTTGCGGGGCGAGGTGCAGAGGAAACGACTTAGTCTTTTTGACTAATGGTCGGTGACCAAACTATTTTTAGGAGCTCGAGGAGATGGAGCACCAACACGACCGGCAGGACGAGGTGACAGGACATGAGGAGTTGATACCACCACCACCTACTATGTCTACTGCAGAGTTTCCTCAAGTGGGACGAGTACGAGGATAGTTTTGCTTCCGCATTTTATTGTGTGAGGAGAGTTGATATTCATGTACAGGCCATAAGCCCTTTTTACTCTTCTTATTATTTCTACTCATTGTGGACTGGATGTACTTTCATTTCATTATATGATATGTACTATGACTGTGGACTAGTTTGTAGTTCATTTCTACATTACTTCTATACTTCTGTTTCTCATATTAGCCTACAGTTTTTATTTTATGATCGTGCTAGCCGGCAAAATCGGCGTCTTGCGGTGTCCTCTAACCCGTGAGTTAGAGTCACCGTAAGACGGCGGTTCTGGGCATAAGACCAGGAGCCTCCTTATTAAGGGGAGGGTTCTTACAAACTGGTATCACTTGAACAAGAGATCATATGAGAAATAAGTCCACAGAACTGGACCACCCCGCTCGAGCATGAGTTTGCGGACAAACTATGCAGCGGAAGCAGTGGTGTGCCCATGTGTAAAAAGTCACATAAAACAGTCCATTAAATACAATGAGTTAGGCCAGTTCTGTTTAAACATTACCTTTATGCAACCTCCACAGCTCGCTACGCCGCAGAATGTGGTTCCTCCCCCTCCGGCTGCCACTCCCTTTCTACAGATAGAGATTGGGCAAACTCTGACGGCTATCCTGGAAGCCTTCAAAGCCCAGCAGGTCCCGGCTTCGCAGCCAAATCCAGGGTCAAGCTGGTTGAGTGCCTTCAAGAGCCTGTCCCCGCCGATATACCGAGGGACAAAGGATGCTGTGAAGATTGAGGAATGGCTGGAGTCCATACAGGAGATATTGGCAGGTATCAGCTGCCTGGTCAGCCAGGCAGTTCCTCTAGCCACGTCTGCATTAGATGCTCATGCAAAAAGATGGTGGAATTCCGTGCGAGAGTCCACTTATGCTGATTGAGAGCTGTCAGACAACTCATGGGAGGAGTTTAGTGAGAAATTCTTGGAGCATTATGTGTCCACCACAGACAGAGATGCACTGGAAGAGTGGTTTATGAACCTCAAGCAGGGGACCAGATCTGTGATCGAGTATCAAAGAGAGTTCTCCCATCTGGATAGATTTGCGGGGATCCATGACATGGATGACAAGAAGTACGCCAAGAGATTCTATCATGGGCTCAGAGATTCCTTGAGGCAGCCCCTACTATTCATCTCTCAGGGCATCTCATCACAAATCATAGAAATGGCCAAGAAGCTGGAGGCAGACCAGCTGATGGTGCAGAATAGAGGAAAGAGGCCGCTGGAAGGGTCATCACCCGGGGAGAGTAGCAGGGGATCCCAGCGAGGCAGAGTCATTGGATATAAGAGGGGTGGGGGATATCGTCGTCCCAACTTCAGGCAGGAGCATGGGCCTCCTACAGTGTTAGCTCCCCCACCTCTACAGGTGAATGACCCGAGGATGCAAGAAGACCGTGGCCACCGGCCGGTAGTTTGTTATGGATGCCACCAGCCTGGGCATATTAGATCGGAGTGTCCGCATCAGTTTAGTCCACCTCCTCCTCCACCTCCAATGGCCCCTCCAGTACAACAGGGCAAAGGCTGAGGCCGAGGATGAGGTCGAGGCTGAGGCCGGGGATATCACGACCGTGGGCGAGAACAGGAGCAAATATACGCACTAGACCTCGCCGAACCGAGGAACCCAGAGGAGGTCATCACAGGTACTTAGATTATTGTAAATTTAAAAGTTTCATTTGTGTAATACCTGATTATTTAAAAAAAACAACAGTTTATTTAAACCCAAACAAACTCAGGTATAGTCATGATCAGCGGCAAGCCCGCTCGTACCTTATTTGACACGGGTGCCTCCCACTCGTTTGTTTTCGAGGCCTTTATTGAAGGTCTGGAGGGTGTGGAAAGATTTCTAGGCTCGGAGATGAGGGTGCGTCTACCCAATGGGTCAGCGCTACGGACCTCTGCCCATTGCAACATGGAGGCCGAGATTGGTTGCAAGACATTTGAGGTGCCAGCGACGATCCTGCGACTGCCAGATTTCGACTTGATCTTGGGAATGACGTGGTTACACTGGAACTATGCCAAAATTGATTCCACGTCGAAAAGGATCACTCTGAGGCAGGGCGACTCATACGTCATCGTCGAAGGTATCAGACCTATCTCCCATATATTATTATCATCTGTACAGGCTGTCAAGGCCCACCATCAGGGAGAGGAGGTGTACATTATATGCTTCGATATGGCCGGAGCAGAAGCTTCCCTTGCTGACATCCCGGTGGTTCGGGATTTCCCCGACGTATTCCAGGAGAAATTGCCCGGATTACTGCCAACTAGGGATGTGGACTTCCGGATACAACTAGTGCTGGGAGCGAGGCCCGTACCTCGAGCACCATATAGGATGGCTCCTAAGGAGTTGGTTGAGTTCAGGACCCAGCTGCAGGAGTTAGTAGAGTCGGGCTTTGTTCGACCCAGCTCAACACCCTGGGGAGCACCAGTATTATTTGTCAAGAAGAAGGATGGGTCGTTGCGGCTCTGCAACGACTATCGAGTGCTGAATCGGCTGACAGTCCGGAACACTTACCCATTGCCCTGGATTGATGAGATATTTGATCAACTTCAGGGAGCCTTCTAGTTCTCCAAGCTGGACTTACGATCAAGGTATTATCAGCTGCGGATTCAGGAGGAAGACATTCCGAAGACAGCATTTAGTTCCCGCTATGGACTGTACGAGTTCACAGTGATGCCATTCGGGCTCACGGATGCACATTTCGCATTCATGAGTCTGATGAACCGTGTTTTTGAGCCTTACCTGGATAGATGCGTCATAGTATTTATTGATGATATCTTGATCTATTCTCGGACGAAGGAGGAGCATATGCGGTATTTGGGATAGGTACTGGAGAGATTGAGGGAGCACCAGTTGTATGCGAAGTTTTCCAAGTGCCAGTTCAGGCTGCAAGAGGTGGCATTTCTTGGACACGTTGTTAGTGGAGCCGGGTTGGCCGTAGATCCAGCCAAAGTACAGGCAGTGCGTGATTGGACGTGGCTAAAATCAGCTTCTGATATACGCATGTTCTTGGGACTCGTCGGGTATTACCGTAAGTTCGTGGATGGGTTTTCGAGGATAGCACTTCCCATCACAACATTAACGAAGAAGGAAGCAGCATTTGTGTGGACTGAAAGGTGCGAGTCATCGTTTCAGGATTTAAAGAACCGGCTTACCTCTACCCCTATCCTTGCACTTCCATCTGGGAAGGAAGGATTCCAGATTTACACCGATGCTTCTTACCAGGGAATGTGTGTTGTCTGGATGCAGCACGGCCACGTTATTGCCTATGCCTCCAGGCAATTGAAGAAACATGAACAGAATTACCCGTTGCATGACTTAGAGCTCCGGGCGATCGTATTCGCACTGAAGATATGGAGACACTACTTGTATGGGGTTCATTGTGATGTCTACTCGAATCACAAGAACCTCAAATACGTCGACACGCAAAAAGATCTGAACCTTCGGCAGAGGAGATCACTGGAATTTCTCTATAATTATGATTACAAATTGCACTATCACTAGGGGAAAGCGAACACTGTGGCATATGCATTGAGCAGGAGAGCCGACAATACTAGACCGGAACCCCGAGTGATGTATATGGGATTGATGCAGATGATGGATGATATGCATATCACCATGGTTTCAGAGGGCAAGCTAGAAGTCTACCGGGAATATCTGAACTCCTTGATCGTGGAGAATGATCTTCGGGAGCGCATCTTGACGCAGTAGAGGCTAGATGCAGCCTTAAAGACGATATTGAGAGCCCTGGAAGGGGGCAAATTCAGGGATTATACACTGTAGGATGATCTCATTCATTTCCGTGGGCGCATTTATATACCCGCAGGCGGTGCCATTCGGGAGGATATACTTAGAGAGGCGCACCACTCTCAATATTCAGTGCATCCCGGGATCACCAAGATGACAGCTGATTTGTGGCGACACATGTATTGGACAGGGATGAAGAGAGAGATCATTCATTATGTGACACACTCGTGACATATTAGCAGGTAAAAGTGGAATGCAAGAACCTGAGGGGATTACTATAGCCATTACCGGTGCCAGAGTGGAAATTCGAGGATATATCTATGGATTTTATGCACGGATTACCTCGCTCCCACTCTGGGAACGGTTCCATATGGGTGATCGTCGACAGGCTGATCAAGGTGGCTCGATTTATCCCGATCAGGAAGGACTGCCCAGCTGCTATTTTGGTGAGATTATTTGTGGAGCAGTTCGTCACGTACCATGGCATCCCCAGAACGATCATCTCGGACCGTGATGGTCGGTTCACATCGAGGGAGTGGAGGTATGTGCATGCTTACTTGGGTTCTTGGCTCACTTCTAGCACCGCCTTCCATCCGCAGATTGACGGCCAGAATTAGCGGACCATCAGGACCATGGAGGATTTGCTTCGTCTATGCATATTGGATATAGGGAATCCCTAGGAGAGACTGTTGCCCATGATCAAGTTTTCTTATAATAACAATCACCAGGCAAGCATTGGGATGGCGCCTTACGAGGCTTTGTATGGAAGAAAGTGTCAGACGCCTTTGTCTTGGGTTCAGGATGTAGACACGAGGTCTCTTGGTTCAGAGTACATTGAGGATACGAAAGCTCAGATTTCACTGATCAGGGAACGAATGCTGGAGGCCTAGAGTTGACAGGTAAAGTACTATGATGCGCGTCATCGGAAGGTGGAATTTCAGGTGGGAGACATGGTATTATTGAAGATACATCCCGTGCACGGTGTCTCTCGGATGCGGAGACACAAGAAGCTCAGTCCACGATATATGTGGCCGTACTTGATTCTGGAGCGGGTCGGTCCTTTGTCCTATAGACTGCAGCTACCATTAGAGTTGGGGACCCTGCACGATGTCTTTCATGTCTCTTCATTGCGAAGAGCTCTCCCTCGGCCGGTACAGTACATCACTACTACAGTTGGCCCGATAACACCCGATAGATCAGTTCGGTTGGAACCAATCCGGATCGACGATACAACAGTTCGAGTGTTGCGAAAGAAGAAGCTTCCCCTTGTGAAGGTGTTGTGGTCCAACCATGGATGGGAGGAGCACACCTGGGAGCCAAGGGACCTAATGCTAGAGCGGCACCCGGAACTTTTCACTTCAGGTATGCCTTAGTTTTATCTTTAAAATTCCTTAATTACTTGCAAGTAGAACCCCGTAGGCCCGAACTTAAATTTCGGGGACAAAATTATTTTTTTTGTTTATTGGGATTTGTAACATCCCATTTTCAATTAGGCCCCTCAACTTAGATTGGGTTAGGCATGTGGTGGGTGATAAGGATTTTAGCAAGGTTTGACCCTAGAAGATGGGGTGTAGCCATGTGGGGCCCACTATAGGGCACAAGTCAAACTAGGTCAAACTAGCCTAAATAGGAACCCTAGCCACACCATGACCCCCACCACATTGCCCTAACCCTAAGAACAATCTAAGTGAACCCTAAAGCATGCCATTAGGTCACCCATTGACCCAATTTGACCAAGTCAACCCTAAACCTTAAATTGGTCAAACCCACACCTAAATGCCCAAGTAGTCCAAGTGGGGCATCACCATGGCCCAACCCATGTTGGGTGATGCCATAGGGTTCATGACCCTCAAGTGGGGTCAGCCCACTCGCGATGTTGACCAAGTCAACCTAAAAAGTCAACTTGGTCAAACATGTGGCCTAAAGAGGAAAATAAGGGCTAAGCCCATTTCCCTTGGGTTAAGCTCACCAACCTTGACCCATGACCAGCTAAAGTGGTCAAAGTCTGCCCCTAACTGTAACAACCCATTTTTCAGCACGCATGTTTTTGGGGTGACACGGCATGGGACACGGGCGTGTCCCAAGGCGTGTCCTGCATCGACGAGTGTTCGGGAGGAACAATGTGAACTGGACGGAGGTGCAATGTGACCTTGCGGACCGAGTTCGACGGGAAATGGAGTTCGAAACAGATCTCCTATGCTATGCGAAAGCTGGGCCAGAAGGAAAGTTCTCCTGGAATGACGGTCTTTTGCGAAAAGAAGGCCGTTTGTTCGTCCCGAATGTGCGTAAATTGCGGGAAGAACTGATGTATGATGCGCATTATGCAAAATATTCTATCAACCCCCGGAGCATGAAGATGTTCAACGATATGAAGAAGCTATTTGGTGGCCAGGGCTAAAGAGAGATGTGGTTCTTTATGTCGCCAAATGCCAAACATGTACGATGGTCAAGGCGGAATGCCAGAAACCGGCGGTTATTTGAAGTTGTTGCCGATTCTAGAGTGGAAATTTGACGATATTTCTATGAATTTCCTGTACGGGTTGCCGAGATCTCAGCGAGGGAACGATTCCATCGGGGTGATTGTTGATCGGCCGACAAAATGGCACATTTCCTACCAAACAAGCGAGATGATTCAATAGAAAGTTTGACAAAGCTATACGTGGAGCAGATTGTACGACTTCACGGTGTTCCTCGGAGCATCGTGAGTGATCGAGATGGGCGATTCACGTCAAAGGATTGGAGGCTAGTTCACCAGCTGTTTGGCACGAAGTTGACTTTCAGTACGACCTACCATCACTAAATGGATGGCCAAACTGAACGAACCAACAGAACGATGGAGGACATGCTCCGAATGTGCGCCCTTGACTTTGGAAAGAGATGGGAAGATCATCTCTGCATGGTGGAGTTTGCTTATAATAACAGCTAACAGGCGAGCATCGGAATGACACCATATGAAGCGCATATGGAAGGAAGTTTTGTACTCCCTTGACTTAGGTAGAAGCAGGCAAAGCAAGAGTGTCTAATCGTAATGAAGTCAATGAAGCAAATGCTCAACCATTCATGCTATTCGAGAGAGGCTACTCATAGCCCAAGATCGTCAAGCGAAGTACTACAACGCCAAGCACCGGAACGTGGAGTTCGCGGTAGGTGATTGGGTCTACTTAAAGATCAAGCCCTTCAAAGGTGTCTCCAGGATTCGACGTTTGAAAAGTTGAGTCCAAGATATTTGGGTCTATTTGAAGTTGTTGAGCGAATCGGCGAAGCTGCGTATCGGCTAGCTCTTTCGGCAGACTTGGGTGGACTACATGATATGTTTCACATCTCGGTGCTTCGGAAGGCCGTGAAAGATCCAGCTCAAGTGATCACGGATGATCGTGTGTCGGTGGAGTATGGGCTAACAACAAGAGTTAAACCCATTCAGATCGAAGATCGAGTCAAGAAACAGTTACGGAACAAGACGATCAGGATGGTTAAGGTCCGATGGGACAATTGCAGCCGTGAGGAGCTTACATGGGAGCGAGAGCAGACCATACGAGCGGAGTTTCCCGAGCTGTTTCGGTAACCGAGTGGATAGTGAAAATTTTGTTGTAACATAAATGTTTAATGTTATAAATTTTGGTTATTGATTGCCTTCCTGTATACGAATTTCGAGGACGGAATTTCTTATAGGAGGGGAGGGTTATAACAACCCATTCTTCAGCAAGCAAGTTTTTGGGGTGACACAGCCTGGGACACAGGTGTGTCCAGGGGCATCTCCTGCGTCGACGAGTGTTCGGGAGGAATAGTCGACGAGTGGTCGACAAAATTTGGTCGACGATCGTCGAGTGCTTAGGACACGGCCTGTGACACGGGCGTGTCACAGGGCGTGTCAGCACGGTCGACGAACTCAGCCCGACGAATTTGAGATGGGGAGTGTCGAGTGTCGTGTATGGGCACATGGCCCGGGACACGGGCGTGTCATAGGCCTTGTGAGTCTCGGGTGATTTTGAGATTCTTCAGCTTGATGAACACGACCACAGACATGGGCGTGTCTGAAGGCATGTCGGGTGACACGGCACGTGACACAGGCATGTCACATGGGCGTGTCACTGGTTTAGATAAGTCTGTTGAGCACCGCTTGTGGTACACGGCCTGGGACACGAGCGTGTCATAGGCCGTGTCAGGCAAAATTTATGATTTTTGGTGAAATCGTGGCCATCCATTCCTTCAGCCTGGATCCAAGGGCTGAAAGG
This sequence comes from Platanthera guangdongensis, assembly GCA_039583875.1. Taxonomy (NCBI): domain Eukaryota; kingdom Viridiplantae; phylum Streptophyta; class Magnoliopsida; order Asparagales; family Orchidaceae; genus Platanthera; species Platanthera guangdongensis. Next base: position 68,555,401 of record CM077165.1, read on the forward strand.
CCTCCCTGTCTTCTAAAGGACGAGAATGGGTTCGAGAAACTCATTTGGCTTTTGAATTTCTCTTACTACACTTCTAGAGAGAGAAAGAGAGAGGAAGAAGGAGGAGGAGGAGAGGGGGCTGATCACCGGTGGTGCTGCGGTTGGCCAACGAGAGATCCGAGGCCGACGTTGCGGAGGAAAAGCTCTTGTGAGTCGTTCGAGCCAGCTTGGAACTCATGGCACCGAAATGGAAGGCTTCAAGGGTAACGACCTTTCTTCCTAGCCATGTGAAGGCTTCCTTTTTGGCATATGTATGTGATTCCCCCACTAAATGGTGGCTGGTTTTGGGAGCCTTTGGGTTGATTCATGGAATCCCCTTTGTTGGCATATAGATCCGGAAATGGAGTACGGAATAGGCATGCTGTATGAAGCCCATCTAGACAGGTTGGTCTGGATTGGTGATGTTGTATACGAACCGGAGAAGTCTCCGTGATAAACGCGTAGTTTAGGAGTCAACGGGTTGGACCTGTGAAAGAAAGTAACAGGAAGTACTGGAGTGGTAGTCCAGGAAAATACATGTATAATGTTTGTAATGCTTGTGCTATTGGGTTCGACCTGTGAAAGGAAGTAGTAGGAAGTACTGGATTGGAATTCCAGGAAATACCCTTTGTAATACTTATGTTCATAGGGAGTCCACCTGTGAAGAGAGTAACAGGAAGTACTGGCATGGTAGCCAAGAAAGACCCCTGACATTTGTTATATTTGCGGTGTCCACCTGCGAAGAGAGTAGCAGGAAGTACTGGTGTGCCCAGGAAAGACCCGCTAATGTTGTGAGATGAATGAGTGTAATAGAAATAGCCAGGTTTGAATGCCAGAACAGGATCGGTGAGACCTACCTACACCTTTATTTAGCAGCGAGTACGCCGTGCTCGGTGATGGCAAGGCGATTTGAGTAACGGGGGGTGGAAGATCTGACCTGCGTTATGTCCGTCCGACGTGAGACCAGAAGGTGCAGTATGTTGGAGTGCATAATAAGAGTCTTAGGCCTACATACCGTGATACAATGGGGGGCTACGGGCCAATCCCGGTTCACTAAGACTATAAAACTCTGGCTGCACGCCATGGGATAAATGCTCAAATGAGTTGCCGTTGGGCTGTGACCCTGATATGGTGGTAGGCAACTGATTTGCCAGTACACCAAGAAGGTGCCCTGAGTGCACAGACCGTTGGGCCAGGTGGCTGACGGTTGTGATGGCATGTGTGTGTGAAAGCACATTATATGAGATATATATACATGCTTGTGATATGCTATGCCTGCAGGGAAGGATACCAATGCCCCAAAAAAGGGGTAGGGTCGTTATAATCTGGTCAGCTGAATGCTGACCGTTGCCTTTGTTTGCCACCCTTGGTTGGAATGTCCCTGTGCAGGTGCTGGAGAACCGAGCGGGATGCATAAGGGCTGAAGTCCCTACTGCTTTTGCTGCTACCACTGCTAGCCCTCGAAGGCTAGATGTACATGTTATGTTTTCTTTTGATGTGGTCGGCCTGCGTGCCAATGTTTGGGCCGCTGTTTGAAAGCCCTGTAAGGTCATAAAGCCAACTATTTCTATGTGTTGTAAGAAATTCTTGTAATCTATAAAATGTAGAGTTTTATATGTTGGACATTCAAGAGAGGAGTTCAAGTGTATATGCTTCCGCTAGAATGCAATGTGTTAGGTGCGCTGCGCTACTTTGGTATCACTCCGTAGCTTCATCGTCTGTTTTGTGGTATATGCTGTGGGGCCCCGGCCAGACCTTCTAGTATATATTATATGAACGGATGTGGTTGTTACACCCCCAAAATCAGGAGAGAGATTACATGCAAAGGGGTAGAAAAGGAACTTTGGAGAAATGAGGAGAGAGAGAGAAGAAGAATGAAGAGTAAGGATGGCCACATGTCCACTTACTCAGCTGCCTAAGCTTGCTGGCCGGCCTCCTCAAGCAATTTCAGAGGAATTTAGAGCATGGTGGCCACTTGGCACCATGGGTGAAACAACCAAAGCTCAACCCGAGCTCCCCCTTGGGCTTATCTCCCCATACACCCACTCTCAGCCCAATCTAGCCACACCATCAGCTTCAGACAGGGGAAATGACTGGAGAATGAGTCTTGGAGCAAGGGAATTGCTGAAGAATCGAGAAAACGGGGAGGAGTTGCCGGAGCAAGCTCGGCCATGGCTCACCGCCGCCAAACTCGCCGTCAAGCCGCCCTAACAGTTTGTTTCACCTCACCTCTACCCGTACTAGGATCCTAGATCGTTTAGGAGAGATATCGGGCTCAATTGAGCCCGATGCCATGTGAGAATAGAGCCAAATTATCGAGCTTTTCTTCTTGCTTGGGATCGCCGGAGGAGCCGCCTCCGACCGCCTCACCGCCGGGAAATGCTAGCCCCCACCTAAACGGAGGTGGTGGCAATAATCGCCGGTGGTGGCGCTGGCCCAAGTGGACGGAAATGAGAAATCTTGTTGATCCAGGTAGGGCTCATCCCAGCCGTTGGCTGGAGGTAGGGGATGAAGGATGCCGTCTGTTTCATTCTATTTGATTAATGGATTATTTTGTTATGAATAGTAAATCATATGTCACACTTTTATACAAAACTTCATGTTAAAAATAGGCCTCTTAAAGGCAAATTCAGATCCAGACATCACAATGAAAATTGTAGGCCTAAGTCTTACCTCCAATATACCACCCTAAACTTGAGATTTGGAGCAGTAGGGCTCCTTGTAAGACCAATCTAGTAGGACTGGTCCTAGGCTAGGGCAGAAATTTAATTGAATGCCCATTGCAAACCAGAAGTCCACATGACCCAAAATTTTTGGCATGTTCTTGACTAGGGTAGTCTTAAACTCTGTCCAAAAATTGGAATTTTTGGGAAAGATTTTTCTATAGTATTTGTGAAAATACACAAAAGTAAATTAATGAAATATTTGGAGTTATGTGACTCCAAATGGCCCTAAATTTTGGTGGCATGTCTTTGGATTCATTATAGGCCCATGATAAAAATTTCAGTCACTTTTGACTTCTACATGATGGGTATTCCCTCTTGCATGTGAAGGGTTAACATAGGCTTGGGGTGCATATAACCATATTTACCAAAATGTGAATTTACCCCTTATTACACATGGTATGACTACAAAACTCTAGACATTAGTTCATAGGGATAGATTTTACCCCTCATAGAAATATTGGGATTTTTGGAAGCAAAAATCCCATTATTTGGAATTTTTGAAAGTAAGGCCATTTATATGCAAAAAATTGAAAATAGGGATATTAATGATTTAAAACCCTTAGATTTTGTCACAAGCTCAAGGGAGTCATATGTAATCCCTGGAAAATTTATGGCCCTGATTAGTTGATTTTATAATGATTTTATGTAGTTTTGACCATTTAGCCGTTTGGGGAAATTATTTATCTATGGTGGAAATTACAATAAAAATATTCTGGAAAAAAATTCATAGTGATTTATTTATGAGATATTGACATGGTGTAATTATCTTAGAATTTTTGGATACATCATTAAATTTAAAACTCAAGGAATGACATTTTAGATATATTTTCATATGAGATAATAAAGGATCAAATTACTGTTTAAAGTTATGAATTTTGGTACTTAGTATTATTTAAGTAATTTACATATGCAGTAATTTTTATAGAATTTTCAGTAACATATTTCTTCTACTTCTTTTGGAAAGTGGCCGATTAATGGATTTAACAATAAATGGAATTAAAGAGAAATATATATGTGAAAATCACAATTCTTGATATCCAGTCATAATTAACCTAGATGATCCTCAAGAAAAATTATTAGACCCATAGAACTATTTGTCATAGTATCTCATGCATAAAGTGACATAGACCACTTAATTAAAGAATTTAATTTAAGGTCATAATGATGTGGAATAATAGTAAAATTTCATATGGTCAACAGTTCATATCATACTACCCTATGATAAATATTTAGGGTCATGGTGACCAAAGGATTGGAAGTCCGTCTATACGGGTGGTATTGGCTCATGGGTAGTGACTAGCACAGTTAGCCTAAACTACTAGGACCACAAGGGGATATGATTAACCATTGAGGTGAGAATTGCATTAGAGGAATAAGCCCCGGTTGGTCTCCTATAGGTCACTACTGGATCACGATGGGTGGAGTGCAAATCATAAGGACAGTGGCTAAAACGGAGATCGACGGAAGACCGCCGATTTCCCGGTAATATCTTAAGTCATTAGGATTTTTCCAGAGCAACAACGAGAGCTGGGGGTGAATTATGGGTAGTCGTCAACTAAATTAAATATCCTTGAGAAAGGGATCTTTGGGCTTCATCCCATCGTAGTTCCTAGTGCCCCCCGAGAGCCCTTCACCGGGTATGCCCTGGGCAGTCCTGGGATTAACCATAAATCACTAAGTATAATAACCCGTAGACAAGAGTAGCCTAATAGGTTAAGCATCGTATCATCATTCTCACCCATATAGGGTTGAAGGTCTTGTGGTAATATTCTAACCCGTGTAGGGTTGGAGAGATTGTGGTAAAATTCTCACCCGTGTAGGGTTGCAGGGATTCAGGACGTGTTGGTCCTGCGAGCTGGGAGCTCGGGTTGGAATATCTTGCAGGTGCATAAACCTGTGGCGGGTCATGCGGTACTGGGCCAATCGTCACACCGATGGCAGTACGGTGACTCTGGCGAGTTGTGATAATTTGAGGGGCCAGTGGGTTGTTTTATGCCGTGGTTTGGAGGACGATCCCCGATAACCCACACTCGACAAAAAAGACTGGTGGGTAGCCAGCAAATAGTACGCAGAGACTCTAGAGTGCACCTAGGATGTGTACAAAGGCGTATGGGAGGTCTAGGCCTGGTAGTGTGTATACCCACCTAGGAGTGGAGATGCCCGCTCCACTGCTGCCGTAGCCACAATGGTGGTACCAGAGAGTGATGCTAGCTCCGAAAAGTGGGAATTAAAGGTCTGTGATCACAGAGTCGTTGTGTGTGAGTTGCACTTGCATGACTCATAAATAACTGCATGCATTCATTCATATTAGGACATACGCTTCATGGATCATTATCATATAAATTAGTATGAGCTCTTTTATATGATAAGTTAATTTTGGAAACTCTAACTTATATGTTTGTATGAGCACTCATATAAGTTAGGGTACTTCTATGATGTATATTAGCAGTAGATTTTATACTTTATTTACCGCACTTTACTTATTTCCAGTTTTACTTACTTTTGTACTGTACATGTGATGCTTAAGATCACGGCAGTGAACCGGTCGCACAAGTAATATAAAATGGGGGTTTTCCCAAGTATCGATCTCATAAGGAACACAGTAAGGTGGAGTTAATTTCGAGGAGGACTTGAGATTGAAGTCCTCAGGTCGGAGCTAACTAAGGGGAGGTTTTGATGTTTGCGGAAACAGAAAATAAAAGGCTAACAACTACTCCTATGCAACGCCGCTATGCGATGCTTCGCCAGGCGGGATGGAATACTAGTCGGGCCGCTATGCACCGAATCGCTAGGCGGATGGACGAGAAGGCTAGCAGATGAGGTGGTTAGAATGGCGGAATGAGGGTCATGAGCACCTCTTCGCTACGCACGCCACTAGCAATTGCTAGTGCGGCGAGGGTGGATGGTGGGATGGTGGTGGATGGAATATGGTGCAACTCAAGCAAATAACGAAAGCATACAAAATCACATAGACATGATCGTATAAAATCATTTTACAAACTAAGCATTCTTCATCAATTATAAATAAAGTTAAACACCCATATTCAACAAGAAAGCAAGGACAAGTCAAGAGATCGACCGAATCCGAAGCCTTGCTGAGGATTCACGGTTGGAATCGTCGGGTTGTCATTCTGCATCCAAGCTCGGTCCTCAACTGCGTCCGGGATAGAGAAGGGCTGTCACCACCTTCCAATGGCCCGTCTTCTTCGTCTCACGATAGCAGACGAAGTTTGCTAGCTTTCCTTTGCTTGATGGCTATGGCGTCAAACCCTACTTGAAGCTCACGGATGAAGGATAAGGCCGAGAGGAAGCTCCGGTTTGGATTTGGAGGTGAAAGCTTGCCCGGAGCACCTCCCTAGGGTGGAAGATGAAGGGGAACGACGGAGAAGGCGGAAAACGGCGGAGAAATATCGAGCTCCGGATCCTCTTTCGAATGAGACCTGCACTATTTATACAAAGCAGAAATGAACAATGCGCACGATCACAGGCGCACGACCAGTGATCGTGCGCACTATGTCCGGTGCTCGTGCGCACTGGCATGGAAGATCAGGAAGAAGAACTGGGATAACGCGCATGAGTAGTGGCGCAAGACCAGTGGTCGTGCGCACTAAGTCCAATGGTCGTGCGATTACCCCAGACAGGACTCCAGAAAAGAGGAATCAATGCACACGATCAGTGGCGCACGACCGGAGGTCATGCGCATTATGTCCAGTTGTCGTGCGCTTACCCCAGGCTGATTCTGGAAAACGTAGAGTAGTGCGCACGATCAGGGGCGCACGACCAGTGGTCGTGCGCATTATCTCCCATGATTGTGCGCAGTATTCCTGTTTCACAACAATCCCAGAACACGCACACGACCCCTGTACCGATAGGAAAAACAAATCACTAATCTGTGCAGACATTCCAGACAATCACAAAAGGGAGTACAAAGTATAAAAATAACAAAATACATAACCACGGGCATAAATATGCACTTCCTATGGAAATAAAGATTAGATGAAATAAGAATGATAAAGAACTAAAAGTGAAGTGCAATAGCGTGAAAACTAGACCAGATAGGTCCGAAAATAGGTATATAAAGTGGACTCATCACACCCCCAGACTTAAACTAAGCAAAATATCATATAATAGAGAAATTAAAGATCACGGCAGTGAACCGGTCGCACAAGTAATATAAAATGAGCGTTTTCCTAAGTATCGATCTCACAAGAAACACAGTAAGGTGAAGTTAATTTCGAGGAGGACTTGAGATTGAAGTCCTCAGGTCAGAGCTAACTAAGGGGAGGTTTTGATGTTTGCGGAAACAGAAAATAAAAGGCTAACAACTACTCCTATGCAACGTCGCTATGCGATGCTTCGCCAGGCGGGATGGAAGACTAGTCGGGCCGCTATGCACCGAATCACTTGGAGGATGGACGAGAAGGCTAACGGATGAGGTGGTTAGAATGGCGGAATGAGGGTCGTGAGCACCTCTTCGCTACGCATGCCACTAGCAATTGCTAGTGCGGCGAGGGTGGATGGTGGTGGATGGAATATGGCGCAACTCAAGCAAAGAATGAAAACATACAAAATCACATAAACATGATTGTATAAAATCGTTTTACAAACTAAGCATACTTCATCAATTATAAATAAAGTTAAACACCAATATTCAGTAAGAAAGCAAGAACAAGTCAAGAGATCGACCGAATCCGAAGCCTTGCTGAGGATTCACGGTTGGAATCGTCGGGTTGTCATTCCACGTCCAAGCTCGGTCCTCAACTGCGTCCGGGATAGAGAAGGGCTGTCACCACCTTCCAATGGCCCGTCTTCTTCGTCTCACGACAGCAGACGAAGTTTGCTAGCTTTCCTTTGCTTGATGGCTATGGCGTCAAACCCTACTTGAAGCTCACGGATGAAGGAGAAGGCCGAGAGGAAGCTCCGGCTTGGATTTGGAGGTGAAAGCTTGCCCGGAGCACCTCCCTGGGGTGGAAGATGAAGGGGAACGACGGAGAAGGCGGAAAACGGCGGAGAAATGTCGAGCTCCGGATCCTCTTTCAAATTAGGGCGAGACCTACACTATTTATACAAAGCAGAAATGAACAATACGCACGATCACAGGCGTACGACCAGTGGTCGTTCGCACTATGTCCGGTGCTCGTGCGCACTGGCATGGAAGATCAGGAAGAAGAATTGGAATAACGTGCACGAGTAGTGGCGCACGACCAGTGGTCGTGCGCACTAAGTCCAATGGTCGTGCGATTACCCCAGACAGGACTCCAGAAAAGAGGAATCAGTGCACACGATCAGTGGCGCACGACCGGAGGTCGTGCGCATTATGTCCAGTGGTCGTGCGCTTACCCCAGGCTGATTCTGGAAAACGTAGAGTAGTGCGCACGATCAGGGGCGCACGACCAGTGGTCATGCGCATTATCTCCCATGATCGTGCGCAGTATTCCTATTTCACAACCATCCCGGAACATGCACACGACCCCTGTACCGATAGGAAAAACAAATCACTAATCTGTGCAGACATTCCAGACAATCACAAAAGGGAGTACAAACTATAAAAAATACAAAATACACAACCACGGGAATAAATGTGCACTTCCTATGGAAATAAAGATTAGATGAAATAGGAACGATAAAGAACTAAAAGTGAAGTGCAACCGTGTGAAAACTAGCCCAGATGAGTCCGAAAATAGGTATATAAAGTGGACTCATCACACCCCCAGACTTAACTGTTTGCGTGTCCCGAGCAAACAAAATCTAAGCAGATAGGGAAAATGATTTAGCTAACAAAGAAATTGAAAAACAAAGTACCATGCGAAGTCGCATGCTCGCGTGCGTAAAAATACAATAGAGAAAATTTCTAAGTATGCAGAATAGTTTATATTTTTCACAATGCATATCAAAATTTTATTACTACTCAAAAATAGAATCACGGTGAATCAACCGGTCACGCATAGGAAGAAAGTAGGCAGGCCACTAAGGTGAGCTTTGCCAAAGATCGGGGCTCAGGATCACCTCCAAAAGAATCCACCAATGTCGGGGACCATATGCTTGCCCTTTCACACTCTCTCCACGGCACTAGTTAGACTCAAGCGCAAATCCGTAGGACTTTAGTATAATCACGGGGCTTGGGTTATGGTGAGGTAAACAATGATAATAAGGAAGGCTACACACCTAACCCAAATGAGCTATCAAAGAAAGAATCCATCAGCTAACCAAAATAAATGCGGGTGCACCACACCCCCAGACTTAACTTTTAACAAATGGGTGTGTGCACCGCCTACTCCAAATATAATCACATTTCCATAAAGATTTTCAATTTAAACTTTTTCTTTTCACTTCTTTTTTTTTCTTTACAAATATTTTTCTCTTTTTTTTTCTTTTTCTTCATTTTATTTGCACAATTCAGCAGATATAAACTTGGGAGCACTTCCACATTTTCATAAATAATAACACCACATCACATCCAAACATGAAAATATAAAACACTAAACTCGACTTGGGTGTGCGACTAGGATATGCTATGGGGCTTTGGTGAATGAAGGTGGAGCTGAATCAAAAGAAGGGTAGGCACAACGGGGCTAGCGAGGACAAGATGTTAGGAATGGTACAAAGCTCAACCGGTCCAAAATGATGGCCTACATCACGCTTACGCTTGACTAACCATGCACCTATGCTTTGAGAGTAGCTTGGGGCAAGTTCTTAGCCACCGAGAAAGATAATCCTTCCTCCCGACTCGAGCAAAACGAGGCTAGTGGCGGCTACACACATCCCTACACTACCGTTTGATTCATACCGGATTCACCAACTTTTGAGTAGAATAAAAAGTCTTTACGTAAATAGAAAAATATAAAACTATAAGCATACATAAAAATTTAATCTACTCGAATTTCTACACGAGACGAGAGCCGTTGACTAGAAACACAACAAGGTCAACATTTTACTCTGTCTCACAATCCTAAGCCAACACCATAATTTTCCCAAATCTAACAAAAGAAACGAGTTTAACTCGCAGCACGCAAAAATCTAAGCACGCGCTCATGTGGGTGCAGTGGTGTGTAGTGCAATGAACAAATCAAAATAAAACTATAAAGGCTTCTAGTATGCACATGAAATGTGCGCGTGCAATAGGCAACAAATCTCTCCCCCATACTTAAACTAAACTACACAGCAGATTGTATAGAAATTAAAATCATAAAGAGCTAAGGGAAGAGGTTACCCAATGCTCAGCCAGTGAGCATACCAGAAGACGCGTGTAATCCTGAAGCAGGTCCGCCATACGAAGAATCACAACCCCGCCAATGCAATTTGCCATGAAAACCTGCAGGGGTGAGCTCCGCAAAACAAAAAGAAAAATAGAAAATACAAAGAAATGCTAAAACTAAGCTAGACATGAAAAATAAAAATGCAGGAAATAAAAGATAAGTACTGGGGTTATTGTCATCCCAACACGACTTATTAAATTCTAAACAGTTCTAGCTAATGGGCCTATGAAATAAAAAATGCACAGGTAACTGTTCCAATATCCGTTTCGGTAACGGGTACAGATACGGTGATAGAGCAGTTACCCCTGTACCTAAATAATAATACCTGCCCAACATAGGTAGAGGAAATATGAAGTAGGATGAGGAGGAGGCCTGGTCCTCACTCATCTCACCACAAAACAAATCCTTGCCTAGCAAGGTTTCGTCCACCACAAGTTCGCTAGGGGCGAAGGTGACGACAGGGGCTTCCACTGTGAAGGAGGTAGGAACCTCCTCACACAAGAGGACGCACTCGTCGACAGCCTGAGCGCAAGGCTCAACGTCAACCCAACTTACCTGTGGAGATTCAACCTACACAGGCTCAAATAAAGAAGAAGGATCAAGAAATAAAGGAGAAGAAGAACTAAAATAATCAGAAATAGGGGGAGTGTTCCCGGTCTCACTCCCAGCAGGATCCAAGCATAGATCACTGTCGTTATCATACGAGTAGTACCGAGGGGAATCCGAGAAGTCAAGGTTCGCGGTGGTAAGAGGAACGACCTCATCCAATAAGGAGGTACAAACCTCTGCATCGGAAAGAGGGTATTCCTCATCCCACCGGGGTGCGTAAAATTGTTCCGAAGATCCACTTTCTCCGTCGGAGATAGAGGAAACATCATCCCACTTCGGCGCAACCTCATGCACCGAATCATCAACAAATACGGCATCATCAACCGACTCAAACAAAAATGGAGTAGCACAATCCGACAAAAAATTGCAGAGGGGCTAGGCTGCTCTCAAAATCAAGCACTGAATGAGCAGGCCCTATCGCCAAATCATTCGCTGACGCCACCCCGTCGACGACCGGAACAATCTCATCGTCCCATACAGGAGCATCCATGAGTTCCTGCTCCTCTTTTTGTTGGCTAACACCAGAGTGATCATCGTCACTCAAGGAAAGCTCGTAAAAAGGGATCGAGGGACCCATGAAAGAGCTGTATGTGGCCAGAGATTCTTCAGTAATCTCAACGGGTAAAGAATAAGAAAAGTGCGTTATGTCAGTGTATGGGCTAGGCAACACCCTGGTAGGCCTGTCCACAACAGTCTTCCGCGAACGGGAGGTTGTTGTGCACATGCCCTTAGAGGGAGAAGGCTTGCACAAATGAGGGCAATCCTTCAACATGTGGCCCACACCTTGACATAACAAACACCGAATGCAATGCTCGGCATTCATAACAGCAATGGCATAGATGGATCAGCGCAAAGTGTCAAGGATACGACACTCAGCATCAGGATCCATCACGAACAAAAATAATTGCTGAAAAAGTGCTACACAGCTAAAATGAAAATAGCACGGATCTGCTATCTAAATCAAAAATCAGAAAAGGGTAAAAATAAATAAGCAAAATAAAAATTCTAATAACAAAAGCAAATAAAAAAAATGATATGCACAAATGGAAAAGGGCTTCAATCTATTATCTCCCTCTCCACAAACTCACATGACTGTGTTCCCCTACAATGGCGCCAAAAACTTGATGCTTAAGATCACGACAGTGAACCGGTCTCACAAGTAATATAAAATGGGGGTTTTCCCAAATATCGATCTCACAAGGCACACAGTAAGGTGGAGTTAATTTCGAGGAGGACTTGAGATTGAAGTCCTTAGGTCGGAGCTAACTAAGGGGAGGTTTTGATGTTTGAAGAAACAAAAAATAAAAGGCTAACAACTACTCCTATGCAACGCCGCTATGCGATGCTTCGCCAGGCGGGATGGAAGACTAGTCGGGCCGCTATACACCGAATCGCTAGGCGGATGGACGAGAAGGCTAGCGGATGAGGTGGTTAGAATGGCGGAATGAGGGTCGTGAGCACCTCTTCGCTACGCACGCCACTAGCAATTGCTAGAGCGGTGAGGGTGGATGGTGGTGGATGGAATATGGCACAACTCAAGCAAGTAACGAAAACATACAAAATCACATAGACATGATTGTATAAAATCGTTTTACAAACTAAGCATACTTCATCAAATATAAATAAAGTTAAACACCAATATTCAACAAGAAAGCAAGAACAAGTCAAGAGATCGACCAAATCCGAAGCCTTGCTGAGGATTCACGGTTGGAATCGTCGGGTTGTCATTCCGTGTCCAAGCTCGGTCCTCAACTGCGTCCGGGATAGAGAAGGGCTGTCACCACCTTCCAATGGCCCGTCTTCTTTGTCTCACGATAGCGGACGAAGTTTGCTAGCTTTCCTTTACTTGATGGCTATGGCGTCAAACCCTACTTGAAGCTCACGGATGAAGGAGAAGGCCGAGAGGAAGCTCCGGCTTAGATTTGGCGGTGAAAGCTTGCCCGGAGTACCTCCCTAGGGTGGAAGATGAAGGGGAATGGCGGAGAAGGCGGAAAACAGCGGAGAAATGTCGAGCTCCGGATCCTCTTTCGAATTAGGGCGAGACCTGCACTATTTATACAAAGCAGAAATGAACAATGCGCACGATCACAGGCGCACGATCACAGGCGCACGACCAGTGGTCGTGTGCACTATGTCCGGTGCTCGTGCGCACTGGCATGGAAGATCAGGAAGAAGAATTGGGATAACACGCACGAGTAGTGGCGCACGGCCAGTGGTCGTGCGCACTAAGTCCAATGGTCGTGCGATTACCCCAGACATGACTCCAGAAAAGAGGAATCAATGCACACGATCAGTGGCGCACGACCGGAGGTCGTGCGCATTATGTCCAGTGGTCGTGCGCTTACCCCAGGCTGATTCTGGAAAACGTAGAGTAGTGCGCACGATCAGGGGGCACGACCAGTGGTCGCGCGCATTATCTCCCATGATCGTGCGCAGTATTCCTGTTTCACAACCATCCCGGAACACGCACACGACCCCTGTACCGATAGGAAAAACAAATCACTAATCTGTGCAGACATTCCATACAATCACAAAAGGGAGTACAAACTATAAAAATAACAAAATACACAACCACGGGCATAAATGTGCACTTCCTATGGAAATAAAGATTAGATGAAATAGGAACGATAAAGAACTAAAAGTGAAGTGCAACCGCGTGAAAACTAGCCCAGATGAGTCCCAAAATAGGTATATAAAGTGGACTCATCAACATGCTTCTATATTTGGACTATATACATAGAACTGCTAGTATAGATTTACTGCTTACATTCATACTTGGTAGCATACATTCCTTGTCACCTGCTTCCCTTTTTGTTACCCCTTGTTGTCCTCCGCTTCGTCCTCCCGCACGGTGCCTAGGAGTTGCGGGGCGAGGTGCGGAGGAAACGACTTAGCCTTTTTGAATAATGGTCGGTGACCAAACTATTTTTAGGAGCTCGAGGAGATGGATCACCAACACGACCGACAGGACGAGGTGACAAGACGTGAGGAGTTGATACCACCACCACCTACTTCGTCTACTGTAGAGTTTCCTCAAGTGGGACAAGTACGAGGATAGTTTTGCTTCTGCAATTTATTGTGTGAGGAGAGTTGATATTCATGCCAGGGCATAAGTCCTTTTTAATCTTCTTATTATTTCTACTCATTGTGGACTGGATGTACTTTCATTTCATTATATGATATATACTGTGACTGTGGACTGGTTTGTAGTTCATTTCTAAATTACTGCTATTCTTCTGTTTCTCATATTGGCCTATAGTTTTTATTTTATGATCGTGCTAGCCGGTAGGATCGGCGTCTTGCGGTGTCGTCTAACCCGTGCGTTAGAGTCACCGTAAGGCGGTGGTTCTGGGCATAAGACCGGGAGCCTCCTTGGTAAGGGGAGGGGTCTTACATCAACTCCTCACATTATTACTTACTGCGATCGGTACACTTGTCGTCGCAACAAGTTTTTGGCGCTGTTGCCGGGGAGTGCAACCGTTGTGTGTATTTTTCTTTTGAAAAACTTTTGCAAGTGCTTTTGGTATTTTTGAAAGAATTTTTTTTATGTTGTTTGACAGATCCCAACTCACGTGAAAGGGTTGAAGATCTTGTGGTTGAGCTAGAAACTACACGTGTAACATCCCATTTCCAACTAGACCCCTAAGAGTGGTTTTGGCCATAACTAGGTCATGACAAAACCCTAGGAAGCCAGAAATGGGCCAAGAGATAAAAGGCTAAGGTGAGGATCACCATGGTCTGCCTATGGCACAACCTCATCACCAAACATAGGGTTTGACCTTAGGGTTTAACCATGACTCCATGACCCCACCACAACATCACTAACCCATTAGAGGGTCCACTAGAGCCTTAAGGGTCCATTGGAGTCAACCCCAAGTTGCCAATTTGACATAGGACCACCATAGGCCTAAATAGGGCAAGGTGCCCTAATCAAGGGCAGTTGACCTCTAATGTGCCCAAACAACCTTACTCAGGGCTTCCTAAACCTAAAGTGAGGTCAATGGGTTACTAGGGACCCATTGGAGTCAAACCTAGTGACTAAGTTGACCCAAGTCAACTCAAGCCCCAAAGTGGTCAAAGTGCCCTTACCAAGGGTCAAGTGACCTCCAAGGTGCCAAGTTAAACCTACCCAACCCTACATAGACCTTAGGGGAGGCCAATGGGTCACCAAGGACCCATTAGGGTCAACCCAAATGATCAAATTGAACCGAGTCAACCCTAGCCTAAGCCAAGTCAAACCTAGCCCAAATGGGCTAACCCAAGCTCAAGCCATTTTTCCCTTAGGCTAACCTCACTTTTCATAACTATTATGATTAAGTGGGCTGCACATATCCTATGGAGTTGACCAGTCAACATGGATGACTAGGAGAGAGAAAGGAGCTTCCTTTCATGAAAATGGTGGAGAGAGAGAATTGGGGGAGAGGAAGGGATGGGTGGGAACCCGCCAAAGGAGGTCAACAACCATCCTTTATGGCTGTAATCAACTCCTCTAGGGAATAGGAGTTGATTCCAGCCGTTTCCTGACCACCAAGAGGTAGGTTCAGCCCCCTCCCCCCCACTCAACCCGAGCCACACCTTTAATGGTGTTTGATGGGCATTGAAGAACCAGTCGCCCCCCTCCCCAATTGACCATTTAAACATCATCAGTGGGCAGAGGGGAGCATTTTCGAACTCTTACCTGGAAGGAACAAGCCGAACCACTATGCTATTGCAGAAGGCGAGCACCGCCGCCGTCGACCATGGTATCCCGTCGTTCCTCCCGCATTCAGGCCGCCAGAAAGGTCCTCCCCCTCTCCTTACTTCATGGGTAGATCTTAGGGCTAAATAGGTTCAAGGTTCTAGCTCAATTGAGCCTGATCCATGTTTCGATTTCCTAGTTTTCCAAGGAAATTCTTCTTATCTGGATCGCCGGAAACGGCCCCTCCGGCGGCCATGCCGCCGGCTGAGGGTAACCACCACATCCACGAAGGGAGTGGTGGCGGTTGCCGGCCGGCGAAGTGGACGGGTGGCCGGGAAATAAGCTCGCAAGGAGGCCCAGGATGGGGACATCGTGGTCGTCGGCTCAAGGAGGAAGACGACTCGGCTACCCTTGGATTGCGCCAAGATTCGTGCGGCGCCTTTGATAAGAATCTGATTATTTTGATTTAATTTCATTTCTGTCACATTATTTACAGTAAATGGTTTTAATTTTTAAAAATACTTAGGTCCATCTGGTAGGAAAACTTTCAATATGACAGTAGTAGCCCTATGAGTCTACTTTAATCTAAAATTGATTTGGACCAATTTGGCCATATGGTTGGACCAAGGCACCCATTTTCGTGGGACATATACTTAGGGCTGTCCTGAGATTCAAATGGATGCCCACCCTTCATCCCTTGTCCAAATGGGCTGAAATTTGGAGAGGGGATCATTCTTAACTATACCTAGGGTCTTTCCAAAATTTGGATTTTCTTTGGAGAAACTTTGCCTAAAGTTTTTACTTTTATTTATTAATGCTAGGGTATTTTAATTAAGTGGTCTAATGAACTCCAAACCCTCCCAAATCTTGGAGAGTTGTCCCTGGCATCAATACCTAGCTCTGTACAAAATTTCAACTCATTTGGATGTGTTATGGTTAGGGAATCACCAAACCCTAGTTTGGCCTTAAGGAGGTGTTTTTGATTAAAAGTGCACCATGGGCTTAGGGTGGCCACCTCCCCTCAACAGAGGCTGAGGTTTTGGACACTGACTTAGTATGGCCAATGTCACCATCTTAAGGAAAATGAGGTAATTTAGGCTTGATTTACCCTAGGGTTCAACCTCAAACCCTAAGGAAGGACTTTTGGGGGTTGTGAAGGACATGGGGGCTAATGCCTTTGTATGACCTTGAAAACTCAGTAGAATTGAAGGTAGTGTAACCTAATTTCTCTGAAAGGAATCGTAGAGGAGTTGGAGGAAGGTAGACACCTCAAAACCCTAACCCTAGTTTTAGGGTAGAAGCACAATTTTGTAAATTCAGCCACTAAGCCTTATTTAAAGGTTGTGAAACTTGGGTAGAGTAAGTTTTAGACCATCTAGAACCCCTAGTAATTTTATTAAAATTTTATGGATTATATGTTTAGTACTTTATTTGTTAAATATCAATAGGCCCAAAATGATATTTTAATTAATTTGATTATTCTGGTCATTTGAAACTGATGAAACTTGATTAGTAGATGATCTAGGTCTAAGTGAATATCCCTGAATTTTGTTACAATTTTTAATTGAAGATATTTAGTACTTCCTTCACTAGTTTGAAAAGAGACTTTGGTGGTATAAAATTATTTATAGATGATATATCTGTTACAAAAATCATGAGACTTAGGTACTGATGATTTCATGCCAAAATATGGTTGTAGGAATTTATTCATAATTTTTAGAGAGTTGATTACAGTACTTTCTTTACAAGTCCATAATTTGGAGATTTTTGATAATTAATTTATTCAGAGAATAATACTTGCTGAAAAATTATGAAACTTGGCCAATGCTACCTTTAAGGTGTTTCTGCATAGTATAATTAATTTATAATTTTTAGATGAATATTTTCTGTACTTGATTCATAAACAACAGAAGATAGTAAATATTGCTAAAATAGTTTAAGTGCCCTTTTTATGATAGAAAAATTGTGATACTTTGTATTTACCATATTGAGATAACCTAATATTTATCATAATTTTGTTAGGCATCTTGCATGAGTACTTAGGGTAGTTCATGTTCAAACTGGTAGCCTTTGGAAGCTTTAAGGAAATTAATTAAGTGCCAGATAAATTAGGAAAATTATAATTTCCTGGATTTAGTCTATTTGTGTCATGATAAGTCTCTAACAAATAAGGTAGGCCATTTGGATGAGTATTTGGATTATCTCCTGTCCGGTCCGACATATAGCCTAGGATGGTCTGCATTTGGCAAGATAGGTAAATTGCAATAAGATACGATGAGACATGGTGTAGGAGTTAGTCATTTTGGATAGATGCGGATGAGTTCACCATAGAAGGATAGTAAGAGTGGTGAGAAATTAGTTTGGCTAAAGTTTAGAGGCGCTTGGGTTCGACGAAAGATCGTCTTCCCCGAGATGAGGTAGAGTCAAATCACCCTAGGATTAGCCTATTGTAATATGAGAAGGTAATGGGTAATGGAATCAACCAATAATAATAAAAAGTACCTTGCGAAAGGGAACGCTGGGCGTAAACCCAACATAGTTCCTAGTGCCACTTGAGAGCCTTTCATAGGGAATAGCGGGGGCAGTCCTGGCTTAACGTAAATTGTATTAACAAGCTGAAAAGAGTAACTTAGTAATTAGGGTTGCACATTTCACAACACAGATTGCACAGGAAGATAGTTTGGAGCTTCGGCTTGGATAGTTAAGAGACGGACGTTTTGGTCCGGGGAGTTTCAGCTCGATTATTTGAGACGGACATTTTGGTCCGAAGAGCTTCGGCTCGGTTTTGAATACGATAAATTTGCATGCGCATGAAAAGAAAGAAAATTAAGGTGGTGGGTCTTCGGTATTGGAGGGTCGTTGTACCGATGCCAATACGCTGACTAGACAAGTGTGGTAAGCACTTCGTCAACAGAACTCCGGTGCGCCAGCCGACAAGAGTACGCAGGGGTCCGCTTCGTGCACCAAACGTTGAGCCATACGATAGGTCTGACCGGTAGTGATTTACTAGTTTAGAGGTGGGTGATGCCCAACCCACCTCTTCCGTCTGCCACTACGGAGGTATCCTGGGAGGTTACGGCTCCAAAAAGGGGGAACTAAAGGTCAGTGTGCACAAAGTCGGGTGTGTGTGTTGCATTTGCATGATCCATCATACCCACTAGCATGTCATAGCATAATCGATTTATTTAACCCCTGACACCTAAGGTATAAGTGGAATGTGATGCTTATACATTAGGACTTGCAAAACGACCCCTTGGTCTATAAGCTTGTGTGGGCAAGTTTATAAATTAAGATCAATTTTGATATATATTTACTGTTGTTTGATAACCGACACCACAACGTATAAATTGGTATGTGACTTTTTATACGATGGGAGCCTTGCAGAAGACCCCTTGGCTTATGTGTTCTCACATAAGTGAAGGTTTCTTTTCATATTTCATCTTATTATCAATATCTATTATAGAATTTCTAGTATAGGTCCGCTGCCATCTATTTTTGATTATTCTCCACCATCAAGTCCTCCCCTTTCTTCCTCTCCGCTCGGTGCCTAGGAGCCATGGGGGAAGGGGTGGGGGATGATAGGGCTTAGTCTTTTAGAATAATGGTTTTTGAACCGCATCATTTTAGGGAATCGTGGAGCCCAGCACGGGGGAGCAGCCCCAGAGACCGGTGCGCTTGGAGATGGGGCAGTCTAGCTCCGGAGTTCATACATACGGGACCGTGAGTCTCGACCTTGAGTAGATGTTCTGTTTTTTGCTTCTGCATGAGTGATTTGTAGTGAGGACATGATGTACCGGGCATAAGCCTGTATTTTAGTACTCTGATATATTATTTTTTGGACACTCCCATCGTGGAGATATATTAACTCTGATGTGATTATATTTTGTGGACTTCTGGTTAGAGTTTTACCACTCTTGTGCTTACTCTACTTGTGTTGCTTTTTTGTGATCGAATCGGCCGGCAGAATCGACAATTTATAGTGATGACCCTTTAGGGCGTGAAGGAGTTACCGCAAAAGGCGGTTCTGGGCCTAAGACCCCGGTGTTTTAAAAGAAAAAAGGGGTCTTACAAGTGGTATCAGAGGAGATCTCGATCAAAAAGTAACAGTCCACAACCCCTGGGTCACCCCCGCGTGAGTTTAGTTTGGGGACAAACTAAGCAGCAGAAGCAGTGGTGTGCCCATATGAGGGATCACATGTAAATTGTCCACTTCTTATTAAGTATTGAGTCGATTACCTACTAATGTATTTCGTTTTGCAGCCCTCAGCTCAACCCACCCCACAAGGCGGAGCTCAGCAGACTCCGGACGTTATACTACCTCCCCCGGTCCCCACTCCATTCCTACAGTCGGAGATGGGACAAACTCTGACAGCCATTTTGGAAGCTTTTAGGGCCCAACAGGTTCCGTCTCCGCAGCCGAACCCGGGGGCCAACTGGTTGAGCATCTTCCGACGACTTACTCCTCCATCCTACTTGGGGACAGAGTTGGCAGTTCAGACGGAAGAGTGCCTGGATATTATGTACGAAATGCTGACCTGGATACGGTGCCCCTTGGAGGAGAGGGTGGCTTTGGTGGTATCTTGCCTGGAGTCCCATGCCAAGAGGTGGTGGAATACGCTGCTGGACACGACGTTTGCTGATAGGGAGGTTGCGGAAATTACCTGGGAAGAGTTCAGGGCCACGCTGCTGGAGCATTTTGTTCCGCAGTCAGCCAGGGATGAGTTGGAGGAGCGGTTCTTACATCTAAAGCAGGGCACCAGGACGGTGGTGGAGTACCATCAGGAGTTCGACCATTTGGCTCGATATGTAGGTTCTTACCAGCTGGATGGAGCAGGATACACCAAGAGGTTCTATAAGGGTCTGAAAGAGGAGTTGAGGGAGGCCTTGTTGTTTGTATCCGACGGGCCTATCTCCCAGATTTTGGACATGGCAAAGAGGATTGAGGCTGATTGGCACACCACTTGGGGTCGGAAGCGTCAAGCAGAGGATCAGGGCCGGAGAGCCAGAAATGATCAGCGGCGAGGTGCTATACCATATGGGAGAAGCACAGAGGACCAGCCTCGTCAGGAAGTGAGGCAGGAGCTGATGGATCAGGTGATATTGGCCCCTCAACCTCTTCGGATGCAGGAGATGTCGAGACCCGGGGGTATGGCGTATCCCCCACCAGAGTGCTTCCATTATCATCAAGTTGGACACCTCCGGAGAAACTGCCCCATGAGGGGGGCACCACCTCCAACACCATAAGGTGGCCCACCTGCTCAGCATTTTGGAGGCCGAGGACGCGACCGAGGACGTGGTTACCAGGGAGGGGATCGTCGACAAGAAAGGGAGTAGGTGTATGCTTTGGACCTAGCACAACCTCGGAACCCAGAGCAGGTCATAGAAGGTACGCCAAGTTATTTAAATTGTTTAAATAGAGTTCCCTTTCTTAATTGGCCAACAAGTAGAACTGCCCTAAGTAGAATAAATAGGAAAGAAAACTCGTTATAAAATACTAAGACATTTAACCATCCCAGGTATAGTCTTCATCAGCGGCAAGCCCTCCTACACTCTGTTCGACACGGGTGCCTCGCACTCGTTTGTGTCGGAGGCCTTTCTAGAAGGGCTGGAAGGAGTGGAGCGGTTCACAGGTCTGATGAGGAGGGTGCGTCTACCCGATGGATCGTAGATACTCACCTCTGCCAACTGCAACATGGAGGCAGAGATTGGAGGAAAGTCATTCGAAGTATCGGCAACGATCCTAAGGATTCCAGTCTTCGAGCTGATCCTGGGCATGATTTGGTTACACTGGAACCATGCCCAGATTGATTGTCAAGCACAGAGGATCACCGTGAGGCACGGGGACTCTGTCATTATCATCGAAGGTATAATACCTGCCTCTCGTATACCCTTATCTTCAATACATGCCGTTAAGGCCTATTTACAGGGGGAGGAGGTCTACGAGGTGCTGTTTGAAATGGAGGAGGCCACGGATTCTATATCGGATATCCTGGCAGTGCAGGATTTTGCGGACGTCTTCCCAGAAAAATTACCAGGATTACCCCCGCACATGGAGCAGGATTTCCAAATACTGCTGGTGCCGGGGGCCAAGCCGGCATCTAAGGCCCCTTACCGGATGGCCCCAAGGGAATTGACAGAGTTTCGAAGCCAGCTTCTGGAGCTATTGGAAGCCGGATTTGTCCGACCAAGCTCTTCACCATGGGGAGCTCTGGTATTGTTCGTCAAAAAGAAAGACGGGACACTCAGGTTATGCATCGACTACCGAGCACTAAATCGGCTGACGGTCCGAAATAACTATCCACTGTCAAGGATAGACGAGCTGTTCGACCAGCTGCTGGGGGCGCAGTTCTTTTCAAAATTAGATTTGAGGTCGGGCTACTACCAGCTTCGGATTCGAGAGGAGGATATTCAAAAGACTACTTTTAGTAGCAGATATGGATTGTTTGAGTTTACGGTGATGCCCTTCGTGTTCACGAATGCACCATCAGCATTCATGACCTTCATGAACCAGGTTTTCAAGGAGTATCTAGATGTGTTTGTCATTTTATTTATCAATGACATCTTCATCTACTCGAGAACGGAGGAGGAGCACACTCGCCATCTGGCACTGACCCTACAGAGACTGCGGGAGAATCATTTATACGCAAAGTTCAGCAAATGTCAGTTCTGGTTGAAGGAGGTGGGCTTCTTAGGCCATATTAACAGTTGAGCCGGGTTGACAGTGGATCCGGAAAAGATTCAGGTAGTTCGGGATTGGCCGCAGTTGAAAGCAGAAACCGACGTATGAAGTTTCCTTGGACTTGTCGATTATTACCGGAAGTTCGTGGAGGGATTCTCTCGAATCACCCTCCCACTGACATCTTGACGAAGGAGGTACCTTTCGTGTGGACCCCGCAGTGCCAGGTGGCTTTCCAGGAGCTAAAGGATCGACTCACCTCGGCTCCCATACTTGCTCTCCCCTCGGGGAGAGAAGGATTTCAGGTCTACATCAACGCTTCCTACCAGGGTATGGGATCTGTACTGATGCAGAAGGGTCATGTGATTGCGTATGCATCTCGCTAATTGAAGAAGCACGAACAGAACTATGCGGTGCACGACCTTGAGATGGGGGCGGTCGTTTTTGCTTTGAAGGTATGGCTCCACTATCTTTATGGAGTCCACTGCGACATCTACTCCGACCACAAGAACATGAAATACGTGGACATGCAAAAGGAACTGAACATCAGGCAGAGGCGCTGGGTGGAGTTCTTAGCGGATTACAAGTATGAGATGCACTACCATCCAGGGAAGGCAAACGTGGTGGCCGACGCGTTGAGTCAGAGAGCTGCCACTTCCGAAGTCGGGCCCCAGGTTATGTCTATGGAGCTAGTGTGGAGATTGGAGGATATGCACATCACACTGGTGTCATCCGAGGACCCTGAGCTTTACATGGAGTATTTAGCTGCGATGAGTGCTATAGACGATATCCGTGACCGAGTCAGAGATGGGCAGAGGCGAGATGCCAAATTGGAGCCGATATTCTGGGCCTTGGAGAACGGTGCGACAGGGGATTACACGATGAGGGACGACATGGTATGCTTTAGAGGTCGTATTTATATACCGGAAGGAGGCCAGGTCCGGGAAGATATCATCGTGGAGGCCCACCACAGCAGATACTCGGTGCACCCGGGGATCACAAAGATTACTGCGGACTTGAAGAAGACTATGTACTGGCCAGGCGTGAAGAAGGATATCACTCAGTTTGTGACCCACTGCGAAGCATGCCAGCTAGTGAAGGTGGAGTGCAAAAACCCCGTAGGATTGTTTAACCACTCCCGATACCGGAGTGGAAGTTTGAAGACATCGCGATGGACTTTATTCATGGACTTCCCCGATCACGGACGGGAAACATCTCGATTTGGGTCATCGTTGATCGGTTGACGAAGGTGGCCAGATTCATTCAGATCAGGAAGGATGACTCTGTGGGAGTATTAGTGCGGAGATTTGTGGAGCAGTTCGTTCGATATCACAGGGTGCCCAAGACGATCGTGTCGGATCGGGATGGCCGGTTCACTTCCAGGGAGTGGAGATCCGTGCATGCTTACTTAGGCACGCGATTGACCTTCAGCACCGTATTCCATCCCCAGACGGATGGGCAGACGTAACGCACCAATCGGACGCTGGAAGATCTTTTGAGACTATGCATTTTGGACCGCGGGGAACCGTGGGAGAAGCTCTTCCCCCTGGTCGAGTTCTCCTACAACAACAGCTACCAGTCCAACATCAGGATGGCGCCATACAAAGCCTTGTATGGAAGTAAATGCATGACCCCACTTTCTTGGATTCAGGACGAGGATCCGAAGTTGTTGGGATCGGATTTTGTTGAAGACACCGAGGCTCAGGTGAGGCTGATCAGAGATAGGATGTTAGAGGCACAGAGTAGACAGGCTAAGTACTATGACGTCCGACATCGTCAGGTGGAGTTTCAGGTGGGGGACCGAGTGTTTCTGAAGATCCGGCCAATGCACGGAGTTTCATGTGTGCGTGGTCGGAAGAAGAATCTCAGCCCTAGGTATATGGGCCCTTACAGGATCCTGGAGCGGATCGGACCCCTAGCTTACAGGCTGGAGTTGCCACCGGAGCTGGCAACCTTGCATGATGTGTTACACATTTTCTCGCTCAAGAGGGCTCTACTACGCCCGGAGCAGCAGATTTCGACCACAGATGGACCGGTAGCTTCAGACCGGTCAGTTCACTTAGAGCCAGTTCGGATCGACAACAGAGGAGTACGGATCTTGGGTCGCAAGATGGTTCCGTTAGTCAAAGTTCTGTGGAGGAACCACGGCCAGGAGGAGCATACCTGGGAACCACAGGACCTGATGCGACAAAAGTACCCAGAGCTGTTTAGTCAGGTATACCTCACAACCCCTGAAGATGTTTAATTTATTTTCCTGCTTTAAACTAGGAAGGCTGCTCTAAGATGAGTAGAGGCTAATCTTTTGTTTATTGGGATCTTGGTTTGCCAATTAGGTGAATTGTTCATAGATTTAGGTTTCCCTTAAACCTAATTTAGCAAACATGGCGTCGTGATGAGATGTTACAAGTCTCTTTTCTTCAATAAAAATTCCCGTAGGCTTAAACTTAATTTCGGGGACGAAATCTTTGTTTTGTTTATTGGGATTTGTAACATCCCATTTCCAACTAGACCCTAAGAGTGGTTTTGGCCATGACTAGATCATGACAAAACCCTAGGAAGCCAGAAATGGGCCAAGAGATAGAAGGCTAAGGTGAGGATCACCATGGTCTGCCTATGGCACAACCTCATCACCAAACCTAGGGTTTGACCTTAGGGATTAACCATGACTCCATGACCCCACCACAACATCACTAACCCATTAGAGGGTTCATTAGAGCCTTAAGGGTCCATTGGAGTCAACCCTAAGTGGCCAATTTGATCTAGGACCACCATAGGCCTAAATAGGGCAAGATGCCCTAATCAAGGGCAGTTGACCTCTAATGTGCCCAACCAACCTTACTCAGGGCTTCCTAAACCTAAAGTGAGGTCAATTGGTCACTAGGAACCCATTGGAGTCAAACCTAGAGGCTAAGTTGACCCAAGTCAACTCAAGCTCCAAAGTGGTCAAAGTGCCCTTACCAAGGGTCAAGTGACCTCCAAAGTGCCAAGTTAACCCTACCCAACCCTACATAGACCTTAGGGGAGACCAATGGGTCACCAAGGACCCATTAGGGTAAACCCAAATCATCAAATTGACCCAACTCAACCCTAGCCTAAGCCAAGTCAAACCTAGCCCAAATGGGCTAACCCAAGCTCAAGCCATTTTTCCCTTAGGCTAACCTAACCTTTCATAATTATTATGATTATGTGGGCTGCACATATCCTATGGAGTTGACCAGTCAACATAGGTGACTAGGAGAGAGAAAGGATCTTCGTTTCATGAAAATGGTGGAGAGAGAGAATTGGGGGAGAGGAAGGGATGGGTGGGAACCGACCAAAGGAGGTCAACAGCCATCCTTTATGGCTGCAATCAACTCCTCTAGGGAATAGGAGTTGATTCCAGCCATTTCTCAGCCACTAAGAGGTAGGTTCAGCACCCCCCCCCAATCAACCCGAGCCACACCTTTAATGGAGTTTGATGGGCATTGAAGAACCAGCCGCCCCTCCCCAATTGACCATTTAAGCATCATCAGTGGGCAGAGGGGAGCATTTTCGAACTCTTACATGGAAGGAACAAGCTGTCCCACTATGCTGTTGCAGAAGCCGAGCGTCGCCGCCGTTGACCATGGCATCCGCCGTTCCTCCCGCATTCAGGCCGCCAGAAAGGTCCTCCCCCTCTCCATACTTCATGGGTATATCTTAGGGCTAATTAGTTTCACGGTTCGGGCTCAATTAAGCCCGATCCATATTTTGATTTCCTTGTTTTTCCAAGGAAATTCTTCTTACCGGGATCGCCGGAAACGGACACTCTGGCGTCCGTGCCGCCGGCTGAGGGTAGCCACCACATCCACCAAGGGAGTGGTGGCGGTGGTCGGCCGGGGAAGTGGACGGGTGGCCGGGAAATCAGCCCGAAAGGCGTCCCAGGATGGGGACATCGTGGCCGTCGGCTCAAGGAGGAAGACGACTCGTTTGCCCTTGGATTGCGCCAAGATTCGTGCGGCGCCTTTGATAAGAATCTGATTATTTTGATTTAATTTCATTTTTGTCACATTATTTACAGTAAATGATTTTAATTTTTAAAAATACTTAGGGACACCTGGTGGGAAAACTGTCAATATGAATGTTATATCCCTATGGGTCTACTTTAATTGAAAATTGATTTGGACCAATTTGGCCCTATGATTGGACCAGGGAACCCATTTTCGTGGGACCTATACTTAGGGCTGTCCTGAGATTCAAATGGATGCCCACCCTTCATCCCTTGTCCACATGGGCTGAAATTTGGACAGGGGATCAGTCTAAACTATACCTAGGGTCTGTCCAAAATTGGGATTTTCTTTGGAGACACTTTGCCTAAAGTTTTTTTACTTTTATTTAATAATGCTAGGGTATTTTAATTAAGTGGCCTAATGACCTCCAAACACTCCCAAATTTTGGTGAGTGGTCCCTGGCATCAATACCTAGCTTTGTACAAAATTTCAACTCATTTGGATGGGTTATGGTTAGGGAATCACCAAACCCTAGTTTGGCCTTAAGGAGGTGTTTTTGATTAAAAGTGCACCATGGGCTTAGGGTGGGCACCTCCCCTCAACAGAGGCTGATGTTTTGGACACTGACTTAGTATGGCCAATGTCACCCTCTTAAGGAAACTGGGGTGATTTAGGCTTGATTTACCCTAGGGTTCAACCTCAAACCTTAAGGAAGGACTTTTGGGGGTTGTGAAGGACATGAGGGCTAATGCCTTTGTATGACCTTGAAAACTCAGCAGTATTGAAGGTAGTGTAACCTAAGTTCTCTGGAAGGAATCTTAGAGGACTTGGAGGAAGGTAGACACCTCAAAACCCTAACCCTAGTTTTAGGGTAGAAGCACAATTTTGTAAATTCAGCCAATAAACCTTATTTAAAGGTTGTGAAACTTGGCTAGAGTAAGTTTTAGACCATCTAGAACCCATAGTAATTTTATTAGAATTTTATGGATTATATTTCTGGTACTTTATTTGTTAAATATCAATAGGCGCAAAATGATGTTTTAATTAATTTGATTATTCTGTTTATTTGAAACTGATGAAACTTGGTCAGTAGATGATCTTGGTCTAAGTGAATATCCCTGAATTTTGTTACAATTTTTAATTGATGATATTTAGTACTTCCTTCACTAGTTTCAAAAAGGGGCTTTGGTGGTATAAAATTATTTATAGATGATATATCTGTTTAAAAATCATGAGACTTAGGTACTGATGATTTCAGGAAAACGTATACTTGTAGGAATTTATTCATAATTTGTAGAGGGTTGATTACAATACTTTCTTTACAAGTCCATAATGTGGAGATTTTTGATAATTAATTTAGTCAGAGATTAATAATTGCTGAAAAATTATGAAACTTGGTCAATGTTACCTTTAAGGTTGTATCTGCATTGTATAATTAATTTATAATTTTTGGATGGATATTTTCTGTACTTGATTCATAAATAATGGAAGATAGTAAATATTGCTAAAATAGTTTTAGTGTCCTTTTGATGATAGAAAAATTGTGATACTTTGGATTTACCATATTGAGATAACCTAATATTTATCATAATTTTGTTAGGCATCTTGCATGAGTACTTAGGGTAGTTCATGTTCAAACTGGTAGCCTTTGGAAGCTTTAAGAAAATTAATTAAATGCCAGATAAATTAGGAAAATTATAATTTCCTGAATTTAGTCTATTTGTGTCATGATAAGTCTCCAGTAAATAAGGTAGGCCATTTGGATGAGTATTTGGATTATCTCCTGTCCGGTCCGACATATAGCCTAGGATGGTCTACATTTGACAAGATGGGTAAATTGCAATAAGATACGATGGGATATGTTGTAGGAGTTAGTCATTTTGGATAGATGTGGATGAGTTCACCATAGAAGGATAGGAAGAGTGGTGAGAAATTGGTTTGGCTAGAGTTTAGAGGCGCTCGGGTTCGACGAAAGATCGTCTTCCCCGAGGTGAGGTAGAGTCAAATCACCCTAGGATTAGCCTATTGTAATATGAGAAGGTAATGGGTAAGAGAATCAACCAATAATAATAAGTACCTTACGAAAGGGAATGATGGGCGTAAACCCAACATAGTTCCTTGTGCCCCTTGAGAGCCCTTCACAGGGAATACCGGGGGCAGTCCTAGGTTAACGTAAATTGTATTAACAAGCTGAAAAGAGTAACTTAGTAATTAGGGTTGCACATTTCACGAACACAGATAGAACAAGAAGATAGTTGGGAGCTTTGGCTTGGATAGTTAAGAGACGGACGTTTTGGTCCGGGGAGTTTCGACTCGATTGTTTGAGACGGACATTTTGGTCCGGGGAGCTTCGGCTCGATTTTGAATACGATAAATTTGCATGTGCATGAAAGGAAAAAAATTAAGGTGGTGGGTCTTCTGTATTGGAGGGTCGATGCACCGACGCCAATACGCTGACTCGGCAAGTGTGGTTAGCACTTCGCCAACAGAAGTCTGGTGCGCCAGCCGGCGAGAGTACGTAGGAGTCTGCTTCGTGCACCAAGCGTTGAGGCGTATGATAGTTCTGACCTGTAGTGCTTTACTAGTTTAGAGATGGGCGAGGCCCAACCCACCGCTTCCGTCTGCCACTACGGAGGTATCCTGGGAGGTTACGGCTCCAGAAAGGGGGAATTAAAGGTCTGTGTGCATAGAGTCGGGTGTGTATGTTGCATTTGCATGATACATCATACCCACTATCATGTCATAGCATAATCGATTTATTTAACCCCTGACAACTAAGGTATAAGTGGAATGGGAAGCTTATATATTAGGACTTGCAAAACGACCCCTTGGTCTATAAGCTTGTTTGGGCAAGTTTATAAATTAAGGTCAATTTTGATATATATTTACTGCTGTTTGATAACCGACACCCCAACGTATAAATTGATATGAGACTTTTTATACGATGGGATCCTTGCAGAGGACCCCTTAGCTTATGTGTTCTCACATAAGTGAAGGTTACTTTTCATATTTCATCTTATTGTCAATATCTATTATAAAATTGCTAGTATAGGTCTGCTGCCATCTGTTTTTGATTATTCTCCACCTTCAAGTCCTCCCCTTTCTTCCTCTCCGCTCGGTGCCTAGGAGCCATGGGGGAAGGGGTGGGGGATGATAGGGCTTAGTATTTTAGACTAACGGTTTTCGAACCGCATCATTTTAGGGAATCGTGGAGCCCAGCACGGGGGAGTAGCCCCAGAGACCGGAGCGCTTGGAGATGGGGCAGTCTAGCTTCGCAATTCATACAGCCGGGACCGTAAGTCTCGACCTTGAGTAGATGTTCTATTTTTGCTTCCGCATAAGTGATTTGTAGTGAGGACATGATGTACTAGGCATAAGCCCGTATTTTAGTACTCTGATATATTATTTTGTGGACACTCCCTTCGTGGAGATATATTTACTCTGATGTGATTATATTTTGTGGACTTCTGGTTAGAGTTTTACCACTCTTGTTCTTACTCTACTTGTGTTGCTTTTCTGTGATCGAATCGGCCGGCAGAATCGGCAATTTGTGGTGATGACCCTTCAGGGCGTGAAGGAGTCACCGCAAAACGGCGGTTCTGGGCCTAAGACCCCGGTGTTTTAAAAGAAAAAAAATGGGGTCTTACAAGTGGTATTAGAGGAGACCTCGATCGAAAAGTAACAGTCCACAACCCCTGGGTAACCCCCGCGCGAGTTTAGTTTGGGGACAAACTAAGCAGCGGAAGCAGTGGTGTGCCCATATGAGGGATCACATGTAAATTGTCGACTTCTTATTAAGTATTGAGTCGATTACCTACTAATGTAGTTCGTTTTGCAGCCCCCAGCTCAGCCCACCCCACAAGGCGGAGCTCAGCAGACTCCGGACGTTGTACCACCTCCCCCGATCCCCACTCCATTCCTACAGTCGGAGATGAGACAAACTCTAACAACTATTTTGGAAGCTTTTAGGGCCCAATAGGTTCCGGCTCCGCAGCCGAAACCGGGGGGCAACTAGTTGAGCATCTTCCGAGGACTTTCTCCCCCATCCTACTTGGGGACAGAGTCGGTAGTTCAGATGGAAGAGTTGCTAGATATTATGTATGAAATGCTGACCGGGATACGGTGCCCCTGGGAGGAGAGGGTGGCTTTGGTGGTATCTTGCCTGGAGTCCCATGTCAAGAGGTGGTGCAAGATGCTGCTCGACACAACGTTTGCCTATAGGGAGGTTGCAGAAATTACCTGGGAAGAGTTCAGGGACACGCTGCTGGAGCATTTTGTTCCGCAGTCGGCCAGGGATGAGTTGGAGGAGCGGTTCTTACAGCTGAAGCAGGGCACCAAGACGGTGGTTGAGTACCATCGGGAGTTCGACCATTTAACTCGATATGCAGGTTCTTACCAGCTGGACGAAGTAGGATACATCAAGAGGTTCTATAAGGATCTGAAAGAGGAGTTGAGGGAGGCCTTGTTGTTTGTATGCGACAGGCCTATCTCCCAGATTTTGGAGATGGCAAAGAGGATTGAGGCTGATTAGCACACCACTCGGGGTCGGAAGCGGCAAGCGGAGGATCAGGGCCGGAGAGCCAAAAATGATCAGCGACGAGGTGTTATACCAGATGGGAGAAGGACAGAGGACCAGCCTCGTCAGGAAGTGAGCCAGGAGCCGAGGGAGCAGGTGATATTGGCCCCTCAACCTCTTCGGATGCAGGAGATGCTGAGACCCGGGGGTATGGCGTATCCTCCACCAGAGTGCTTCCATTGTCATCAGGTTGGACACCTCCGGAGAAACTGCCCCATCAGGGGGGCACCACCTCCAGCACCACAGAGTGGCCCACCTGCTCAGAATTTCATAGGCCGAGGACGCGGCCGAGGACGTATTTACCAGGGAGGGGTTCGTAGACAAGAAACGGAGCAGGTGTATGCTTTGGACCTAGCGCAGCCTCGGAACCCAGAGCAGGTCATAGCAGGTACGCCAAGATATTTAAATTGTTTAAATAGAGTTCCCTTTCTCAATTGCACAACAATTAGAACTGTCCTAAGTAGAATAAATAGGAAAGAAAACTCGTTATAAAATACTAAGACATTTAACCGTCCCAGGTATAGTCTTCATCAGCGGAAAGACCGCATACACTCTGTTCGACACGGGTGCCTCACACTCATTTGTGTCAGAGGCCTTTCTGGAAGGGCTGGAAGGAGTTGAGCGGTTCACAGGCCTGATGAGGAGGGTGCGTATACCCGACGGATCAGAGATACTCACCTCTGCCCACTGCAATATGGAGGCGGAGATTGGAGGAAAGTCATTCGAAGTATCGGCAACGATCCTAAGGATGCCAGTCTTCGAGCTGATCCTGGGCATGACTTGGTTACACTGGAACCATGCCCATATTGATTGTCAAGAAAAGAGGATCACCGTGAGGCACGAGGACTCTATCATTATCATTGAAGGTATAATACCTGCCTCTCGTATACCCTTATCTTCAGTATAGGCCGTTAAGGCCTATTTACAGCGGGAGGAGGTCTACAAGGTGCTGTTTGAAATGGCGGAGGCCACAGATTCTATATCGGATATCCCGGTGGTGCAGGATTTTGCGGACATCTTCCTAGAAAAATTACCAGGATTACCCCCGCACAGGGTGCAGGATTTCCAGATACTGCTGTTGCCTGGGGCCAAGCCGGCATCTAAGGCCCCTTACCGGATGGCCCTAAGGGAATTGACAGAGTTTCGAAGCCAGCTTCAGGAGCTAGTGGAAGCCGGATTTGTCCGACCAAGCTCTTCACCATGGGGAGCTCCGGTATTGTTCGTCAAAAAGAAAGACGGGACACTCAGGTTGTGCATCGACTACCGAGCACTAAATCGGCTGACGGTCCGGAATACCTATCCACTGCCAAGGATAGACGAGTTGTTCGACCAGCTACATGGGGCACGGTTCTTTTCAAAATTAGATTGGAGGTCGGGCTACTACCAGCTTCATATTCGAGAGGAGGATATTCAGAAGACTGCTTTTAGTAGCAGGTATGGATTGTTTGAGTTTACGGTGATGCCCTTCGGGCTCACGAATGCACCATCGGCGTTCATGACCCTCATGAACTAGGTTTTCAAGGTGTATCTAGATGTGTTTGTCATTATGTTTATCGTTGACATCCTCATCTACTCGAGAACAGAGGAGGAGCACACTCACCTCCTCCTGTGATAAACGGAAATCAGTGTTAAGTTTAGCTGAAGAAGAGTCAAGGGAAGAAATAACCTAATCCTCTTCATCTGATTCATACTCTGATTCTTCAAATTCTGCAGCATAGCTGCTGCGAGAAGCATCTATTACCATTAGGCAAAATTCTTTTGCTCTTGCTTCTTCTTCATCACTCCAGGATTCAACTTCAATTATTCTTTATTTTGTTGATACAGCAGCCATTGCTGTGATGGAGTCCCACATCTCTTTTGCAGATGAACATTCAGCAAGTTCTTCAAAAATGTCATAAGACATTGATTGAGCTAGGATGCCCATTGCTCTTGCATTAGCAATCTTTAGCAATTTTTGGGCTTCTGTCCATTGAGATGATAGAAAATCATTCATGCTTGTTGTTTCCAATGGTTGATAAGGACCTGTCAAAATAGAATTGAAAATGGCTTCATCAATAGAGATCATAAAAAGTCTAATCCTTGTCTTCCATAGTGCAAGCTTATGTAGATTGCACATGGGCAGTCTGGTGCTTGAAAAATCTGCAATTTGTGCCATGATAAAACTCAAAAGATTCTTAAGATCTGTCAAAGGATCTTTTGGTTCAGGTGTTATCCTGTACAACCAATTAAGGTATGGTGTATTAACCAAACTCGCTCTGATACCAATTGAAAGTGATAGATCTTAACTTGAGCTGAGTACAGTTATAAATATCATAACACAAATATAAAATAAGAAATGCAGAAAGAAATCAAGCAACACAGAAGAGACACAAGGATTTTATAGTGGTTCCCCAAATCTGGGTAGTCCACTCTTCTACCACACTGGTAGGAATCCACTTAGGTTCTTGATCAGGTGCCTTACACCAATAGGTTTTTGATCAGGTCCCCAAAAACCAAACCCTCAAGTCTTTTGTAAGGAGACTTGCAACCAGGAATCACTTTTGAAGGGAGATGACAACCCTTTATACAGGAGGGGGAAAAGAGGTGATGGAAATCTTCTCTTTCTCAATAATAGCTGAGAAGACTATGTGGATATTGATGTTAGCAGATGCTCCCCCTGAGATATTGAATGGTTCAGGAGTGGAAGCTTTGCTTCATGGTGATATGTCTTCTAGGTGATGATGTCTCCAGCAAGCTTCTTAGACTGATATTGAATGGTTGTCTCTTGAAGCCTGAAGCCAATGAAGAACACTGATGATTGTTCTGATTGATGCAGAGTTCTTCCTTCTCTGTAGAAAACCTTTTCTGTCGTTCTGTTCACTGTTCTCTATTTTCTGTATTCTAAGCTCTGTATTTGAATTCCTTAATTTTGATGGTGGAAGAAACATTCCCGAGTGTAGTAAATGCTTTGGAAATTGATCCGGACTTAATTCTACTGTAACTGTCCGTTTGAACGGCTATTTTTACCGGAAATGTTGACAGTAATTAATCCTCAATAAATTCTTCCAACTGTTACTGATTCCACAGAAATCATCGAGCTGAGCATTCGTCGAGTTCATCAATCGTCGACCTGAGTTCGACGTTCGTCGAACTCAGCTATATTCATCGAGCTGAATATATTGCCTGCGTTCGTCGACCGGAGCTTGCAGTTTGTCGAGCTTAGTTTCTGTGTTCGTCGAGCTGAGAAACTGACTTGATAATTTTATCGAGCTGAGCAAGTGTTGTCCACCAATCGTCGACCTGAGTTCGACGTTCGTCAAACTCAGCTTCTGTGTTCATTCGTTGACCAGAGATCGCCGTTCGTCGAACTGCATTCGACGATCGTCGAGCTGATTTTCTGACTTTGTTTTAACTGCATTTCTTTCAGCAATACTGGAGAGTTCTTCTGAATGACAAGCCTAGAAATAATCCTATGACCCATGACTATACATGTTGGGTCAATCTCATATTCCTAATAGTGTTCCTTACCCAAATCAGAACTAGGGTTCCAACAATCTCCCACTCTTTGGGTAAGGACACTATTTACATAAAAAGTAAATAAAATGCAAAGCAAAAACAATCTGCTGATTTATAAAGATATTAGCAGATGTACAATTTGGCTTTGAAATAAAATAAACAAAACAAGATACTACAGTTAAACAAAACTCCTCCTACATACTAATCCTTGCTCAGTAGTTCAGCCACAGATATCCTCTGTATTGGCTGGACTGAATTCTTTTCCTGCAAGGAAATGTTATGAGTTCTGGACCTAGATAACCTTGGGTCCTGGTTATCTTTTATAATAATCAGAAATAAAAGAATAAAAATCTCTATTTTGAAATTCTGAGTTCGACGAAAAATATCTTCGTCGATCTGAGTTCGACGAATGATATTGAGATCGTTGATCTCTATTCACAGAATGATAATAATTGTTTTCTGTGATCCATTTTTGTGGATCTCTGTTCGACGAATTAAGTTTGTTTCGTCGAGCACAGAGTCCTGAATAGTTCAAGGCGAAATCTTTGTTCATAGTTCGTCGATCTGAGTTCGACGAATAGTATTGATGTCATCGATCACCGTTCGACGAAATATTTTGAACTAAGATTTTCTGAAGATTTTCATGTGATAAACGGAAATCAGTGTTAAGTTTAGCTGAAGAAGAGTCAAGGGAAGAAATAACCTGATCCTCTTCATCTGATTCATACTTTGATTCTTCAAATTCTGCAGCATAGCTGCTGCGAGAAGCATCTACTGCCATTAAGCAAAATTCTTTTGCTCTTGCTTATTCTTCATCACTCCAGGATTCAGCTTCAATTATTCTTTCTTTTGCTGATACAGCAGCCATTGCTGTGATGGAGTCCCACATCTCTTTTGCAGATGAACATACATCAAGTTCTTCAAAAATTTCATCAGACATTGATTGAGCTAGGATGTCCATTGCTCTTGCATTTGCAATCTTTAGCAATTTTTGGGCTTCTGTCCATTGAGATGATAGAACAACATTCATGCTTGTTGTTTCCAATGGTTGATAAGGACCTGTCAAAATAGAATTGAAAATGGCTTCATCAATAGAGATCATAAAAAGTCTAATCCTTGTCTTTCATAGTGCAAGCTTATGTAGATTGCACATGGGCAGTCTGGTGCTTGAAAAATCTGCAATTTGTGCCATGATAAAACTCAAAAGATTCTTAAGATCTATCAAAGGATCTTTTGGTTCAGGTGTTATCCTGTACAACCAATTAAGGCGTGGTGTATTAACCAACATCGCTCTAATACCAATTGAAAGTGATAGATCTTAACTTGAGCTGATTAGATTTATAATTATCATAGCACAAATATAAAATAAGAAATACAGAAAGAAATCAAGCAACACAGAAGAGACACAAGGATTTTATAGTGGTTCCCCAAATCTGGGTAGTCCACTCTTCTACCACCCTGGTA
The DNA here is from genome assembly GCA_039583875.1 of Platanthera guangdongensis. Taxonomy (NCBI): domain Eukaryota; kingdom Viridiplantae; phylum Streptophyta; class Magnoliopsida; order Asparagales; family Orchidaceae; genus Platanthera; species Platanthera guangdongensis. The sequence goes on from CM077165.1 coordinate 68,590,867, forward strand.
GGAATCCACTCAGGTTTTTGATCAGGTGCCTAACACCAATAGGTTTTTGATCAGGTCCCCAAAAACCAAACCCTCAAGTCTTTTGGAAGGAGACTTGCAACCAGGAATCACTTTTGAAGGGAGATGACAACCCTTTATACATGAGGGGGAAAAGAGGTGATGGAAATCTTCTCTTTCTCAATAACAGCTGAGAAGACTATGTGGATATTGATGTTAGCAGATGCTCCCCCTGAGATATTGAATGGTTTAGGAGTGGAAGCTTTGCTTCAGGGTGATATGTCTTCTAGGTGATGATGTCTCCAGCAAGCTTCTTAGACTGATATTGAATGGTTGTCTCTTGAAGCCTGGAGCCAATGAAGAACACTGATGATTGTTCTGATTGATGCAGAGTTCTTCCTTATCTGTAGAAAACCTTTTCTGTCGTTCTATTCACTGTTCTCTATTTTCTGTATTCTAAACTCTGTATTTTAATTCCTTAATCTTGATGGTGGAAGAAACATTCCCGAGTGTAGTAAATGCTTTGGAAATTGATCCGGACTTAATTCTATTGTAACTGTCCGTTTGAACGGCTATTTTTACCGGAAATGTTGGCAGTAATTAATCCTCAATAAATTCTACCAACTGTTACTCATTCCATAGAAATCGTCGACCTGAGCATTCGTCGAGTTCATCAATAGTCGACCAGAGTTCGACGTTCGTCAAACTCATCTAGATTCGTCGAGCTGAATATCTCGCCTGCGTTCATCGACCGGAGCTTGCAGTTCGTCGAGCTCAGTTTCTGTGTTCGTCGTGCTGAGAAACTGACTTGATAATTTTGTCGAGCTGAGCAAGTGTTGTCCACCAATTATCGACCTGAGTTCGACGTTCGTCGAACTCAGCTTCTGTGCTCATTCGTCGACCGGAGATCGCCGTTCGTCGAACTGCATTCAACGATCGTCGAGTTGATTTTCTGACTTTGTTTTAACTGCATTTCTTTCAGCAATACTGGAGAGTTCTTCTGAATGACCAAGCCTAGAAATAATCCTATGACCCATGACTATACATGTTGGGTCAATCTCATATTCCTAATAGTGTTCCTTACCCAAATCAGAACTAGGGTTCCAACATGTTTGTCATTATGTTTATCGATGACATCCTCATCTACTCGAGAATGGAGGAGGAGCACACTCGCCATCTGGCACTGACCATATAGAGACTGCGGGAGAATCATTTATATGCAAAGTTCAGCAAATGTCAGTTCTGGTTGAAGGAGGTGGGCTTCTTAAGCCATATTATTAGTGGAGCGGGGTTGGGAGTGGATCCGGCAAAGATTCAGGCAGTTTGGGATTGGTCGCAGTTGAAGGAAGCCACCGACGTACGAAGTTTCCTAGGACTTGCCGGTTATTACCGGAAGTTCATGGAGGGATTCTCTCGAATCGCCCTCCCACTCACATCTTTGACGAAGAAGGAGGTAACTTTCGTGTGGACCCCGCAGTGCCAGGCGGCTTTCCAGGAGCTGAAGGATCGACTCACCTCGACTCCCATACTTACTCTCCCCTCGGGGAGAGAAGGATTTCAGGTGTACAACGATGCTTCCTACCAGGGTATGGAAGCTGTACTGATGCAGAAGGGTCATGTGATTGCGTATGCATCTCGCTAGTTGAAGAAGCACGAACAGAACTACCCGGTGCACGACCTTGAGATAGGGGCGGTCGTTTTTGCTTTGAAGGTCTGGCGCCACTATCTTTATGGAGTCCACTGCGACATCTACTCGGACCACAGGAACCTGAAATACGTGGACACGCAGAAGGAACTGAACATCAGGCGGAGGCTCTGGGTGGAGTTCTTAGCGGATTACCAGTATGAGATGCACTGTCATCCAGGTAAGGCAAAACGTGGTGGCCGACACGTTGAGTCGGAGAGCTGCCACTTCCGAAGCCGGGCCCCAGTTTATGTCTATGGAGCTAGTGAGGAGATTGGAGGATATGCACATCACACTGGTGTCGTCCGAGAACACCGAGCTTTACATGGAGTATTTAGCTACGATAAGTGCTACAGACGATATCCGGGACCGAGTCAGAGATGGGCAGAGGCGAGATGCCAAATTGGAGCCGATATTCTGGGCCTTGGAGAACGGTACAACAGGGGATTACACGATAAGGGACGGCGTTGTATGCTTTATAGGTCGGTCTTATATACCGGAAGGAGGCCAGGTCCGGGAAGATATCATGGTGGAGGCCCACCACAGCAGATACTCGGTGCACCCGGGGATCACGAAGATGACTGCGGACTTGAAGAAGACTATGTACTGGCCAGGCATGAAGAAGGATATCACTCAGTTTGTGACCCACTGCGAAGCATGCCAGCAAGTGAAGGCGGAGTGCAAAAACCCCGCAGGATTGTTGCAACCACTCTCGGTACTGGAGTGGAAGTTTGAAGACATCGCGATGGACTTTATTCATGGACTTCCCCGATCACGGACGGGAAACGACTCGATTTGGGTCATCGTCGATCGGTTGACGAAGGTGGCCAGATTCATTCCGATCAAGAAGGACGACTCTGTGAGAGTATTAGTGCGGAGATTTATGGAGCAGTTCGTTCGATATCACGGGGTGCCCAAGACGATCATGTCGGATCGGGATGGCCGGTTCACTTCCAGGGAGTGGAGATCCGTGCAGGCTTAATTAAGCATGCGATTGACCTTCAGAACCGCATTCCATCCCCAGATGGATGGGCAGACGGAACGCACCAATCGTACGCTGGAAGATCTTTTGAGACTATGCATTTTGGACCGCGGGGAACCGTGGGAGAAGGTCTTACCCCTGGTCGAGTTCTCCTATAACAACAGCTACCAGTCCAGCATCAGGATGGTGCCTTACGAAGCCTTGTATGGATGAAAATGCAGGACCCCGCTTTCTTGGATTCAGGACGAGGATCTGAAGGTGTTGGGATCTGATTTTGTTGAAGACACGGAGGCTCAGGTGAGGCTGATCAGAGACAGGATGTTAGAGGCGCAGAGCAGACATGCTAAGTACTATGATGCCCAGAATCGTCAGGTGGATTTTCAGGTGGGGGACCGAGTGTTTCTAAAGATTCGGCCCATGCATGGAGTTTCACGTGTGCGTGGTTGGAAGAAGAAGCTCAGCCCTAGGTATATGGGCCCTTACAGGATCCTAGAGCGGATCAGACCCCTAGCTTACAGGCTTGAGTTTCCACCAGAGCTGGCAGCCTTGCATGATGTGTTCCATATTTCCTTGCTCAGGAGGGCTCTACTAAGCCCGAAGAAGCAGATTTCGACCACAGATGGACCGGTAGCTTCAGACCGATCAGTTCGCTTAGAGCCAGTTCGGATCGACGACAGAGGAGAAAGGATCTTGCGTCGCAAGAAGGTTCCGTTAGTCAAAGTGCTGTGGAGGAACCACGGCCACGAGGAGCATACCTGGGAACCGCAGGACCTGATGTGATAAAAGTACCAAGAGCTGTTCAGTCAGGTATACCTCATAACCCCTAAAGATGTTTAATTTATTTTCCTGCTTTAAACTAGTAAGGCTGCTCCAGGAAGAGTAGAGGCTAATATTTTGTTTATTAGGATCTTGGTTTGCCAATTAGGTGAATTGGTCATAGATTTAGGTTTCCCTTTAAATCTAATTTAGCAAAGATTGCGTCGTGATGAGATGTTACAAGTTTCTTTTCTTCGGTAGAAATTCCCGTAGGCTTAACCTTGATTTTGGTGAAGAAATCTTTGTTTTGTTTATTGGGATTTGTAACATCCCATTTCCAACTAGACCCCTAAGAGTGGTTTTGGCCATGACTAGGTCATGACAAAACCCTAGTAAGCCAGAAATGGGCCAAGAGATAGAAGGCCAAGGTGAGGATCACCATGGTCTGCCTATGGCACAACCTCATCACCAAACCTAGGGATTGACCTTAGGGCTTCACCATGACTCCATGATCCCACCACAACATCACTAACCCATTAGAGGGTCCACTATAGCCTTAAGGGTCCATTGGAGTCAACCCCAAGTGGCCAATTTGACCTAGGACCACCATAGGCCTAAATAGGGCAAGGTGCCCTAATCAAGGGCAGTTGACCTCTAATTTGCCCAAGCAACCTTACTCAGGGCTTCCTAAACCTAAAGTGAGGTCAATGGGTCACTAGAGACCCATTGGAGTCAAACCTATTGGCTAAGTTGACCCAAGTCAACTCAAGCCCCAAAGTGGTCAAAGTGCCCTTACCAAGGGTCAAGTGACCTCCAAGGTGCCAAGTTAACCCTACCCAACCCTACATAGACCTTAGGGGAGGCCAATGGGTCACCAAAGACCCATTAAGGTCAACCCAAATGATCAAATTGACCCAAGTCAACCCTAGCCTAAGCCAAGTCAAACCTAGCCCAAATGGGCTAACCCAAGCTCAAGCCATTTTTCCCTTAGGCTAACCTCACTTTTCATAATTATTATGATTAAGTTGGCTGCACATATCCTATGGAGTTGACCAGTCAACATGGGTGACTAGGAGAGAGAAAGGAGCTTCCTTTCATGAAAATGGTGGAGAGAGAGAATTGGGGGAGAGGAAGGGATGGGTGGGAACCGGCCAAAGGAGGTCAACAGCCATCCTTTATGGCTGCAATCAACTCCTCTAGGGAATAGGAGTTGATTCCAGCCATTTCCTGGCCACCAAGAGATAGGTTCAGCCCCCCCCCCCCCCCCCCCCCACTCAACCCGAGCCACACCTTTAATGGTGTTTCATGGGCATTGAAGAACCAGCCGCCCCCTCCACAATTGACCATTTAAACATCATCAGTGGGCAGAGGGGAGAATTTTTGAACTCTTACCTGGAAGGAACAAGTCGTCCTACTGTGCTGTTGTAGAAGCCGAGCGCCTCCGCCGTCGACCATGGCATCCCGCCATTCCTCCCGCATTCAGGCCGCCAGAAAGGTCATCCCCCTCTCCTTACTTCATGGGTAGATCTTTGGGCTAATTAGGTTCAAGGTTCGTGCTCAATTGAGCACGATCCATGTTTCGATTTCCTGGTATTTCCAAGGAAATTCTTCTTATTGGGATCGCCGGAAACGGCCCCTCCGGCGGCCGTGCCGCCAGCTGAGGGTAGCCACCACATCCACGAAGGGAGTGGTGGCGGTGGCCGGCCGGGGAAGTGGACGGGTGGCCGGGAAATCAGCCCGCAAGGCGGCCCATGACGGGGACATCATGGCCGTCAGTTCAAGGAGGAAGACGACTCAGCTGCCCTTGGATTGCGCCAAGATTCGTGCGGCGCCTTTGATAAAAATCTGATTATTTTGATTTAATTTCATTTCTGTAACATTATTTATAGTAAATGGTTTTAATGTTTTAAAATACTTAGGTCCACCTGCTGGGAAAACTTTCAATATACAAGTTGTAGCCCTATGGGTCTACTTTAAATCAAAATTGATTTGGACCAATTTGGCCCTCTGGTTGGACTAGGGCACCCATTTTGGTGGGACCTATACTTAGGGCTGTCCTGAGATTCAAATGGATGCCCACCCTTCATCCCTTGTCCAAATGGGCTGAAATTTGGACAAGGGATCTGTCTTAACTATACCTAGGGTATGTCCAAAATTGGGATTTTCTTTGGAGTAACTTTGCCTAAAGTTTTTACTTTTATTTAATAATGCTAGGGTATTTTATTAAGTGGTCTAATGACCTCCAAACCCTCCCAAATTTTGGTGAGTGGTCCCTGGCATCAATTCCTAGCTCTGTACAAAATTTCAACTCATTTGGATGGGTTATGGTTAGGGAATCACCAAACCCTAGTTTGGCCTTAAGGAGGTGTTTTTGATTAAAAGTGCACCATGGGCTTAGGGTGGCCACCTCCCCTCAACAGAGGCTGAGGTTTTGGACACTGACTTAGTATGGCCAATGTCACCCTCTTAAGGAAAATGGGGTGATTTAGGCTTGATTTACCCTAGGGTTCAACCTCAAACCCTAAGGAGGGACGTTTGGGGGTTGTGAAGGACACGGGGGCTAATGCCTTTGTATGACCTTGAAAACTCAGTAGAATTGAAGGTAGTGTAACCTAAGTTTTCTGGAAGGAATCTTAGAGGACTTGGAGGAAGGTAGACACCTCAAAACCCTAACCCTAGTTTTAGGGTAGAAGCACAATTTTGTAAATTCAGCAACTAAATCATATTTAAAGGTTGTGAAACTTGGGTAGAGTAAGTTTTAGATCATCTAGAACCCCTAGTAATTTTATTAGAACTTTATGAATTATATTTCTAGTACTTTATTTGTTAAATATCAATAGGCCCAAAATGATGTTTTAATTAATTTGATTATTCTGTTCATTTGAAACTGATGAAACTTTGTCAGTAGATGATCTAGGTCTAAGTGAATATCCTTGAATTTTTTTACAATTTTTAATTGAGAATATTTAATACTTCCTTCACTATTTTCAAAAAGGGACTTTAGTGGTATAAAATTATTTATAGATGATATATCTGTTGCAAAATCATGAGACTTAGGTACGGATGATTTCAGACCAAAATATACTTGTAGAAATTTATTCATAATTTTTAGATGGATGATTACAGTACTTTATTTACAAGTCCATAATATGGAGATTTTTGATAATTAATTTATTCAGAGATTAATACTTGTTGAAAAATTATGAAACTTGGCCAATGCTACCTTTAAGGTTGTATCTGCATAGTATAATTAATTTATAATTTTTGGATGGATATTTTCTGTACTCGATTCATAAACAACGGAAGATAGTAAATATTGCTAAAATAGTTTTAGTGCCCTTTTGATGATAGAAAAATTGTGATACATTGGATTTACCATATTGAGATAACCTAATATTTATCATAATTTTTTTATGCATCTTGCATGAGTACTTAGGGTAGTTCATGTTCAAACTGGTAGCCTTTGGAAGCTTTAAGGAAATTAATTAAATGCCAGATAAATTAAGAAAATTATAATTTCCTGGATTTAGTCTATTTGTGTCATGATAAGTCTCCAGTAAATAAGGTAGGCCATTTGGATGAGTATTTGGATTATCTCCTGTCCGGTCCGACATATAGCCTAGGATGGTATGCATTTGGCAAGATGAGTAAATTGCAATAAGATACGATGCGACATGGTGTAGGAGTTAGTCATTTTGGATAGATGTGGATGAGTTCACCATAGAAGGATAGGAAGAGTGGTGAGAAATTGGTTTGGCTAGAGTTTAGAGGTGCTCGGGTTCGACGAAAGATCGTCTTCCCCGAGGTGAGGTAGAGTCAAATCACCCTAGGATTAGCCTATTGTAATATGAGATGGTAATGAGTAAGGGAATCAACAAATAATAATAATAAGTACCTTGCGAATGGGAACGCTGGGCGTAAACCCAACATAGTTCCTAGTGCCGCTTGAGATCCCTTCATAGGGAATACCAGGGGCAGTCCTGGGTTAACGTAAACTGTATTAACAAGCTGAAAAGAGTAACTTAGTAATTAGGGTTGCACATTTCACGAACACAGATAGCACATGAAGATAGTTGGGAGCTTCGGCTTGGATAGTTAAGAGACAGACATTTTAGTCCGGGGAGTTTCGGCTCGATTGTTTGAGACGAACATTTTGGGCGGGGAGCTTCGGCTCGGTTTTGAATACGATAAATTTGCATGTGAATGAAAGGAAAGAAAATTAAGGTGGTGGGTCTTCGGTATTGGAGGGCCAATGCACCGACGCCAATACGCTGACTCGGTAAGTGTGGTTAGCACTTCGCCAACAGAAGTCCGGTGCGCCAGCCGGTAAGATTACGCAGGAGTCCGCTTCGTGCACCAAGCGTTGAGGCGTACGATAGGTCTGAACGGTAGTGCTTTACTGGTTTAGAGGTGGGCGAGGCCCAACCAACCGCTTCCATCTACCACTACGGAGGTATCCTGGGAGGTTACGGCTCCAGAAAGGGGGAACTAAAGGTCTGTGTGCACAGAGTCGGGTGTTTGTGTTGCATTTGCATGATCCATCATACCCACAAGCATGTCATAGCATAATCGATTTATTTAACCCCAGGCACCTAAGGTATAAGTGGAATGGGATGCTTATACATTAGGACTTGCAAAACGACCCCTTGATCTATAAGCTTGTGTGGGTAAGTTTATAAATTAAGGTCAATTTTGATATATATTTACTGCTGTTTGATAACCGACACCCCAACGTATAAATTGGTATGAGACTTTTTATACGATGGGAGCCTTGTAAAAGACCCCTTGGCTTATGTGTTCCCACATAAGTGAAGTTTACTTTTCATATTTCATCTTATTGTCAATATCTATTATAGAATTGCTAGTATAGGTCCGCTGCCATCTATTTTTGATTATTCTCCACCTTCAAGTCCTCCCCTTTCTTCATCTCCGCTCGGTGCCTAGGAGCCATGGGAGAAGGGGTGGGGGATGATAGGGCTTAGTCTTTTATACTAACGGTTTTCGAACCGCATCATCGTAGGGAATCGTGGAGCCCAACACGTGGGAGAAGCCCCAGAGACCGGTGCGCTTGGAGATGGGGCAGTCTAGCTCCGGAGTTCATACAGCCGGGACCATGATTCTCGACCTTGAGTAGATGTTCTGTTTATGTTTCTACATGAGTGATTTGTAGTGAGGGCATGATGTACCGGGCATAAGCCCGTATTTTAGTACTCTGATATATTATTCTGTGGACACTCCCTTCGTGGAGATATATTTACTCTGATGTGATTATATTTTGTGGACTTCTGGTTAGAGTTTTACCACTCTTATGCTTACTTTACTTGTATTGCTTTTTTGTGATCGAATCGGCCGGTAGAATCGGCGATTTGTGGTGATGACCCTTCAGGGCGTGAAGGAGTCACCGCAAAACGGTAGTTCTGGGCCTAAGACCCCGGTGTTTTAAAAGAAAAAAAAGGGTCTTACAACACGTGCGAGGCGAGCTCGCCTGAGTGCTGCTTCTGTTGAAGAAGGAATGGAGAATAATGCCCTAGGAGGAAATGGCCAAGGAGATCAGGTTGTCGCTGGCCAAGAGGTGGTCCAGCCACGCGTTAGGATAATGCGTGATTTCACAACCCCGACTGCAGGAAGTGTTTACCCTGGCTTCGGGCCGGCCATCGTAAACAACCACTTTGAGATAAAACCTGCATCCTAAATATGATCAGGAATAATACGCAGTTCTTGGGATTGCCGAGTGAGGACCCGCAGCTCCATCTGGTGGAGTTCTCGGAGATTTGTGGCACTTTCCAGTATGCTGGAATTTCTGACGATGTTGTGAAGCTGAGGTTGTTCCCGTTCTCGCTGAGGGACAAGGCAAAGACCTGACTGTATACCATTATTCCAGGGACTGCAACTACTTGGGAGGCATTGTCTTCTATATTCTTGACAAAGTTCCACCCGGTGGATAAGATAGTGAATGCTCGGAGGGATATTACAACCTTCCGACAACTAGACCATGAGACGCTATCTGAGGCATGAGAGAGATTCTCGGAACTGCAACGTCGATACCTAGAGTACGAATGTGAGCTGTGGAATCTCGTTGAAATATTTTATTTTGGTATTGAACCTAATTTCAGGGCAATGATCGACGCAGCTACTGGTGGCACGATAATGAACTTATCTCCGGAAGAGTCATTGAGGCTATTTCGGGATACTGCCTCCCATAGCACATATTGGACCGCCGGGAGAAATGCCCCTAGAGAGGCGAGGACTTTGTTTGAAGTTAACATTGTTGTGCTGCAATTGGAGGCGAGCCATCACACTTTAGATGGAAGGAATATGTTGACCAGATCGGCCCCTCCTCCAGCTCGGTATATGGACATATCTTGTCAGGGTTGTGGTAACCCTGGCCATCGTGCCTACGAGTGCATCACTGGAGAAAGCATTGCTGAGCCGTCGGGTATAATGATCGATGAAAATGTAAATTTTATAAATAATCAAAATCGCAATGTTCCTTTTAATAATGTTTATAACCCCAATACGAGAAATCATCCCAATTTCTCATGGAATCAGAATGCTCCCGGTCAAAGATGGCAGGGAGGCCAGCATCAGTTTGATGCCCAAGCTTCTAGTAGCGAGCCGAGACTGCCGCATATGTGTTACAATCCTAACGCGCAAGGAACTTGTAAAAGTGTTGTGGAAGAGATGATGGAGAAGTTTGTGGAGATGGCCCAATCAAATATGGCCACTCAAACCGCATCTATGAGGAACATGGAGACACAACTGGGTCAACTAGCCCTCACGTTCTCCGAGCATACTCACGACACCGTCCGTAGTGACACGGAGAAAAATCCCCGTGATCATGGGAAGAGTGCTGGGGATGTAGAGGAGTGCGATAATAATTAATTGGCCATCAAATGTGAGATCAATGCGGTAGAGACAATAGCCCTATGCGATTCTGGATCATCTTGCAACATTCTTGCTTTGCAAGATGTGGAAAAATTAAATTTAAGTATCGAATCTGATGTCCAGAAATCTCTAGTTCTACCGGATGGATCTGTAGTTAAGACCGGTGGTGAGATCAAAGATGTGGATGTAATTATGAATGGGGCTGCTGTGGTCACTGACTTTCAAGTTTTAGGACCTATGGGTAACATATCAAAACCCATCTTAGGACTCCAATTCCTGAAAGCCAGTGAAGCTACCTTTCAATTCAATGTGAGTGGTGTCACTTTGGCTCCTAAAGTCAATCTGACGGTACCATCTTCACCTCCTTATATTAGTTCAAATGAACAAGGAGAATTTTTGCAATTAAATGATTCGTTATCTAACGATGTGTCTACTACTGCTAAGACAGGTTTTCCACTGAAGTAATGCGAGTGGGTTAAGAAAGTGATCGAATCGCTGAGGGTAGCTGAAGGAGAGATAAGATGGAGTCACTTGATGTGAAACAAGATTCCGTTGAGAAGAAACAAGAGCTAAGAACGCCCGTTGATAGAGTGTAGAAAACTGAATTAAAAACTTCTATTTGTTTGAACAGAGTTTGCAAAACTATTAAACAGGTAACTTGGGCTGATCTTTCACCCGCTGTGGGTGAGGAAAGGATTCCTCCAAATGCGAAAGATAAACTTGCTGCTGAATTGGTCGGTGCGATCATACCAACTTGGCGATCCCCTTCTGTGGATCTGAAGCGAAAGGAGCTACTCCTGCACAAGGCACAGAATTTTGCCTGCCGATGGGAGAAGGACGAAGTTAGGGGCAGGGGAGACTCATCTTCCCTGGGCCCTAAAGCCTTCGCCTTGTCCTCATCTCACGTGGCTAGGGGGATCTATCACAAATTAGCGTTCGGCTGAGGAGTGAAGGATCTCCGGGGTTTTCCTTTGCTGCTTTTTCTAGTTGCATTTACTGCTTACTACTGTGTGTTTGTAGACCTTTATCATTATGTTTTGAACTTATTACCTAAAATAACATTTATATAACTGCTAATACAAGTATTTGGTCCACCTTAAGGATGGTAAAGAAAAGGGCTTATGGGAGACAACCCAATTTTGCCACTTTTTAATTTGCTCAATTTTGCTGCTGTTATTATATGCTTATAGTATGCGTCGTTGGAGATATTCTCTTATGCAGGTGCAGTTCGTCTGGGATGTGGACAGTCTGCTGAATTTAATTCCAATCTTCTGGTACGCTCATTTGCTGAGCATGGGGTAACCTCTTCCCTCACCCAATACTTTTCTGTTTTTATTGCAAATCATGGTTAGATTGTTTAGTATAAGTCTGGTGGGGGAATGTTTCGCGAGTTACCTTTGCACATGCACTTGCATACCACGAGAGTATTTCATTTTCAGTTTTAATTTGATCATGACAGCATTGTGCACCTACACTACATGAGCGCGCACTTTGCATGCCCTCGGCCCAAGTTTAATTTATTTCTTTTGTGTTAACTTTAAGATAGCGGAGTTGGCTTAGGATTTTAGGATAGAGTAGTGTGAAACTTGTGCAGTGCTCCTAATCGAGTACTCATGGTGTGTAGAAATAGTATAGATTTAATTTTTCTTTATGCTCGTAGATTTATGTTTTTTTGCATTTGTAAATAATGTTTGTACTACTCAAAACTGTGGAAACTGGAGCAATCGAACTGTAGTGTAGGAATGTGTGTAGCCGCCACTAGCCTCGTTTTGCTCGAGTCGGGAGGAAGGATCACCTTTCTCGGTGGCTAAGAACTTGCCCCAAGCTACTCTCGAAGCATTGATGCATGGTTAGTCTAACTTGAGCATGATGTAGGGCATCTTTTTGTCCCGGTTGAGCCTTGTCCCTATCCTAACAATAATCCTTGCAAGCTCATTTTGTGCCTACACATCCTATTGATTTAGCCCCACTACGCGATCACCAAGGCCTTAAAGCTTTGCCCAGTTGTACACCCCAATTTCGCTGTAGTAGTATGATACTTCTTCCATTGGTGTTGTTGCTGTGATGCTTCTTTGTGGTTGTGCGGTGAAGTTATTTTGAAAATTTGGGTTGACTGTGCATTGTAAAAATAAAAAGTCTCTCTCTCTCTCTCTCTCTATATATATATATATATATCTGTGTGTGTGTGTGTGTGTGCTAATGATATAAAAGAAGAAAGTGAAAATGCATGGTTGGTTTATAGTATTGTTGTGGTGGTAGGCGGTGCACACACCCGTGTTGTCAAGTTCAAGTCTGGTGGTGTAGTGCACCTGCATGTTTTGTAGGCAAGAGGAGTGCATTTGTTTGAGCTCATTAGGGATGTGCGTAGCTATAATTCTTACCCCTTTTACATCCTTACCTACGTATTTACCCAAGCCCCACTTCTACCCAAAAGTCCTATGGATTCACTCTTGAGTCATACTAGCTCCGTGGAGAGAGTGCGAACAGGCAAGCGTATGCTCAACGACATTGATGGATTTCTTTGGAGGTGATCCCGAGCCCCGTTCTTCGGCAATGCTCAACTTAGTGGCAGGTGTAACACCCCCTATCCGTCGCATAGCATATCGCAGTAGGTCCGGATGGGGCCCGACATCATATACCACAGACAGACCTGGTGGTTAATCAATGGAAACCATCCAACTAATATCCAACGTCCTACATAGAGTAATTCTAGCAGAAGTAATTTAAAGTTGCAAATTAAAGAATCCAGCCACAAGCATGAATGTCCACTACTCAAAATAATAGGAATGAAGTGCAATACACAAGTACAATGGACTTAGGGCCTTCCACTTATTTACTCAATAAAATGTGTCTTTCATACCACGGCACGCAGTCCGGTCACACATGAATAAACAAGTAAACACTCAAAATAGGCCTTCGAGGGCCGGCTTAGCAACTTGGGCTTTAGCCCGCTATTTACCACTTGGTCTTGTAGCACCTGCATGCAAAAAGCCACCGCAATGGTGACAAACAAAGGCAACGTTCAGCTATGCTGACCAAATTATAACGATCCCGCCCCCAAATTCGGAGCGGCGATGCTCCTTCCCTGCACTTCATTAGCATAACCAAGCATTATATAGTAATAACACAACATCACAGGCGCAGGCACGCACGATCACACACCCCGTGCTCTTAGGGCACATTATCGGTGAACCCGGTCAAAACCGCAGTCCCACCACCGCCACTTGGACGACACATCTCTTGAGCATTTGAGTCTTTGAGGCAGAAGTCACGTCACTTGAAAATATCGACAGCCTAAGACCCGACCTCTATGCCCTCGGTAGGCACTGAGCTGCATAGAGCAGGAACGGTTCCACGCAACTCATTGCTCACTTCGCCATGACACTTAAAGTTATCGGCACGAGTTAAGCTTCCCCGAAGCCCGCAAATCGAACGCACAATATTACATAACTAAGTTATGTACAAGTTGGCTCCCAGGCCACCAAAAGGGCAGAATAACGCATCTGCCCAGTTTTTCGAGTGCACCTCGAGGTTAGTCCCCAAGGCTCCCTGTTGCAATCTACCGCGTAGAAAACCAGAAAAACAACCAAATGCACGGAGTCTTCTCCGGCCATTTATGCAATGCAACATCACCGATCCAGACCAACTTGTCCAGGTAGGCTTCAAACATCATGCCTATATCCATTCTCAATTACAGACTCTACATGTACACAACGGGGACTATTCATGTCTACCCGAAGGAATGCCTCAACTTACCGCAAACTCGCGTGAGTGGGCTTCCTATGCAAAGGAAATGAGAGCTTCACATGCTCAAGTAGAGAATCGTTACCCAAGCATTTTTCCTTGGCGCCATGGAAATCTATGCGGATGAAAAGCACCGCAATCTTCTTGCCTCCGTAGATCCGAAGTCGGCTCGCGATTTGGAGCTCCGACGCTCCGCCGGTAATCGGATTTAGCCTCCTTTCTCCTTCCTTGCTCTCCCCTCTCTCTAGACTCTAGAAAGAGACTAAGTGAAAGAAATGAGGGATTTGAAACTCTATTCCCGGGTATATCCCAGTAGGAAAAACCCCCAGCCGTCGGATCCCAAAGTAAGGAAACGAACAACCACGATCTGGAGCTGAAAAGCAAAATCTGGGCTGAACACGGCTTGTGACACGCCCGTGTCCAGGGCCGTGTCTCCCATTCGCCGTCGAAACCGACACGTCATAAAAAGCACACGGGCACCCGACACGCCCGTGTTTGACCTGACATGCCCGTGTCATCTAGTACACGCCCATGTTCTCGGGCGTGTTCCTACATCAATACAGGACCAACACCAACCCGAGACACATACGGGTCTTGGACACGCCCGTGTCCTATTTCACACGCCCGTGTCAAACCAAAACACACCTGCGCTCCAGGCCGTATTCACTGTCTCGACACTTTGTCGAGTACAGTTCATCGACCACCCGACACGGCCTTGGACACGCCCGTGTCCTAGCCCGTGTTCCCTGTCTCGACACATCGTTGAGCGAAAATGTCGACTTCCCGGGTAGATCGTCGACACGAGCTCAACACGCCCTGAGACACGCCCGTGTCTCAGGACATGTTCGCTGCTCGACGATCGTAGACTCCAAAATTCGTAGGCCTCTAGGCCAAATGGTCGACCCAAACACGACACGCCCTAGGACACGCCCGTGTCCCAGGCCGTGTGCCCCTTGCCAAATTCCAAACTTGGCTCAAAATGCCTCCCGTCGTACATTTGAGTTTTGTGGTGTTACAACTCTTTCCCTATTAAAAGAATTTTGTCCTCGAAATTACATAAAGGAAAGAAACATAAAACTTAAACGGTACCTGAGTGAAACAACTCCGGGTACTCCTCAAGCATGGTCTGCTCTCATTTCCAAGAGAGCTCTTCCCGATCGCAATTATCCCAACGGACCATGACCATCCTGATCTCTTTATTGCGTAGCCGCTTGACTTCTGAGAACATAATACGAACGGGCTCGACCTTCGTCGTCAACCCATTATCGATCGGCACTTGATCCAACACGATCACATATGAAGGCTCTTGCCCCGCCTTCCGTAGCACTGATATATGGAATACATTGTGTAGACCACTAAGCTCCACTAATAGCCTCAACCGATACGCTGCTTCACCAATCCGCTCCAGAACCTCAAACGGTCCAAGGTATCTCGGGCTTAGCTTCTTTAAGCGTCGCACCCGCAAGCCACCCTTGAACAGCTTGATCTTCAAGTACACCCAGTCGCCAACAGCGAACTCCATGTTCCTATGCTTGGCATTATAGTACTTAGCCTGGCGGTCCTGAGCGATTATCAACCTCCCCCGAATGGTTCGCACCAAAGAAGTAGCATATTCCACCTCTTATCACTTGTACAACTTTGACTCGCCCGTTTCCAATAAAGACAACAGCGTGCGACATCTTCTACCATGAAGGGCGCCACTTGTATGCATGCCTGGTAGCTATTGTTGTACACGAACTCCACCAAGTATAGGTGGTCCTCCCACTACTTCCCGAAGTCCAGGACACACATGCGAAGCATGTCCTCCATTGTCCTATTGACCCTCTCGGTTTGCCCATCCGTCTGCGGATGAAAGGCTGTGCTGAAACTCAGCTTTGTTCCCAACATCTGCTGCACCAGCCTCCAATCATTGGACGTGAACTGCCCATCTCGGTCACTCACGATGCTGTGGGGCACACCATGAAGCCGTACTATGTTATCCACATATAACTTTGCCAATTTCTCAACCGGATCATCCTTCCCATGCAGAATGAAGTGCGACACCTTCGTTAGACGATCTATGACCACACAAATGGTGTCGTTCCCTTTTTGCGACCTCGACAGCCCGTGCACCAAGTACATAGTAATGTCGTCAAACTTCCACTCTGGAATAGGCAAGGACTTCAAGAATCCTCCCGGCCTTTGGCATTCCGCCTTCACCAAGGCGCATGTATGACACTTCGCCACGTACAGTGTCACATCCTTCTTAAGTCCTGGCCACCAGAAAAACTTCTTCACATAGTGGTACATCTTCATGCTCCCCGTGTGAATCGTGTACTTGTTATGATGCGCCTCGTACAACAATTCCACTCGCAAAGTGCCCACATTTGGGACGCACAGACGACCGTCTTTCCAAAGCAAACCATCCACAACCTCATATTGGGAATTTGACCCATCCAGAGCCTCTATCATGAGCTGCTTCATGCTGCTATCCACATCCAAAGCCTGCCGAATCCGATCAGCCAGGTCATTCTGAACTTCAGTCCAGTTCAATAGCACTTCTGCACTTGACTGCTTGTCTACGCAAGAGATCTCCAACGCCTCCAACTCCCGAACCAACCGCTCGTCATGGACCGACAACCAATTGGCTTGAGCCGGGGCCCGGCGACTCAACGCGTCCGCAACTGCATTGCCTTTACCAGGCACGTAGTGGATCTTGAATGTATAGTCCCCTAGGAACTCCATCTATCTACGTTGCCGCATGTTCAGATCTTTTTGATCTAACAAATATTTCAGGCTTTTATGGTCGGTATAGATATCGACCCTTACTCCATACAAGTAGTGCCTCCACAGCTTCAAGGTAAAAATCACGGCCGCTAACTCCAAGTCATGGACTGGATAATTCCTCTTGTGCAATTTCAGCTATCTCAAACCATAGGTTATAACGCTTCCATGCTGCAGTAGCACGCAACCCAAGCCACTGCCCGAAGCATCGCTATAGATCTCAAAACCTTCGGTCCCACTCGGCGAACTCAGCACAGGAGCCGTGGTCAACCGACACTTCAACTCCTCAAAAGCTCGTGCGCACTCCGGCATCCAAATGAACTTCTGCTCCTTCCTCGTCAAAGTAGTGAGAGGTAACGCTATCCGCGAGAAGTTTTCCACGAAGCGCCTGTAATAGCAGACAAGCCCCAGAAAACTCCGGACTTTCGCTATCGTAGAAAGCACAGGCCACTCTCGTATCACAACAATCCTCACCGGATCCACCGCAATGCCCTCTCCACTTACTATATGACAAAGGAACACCACTGAGGACAACCAAAACACGCATTTCGAGAACTTGGCGTACAATTGATTCCTCCTTAGCGTCTCCGAAACCAAGTAAAGATGCTTGAAGTGATCTTCCTCACTCTGCGAGTACACCAAAATGTCGTTGATGAAGATGATCACAAAATGGTCCAAGTACTCCCTGAAAGTCCTGTTCATCAAATCCATGAACACTGAAGGCGCATTCGTCAGCCCAAACGGCATGACCGTAAACTCGTAATGCCCGTACCTTGTACTAAAAGCTATTTTGGGGATATCACTCTCCCTTATCCTCAGCTGATAGTATCCAGACTTGAGATCCAACTTTGAGTACACCGTAGATCCGACTAGCTGATCAAATAGATCAACAATCCTCGGGATCAGGTACTTGTTCTTCTCCGTTAGCTTGTTCAATTCCCGATAATCAATACAGAGTCTCAAGCTCCCGTTTTTCTTCTTAACAAAGAGGACCGGTGCGCTCCAAGGCGACGAACTTGGATGCACATAACCCTGCTCCAACAACTCTTGCAGTTGAACCTTCAGCTATGCCATTTTCTTAGGCGCTAGCCGATACAGAGAGCGTGACACAGGTTTTGCACCTGACTCTAGCTCAATCGTGAAATCTATCTCCCATTAAGGCGGGGCTCTAGGAAGATCGGCAGGGAACACATCAGGGTACTCAGCTACCACTAAAATACTATCCATCGTAGGCTTAGGCTTTGCAATCTCCACTAGCTTAAAGAACAGCTCTGCACCAGCACAAACCGCCTTCACCACCTGAAGAGCAGACATCAACGTCTTGCTCGACCCTTTCAAGCCTGTAAAAGTCGTCTAACGACCTGTTCCCAAATTGACTTCCTCGCGACCGCAATCAATATAAGATTGCTGCTCTGAGAGCCAGTCCATGCCAAATATTACGTCGAACTCTACCAGCGGCAGTAACGATGCTAGCAAATGGAACTCCTGACTCTCAATACGAATCTGAATGCCACGGATTCTCTTCGTGCACATCGAACACCCATTCGGTAACAACACATCCAGTTTGTCCTTCGCCATCAAAGAAGGTACTCCGATGCGCGATATTAAGCCTTCGGACAATAAGGAGTGTGAAGCCCCCGTATCAAAGAGTTCTCTTGCCGGATACTCACAAATCAAAACAAATCCTAAACAAGTAATGGTAAGGTAACACGCGCATAACAAGTAATTAAAATTTGACTTACTATAAATTTAAACAATACCTGTCACCACATCCGCTTGCTTGATGGCCTCCTGTTGGCCAAGATTATAAACTCTTAGTTGAGCCGGAGCATAATGGGACGCGGTTGACTCCAACGCCTTGCCCTTCTCTTCATATGTTGCTCCCGACTTCAACTCATACTTTGAACGTCCACCCCGACACTCACGGGCATAATGCCACGGCTTCCCACGGTTGTAATATGTGCCCGGGGTCTGACCCGTGGTCGCCCCAGGAGCACCAGCAGAGGGGGCTGGACCCAAAGTCCTAGCTTTCTTGTTCCACTTCCGGAACACATACTTTGAGGAGTTCGGTACTTTGAACTCCGACCTCTTATCACCAGAGCTTTTCTTCACTTGCACGTTCTTCATATCCTTCTCCAAATACCTGGTCGTGTTGACAATTGTCAAGAAGCCCTGTGTCATCAGCATTGAGAGTAGTAGCCTCAAGTCATCTCTCAGACCTTCATAGAAACGGTTGGTCTTACGCTCCTCATCCGCGAACATAGAGCTAGCATATCGACCCAATCGAGTTAACTCATGGAGATACTCATCCACGCTACTCTCTCCTTGCACCAATTTCAGGAACTCATTCTACAAAGCTATCCTCTGTGCCGAAGGGAGGTACCTTACCAAGAACAGTCTCGAGAACTCCTCCATCGAGATGTTCGTCAGTTGCCTTCCTCTCAAGAGATGCAGCTCTAAACCTTCCCACCACAGCCTCGTATCCCCGTCCAACAGGAATGTAGCTATAGTGGTCATCTGCCACTCCTCCGTCTCAGTAACTGTCAGGACTCTCTTCACTCGGGAGAGCCAGTCATCAACTTGCAATGGGGTTCCCATCCCCGAGAATACGAGAGGATTAAAGCTCATAATATGCTTGAGCTGTCTTTCAGTTGCTCACCTCGGCACCAAAGGCTCCACTACTACCTGTTCCACTCTTCTCGGCTCAGCCTCTTGAAGAGGTACCTATTCCATCGTAGGAGCGGGCTGCTGCATTTGCCTTGCAGGCTACGCATTGATCATGGCAAACACTATTTCGGCAACTAATCATATGGTTTCAGCCGATGAAGCTGTTGCAGGAGCACTGTTTGGTGCACTACTAGCCTCAGAAACTCGGCGTTCTGACAGCCCAGCACCTCTTCTGGTCACCTATAGTTATACAAAACACCGTTAAGTGACCATACAAAATTTAAAAAAACAATTATAAGAACACGCAGGTTTCTCGAACATGTGTATTTTCATTCCTAAGTGGACATTCATGGGCTCTTTTGATGTTATAACGATGACGCACACACATGTGCTCACCACCCCTTAAAAAGAATTCGTCCATCAATTCATTGTAAGCCTGACCAAAACTAGTAGTCTGATAACAAATTGTAACACCCCCTATCCGTCTCATAGCATATAGCAGTAGGTCCGACCGGGGCCCCACGCCATATACCACAGATAGAACGGGTGGTTACTCAATGGAAACCATCTAACTAATATCCAATGTCCTACATAGAGTCATTCTAGCGGAAGCAATTTAAAGTTGCAAATTAAAGAACCCAGCCACAAGCATGAATGTCCATTACTCAAAACAATAGGAATGAAGTACAATACACAAGTACAATGGACTTAGGGCCTTACAATTGTTTACTCAATAAAATGTGTCTTTCATACCACGACACGCAGGCCAGTCACACATGAACAAACAAGTAACCACTCAACATAGGCCTTCGATGGCCGGCTCAGCAACTTGGGCTTTAGCCCGCTATTTACCACTTGGTCATGCAGCACCTGCAAGCAATAATCTACCACAACAGTGGCAAACAAAGGCAATGATCAGCTATGCTGACCAAATTATAATGATCCCGCCCCCATATTTGGGGCGACGATGCTCCTTCCCTGCACTTCATTATCATAACCAAGCATTATATAGTAATAACACAACATTAAAGGAGCAGGCACGCACGGCCATACACCCCATACTCTCAGGGCACATTATCGGTGAACCCGGTCAAAACCGCGGTCCCACCACCGCCACTTAGACAGAACATCTCGTGAGCATTTGAGTCTTTGAGGAAGAAGTCACATCACTTGAAAACATCGACATCCCAAGACCCGACCTCTATGCACTCGGTAGGCACCGAACTACATAGAGCAGGAACGGTTCCACTCAACCCGTTGCTCACTTCGCCATGACACTTAAAGTTATCGGCGCGAGTTAAGCTTCCCCGAAACCCGCAAATTGAATGCACAATATTACATAACCCAATTATATACAAGTTGGCTCCCAGGCCACCAAGACGACAGAATCACCCATCTTCCCAGTTTTTCGAGTGCACCTCGAGGTTAGTCCCCAAGGCTCCCTATTGTAATCTACCGCGTAGAAAACCCGAAAAACAACCAATTGCACGGAGTCTTCTCCGGCCATTTATGTAATGCAACATCACCGATCCAGACCAACTTGTTCGGGTAGGCTTCACACATCATGCCTATATCCGTTCTCGATTACGGACTCTACATGTACACAACGGGGACTATTCATGTCTACCCGAAGGAACGCCTCAACTCAATACAAACTCGCGTGAGCGGGCTTCCTATGCAAAGGAAACGATAGCTTCACATGCTCAAGTAGAGAATCGTTACCCTACCATTTTTCCTTGGAGCCATGGAAATCTATGCGAATGAAAAGCACCGCAATCTCCTTGCCTCCGTAGATCGGAAGTCGGCTCACGATTTGGAGCTCGGAAGCTCCGCCGGTAACCAGATTTAGCCTCCTTTCTCCATCCTTGCTCTCCCCTCTCTCTAGATTTAGAAAGATACTAAGTGACAGAAATGAGGGATTTGAAACCCTATTCCCGGGTATATCCCAGTAGGAACAACCCCCAGTCGTCGGATCCCAAAGTAAGGAAACAAACGGCCACGATCTGGAGCTGAAAAGCAAAATCTGGGCTGAACACGGCCTGTGACACGCCCGTGTCCAGGGCCGTGTCCCCCATTTTCCGTCGAAACCGACGCGTCCCAAGAAGCACATGCGCACCCGACACGCCCGTGTTTGACCTGACACGCCCACGTCATCCAGGACATGCCCGCGTCATCCAGGACACGCCCGTGTTTCGGGCGTGTTCCTCCATCAACACAGGACTTAAAACCAACCCGAGAAACACATGGGTCTTGGACACGCCCGTGTCCTATTTGACATGCCCGTGTCAAACCCGAACACGCCTGGTCTCCAAGCCGTGTTCACTGTCTCGACACTTCGTCGAGTATAGTTCGTCGACCACCTGACACGGCCTTTGACACGCCCATGTCCTAGGCCGTGTTCCCTGTCTCGACACATCGTCGAGCGAAAATGTCGACTTCCCGGGCAGATCGTCGACACGAGCTCGACACGCCCTAAGACGCGCCCGTGTCTCAGGCCGTGTTCGCTGCTCGACGATCGTCGACTCCAAAATTCATCGACCACTCAGCCAAATCGTCGACCTAAACATGACACACCCTGGGACACGCCCGTGTCCCAGGCCGTGTGCCCCCTGCCAAATTCCAAACTTGGCTCAAAACGCCTCCCGTCGCTCTTTTGAGTTTCGGGGTGTTACAACATGCCTACTTTCTTCCTACGCATGACTGAATGAAACTCAAGAATTTTATTTTTGAGTAGTTACAAAACTTATTTACGCGTGTCGAAATATATAAACTTTGTAGCATAACTAAAAATTAAATCTATTATATTTTTATGCCCATGCTATTTTCGATTTCTCGCATTATTGTATTTCGAAATTACTAAGCCAGCTAGCTGTTTTCGAGTCCACAGAGAGATGATTTGCTCTAAATGAGCAAATGTTTAAGTCTGGTGGTGTGATGAGTCCGATTTTTATAGGGTTTTTCACACTCATCTGGGCTGGTTTTCTCACTCGTGCACTGCATTTCAACTGGATATCGGTTATATTTGCATCATTCTGTCATTGACCATTTTATGCACTGTTTTGGCCCGAGGGTGTGCAATTGCGCATTCTGTTGTTGGGGGTAAGAACATAGTGCTCCCCATGGCTCTTTCCTGCCGTTATCTTTGCTTTATTTTTGTTGTTGGGAGCTTGTGCTAGAGTTTTGGTTTTGTTGTGCAGGTGGTGGGTTTTCCCAAAGGCAGGAATTTTGTTTTGAGGAAAACGCACGGTTGTGCGTTTTATTCGCACACTGTTTGAGCCTGATCATGTAACACCCCAAAAATTGTAATCGAACCGGTCGCGTCCTTAGGAATTTTTGCTGCCTTAATAGGCGTACACGACCTGGGACACGGGTGTGTCCCAGGGCCATGTCGTTCTCTTTATTGGCCGGTTGTGTCCAGAAAAGGACATGGCAGGAGACATGACATTGACATGGGCATGTCAAGCGTGACACAGGTGTGTGCATACCTGTGTCATTACCCGTGTTCCCAAGAGACATGTCGGTTTGCATGGCATTTATCTGTGAAACGCCCCCAGGTCACGAGTGTGTCAGCACACGACACGGGCGTGCCAGGTTGAGACATGGGTGTGTCTTGACCCGTGTCCTTTTCTGTGCTCGACGATCGTGCCTGGGTCGGGGCACACGACCGTGTGCAAGGCCGTGTTCGGCCTAGTTTTGAGGAATTTTGGTCGGATCTGAGCCGTTCATTTTCTTTAAATAAGATCTGACGGTCCTAGTGTGTTCCTGCTTTGTTAAGGCCGAGAATGGAGGATTAATTCCTCATTTTCTCTTAAGCCTTCTCTTTCTAAGGAGTTAGAGAGAGGAGAGAGCAAGGAGGAAGGAAGAGGAGGATTTCGGCTGCCGGCGGAGCATCAGAGCACCGAATCAAGAACCGAGACCAGATCCGCGGAGGAAATTCCCTTGCAAAGCTTTCCATCCAGATAGATTCCCATGGTGCAAAAGTGAACTACAAGGGTAACGATTCTCTACTTGAGCATGTGAAGCTCCCTTTCTTCTGCATAAGAAACCCGCTCCTGTGAGTGTGCGGTGAGTGTGCATTGTTCCTTGGGGTTGACGTGAATAGTCCCCCTTTTGTTGCATATAGAGTCCGGAACCGAAGTACGGACATAGGCATTGTGTGTGAAGCCTACCCGGACGTGTTGGTCTGGATCGGTGATGTTGCATATTGTATGGTTTACCAGAGAAGACTCTGTGCTTTGTGTTTTCGGGTTTCTACACGGTAGATTGCAGCAGGGATCCTTGGGGATTAACTCCAAGGCCCACCCGGAAATCTGAGCGGAAACGTTGTTTTTCTAACTTGGCGGCCTTGGAGCCAACCTTGAACATAACTGGGTTATGTGATGTTTGTAATGATTTGGGATCCGAGAGAAGATTGGCCCGAGCATACGTCTTAAGGTGACTATGCGGAGTGAGCAACGGGCAGGTGGAATCAGACCTGGGCTATGTGGTTCTTTGCTAGAGACCATAGAGGGAGTAGCCATTGGTATAGCCGGGAGTCTTAGACAGTTGTCAGAAAGACTAAAAAATGCTCACGATATTGCCATCCCGGGGATGGTGGTGAAGCCAAGGAATTGACTGGATTCACCGATAATGTACCCTGAGTGCACGAGGTGTTTGGCCGTATGAGCCTACACCTGTGGCGTAGTACGTTCGCACTTTATTGTTTATCTAGGCTAATGAAATACAGGAAAGGAGCATCGCCGTCCCGAGTAAGGTGCAGGGTCGTTATAATTTGGTCGGCTTTGGCTGACCATTAATTTGTTTGCCAATGTGAGGTGGAATGTTGCTTGCAGGTGCTACGGAGCCAAGTACCAAATAGCGGGCTGAAACCCATATTGCTGAGCTGGCCCTCGAAGGCCAAAGCGAATTGTAGTTTCTATTTTTGTCATGTGTGGCTGGCCTGCGAGCCGATGTATGTAAAACATTAATTTGTCAAGTAAACTCTTGTAAGGCCATAAGGCCAAGTACTTTCAGTGTATTGGTTATTTCATTCCAATGGTAGTATGTGGACATTCATGATAGTTGTTATTCAATTATGGGTTCTTTCCAACTGTTTAAAAACTTCCGCTAGAATGCTCTGTGTTAGGACGAGTAGTTATAGTTGGAGTTTTGATATTCTTATATAACCCTTCCGACTGTCCGTGGGATATGGCATCGGGTTCCAGCTGGACCTTCTATTATATGTCATTCGACAGACGGGGCATTACAATTTGGTATCAGAGCACATGTATGTGCGTCATCGTTATAACATAAAAGAACCCAGGAATGTCCACTTAGGAATTAAAAATACACTTGTTTTGAGGAAACTGAGTGTTCCAATGATTGCTTTTAGCAATCTGTTTGTCACCTAATCAAGGTTTTATGCTTTTATAGGAAGCTAGGAGCGGTGCTGGGCAATCAGAATGTCCGCGATCGGTGGAAAGTAGTGCACCGAATGACATGCCTATAACACCTCCTTCAGCAGAAACCATCAGATTGGTTGCTGAAGCTGTCTTTGATATGATAAATGCCCAACCTGCAGGGTAAATGTGCCACGCACCACCTAATAATGAGCAAGAACCGATTAGGGTGGCAGAGCCGAGAGTGGTAGAACGTGTGGTAGTTGATCAAGTAGCTCCAAGGAGAGCTACGGAGAAGCAGCTCAAGCATGTAATGAGCTTTAATCCTCCGATTTTCGATGGGATTGGAACGCCAACTCAAGCTAAGGATCGGCTCTCTACGATAAAGAGAGTCTTAATGACCACGTTAACTGAGGAGTGGAAGAATACCACCATAGCGACCTTCCTATTGGCTGGTGAGGCGATGCTGTGGTGGGATGAGTTGGAGGTTCACCTCTTAGTGGGAAGGCAAGTTGCAGATGTGCCTATGGAGGAATTCTCAAGGTTGTTCTTGGCCAGGTATCTATCCTCTACTCAGAAGCTGGAGATGGAGAATGAGTACCTTGGTTTGACTTAGGGAGACAGAAGCGTGGACGAGTATCTCCATGAGTTTACTCGGTTGGGTCGTTATGCTGGTGCTACGTTTACTGAGGAGGAGCGGAAGACCAACCGATTCTATGAGGGTCTACATGGCGACCTACAACTACTCCTTGCTGGGCCTAAGGTGTAGGGCTTCCTAGCCTTGGTCAATTCGGCCCGTTCATTGGAAAAGGTCATGAAGAAAGTGCAAAAGAAGAAGGACCCAGGGGAAAAGAAGTCAGAGTTCAAAGTGCTAAATACAAAGTCGGGTTTCCACAGATGGAACAAGTAGCCGAAGACTTCGAGCTCAGTCCCTTCGTCTGGTGCGACGGCGGAAACCACAAGTCGAGTCCTAGGAGCTTGCTACACCTGTGGAAAGATGGGGAATTTTGCTCGTGAATGTTAGAGCAAACGTGCAAAGTCCGAGAGGAAGCTTGGAGCAACATATGAAGAAAAATGGAAGGCGGTGGAGTCAACCGCGTCCCACCATGGTCCAGACCAGCCTAGAGTATATAATCTTGGTCTGCAAGAGGCCATAAAACAAGCTGACGTGGTGATAGGTATGAGTTAAATTATAGCAGTTTAACTTTATGTAGTTGTTACCTTTTTATATGTTAGCTTATAAATATTGGTGCTAGGCTTTATGTTAATATTCGATTGTCCGGCGAGAGCCCTGTTTGATACGGGAGCTTCGCATTCCTTCTTGTCCGAAAGATTCGTATCGTGCATCGGAGTCCCTTCCTCGATGGCAAAAGACAAGTTGGATGTGTTGTTGCCCAATGGGTGCTCAATGCACGCGGATAGAATCTGTGTGGTAAAGATACGGATTGGGTACTAGGAGTTTGGCTTACAAGCATCGGTACTGCTGTTGGTGGAGTTCGACGTAATCTTTGGTATGGACTGGCTCTCGGAGAAGCGAGCATGTATTGATTGCAACTGTAAGGAGGTTAATTTGGGACTGCATACTGATCAGAGACTACATTTACGGGCTTGAATAGGTCGAGTAAGATTTTGATGTCAGCCCTTCAGGTGATCAAGGCAGTTCGGTCTGGGAAGAGCTGTTTGTCACATTAGTGCATACTTCAACGCCTAAGCCAATTCTGGGCAGTATTCTGGTTGTGTCCGAGTATCCTTATGTGTTCCCAGGTGATCTCCCAGGAGCCCCTCCTAAGTGGGAGATTGATTTTACTATTGAGCTGGTGCCAGGTGCCAAACCGGTGTCACGCTCTCCGTATCAGATTGCGCCAAGAGAGATGGCAGAGATGAAGGTGCAACTGCAAGAGTTGCTGGAGCAAGGGTATGCGAGTCCAAGTTTGTCGCCTTGGAGCGCACTAGTCCTGTTTGTTAAGAAGAAGGATGGGAGCTTGCGACTCTGTATCGACTATCGGGAGTTGAACAATCTTACAGAAAAGAATAAGTATTTGATCCCAAGGATTGATGATCTATTTGATCAGTTGGTCAGGTCAACAGTATATTCGAAGTTTGATCTGAAATCCGGCTACTACCAATTAAGGATAAGGGAAAGCGACTTCCCAAAGACAACATTCAGCACGCGGTTTGGGCATTATGAGTTCACGGTCATGCCGTTTGGGTTGACCAATGCGCCATCCGTGTTTATGGATCTGATAAACAGGACGTTCAGAGAGTACCTGGACCGTTTCGTGATAGTATTTATCGAAGATATCTTGGTGTACTCGCAGTGTGAGGATGATCACTACAGGAATCTGTATATGGTGTTGGAGATGTTGAGAAGGAATCAATTATACGCTAAGTTCTCCAAGTGTGAGTTCTGGTTATCCTCAGTAGCGTTCCTTGGTCATATTGTTAGTGGAGAAGGGATAGCGGTGGATCCGGCAAAGATAGTGGCGATACGGGAGTGGCCTGTGTTTTCTACAGTGGCGGAAGTTCGGAGCTTTCTGGGGCTTGCCGGCTACTACAAGCGCTTCGTAGAGAACTTCTCGCGGATAGTGCTACCACTCACGACATTGACAAGGAAGGATCAATAGTTTGTGTGGTCGCTGGAGTGCAAGCAGGATTTTGAAGAATTGAAGAGGCGGTTGACCACGACGCCTATCTTATGTTCGCCGAGTGGGACCGAGGGGTTTGAAATCTATAGTGATGCTTCGGGCAGTGGTTTGGACTGTGTTTTACTACAGCATGGGAGCGTGATAGCATATGGTTCACGACAATTGAAGGTTCACGAGAGGAATTATCCGGTTCAGGAAATAAAGTTAGCGGCCGTGATATTTGCTCTAAATCTGTGGAGACAATACTTGTACGGTGTGAAGGTCGATATCTACATCGATCATAAGAGCCTGAAGTATGTTGGAACCGGCTTTCCGGTCCCTCATAGAGTTCGAAACAGGATGCAGCCCACACGTACTCTCCTTGCGCTACCGCCCTGACGAGAGTCAGCGACCTGAGAACAGACCGAGGGGACTCAGCTCGGAGGTCCCGCCTCTTACCCGGAAGAACTGTTAGTCTTCCCCTCCCTAGCCAGTGCTGAGCTAGGTGCCTGAGAGGGAAAAAGTGGGAAGGTTCAACAACCTCATCCAGGCACCTTATCGGTTTATTTATAGGTCTCTGAATCTGATCTGCAAATATCACTCCTAAATCCACCTGAAAATACCAAAACACCCTGGGCTGGGTCTGTCAATAGCCAAACTCCGCTGTTCTGGAGAGCTATATGCAGGCCTCCAGGGGTAATAATGTAAAACTATCTGGGGCACGAAGGTAAAATCCCCCTTGTGGGTCAAAATAGGTAAAGATATCTTTTTTCCCCTGCAGCGAGTGGGGAAGATACTGCTGGGCGAGACGGCCGCCATGCCCGTCTCGCCGCCTTTTCGGCATGTGAGCTCTCTCGCCTTTTAGGATGATTTCGCCCACTAGCAGGTCTCGCCCACTCCAGAGGATCCCCCATCTCGCCTCCTGTAGGTGGGCATCCTATCATCTCGCCAGTCATCCCTTCGCCCGCTGGACCGTCTCTCGCGAGCCCCAGGTTGTACACAATCCCCGCTCTTTTCGAGGTTGCCCTAACCTCGGAAAGATAAGTCCAACTGCGGCTCGCGATGCTAAGGTTCCTTTGTGGGAATCTTGGGTGGGCCCCTCCTCCCCCGTACTGTCTATAAATATGAGGAGGAAGTCTTCATTTGGAACTCTTTTTGCCTTCATCCTTTCTTCCGGAATGTCTCATAGCCAAAGTTTATGTGAGCGTCTTGCGATTGTGCGAAGGCAAAACAAAGCCGGCACAGATGCCCTTTTCCCAGATCTGGGGCGTACTCCCCCCGCAGCCTCTCCGCCCTCTCGCACCAAGAAAGCGAAAGCCGTCTGCGCTCCTCTCTCGGCGGGCGCAACCTCTTCGGCCGCTCCGATAGACACCCCGTTCTCTTCCTCAGGGGGGAGACAGGTGATCACGTTATTTTTCCTTTCCCTTGTCTCGCCTGTCTGATTATGCTTTCTCAGGGAAGTCCAGCTGATTCGCCGGTGCCTGCCGATCCCCATGACAATGTAAGTCAAGTCCCTCAGCGCACAGACTCGCCCAAGATGGCCTCCCCACCTCCCTCGCGGAGAGAAAACCTCTCGCGGGTGGTGGGGAATCCTCGAATCCCAAGTAAGATCTTTTTCCTTCTCACCTCTCGGTTGATTTGCCTTCTTCCATTCGGCTTGCGCGGGCTCACCCTTGTTTGTAACCTTTCACTATTTTCGCAGGCATCCACTTTGATTCTGATACTGAGGAAGCTCCCGCATCTCCCCCCCTCTCGCCCCTTCCTCATCCGAGCGAGATCGAGGACTACCTAGGTGATCCCATGGACCCTCTGGAGTTGAAACGGAGGACTGCCCGGATGTTCCGCAAATATACACACATAATCCGCGAGATGGAGCTCGAGAAGCAAGCCTCCGACCGGCGCATGGAGTGTATGGAAGCAGATCATCACCGTCTTTCCGCGATGGTGGAGGCGGACGGGGTGCTGGACGGGACTGACCCCCAGGCTATACTGAACGAGACGGATGAACATCTCCGTCTCGCGCGCCGCGGCGTGATCGCCGCTCGCGCCTTTCATCTTCCTGGCCGCCCGCCATGCGCGGGAGGTAAGGACGGCCGCTGGCGGTGGGTGCGGAACTAAGCAGTCTCAGCCCGTCTCGCCCTCTCCGGATCTCGTTTTTACTAATGTCGCTGTTTATTACTGCTATGTTGTACAAACTTATTCGGACGAGACGCCCCCTTCTGCGGGACGGTTTCATTTTCTGGCTCCGGGTCACGCAATGGTCGTATCGTGCCGTCTTTTCATTATTGCAGTCTTTTCATTAGATATTATTTTATTTTATTAACCCTGTCATGATGGCTTGCCTCGAAAGGGTATCTGCGACGCCTCCGTCTCTTGAGTTCTAGAGGGAGAGTGAGGGAGGAAGTGAAATTAAGAGAGAGAGAGAGAGGGGGGGAGAGAACGAGGCGCCGGGACGTCCCCTCATGTCCCGCCGCCTTACTTTCCCGCCCTTTTCTCTACCTCTTATAAATACCTTCAACCACCACCGCTGTCCCTCACTATTCTAAACTGTTCTTTTGACCCCGGCTCCCGTTTCTTCTTCATCATCTCGCGCCTCTCTTTCTGGGCCATCCCTTTCTGCTTTTGCCGCTTTCTCGCCAATCATGGGGAAAAAGAAGATCGAAGAGGGCGAGGGCCGTAGCCGTTGCGGAAAACGTTTCGTCGACCATGACTTCCCTCTCGGCCGACTGCCGGAGGAAGACCACGCCCGCTTCGCTCGCGAGTACCTCTCCGATTGCTACCCGTCTCGCCCGCCTAAGGTGGGCGAGTGCATCAACACCTTTTATTCCAATGAGCTAGCTTTCCCGGTCTCGCACTTTGAGGCGGGACTGAGGCTCCCCCTCTGGCCGGAGGTTAAATTGGTGCTGAAGTACTTTGGGGTCGTCCCAGCCCAGTTCAACCCCAATGCTATCTCCATGCTGGTCGCCTTCGCCTGCTACCTGCGGCGAGAGCGCATCGAGTTCAGTCTAACTGCCTTCCGCAAGCTGTTTGTCTACCACGCCAAGGACGACGGCATTTCTTACTTCACAGGTCAAGGCCTCAAAGTATGCGAGACCCCGAACAAGAACCACCATTGGTTGACACGGTTCGTCTTCATACGCGGGGATCTAGGAGGCATCCCCCTCGCCCCGGTATCCCCCGACGAGTGCTATTATGATACCCCCAAGATGGGGGGCACTGAAAAAGAACTCTGCGACTTCTTTGTGGGAAAGAATTTTGAAGTCCAATACCTGCGGCGAGACCTAGACTCGCTGCCCGCCATTTTTCCGGGCGAAGGTAAGCCTCTATTCCCTTCTGTCCCTGTAAAAGTTTTTTCCTCCCGCTAATTGTTACCTTATCTAGGAGAAAGGACTGTTCCCGTCAATCCCCCCTACCAGAGCAATCGAGCTCTCGCTTTAGCGAATATGGCGGCGGAGGCTGCGAAAGATACGCTGACCCCTGCCGCCAAGAAGAGGCCTGCGGGCGAGGGTACCTCTCGCCTCAGCCCCAAGAAGAAGAAAAAGACTGTGTCCTTCGAGAAGGAAAAGCCGGCCAAGAGAAGAGAAGAGCTCGCGGGGTCTCTCTCCCCTATCACCCTATCGTCTCCCTCGCCTCCACGTCAGCCCGTCTCGCCAACCCGCGAGACGGTTTCTGCAGAACCAGCCACCCACGGTCGTGCTCAGCCCCCTCAGCTTCCTCCTGGCGAAACTGGCTCGTCCAGCCGCCCGGCTCCTGCCTCGCACCCTAACTACAATATGGGGCCCGCGACGGAGGATGACGCCGGCGAGCCGGTTCTAATATGGGAGCAGGATTCCAATCGAGTGTCGGTGTCCACCCTTCTCCCTTCCTGGAAGGAACAGGACCACCCCACCAGCCACGCCTTTTCCCTAGGTTTTGGGCTTTATGGCGGTCTTGGCTCCGAACCTGCTGACAACGAGGCCTCGCGGGACCTCATTCTGAAAAGCGTCCACTCGCAGTTTCGCTCCCTGGAGCTCGCGCATCGCGTCTCGCGCCGTCTTATCTTCAACAACAGGAAATGGAAAGAGGCGGAGACCGGTCTCGCCGCGGAGCGCGAGAAGTCTATCGACTTGGAGAAGCGGTTGAATGTCGCTGACAAACTCCTTGCACAGAGCCAGGGTGGCGTGGTAAGTTTCCTTATCTTTGCCTTGCCCGCCTCGCCCTTGCCCCTTATAGCCTCTTACTTTCACCCTTCCCGCAGGATACCGAGACGGCGAACAGGATGCGCTCGCGTATCGAGGAGCTGGAGGGGGAAAACAAGAAGCTGAAAGCCGAGAACCTTCGCCTTCAGAGCAGCGCGACGCCCCCCACGGATCAGTTTCCCGTTTCTTCCCGATATTCCGTGGATGAGGTGGAGGCCATCTGCCGGGACTCAAACATCAAGACAGCGGAGGTCGTCCTTAAGATGATGAAGGAGCTGGGAGTGGTGCGCGCTGACGCGGAGACGGTGACCGTCCGCTACCTAGTCCCGCGCTTGTTCGACGAGTCGGACGGCAGCGCCTCCTCTGACAATGAGTAGTGCACCATCCCTCTCAATGTCTTCCTCTCGCCCTCATCTTTTTGTCTAACACTTATGATTCTGGTCCCCTTTCTTAAAGGGAGAGCGAGGTGTCTCTGCCTCATTAATTTTTGTTTAAAACTCTTTATATGCTGACGGCCGCTTCCCCTTTTGGGGTGCTGTGCAATAGTTATTTAGGAGTTACTTTATTTTAATTGCCAGTTTGATTTTCCACCCTCTCGCTTAGCTACCAGTCCAAGGTGTATGGCTATTTTTTGGGACGCTATTTAATCACTACTTTTATTGCCTTCCATTTCGCTTAAAACTGGCGCGAGGCCCCCCTTTATCGCTTTTTACCCGCCTTGATTACCTCCGTCGGCGCTGCACTGCGAGATCATCTCGCCACAAAATTTCTGGGTCCAGTCGTCTCGCCAGTCGGCTTCGGCCGCTTCAGCTCACTTGATCCTGGGACGAGGAAAACCCTCCCGCCAGTGGCGAGACCCCCTATGGCGAGTGCCGGCCAGGGACCTTCTTCCCTGGCCCTATTCCTGGTCACTCTCTGTTTCGGGGACTATCCCCCTCTTGATGAGTCATGGGTTTTTCTCCACGCGAATTCTTACCCTTAGACTTGTTCCCCCAAGTGAGTACCGTCCTCCCAAAACACCCTTAGCCACCGAGTGAGCCTACAGCCCTGCCAGCTAGATGGGAGCCTGGTCAGCGGGTCTACTCGGGGTTTCCTCTCCAAAACACCGCCCACCACCGAGTGAGCCTACAGCCCTGCCAGCTAGATGGGAGCCTGGTCAGCGGGTCTGCTCGGGGTCTCCCCTCCAAAACACCTCCAACCACCGAGTGAGCCTACAGCCCTGCCAGCTAGATGGGAGCCTGGTCAGCGGGTCTGCTCGGGGTCTCCTCTCCAAAACGCCTCCAACCACCGAGTGAGCCTACAGCCCTGCCAGCTAGATGGGAGCCTGGTCAGCGGGTCTGCTCGGGGTCTCCTCTCCAAAACACCACCAACCACCGAGTGAGCCTACAGCCCTGCCAGCTAGATGGGAGCCTGGTCAGCGGCTCTGCTCGGGGTCTCCTCTCCGAAACACTTCCAACCACCGAGTGAGCCTACAACCCTGCCAGCAAGATGAGAGCCTGGTCAGCGGGTCTGCTCGGGGTCTCCTCTCCGAAACACCTCCAACCACCGAGTGAGCCTACAACCCTGCCAGCTAGATGGGAGCCTGGTCAGCGGGTCCGCTCGGGGTCTCCTCTCCGAAACACCTCCAACCACCGAGTGAGCCTACAGCCCTGCCAGCTAGATGGGAGCCTGGTCAGCGGGTCTGCTCGGGGTCTCCTCTCCAAAACGCCTTCAACCACCGAGTGAGCCTACAGCCCTGCCAGCTAGATGGGAGCCTGGTCAGCGGGTCTGCTCGGGGTCTCCTCTCCAAAACACCACCAACCACCGAGTGAGCCTACAGCCCTGCCAGCTAGATGGGAGCCTGGTTAGCGGGTCTGCTCGGGGTCTCCTCTCCAAAACACCTCCAACCACCGAGTGAGCCTACAGCCCTGCCAGCTAGATGGGAGCCTGGTCAGCGGGTCTGCTCGGGGTCTCCTCTCTGAAACACCTCCAACCACCGAGTGAGCCTACAGCCCTGCCAGCTAGATGGGAGCCTGGTCAGAGGGTCTGCTCGGGGTCTCCTCTCCAAAACACCACCAACCACCGAGTGAGCCTACATCCCTGTCAGCTAGATGGGAGCCTGGTCAGCGGGTCTGCTCGGGGTCTCCTCTCCAAAACACCACCAACCACCGAGTGAGCCTACAGCCCTGCCAGCTAGATGGGAGCCTGGCCAGCGGGTCTGCTCGGGGTTGTTTCTACAAATCACCTCGCCCTTGGTGCCTCACAGGGGTCACCCACACTTCCACCAAAAGAGCACATTGGGATGATAAGCATTTCCAAATAACAATAGAAAGATACTGTGAAGTAGAGTGCTACGGGTAAAATCTCTTCAAATCATCCCCACTCCGGGCTCGCTCGAGAGATACCCCGTCCACATTCTGGAGGTGGTACCCTCCTGACTTGAAGACTTCTTTTATTACAAAAGGACCCTCCCAATTTGGGTTAAGTTTTCCTACAGAGGCTCCTCTACCCGCCGCGTCAACCTTTTTTAGGACCAAATCTCCTTTCGCAAACTGTTTGACCCTTACATGTTTGTCGAAGTACCTCGCCATCCGGCGCTTGACTTCCTCCTGCCGGACCACTGCTAAATCTCGGAGCTCCTCCACGAGATCCAACGAAAGTCTCTGCTCTTCTTCGTTCTCTGTCCTCCATCCTTCGGCTCCTTCCCTTGCAACCACTACTCTTGGCGATGCGACCTCGAACTCGACAGGTATGACGGCCTCTGAGCCATGAGAGAGCTTAAACGGGGTTTCTCCCGTGGCTTTGTTTGGTGTAGTTCTCAAGGCCCACAGTACTGAAGGTAATTGCTCCACCCAGCTTCCTCTCAAATTTTCCACCTTTTTCTTCAACAAATTGACAATGACCTTATTGGCCGCTTCGACCTGTCCGTTACTCCGCGGATGATGAACAGAGGCAAAGCGGAGATCTATCCCCAAACGAATGCAGAAATCCACGAACTCCCTGCTTGCAAATTGGGGTCCATTATCCGTCACAATGGCTAGGGGCAACCCATGCCGGCAGACGATCTCCCCCCAAACGAAGTTCCTGACCACCTGCGAGGTTTCCTTAGCCAATGCTTTCACCTCCAGCAATTTTGAAAAGTAATCTACCATGACTATCAGGAACTTCCTTTGGCCACTTGCTTGAGGAAAGGGGCCCACCAGATCTAGCCCCCATATAGCGAATGGCCAGGGAGCCGTGATGGTCCGCAACCTCTGTGCCGGAAGGAGCTGAAGAGGGGCGAACTCCTGGCATTTTGGCACTTTTTCGCAAACTCCTCTGCATCTCTCCTGAGGGTAGGCCAAAAGTACCCCTGCCTCAGGACCCTCCCTTCTATAGTCCGGCTCCCCGAGTGACTTCCGCATTCTCCGGAGTGGATCTCTTGCAGAACCCTGGGGACCTCTTCCTCCGACACACACCTGGCCAGCAAACCTGTCAAGGTCTTGCGATATAAAACTCCATCCTTCAATAGGTAGTATGCCGACTTGTATCTGGTACGTTTCTTGTCGAGTTCCGTCGCGGGTAACTGTCCCGATGCCAAAAAGATTATGAAGGGGTCCATCCACGACCTTTGTTGGCACACTTCCATAAGCTCTCCTTCCTCTATGGACGGTCTGAAGAGTTCCGTCACTGTTCCCCCGGCTCGAGGGCCGTGCTTGGCGAGTTGGTCGGCCTGGTTGCTCTCCTCTCTCGAGACGTGTTGAATTGAGAAACTTCGGAACCGCCCTATGATGTCCTTGACCTTTCACAAATACAGCTGGAGGGCTGGCTCCCTTGCCTCGAATTGTCCTTTGATCTGACCTGCCACCACCATGGAGTCCGTCGAGGCCTCAATGTCTTGTATGCCCAGCTCCCGGGCTAACCTAAGCCCTGCTATGACCGCCTCATATTCTGCCTGGTTGTTGGTGACCGAAAAATGAATCTTCAAAGCTTGCTCAATCTGGGTCCCCTCCGGGCTGGTCAAAACCACTCCCCCCCCCCCAAAAGAGTTTCTCCCTGATGCTCCATCCACTAACATTTTCCAAGTTGCTCGACGGGACGCCTCCGCTTCTCGGACCTCAACCACATAGTCTGCCAAGAAATCGGCCACCGCCTGCGCCTTGATAGCGAGCCGTGGAACGAAGACGAGATCAAATTCGCTGAGTTCTATTGACCATTTTGCCAGCCTCCCCGAATGCTCCACCCCGCTCAAGATGTTACGGAGAGGGTGGTCGGTCACCACTCGGATGGAGTGTGCCTGGAAATATGGTCTGAGCTTTCGGGCCGAGATGATGAGCGCAAATGCTAACTTTTCCAGGATGGGGTACCAGAGTTCCGCCTTCTTCAGGACCCTGCTTACGTAATAAATTGGGAATTGTTTCTTTCCTTCTTCACGTACAAGAACCGAGCTTACCGCCTCCATCCCTACCCCCAAATATAGGAACAGGTCTTCGGCTTCCCTTGGTCCCTGGAGTAAGGGCGCCTGGGTAAGCTGCTGCTTTACGGCCTGAAAAGCCGTCTCGCACTCCGCAGTCCACTCCAAGCCCTTACCCCCTCGCAGCGTTCGAAAGAAGGGCGAACATCTCTCCCCCGCCCGGGAAAGGAACCTGCTCAGCCCGGCCAACTTTTCGGTGAGACGCTGGACTTCCTTCACATTCCGGGGGGGACTCCAGTTCCAGGATTGCTCTCACTTTTTCGGGGTTGGGCACCACTCCAGATGGAGTGAGTAGATGCCCCAAGAATCTTCCTCTGCTAGCGCCGAAAATGCATTTCAGGGGGTTGAGCCTCATTTTATACTCCCTCAGGGTCTTAAAGGTTTCCTCCAGATCTAGGACATGAGCCCCGAGGTCCTTACTTTTGATCATCAAGTCGTCTACGTAAACCTCGAGATTCCTTCCTCTCTGTTCTCGGAAAATTCGATCCATCATCCTTTGATAGGTTGCGCCCGCATTTTTCAAACCGAAGGGCATCATATTAAAGCAAAAGCACCCATCCTCCGTGACGAAGGTGACGTCCTTAACGTCCGGAGGATGCATACGTATTTGATGGTACCCAGAAAACGCATCCAAGAAACTCATAAAAGGGAAACCGACGGCTGAGTCGACCAGCGCGTCGATTCGGGGTAGCGGATAACAATCCTTGGGGCATGCTTTATTTAAAAGAGAAAAATCTATGCACATCCTCCACTTACCCCCGGATACTTACAGGCGGACACAAACCCCGCCTTAAGCAATATTTCCACCTCCTCTCTAATAGGTCTGGCCATCTTGGAGGCGATAGCCCTCTTCTTCTGTTGTATGGGGCGGGTGTTGGGGTCTAGATTGAGGCGGTGACAGGTGACGTCTGCATTGACCCCTGGCATGTCCGCGGCGCTCCACGCGAAGACGTCGATATTGTTTTGCACGCAGGTTCTGACCTTCTCTCGGTCCTCCGGGTTGAGCTCGCCACTGATTTTTATCCTTTCTACTCGGCCTTACTTGGTGCGTATTTCTACCTCCAGGACCTCCACCGCAGCTTTCAGCCTGGATGGCTCCTCCTCTTCTTCCTGCTCTGCCTGCTTACCCTGCTGCTGGGCTTTGTCTTCTACGTTGGCCACCATTTTCTCTTCCCCCGGCTGCTCCGCCTCCCACTTGCTCGCGCCCTCTTTTTCCTGCCAGGAGGCTCTTCTCTTTTCTGGACGGGTCCCCTCTCCGGGTGATCCGCCCACCTCTTCCGTCTTCCTCTTCTCCTTCCTCCCTTCCTCTTCTCTTTGCCCCACTTCCCCTGCCTCTTCCGTCTCTCCTCCCTCCGCTCCAGCCATTTCTAGCTCCCCTCTCATACCCTTATTCCTTGCCACCTCTCCCTCACCTCCAGCTCTTCCCCTCTCCCTTTCTTCTACCATCTCCGTCTCCCCGAACTCCTCTCCTGCCATTCCTTGCTCCTCCGCAGTGCCTCCAACCACTACTACTTCTCCCTCTCCCCCAGCGCCTTCCTCCTCCCTTTCTTCTGTCGTCCCCGTCTCCCCGAACTTCTCTCCCGCCATCGCTGGCTCCCCCGCAATGCCTCCCACCGCTACTACTTCTCCCTCTCCTCCAGCAACTTCCTCTCCTCGCTCTTCTTCGCCTCCCTGCTCTTGTTGCAATCGCTCCATCCTCTTTTCCAACTCCTCTGCGTCCCCCTGCCAGGAGATTGTGTTTACTGCCGTCACGTAGCATTCCCTTGCTGCCTTCGGATCTCCTCGTACCCTGATTTGAGTACCTCCAGAATTCAGCTTCAAGCACTGGTGAAACGATGACGGAACGCATCTGAAAGCGCTGATCAAGGGGCGCCCAAAGATAGCGTTGTAGCTACTGGGGGCATCCACTATGACAAAACGGCAATTTCGGGATAGCCCTCCCAGAGTTACTTGGAGTCCCACACCCCCCTCGACCTCTTTTCTTTCTCCTTAGAATCCAAACAATGGTCCATCCGCTGCCAGTACCCTTCGTGCCTCCACCCTCATTGCATTGAATGCCTTCTTAAAAATCACGTTCACCGAGCTCCCATTGTCGACTAGGATCCGCGACACCGTGAAGTTCTCGATGGCGGTCCGTATCACCAGCGCGTCACAAAAGGGGTCCTCATGGTCGGGCATGTCTTTTCTTGAAAACGTAATCTTTTCATCTGGAGGAGGGGATTGTGACGTCGAGGCGACACTTCGGCGGTACATAGTGTGAAGGCTCGCCTTTCGGGCCGCCTCTATCCCCACTCCCCCATTGATCACCCCAACCAGCCCGCGATCCCCTTCATCCGCACGATCCACACACCGATCCTCTTCTCTTGCAATCGTTACTTCCTCTATCCGCACCGGCCTTGGCTGCTCTCCAGCTCCTCGAGTCCTCCTTAACTCCAAGAAATCCGGGCAGGTAGCCGTTGCGTGACCTTCTTCCTCGTGGAAGTCACAGTATGGCAACGCCACCCCCCCCCTCCGGTCTCCCTTCCTGAGGGTTCCTCCTTCTCCCTGCTCCCGCTCCTCTTCCTCTTTCCCGGCCCCTTCCTCTGCCCCGGTCGATGGCCATGGCCTGCTGCGGAGGAGGTAGGGGTGGCCTATGACCATACCCCCACCCCATCTGATTGAACCTTCCCGGTCCTCCATGTTGATTCCTTCCCCCTGGGGGAAATCCTCTACCTTGCCCGGGGGCAGCCCCCCCTGCTGCCTCCA
Source organism: Platanthera guangdongensis (assembly GCA_039583875.1). Taxonomy (NCBI): domain Eukaryota; kingdom Viridiplantae; phylum Streptophyta; class Magnoliopsida; order Asparagales; family Orchidaceae; genus Platanthera; species Platanthera guangdongensis. Next base: position 68,629,702 of record CM077165.1, read on the forward strand.
CCCCAGATCTGGATATGCCGGAGCCCTCGGCTCTTCCCTTCTCCTCACTTCATGTTGCCTCCCTCCTGTCTCCCTCGACTCTACCTCAGTGAGCCTTGCCAGCTTCTTTGCGAAGGCCGGATTTGCTGCCTCCAATGCTATCTCCTTGGCCGCCTTCTCCATTAAGCCCTCAAAGGAAATTGGCGCCTTTCGGGTGAGGCTCATTTTGAAGAACCCTTCTCGCAGTCCCACTGTGAAAGCCATATGGAGGGCAAAACCCGGCACCTCCTGTATATCCAGAATTTCCTCTTGGAACCTATCCACGTATTGAGCCAGTGATTCATCCGCCTTCTGCTTAATCAAGAAGATCGATTCTGGGTTCTTCTTCCTTTTCTTAGATGTGGAAAACCGGAGCTGGAAGCTCCTACTCAAGTCCTCGAAGCAATATATCGATCCTGTCGGGAGTTGGTGGAACCAGTCCCTAGCCTTGTCATTCAGAGTGATCGCAAAGAGGCGGCACTTAAACGCGTCCATCATGGGCCTGATCGAGACAGCGTCTTCGAACCACTGCAAGTGATGGAGGGGATCGTCCTTCCCCACATAGTAATTCATCTCGGGCTCCCGGAAGCCCTCCGGGACCGGAGCGGACAGGACTAGCTCTCAAAAAGGGGACCCCCGCGCCGCCGGTCTCGCTACCCCTACTCGCGCGACGACCTCCCCTGGCGCGATGGTACTCGCCGGACTTGGGAACAGCTCCCTTCCCGCCATGTCCCTCCCGGTCCCTTCCAACATCACCTCCTTTCCCGGCCTTCTCCCCGGGGCGTCTTCTCCGACTCGCGCCGAGACGAGTTCCTCCTGAGTCGCGAGAGCTGGCACTGTGGGCAGTGGAGTTGAACAGTCTCCCTGCCGCGAGATCCCTTGCAATAGATCCATGATCCCCTTGATCGAAGCCAGGAACTCCGTTCTTCCTACAAATCCCCCCTGATTATCTGACTCCCCTCCTTCTCCTTCTCCATGATCTCCCGCCATGTTGGTTGCTCAAGGTTCTTCTCTGAGGGCTGCGTCCACGCTCACCGCACCAAAATGTTGGAACCGGCTTTCCGGTCCCTCCTAGAGTTCGAAACAGGATGCAGCCCACACGTACTCTCCTTGCGCTACCGCCCTAACGAGAGTCAGCGACATGAGAACAGACCGAGGGGACTCAGCTCGGAGGTCCCGCCTCTTACCCGGAAGAACTGTTAGTCTTCCCCTCCCTAGCCAGTGCTGAGCTAGGTGCCTGAGAGGGAAAAAGTGGGAAGGTTCAACAACCTCATCCAGGCACCTTATCGGTTTATTTATAGGTCTCTGAATCTGATCTGCAAATATCACTCCTAAATCCACCTGAAAATACCAAAACACCCTGGGCTGGGTCTGTCAATAGCCAAACTCCGCTGTTCTGGAGAGCTATATGCAGGCCTCCAGGGGTAATAATGTAAAACTATCTAGGGCACGAAGGTAAAATCCCCCTTGTGGGTCAAAATAGGTAAAGATATCTTTTTTCCCTTGCGGCGAGTGGGGAAGATACTGCCGGGCGAGACGGCCGCCATGCCCGTCTCGCCGCCTTTTCGGCATGTGAGCTCTCTCGCCTTCTAGGATGATTTCGCCCACTAGAAGGTCTCGCCCACTCCAGAGGATCCCCCATCTCGCCTCCTGTAGATGGGCATCCTATCATCTCGCCAGTCATCCCTTCGCCCGCTGGACCGTCTCTCGCGAGCCCCAGGTTGTACAAAGTACCTGTTAGATCAGAAGGACCTGAACATGAGGAAGCAGAGGTGGATTTAGTTCCTGGGGGCTATACCTTCGAGATACATTATGAACCTGGGAAAGGAAATGCAGTGGCGGATGCGTTGAGTCGCAGGGTTCCTGCGGGCCAGCTAGTTGTTGGTACATGATGAGTGTTTGGTCTGTGATTTGGAGGCATTAGAGATCTCTTGCATCGACAAGTAGATCAGTGCCGAGGAGAAATTATATTGGATAGAGGTGCAGTATGACCTAGCTGATAGGGTTTGGCGGGCTTTGGTTCAGGATAGCAACATGAAGCAGATCTTCGATGAATCTTTGGATGGGTCAAATTCCCAATTTACTGTTGAGGATGGACTGCTAAGGAGGGATGGTCGCCTATGCGTCCCTAGTGTGGATAATCTTCGGGAGGAGTTGATGTATGAGGCTCATCATACCAAGTACTCAATCCACCCGGGGAGCACGAAGGTGTATAAAGACATGAAGAAGTTGTTTTGGTGGCCAAGATTATAGAAGGATGTAGCACTTTATGTCGCCAAGTGACAAATATGTGCCTTGGTGAAGGCGGAGTGCCAGAAGCCCGGAGATTTCTTGAAGTCCTTACTTATCTAAGGAGTGGAAGTTCGACGACATTTCTATGGATTTTGTGCATGGTTTGCCAAAGTCGCATAGGGGAAACGATTCCATATGGGTTGCCGTAGATAGATTGACAAAAGTGTTGCACTTCATCCCGAATAGGAAGCAAGATTCGGTGGAAAAGTTAGCCAAACTCTATGTGGATAATATTGTACGATTACATGGTGTGCCCCGCAGTATTGTTAGTGACTGAGATGGACGCTTCACGTTGAATGACTGGAGGCTGGTGCATAGTCTGTTGGGAACTAAGTTGAGTTTCAGCACAACCATTCATCCCTAGACGGATGGTCAGACCGAGAGGGTCAATATGACGATGGAGGACATGCTTCGCATGTGTGTCCTGGATTTCAGAAAGCAGTGGGAAGATCACCTGTAGATGGTGGAGTTTGCATATAACAACATCTATCAAGCGAGTATTGGAATGGAGTCTTTCGAGGCCTTGTATTGGAGAAAGTGTCGCACGCCGTTGTCTTGGTTGGAGACATGTGAGTCGAAGTTATACAAACGTCAAGCAGTGGAAGATGCCACTTCAATGATACGTACAATTCAGGAATGGTTGAAGATCACACAGGACAGGCATGCAAAATAATATACCGTCAAGCATAGGAAAGTGGAGTTCGGTGTTGGCGACTGGGTGTATTTGAAAATCAAGCCGTTCAAGGGTGTCTTGCGGGTTCGATGCTTGAAGAAGTTGAGTCTGAGATACCTTGGACCGTTTGAAATCCTGGAGCGGGTTGGCGAAGCAGCGTATCGATTGAAGCTGTCAGTGGATGAATGAATTGGATTCAAGATGTCCTAAACACCTAGAGGGGGGGGGGTGAATAGGTTCAATTCTTTTTATACAGGCAGATAATGTAAATTACTTGTTAGACAGCCTTAACAATATCTATCACAGCACATATTATAGCAAATACAGACAACCCAACATACACACAGATTTATAGTGGTTCCCCAAGTGATGGGTACATCCACTTTCCCCCTTCGCCTATCTAGTAGTATACTAGATTTGGCCTAACTCCCTTCTTCCTTCTCAGATCCTCAGATCTTATAACTCAGAACCCAGAATGGTTCCTACAACTCAAACTTCAGCAAGTCCTATAGCTCAGATCCTCACAGAGAATCCTACCTCAGAGTGAGTCCACACTCCTATAACTCAGGAAATTAAGCCCTACCTCAGCCTCTTCAACAGGCCTACAAATCAGAGAAATTAATCCCCTACCTCAGGCACTCAACCCTACCTCAGCCTTTATAGATTTAGGCTTACAACTCAGAGAAATATCTCTCCTACACTCAGATCTATACAAGATCCTACAGAGAAAATTCTTGTAAAAGAATAATTCCTTCACCCAGGTAGAGAGAGAATGGATAGAAGGTTTCTTGATCAGTTCTTGATAGATCTGATAACTTTAGATTCAACCTGTCTTAGCTTCTTCAAAGCTTCTTGAATTTGAACAAAGTAAGGTTGATCTTCTTGAAGTTGGAGATGATCTTCAATCCAACTTCCTACTACTGTTCAGATGTGGCTCGGAATTCTTCTTGCATACATGTTCAGGATCTGCCCTTAGAGACTTGTTGATTTCTGGATGTAGACTTCGCTTATTCTTAGTTATTCTTTTTGATGATAGAACATGTCTTTATGTAGACTTGTTGATCCGGTTCCTAACGGACTTCTGATAGCTTTGACAGTTGTAACTACTTTGTTGGTTGTGACAGCTGTCAAGTATCTAGTCATGACATCTGATATTTCATTGAACTCCAACTTAGCAGCAAAGTGTCGAGACAATACTTTAAATGTGTCGACACAAATATATCATCTGTGGACACAATTCTTGGTGATGTCGACACAGCTCACATAATGTCGACACAACTCTTCTTTTTCTTCTTGACACAGCTTCTGTGGAATGTGTCCACACAAGTCCTGTGTGTCGGCACAATAACTCCTAGTCTCGACAAAGTTGATGTCGACAGAATTCTGGTGTGTGTCGACACAAGTCCTGTGTGTCGACACAATTGCTGTCGACAGAATTATGGAGTGTTTTGACACAAGTCCTGTATGTCGACAAAATTATTGTCGACATAATTTATGTGTGCTGACACAAGTCCTGTGTGTCGACAGAATCTGGCTTCTGGTGTTGACACAGCCTTTCCCAAGTGTCGACACAATTCTTCTCAAGTGTCGACACTTGTACTTAGAAACGTTTTCTGCATTTCCTTAACCTGCACACTGAAACTCAACACAACATCAAATAGACACTGATGAATATCATTGAGTTAGGTGAGATTTCTCCAAATCTGGTACACATTTTCCAATGTACACAACAATCTCCCCCTATTTGGAGAAGTCATAACCCTTAGTCAATGATATACATCACTTTATAATAAAACACAGATTATGATGTATAAAAGGATTGTTTAGACAGGGTAACACATAAACAAATCCAGCATATTATATCATCACAAAACATGATAAAATATAATGAACATGAATCAGTGTTTTGTTGAACTACAAGAAGTTTTTGAACAACAGACTACATAGATTTTAAAACAAAAGATTACGTAGTTCTAAAGTCTAGTCAATCTATTCTAGGACTGATCAGGCTCCTTGATGACAATGCCTTTGATAGACTGAATCCTTGCTTGTACATTAGCTTCAGTGTCTTCAGCCGACTTTTTCCCTTTAAGATCCTTTTTCTTCAGCTCTTCAGCCTTGACCTTTTTCCTTTCAAAATAATGAAAAGTCTTTGGAAAGTACTTTCTTGGCTCCACAGAGGCAGCAGGTATTTTTCCAGTTTTGATATCTCTTCTGAATTGATAAATGGCATCTTCCCACTTCTGATACTTGCTCCATTCTTGTTTAGAGTACCACTTTCCCCTATCATGTATGTTGTCTTTAACAGCTTGCCAGGCAGTGAGAATAATGTTTCTAGAGGTGAGACTCCATCTTTCAAAATCAGGCTTTAATTCAGCCTACTCTCTAAACCATTTCTTAGACAGTTGAGCTTCTTGCTCTATTTTCAAGACAGCTTCAAGCATATCAACCTTCTCAATAATGACAATCTGTACCTCCTGTGGAGGACTATACATCCATTGAACAACATATTAAATTCCTTCAAAATCAGCTGGGGGATAAATAATTTGAGCTACTTCCTGCTGAACCCCTTCATGTGAAGCCGGTTGAATACCTAATTCAGTAGTGTTATCATCATCACACAGGGGTGATTAACCAAGAGTTGATCTGATAGCATTAGTTATCCATTTAGCATGTTCAGAGCCTGCATTGACTAACACTCTCTCCCCCTTTATGACTTCTCGTTCAACATGGTTTATTAGATCATCCTTTTGAAACCTCACCTGATCAGCGAGATAATTTATGCCTTCTTTGTAAAATGATCTGAACTTCAGCGGCTGATCAACAATTACCTTTTGAGAAGCTTGGATAGCAGTGCTAACATCAGTCAAATTTGCTTTGAGTTGTTTATCAAACTCAGTTTTTTATTTAACAAAGAGTGCAGTTAAAGCAGTGACTTTATTCTGAAGTTCTGTTACAATAACATTGTGTGACTCTGTGAGATTATCATTCATTCTTATTTGGTTTACCAGAACATAGCCTTGTTTCACTGCTATGTCATCTATTTGAGTTTTGGCTTCCACTTGTTGCTTGGCTAAAAAGACTACAACATTACCTCCCTTATGGAAGCAATCTGTCATTTCCTTTTTATGTAAATTCACTTCAAATCTGATATATTTAATATCTTGGGCCAGCTGAAATTGCAATTCTTTATTGCTCTCATCAACATATTTTTCAAGAGCCTTTCTTTATTCATCCATCTTTACTTGCAGTTGTACCAGAAGTGAACTGAAGTCTACTGCTGGAGCTGGTGTTTGTGGAACAGCCTGCAAGGCTTTCTTATAGCTTGAGCTCCTTTTCCTGAGCTCCATAATTTTTTTCTTCTTAGCCCTAGAGGCTTCCTCATGTTCAAAATAATCAGATGAACTTGCTATATTCACAATGTCTTTTGGACTTTAGGGAATATCTTTCTCAATTCTTGTGTGCTCCCCCTCAGTCCTTACTCCTATCAAATCAGGATATAACTCTTCTAATATTACTTCTTGGTTTATTTGAACTGGAGGAATAGCTTGCCCTTGCTCAGTAGATTGTCATCTTCAACTTCAAAAGGTTCTTCCCTAGTAATGTCATCCTCAGGGATATTGTCTTGGTTATCTTTTTCAATATCAGTCATATGCACATCCTGTGCATCTTTTTTAGTGTCTGTAGCAGCTTGATTTATGTCTTGAACTACCTCAAGTATTGATTAAGTTGCTGCTTCACTGTCCAATTCAGCTGTGTGGTCAATTGGATTTTGCACATGAGCTTCCATTGAAGGTGATGACAGTGGTTGAGCTGGAACTGGAGAGAGCTCATTAACTCCACCTTGATGAAGCTCTTCCTGTACCGGATCCAGTTGGATGTTGATTGCTAGAATCTTCTCCCCCTGCATATGACTATAAGTTACAGTTTCTTGAGCAGGAGATTTTCTAGTCCTTTCTGCTCTTTCTTCATCTGAGCTGAAAACCACTTCTTCTGAATCACTGGATGATTCAGTGGTCTTGGGGGATGTTTGCTTCTTTTTTGAATTTGTTTTGTTTGTTTTTGTGGAGTAGAAACATCTTTGGTCAGAACCCTATCCTATCTGGATAGTATCCTTAAGTCCATTCTTCTCATGTGACTAATCTTAGAACCTGCAGACTGATTTATCACTTCAGGTATATTCTCAGCCAGAAATAGGCTCAGTAATCTGCCAAAATTAGGTTTCTTGATTCCTTCTTTGATCTTGCCAAAGATAATAGCAGACCAATTTATTTTCACTGTGAATATCACTCTGGTCATTAGATTGAACATATAGGATGAAATCCTATCATGTCCTCCGGATTTGCACAGAATAACTTTTCCTATAATTTCTGAAAGAAACTTGCCTTGGGATTTCATTCCCTTCCTGTTCATAGAAGATCCACTCTTGGTAGTGGGATCCATTCCACACCATTGAAGAGCTTCTCTTGTCATGGAAGATACTATTTCAGCATCTTCTTTAACCCTGGGAAGTTGAAAGGTCTTACTCAAACTCTTCTGGGTGAGTTTGGCCTTGGTTCCTTGAACTGATGACTTTATTTTTATGCCCTTTGAATCCAGTTATGCCATTGTATAGAATTCAAGAACATCCTTCTTCCATATCTTGGTAGGTTCTGAGACTAAGTATTCCAATTTATTTTCTGTGATTAGGGTAATCACGGCTTTGATGTCTGGCATGGCAGTCTCAAATGCATGGCGAACAAGTTCATAGCCCTCATTGATGTTCTCTTCTAGCTTTGGCGCCATTTGGGATGAGAGAGTGAGGAGAAGAGAGATGAAGGTTTGTCGACACAAAGGGTTGGTCTCAAAAATTTTGAGAGCGTAGTCGACAGGGTTTGGCTTTGACCTATTTATATGTTTCTAAACACAGAAGGTCAAAAGGCGGGTTGAAATAAGCTTATTATGTTGACACTGTGGGGATTGTGTCGACACAGACTGTTAAAGTCTCGACAGAGAATGTAAAGGTATTATAATATTATGTGTCGACACCATCTGCGATGTGTCGACACAGACAATCTTATGAGTCTACACTAATGTCTGCGTGTTGACACAGATGACTGTATGTGTCGACACCAATATCTAAGAGTCAGGAAAACTATGTGTCGATGCCAAATTTTAAGTGTCGACACAATCTTCTTGATTTGTCGACAGAATTTTCCTCTTGTCTCGACACCAACAACTAAGTGTCGACACAGATGTCTTTATGTGTCGACACAAATTTACTTAGTCAAATTTGTCAATATTATTCCAAGTTTAGCATGCCTAATTCAATTTTAAAATAATTGAATTTAGTTTCATCGAGTGGTGTGTTGAACATGTCAGCAATTTGAAAATTAGTATTGACAAATTCTAAACTTATGTCTTCCTTTTCAACATGATCTCTAAGGAAATGAAATCTTATTTCTATGTGCTTAGTTCTGCTATAAGAAACAAGATTTCTAGCAATAGAAATAGCACTAGTAGAATCACAAAATAATGGAGTTCTACTTACCTGGATGCCATAATCTTCAAGCTGATGTTGTGTCCATAACAGCTGAGCACAACAACTGCCTGCAGCTACATATTCAGACTCAGCAGTGGATATAACCACACTTATCTGTTTTTTGCTGCTCCATGACACCAATCTACCACCTAGGAACTGACATGTACCAGTTGTACTTTTCCTGTCTTCTTTACATCCTGCAAAGTCTGCATCTCAATAACCAGTTAGTAGAAAATCTCTATTCTTATGGTACCAAAGGCCAAGATCTGGTGTCCCCTTAAGATATCTCAAAATTCTTTTGACTGCAATATAATGAGATTCTTTTGGGCTTGCTTAATACCTAGCGCAGACACATGTAGCGTACATGATGTCTGGTCTACTAGCAGTTAAGTATAAGAGGGAGCCAATTATCCCTCTATACAAATTCTCATCTGCAGGTTTTCCTATATCATCTTTGCCTATAGGCATACTACCCCATTGGAGTTCTCATGGTGGAGGCTGACTCCATACCATATTTCTTAATCAACTACTTGGTGAACTTAGACTGGGATATGGACAAGCCATCATCAGTCTGTCTAACTTGGAGTCCCAAGAAGAATTTCAGCTTACCCATGCTGCTCATCTCAAACTTCCCTTGCATAAGTTTAGCAAACTTTCTACAAAGGTTGTTTTCTGTTGATCCAAAGATAATGTCATCAACATATATCTGGACTAGGATGATCTTGCATTTTGATTCCCTTGGGAATAGAGTTTTGTCTATTTTCCCGCATGAGAATTTATTCTCAATGCGGAATATTGACAGGGTTTCATACCATGCCCTAGGGGCTTGTTTCAAACCATATAATGCTTTCTTAAGCCTATATACATAATTAGGATAGAGAGGATCTACAAAACCTGAGGGTTGTTCAACATAAACTTCCTCTTTTAAGTCACCATTCAAAAATGCTGACTTTACATCCATCTAAAATACCTTGAACCCTTGATAAGCTGCAAAGGCAAGGAACAGCCTTATTGCTTAAAACCTTGCCACTGGGGCAAATGTTTGGCCAAAATCTATTCCTTCTTCCTGTCTGTATCCCTTTGCCACCAGTCTTGCTTTGTTCTTAACTATAATGCCATTTTTATCTAGTTTGTTCTTGTAGATCCACTTAGTCTCTATGACATTGTGATTCTTTGGTTTAGGAACCAACTTCCAGACTTTGCATCTTTTGAATTGATTCAGCTCTTCCAGCATGACATCAATCTGAAAGTGAGCTGTTAGATCAAGAATACTCTAGAGGTGGGGGGGTGGGTAAATAGAGTATTTAAAGCTTATAAAATTTTCTGGCTATTGCAGACAAGTCCTAGTGCTGTAAGAAATAGATTAAAAGATAAAACACAGCAATAACTAACTAACAATCACAGCCACAACAAGAAACAAAAGAAAGGGCAACCAGACGACACAAGAAATTTATAGTGGTTCCCCAACCTGGGTATATCCCCTCATCTACCACCCTGGTAGGAATCCACTCAGATTTTTTGATCAGGTGCCTGACACCAATGAGCTTTTGATCAGGTGCTCAAAAACCAAATCTCAAGTCTTTTGGCCAGGTGAGTTGTAACCAAGAATCACTTTTGAAGGGAGATGACAACCTTTTATACAGAGAGTGGTGAGAGGTGATGGTGTCTTATCTGTTAACAATCAGAGAGAAGATAAGTGGATATGATATTAGCAAGTAGATCCCCCTGAGATGTAGAATAGTTCAGGGAAATCTGGAGCTTTGCTGCAGGGTGATATGCCTTTAGTCTTTAAGCCTTTATCAAAGATATCTGTAGGAACTTCTTGACAGATGGAGTAGTTGTTGTCCTCTGAAGTTTCCTGGAGTGATGAAGAAAAAAGACTCTTGATTTAGATTGATTGTTCTTCTACATCAATTGCTGATCTGCCTCTGGCCTAGGGCTTCTTTTCTGTATAAGAAAGCTGTGAAAGAATGATGTAGCAGAGAGACTCTTGAAGATAGACTGACTGTAATTCTCTATGTGTCTGTGTATCTCTGTGTATGCTGTGTTCTTGTGTATCTTCAAGAAAAGAGAAAAATCTCTTTTATATTTTCTGAAGGAATTTGTCTTTCTAAAATTGAATTCCTCTGCTGCAATCTATGCTGACGGCCTAGAGAATAAACTGCATTGATTTATTTCCCCAACTGTCCCTTGGAAAAATGGAAAGTAATAATTCTGATGAAAGCCGTGATCAATACACCATCCAATGGTAATATTCAGAGAATATTTTATCATTAATCATTCAGAAATTATTGCCATAGAGTGAGGACAGAGGAAATAAATACTAAGTCTGGAATCGTCGAATAGATGACAGAAATCGTCGAGCTGAGTCCACAGTTCGTCGAGCTGAGTTGTTGAGTTCGTCGACCAGATGACTTCTGTTCGTCGAGCTGAGTTCCAAGATCGTCGAGCTAAAGCAGAAAACTGCATTATACAGACTTGCTTATTCTGTGTCTCAAGTTCGTCGAGCTGAGATTGTAACTTCATCGACTGGAGATGATTGTAGACTTGGAATAATTTCAGATGCTTTTGAATGAAGGTGTTGAAGTGAAGTATCCAGAATTCGTCGACCTAAGAATTGGTTTCGTCGAGCTGAGTTCCACTTAACTGCTGCTGGATAACTCTAGCTATTGTGGTCACAGTTCATCGAGCTGAGAATCAAGTTCGTCGACCAAAGTCTGACTCTGGAGTTAGAATAAAGAGATGTTTTCTGATCTTCAAGTGTTGAAGTATAGTGTCCAAAGTTTGTCGACCTGAGTACCAAGTTCGTCGAGCTCAGCTTAAAGAATTTAGTCTGAGATCGTCGAGCTGAGCACGACTATCGTCGACCTGAGTTCGACGAACGTCGAACTCATTTTACTTGGTCTTTAGAAAAACTTTAAGTCTTGAGTCTCTGGCAGTCTTGTTGATAGCTGGTCCATACAATGTTGCTTCTAAGGACTTGGCCTAGACTCTAGGACACAACCATGACCCTGGCTATACATTATGGGTCATTTGATCCTAACTTAGTGAACCTAGCCCAAATCTTACTAGGGATCCAACAATCTCCCCCTATTTGGGTGAGGTCACTAATTACAGACTCAAATCAAAATTGAAAATAAACAAAGAAGAAAAAGCATATATCTGGCAGAGATCACTAACACATGCAGCAGATATATATATACATAAGCTTTGTTCAGAATATAGAGTGTTGAAGTATTAGACCGGGCGGCTTAGCGGTCTGATCCAGCGGTTTGTTAACCGAGCGGTCTGGCGGTCTATCTGGTGCCTGGAGACCGGGCGGTCTATCGGTCTACCTCTGCGGCCTGTTCTATCCTGCTGGAGTTGCCGAGCGGTTAGCCCATCTGTCTAACCGCGCGGCCTATGCGGTCTCCATTATTCTAGCCGCCCAGTCCTGTAAATGTTTAGTCCCACATTGTTTGTATACTCTCTTTCTTATCTCCTCCATTCTATATAAGGGAGGCCATACCTTTGTAAATGATATCTTTTTTGGATAATAAAATTTCAATTATTCAAAAGTTTATTCGCTTGTCTTCTCTTTTCGCTTCTTTTCTCTACTTTCTAACATGGTATCAGAGCACACGGTCATTTCCCTCTGATTCTGTGCGCTCTCTGTTGTTCGCGGCTTGTTTTCCGCATTCTGCGACTTGCTTCGCGACTTGGCTTCTCTCTGTCCGCACGGCTTGTTTCTATCCGCGCGGCTTGTTTCTGTCCGCTGCCCTGTTCGCGCGGCTTGCTTCTTCTTCTCTTCTCCTACTGCTCTTTATCGCAGCGACCTGTTTCCTTGTCGCCGCGCTCCTTGTTCTTTCCTCCCGCTCCGACTTCCTAGTCGTTGCGGTCTGTCCCTATCCGCATGTGTTGTCTCTCTACTCGCGGCTTGCTGCTGTGATCTGCCTGACCGTGCGGGTTGTTCCTTTCTCACCCGCATCTTGGTCGCGGTCATCAGCTCTTCTCCTCTCTTCTGTTCGCTCGGCCTTTTTAGTCCGCGCGACCTCTTCCCCGCTGTGCCTTTGACCGCCTTCTCGCCGCTGCTGTGATCTGCCTGACCGTGCTGGTTATTACTTTCTTACCCGCATCTTGGTCGCGGTCACCTGCTCTTCTCCTCTCTACTGTTCGCTCGGCCTTTTCAGTCCGCGCGACCTCTTCCCCCTGTGCCTTTGCCTGTTTCAAGCCGCTACTGTTCGCGCGGCTTCGTCTGTTTTCTAACCGCTTCAGTTCGTGCGGCTTCTTCTGCTTGCCGGGTTCTATGAGTACCTCCGGTCTCACCACTACTCCTGCAGCTCCTTCTCCTCCTCCTCCTTCGGGTAACCTTGGCACTCTGTCCAAGCTTGTTGGCTCCAACTATCCCGATTGGAGTGTTTCTTTCACCTTTCTCCTTCGTTCTCAACGCAAGCGTCATCACCTCACCGATGACCCTCCTCCTCGCACCTCTCCTGAGTTTGATGACTGGGATGCGAGTGATGCTCTTGTTCGCACCTGGCTGGCCAACAGCCTTTCTGATGAGTGCCTTCCCGTCATTCGCCATGATGAGACGGTCAAGGCCGCATGGCTTCACCTCGCTGCTCTCTATTCTAAGGGGGGCCAGACGTCCCGCATTTATACTCTCTATGCGGACCTCTTCGCCCGCCCTTCCATGTCCCCAGCTGCGGCTTATCAGCAGGTTCAGGCTCTTGGGGCTGAAATCCTCCAGAATCGCCCCTTCTCCGCGGACTTGGCCGACCAGCACAAACACTTCCAGGAACTCCTGGTTGTTTGTTATCTTCTTCGTCTTCCCGACTCTTATGATATGATCCGCCAGCAGATCTTGGGTGAGGCGGAATCTCCTACTTTGGATGCCACTGCGGCTCGCATTGCCGCCGTTACTTCGCTCCTCCAGCGGCCTCTGTTGACCTCCCCCCCTTCCCAGGACTCCTTTGCTCACCAAGCTCAGCGGGGGTGCCCTAGTGGCCGTGGCTCCTCTGGCGGACGGGGTTCCTCCCGGTTCTTCTGCTCTCATTGTGGTCGTACTGGCCATACTGTTGACCGCTGCTGGCAGAAACATCCTCATCTTCTCCCTTCCGGTGATGCTCCTTCTTCGGCCTCCGCCTCTTCTAGGCCGTCTGCCTCTGTGGCCACGACGTCAGGTAGTGCCCACGTCGTTACCCAAGGTAAATGGCTGATTGACTCCGGTGCCACCAATCATATGACGGGCAACCCTCATTGCTTCTCCCGTCTTGAGACCCATGACCGCTTACCCCCAGTTCGTGTGGCGGATGGTTCCCCGTCTCCGGTTCATGGGACGGGCATGGTTCAACTCACTCCTTCGCTTTGCTTGGAGGATACCCTCTATGTCCCGAAGTTCCCGTGCAATTTGTTATCAGTTACTACTTTATGCCGGCAACTTCAGTGCTCCGTTTTATTCACTCCCACTACTTGTTCTTTTCAGGACCCGAGGACCCAACGGACGATTGCTACTGGGACTGAGAGCGACGGCCTCTACTTCCTCGACGATGTTTCAGCTCTTTCTGCCTACTCCTCCTCCACCGATCTCCTTCAGTGGCATCTTCGTCTTGGACATCCTCCTCCTCGGCTCATTCGTCAGCTTCTGCCCCACTTACCTCCCACCAGTTCTCCGCTCAACTGTGATGCCTGTCAGCTTGGCAAACATCATCGCTCCTCCTTCCCACCGAAGCAAGGCTGTGGCTCCTCTCGCATTTTTGATCTTATTCATTCTGATGTATGGGGTCCTGCTCCTACCCTCACAGTTGGTCGGGGCAGTTCCTATTTTGTCACTTTTATCGATGATTTTACTCGATGTACCTGGGTGTATCTATTAAAGGATCGCTCTGAGCTATTTTCTGTTTGGCAATCTTTTTACTTTATGATTAAGACTCAATTTGCTATTTCTATTAAGGTCTTACGTTCTGATAATGCCAAGGAATATCTGTCTCATGAGTTCTCCGCGTTCTTTCACCAACACGGCCTCATTCATCAAACGACTTGTGTTTACACCTCCCAACAGAATGGGGTGGCGGAGCGTAAAAACCGTCACCTGCTTGATGTTGCGCGTACTCTCATGACGCAGATGCACGTCCCTCGCTCCTACTGGGGCTACGCTGTGCTTCTCGCTTGCTATCTCATCAATCGCATTCCCTCCACGGTCCTCCACGGCCGGACTCCCTTCTCCCTTCTCTACCCCCACCAGGAACCTTTTCCTCTTCCTCTCCGTGTCTTTGGCTGTACGGCCTTTGTTCACGCTCCCTCCGCTACCCGCGACAAGCTTTCCCCCCGTTCCACCAAGTGTGTCTTTTTGGGGTACTCTACCACTCAAAAAGGCTATTGCTGCTTTGACCCCCTTCTCCGCAAGCAGTTTGTCTCCGCCGATGTGACTTTTTTCGAAAATGCTTCCTATTTCTCTCCTTCCTCTTCTCTTCCATCTCTTCCTTCTGATATCTCCGTTTCTTCCACACCTCTTCACGTTTTCCCACCTTCGTCTCCTCCTCCACCCACTCCTTCCCAGTCCGTCTCCCCACCCACACCTCCACCCTCCTCTCCGCTGCCGTCTCTCTCTAGTCCCGGGCCAGCCTTCTCCGCCACGGACGCTCCGGTCGCTGACGCTCCTGTCGCCGACGCTCCCGATGATCTGGATGTTCCCATTGCCCTTCGCAAAGGGGTGCGGGCGTGTACTCAACACCCGCTCACGGCTGTTGTTTCTTATGATCAGCTTTCTCCTTCTCGCAGGTCGTTTGCCTTGGCTATCTCTGCTACTTCTACTCCCCGTACCTACCAGGAGGCTCTCACTCTCCCTCATTGGAAGTCTGCCATGGATGAGGAGATGGCTACTCTTACTGAACGGGGTACCTGGACTCTGGTTCCTCCTCCCGTGGGCACTGATGTGGTTGGCTGTCGCTGGGTCTTTGTTGTGAAGTTTCGCCCCGATGGCACTGTGGATCGCTACAAAGCCCGGCTGGTGGCCAAGGGCTTTACTCAGACTTATGGCATTGATTACTTTGATACCTTCTCTCCGGTTGCTCGCCTCAGCACAATCCGGGTTCTCTTTTCTGTGGTCGTTAACCGGGCTTGGGCTATTTCCCAGCTTGATGTGAAGAATGCCTTTCTCTATGGCGATCTTCAGGAGGACGTCTATATGGAGCAACCTCCTGGGTATGTTGCACAGGGGGAGACACGTGTCTGTCATTTGAAGAAGGCCATTTATGGCCTAAAGCAGAGCCCTCGGGCATGGTTCGAAAAATTCAGTGGTATTGTGGCAACCATCGGCTTTCAAAGGAGTTCGGCCGATCACTCCTTGTTCATTCGCAAAACGGCCTCGGGACTGGTGGTTTTAGCCGTATATGTGGATGATATTTTCCTTACTGGTGATGACCAAGATGGGGTGGACTTGACGAAGAAGCACCTCCGTCAGCACTTGGTCACGAAGGATATGGGCTCTCCAAAATACTTTTTGGGGATAGAAATCTCTCGGAAGCCTGACTCCTTGGTTCTCTCTCAACGGAAGTATGCCCTTGAACTTCTTCAAGAAGCAGGCTTGACAGGTGCCAAACCAGCTCATCTTCCCATGGCTGTTGGAGAGGACAAAACGTGGACGGATGAATCGCCTCCTCTATCTGATGTCACACGGTACAGACGTTTGGTAGGCAAACTCATCTATCTCACGGTGACTAGACCCGACATCGCCTACGCTGTAGGAAAGGTCAGTCAGTTTATGCAAGCTCCCAGGGAGTGTCATCTTCAGTCCGCCCTGAAGATTTTAGAGTATATCAAAGCAGCACCGGGCAGAGGGTTACTCTTCCAGAAGAATGGCCATCTGAGGGTTGAGGCCTACTCAGATTCCAGTTACGCAGATGACAAAGGCGATCGTAAATCCACGTCAGGTTTTTGTACCTTTGTTGGAGGTAATCTCGTAAGTTGGAAGAGCAAGAAACAGTCTGTTGTTTCCAGATCCAGTGCCGAAGCAGAATACCAGAGTATGGCGTCAACTACGTGTGAGTTAAAGTGGTTGCGGGCTCTCATGCTTGACCTGGGCGAGGCATATGATTGTCCTCTCCCTATGTTCTGTGACAACAAGGCCGCTATACACATATCCAGGAATCCGGTCTTTCATGAGAGAACGAAGCATATAGAGGTTGACTGTCACTTCATTCGGGAGGAGATTTTGAAGAAACAGATTTGTACTCCTTTTGTCACCTCTAACAAGGAGTTGGCAGATATCTTCACCAAGCCGGTTTCTACTTCCTTCTTCCGCATTTGTGACAAGCTGGGCATGATTGATATCTATGCTCCAGCTTGAGGGGGAGTGTTGAAGTATTAGACCGGGCGGCTTAGCGGTCTGATCCAGCGGTTTGTTAACCGAGCGGTCTAGCGGTCTATCTGGTGCCTGGAGACCGGGCGGTCTATCGGTCTACCTCTGCGGCCTGTTCTATCCTGCTGGAGTTGCCGAGCGGTTAGCCCATCTGTCTAACCGCGCGGCCTATGCGGTCTCCATTATTCTAGCCGCCCAGTCCTGTAAATGTTTAGTCCCACATTGTTTGTATACTCTCTTTCTTATCTCCTCCATTCTATATAAGGGAGGCCATACCTTTGTAAATGATATCTTTTTTGGATAATAAAATTTCAATTATTCAAAAGTTTATTCGCTTGTCTTCTCTTTTCGCTTCTTTTCTCTACTTTCTAACATAGAGCAGTTATAGATAATTGTAGAAAATAAAAGAGCTCAAAATTTACTTCTTCTGTTTCTTTTCCTTTGGCATTTCTTGCTTGCTCTTCTCTCAAGGCTTTTTAAACACAAACTCTCTATTTGGATCTGAAGCTTGCACTTTTGTCATGGTCATATCAGCAGCCCCTATAATCTTCAAAGATGTAGCTCTAGGGACAACTGCTTCTGGGTGCAACTTCATGTAGTCATCAACATTGAAAAACTTATTTGCTTTATCAAACCTCTTGAGCTCTTCTTTCCTGTACTTTGACATTGTTGAATATATAGAAGGATCCTTTCCTCCAGCTTTGGCTTTGTTAGTCATAGAAAGGCCTACTAGTTTCTGGAACCTGGCCATTCTAGCAGTAGTAGCTGTCTCTGGATCTTCAAAAGGAACAGGAGGAGAAGATAGTCTTTTAGAACATTCAGCTTTCTGATCTGCAGAGAATGTTTGCTGCTGTGGTTGATGTTGTTGCTGTGGTTGATGCTGCAATTGATGTTGCTTGCCTGAAGAGTAATGCCTATGCTAACAGCTTTCAGAAGATGATCTCCCATGGTGTCTCTGATATGTTTGAACAGGGGCAGATCTTTGAGAAGTTGTGCCTGAAGCACCAGCATCTGGAGGAGGTGGAGGAGGTGGATCTTTTTTGAATCTTTGAACTGGAGAAGGAGAGTACCTTCTGCTTCTCTTCCTCTCTTTTGTTCATTTTTGGATAGCCACATCCAAGCTGGCATCCCTTTGTATGGATTTATCTTTTGGAGAATATAATAGGGAGTGTCATTGTTTGGATTTGGTTTTGGAGCAGGCGGTGGAGGAGCTTTTCTTTTCTTGGAAACTGGCTTCCTCTTGGGCTCATCATCAAAATCATCATCCTCATCCTCATCATCATCATCAGATCTCTGAGGGTTATCATATAAATCATTTAAAGCTTTTAGATCCTTAGCAGAAATGATAGGCTTTTCAGGTAGAGATGGAGCTTGAGCAGGAACTTCAACAGGAGCTGGAGGAGAAACCACAAGAGAAGCTGGAGAACTAATTCTGACAATGCTTTCAGCAGCTGCCTTTTCCTCTTCTTCAATATCAGCCAGGATTAAGTAATCCAGATTTAGCAATGGTGAGTCATCCATGACATAACTGGTTGTAGAAGACATTACTGGGGAAGCTGGAATGACTATGGGCTTAGGAGCAACAAAACTGTCACTAAGTTACTTTCCAACTTGAGGACTTACTGGGGAAGTATATGGTACAATAGCCAAGAATGGCTTAGTATACTCTACTGTAGCAAATCTCAAGTATGCAGTATCAAAAACGCTCAACAAAATAACTATATCTACTGTGGGATTTAAAATGAAATCACCAGCAGTAATAATGTCCTCTGGTACTGACTCTTCTAAGTCCATGTCAGTATTAATGAATTAAAGTAAATCAATTAAATCTGTGTCAGTATAATCTGTATCAACTACTGCTGCTATTGCAACCTCTGTCACTGCTGGAGCTAGAGCTGCTGCTTGAACTACTATTGCTGCTGGAGCAACAACTGCTGCTATTGCTACCTCTATCACTGCTGGAGCGACTGCATCTTCTTCATCAAGCATCTCCCCCTGCCTGGTTTCAGTAAAAACTGAAGCCAGGCCCCTGAATGAAGAGGGGGCAGTAGTGAAGGCAGAGAGTTGAGCAAATAGAGTAAAGATATAAGTAGCAAGAGGTGTAATGGCCTCTGCTATAAGAGATTTGAGTAGAGGAGTGATGAGAGTAATTACAGAGGAGATGGTGAAGGGATCCCGAGGTGGAGTAGTAGATGGTTCATTAGAATGTTGGGTGGAGACATTTGGAGGGATGGTAGATGTTGGAGATGATGGAGGGATGGCATCTAGTATATGTGAATCTAGAGGGGAGGGAGAGTTGAAAGGGGAAGTCAGAAGATAAAAAGTTGGAATGGAGGATAGATGAGGTGGAAGAGGAGATGATGGTGGTGTTGGAGCTGGTAAATCAGTGGGGGATTGAGGTGATTGAGGTGGAGTGGGTTGATGGTATTCCTGAATAGGAGATGAGGGTATGTTGGTAAGATCTAGGGGTGGAGAGGTGGCAGAAGATGTAACTGTAGTAGTAGTGACATGAACTTGTTGGAGTTGTTGTTGGAGTTGTGGATGTGGATGAAGAGAGGGAGTATGAACTGTGGAAGGTGAGTGTTGTTGAGTTGCTGGAAGAGATAGTGGTGTGGGGATGATCTCTTTAGTAGGGTAGGGAGTGGCTCTTACAGCCCTGGTGCTTTCAGAAGCTGGGGTACAAGAGGTTGAAGCCTTGGATGGCTTAGTTAAGGTCCTCTCCCACCTGCCAAATATGGTGCTTGTGAGCCTCTTGCTGGCATTAATGAATATGGTCTGTGAGACCAGAGATTCAGCAGCCTTCTCCTTCAGGAAGATCCCCAGGATCCTTCCAAAGCAAACTTCTTTCTTATTACACCTTTTCTTAATAGGATCAAAAATGATCTGTGCCCAATCCACTATCTTCTTATTGACCACTGCACATATGACCAGGAATTGATGCCTGGTGATGTAGTCATGAGCAGTGTGCTTGCCCAGCAAGACGTTTCCCACTATATCTGCCAGAAATTTGTATTCTGCCAATAAGTGTTTCTTCAACAACTTATTGGGGTTATCTCCAGCATAACCCATTAAACTCAACATCATATCATATTCTTCAGAATCAATTTCTAAATCTTCTTCTCCATTACTCAGATCAAAAATTTCAGTTAAAACAACGGGAGTTAAAGAAATAGCATTACCTGCGATTGTTCCTGTCATGTTGTTTTCCTCTGATGTAGATGAAGTATAGACCCATTCTCTAATTTCTATTCCAGCCAGCTTTATTCTTGTTGTCATCAGGTTTTTCAAATTCTGTTCTTCCAATAGAGTCAGAATGTTCAGAAAAATTGGATCCGAGTGAAGAAATGAGTCGAAGTCGACATCAAATCCCGTGTCAAACTTCATAGCGGCTAGGGCTCCTGCTTGAATCGCCATGAAATCACCTGCAAAAGAGAGAAACGGAGATCAAGTGCAAGGGGGAACAGAAAGTGCTGGACGGAGGTCGAAGAAAACCTAGTTATAAGATTTTGAATCGACAAACTTCGTTCCACGAAAAATAAGAAATTCTTCGACCTGAGATCGACAAAATAATTGATAGTGAAATAATTCGTCGAGATCAGCCGAAAGAGTTGAAGACATTTCGTCGAACTCCGTCCGACGAAAGTTTTCTGAAGTCGATTCGTCGATCTCCGTTCAACGAAAACAACTTCACTCTCGGAGAGTTCGTCGTCCTCCGTTCGACGAATATCTCCCGAACTTTCCCTAGTTTGTCGACCTCCGTTCGACGAACTCTGGATAATTCGTCGAGTGCTGACAGAAACTAAAAAAAGTCTTCTCCATTTATCATTCCAAGCTGATTTATAAAGAATGTGTGATTTCTCTCATCCAGAGGTTTGGTGAATATATCAGCTCTTTGTAAATCAGTGTAGATATAGACAAGATTAATTTTGTTTTTGTCCACAAACTCTCTAATGAAATGATGTCTAATGTCTATATGCTTTGTCCTATTGTGATGGACTGGATTTTGTGCTATTGCTATAGCACTTGTGTTATCACAAAAGAGAGTTGAATTATTTAAGTTGAGACTATAGTCTAGTAATTGCTTTTGAATCCACAGCATCTGGGAACAACAGCTGCCAGCTGCAATATACTCAGCCTCAGCAGTTGAGGTAGACACAGATGACCATTTCTAACAAAAACAGGATACTAACCTCATACCAAGGAACTGACAAGTCCCTGATGTGCTTTTCCTATCAACCCTGTATCCAGCAAAGTCATCATTTGAAAATCTAGTTAAATCAAACACTGACTCAGCTGGATACCATAAGCCTAGACTAGGACAACTCTTTATATATCTCAAAATCCTTTTTAAGAAAATTAGATGAGATTTTTTTGGGTTCACTTGGAACCTAGCACAAAGGCATGTGACAAACATAATATCAGGCCTGCTTGCTGTAAGATATAGTAGGGACCCAACAATGCCCATATATAATTTCTGATTCATAGGTTTCCCATGTGAGAGTTAATTACAACATTAGTAGCCATAGGTGTTTTCTTTACTGAAGCATCAGTCATCCCAAACTTCTTTATAAGCTCTTTAGCATACTTAGCTTGATATATGAAGATGCCATCAAGCAACTGCTTCACTTGGAGACCAAGAAAGTAGGAGAGCTCACCCATGCTACTCATTTCAAATTTTGAATGCATGAGGTCAGAGAACCTCTTGCATAATTTGGAATCAGTAGACTCAAATATAATGTCATCCACATATATTTTTACTAACAGTATTTGATCTTTATGATGTCTAGTGAAAAGTGTTCTATCTACAATGCCTCTAAATAATTTATGCTCTATCAAAAAACTAGCTAGGGTCTCATACCAAGCTCTTGGAGCTTGCTTGAGACCATAAAGAGCTTTATGCAATTTGAAAACATGATAAGGGTGAGTTGGAGAGACAAAACCAGGAGGTTGTTCAACATAAACCTCTTCTTTAAGTACTACATTGAGGAATGCACTCTTCAGATCCATCTAATATACTTTGAATCTCTTGTATGCTGCATAGGCTAGAAAAATTCTGATGGCCTCCAACCTTGCAACTGTTGCAAATGTTTGGTCATAGTCAATCTCTTCCTCTTGCCTATAACCTTGAACAACAAGCCTAGCCTTGTTCCTCACAATCACTCCTTGGGCATCCAGTTTGTTTCTGTATACCCATTTGGTTCCAATGACTGGATAGTCTTAGGGTCTTGGAACCAAATCCCAAACTCTACATCTCTCAAATTAATTTAATTCCTCCTGCATTGCAATGATCCAGTGGGGATCTTGCTCAGCATCATGGATGGATAGTGGTTCAACCTGAGAGAGAAAACTGGCATGCATCACATCTTGATTAATTTGATGCCTTGTCTGTACACCTACTGATATGTCTCCAATCACTTGAGATCTGGGGTGATCCCTAAGTATGACTAAATCAGTGAGTGGAGTTCGTTGTGCAACATCATCTTGGATTAATTACTCTTGTGGAATTTTGTTTGCAGTTGGAGGAAGTTCAACTCCTTCAATGCTTTCATCTTCACTCTCTTCATGAACTTGTGGAGAAGGATGTGTTGTAACCTTTTCGGCAAGGTTTAGTTCATCCAATCTCTCACACAATTGTGGTACCTACAAAGGGCTATTGGTAGAAATCTCTTTCTCGTTGCAAGACATGTTAGTTTCATCAAAAGAAACACGAATGGACTCTTCAATTTTTAATGATGATTTATTAAAAACCCTATAGGCTTTGCTTACTTGGGAATATCCTAGAAAAATTCCCTCTTCAACATTAGCCTCAAACTTTCTAATGTATCTTTTGTTATTGTTGTGAATATAACATATACATCAAAATACTTTAAAATAGTTTATTTTAGGTTTCTTCCCTTTAAGTAATTCATAGGGAGTCCTATTCTTCAGTTTATGTATCAAGCTTCTATTCAGGACATAATTTGCAGTGTTTACAGCCTCTGCCCAAAAGATTAGTGGCATGTAAGCATCTGCAAGCAATATACCTGCAGCTTCAATGAGTGTCCTATTTTTCCTTTCAGCTACCCCATTTCGTTGGGGAGTTCTAGGAGCTGAGAAACAATGCCTGATACCTTCCTTCTCACAGAACTCATGCATAATAAGAGACTCAAACTCTGTGCCATGATCACTTCTGATCAATACAACATGAGTAGAAAACTCAATCTGTATGGTCCTGAGAATATCTGTAAGAACCTTGAAGGTATCTGACTTAGATCTCAGAAAGGATACCCAAGTGAACCTTGAGAAGTCATCCACAATAACCAAGGTGTATGATTTCCCTCCTAGGCTTTGTACAACAATGAGTCCAAAGAGATCCATGTGTAGCAGATACAAAATCCTAGGTGAATCACTTTTATTTACAAATTTAAAACTAGATTTAGTTTGCTTGCCTAATTGACAAACCCTGCAAAGGCCTTCCTTCTTGTAGGGACTAGAAGGTAGACCTCTAACAAGGTTGTATTTTTATAACCTAGCAATGTTTTTCAAGTTTACATGACCTAGACTTGTATGCCATAACTCATTCTGATTGCTAGTTATATTAAGTAAATAGATTTCAGAATTGGCAGATAAAAAATCAACTAAATATATATTGCCTTGTCTATTCCCAATTAAAACTGTTTGGTTTTCTTTATTAGAGATAATACATGAAGATGAACTAAAATGTACCTGATAACCTTTATCACATAATTGACTTATGGAGATGAGGTTATGCTTCAGTCATCTAACATATGCCACTTTCTTGAATGTGACAGCTTCAATTCACTTCTCCAAAACCTTCTGACTGGCCACATTTGGAGTCACCAAAGATGACCTTTGGCCCCAGCTTGGACTTGTAGTTGGATAGAATGTCCTTACTGCCTATCATATGTTTAGAGCAACCACTGTCCAAGTACCAGGTCTGGTTCACACTTGGACAACTCTTAACATGTAATGAAAAACAGTTAAATGTTCTTGACCCAGGTTACCATGGGTCCTTTGTTTTCCTGGTATGAAAAGATGGAAATAACAGAATATTCTGGTTGGGATTTATATCCTAGAGGGTGATTTCTCCTAGGTTGTATGACCCAATCAGCTAGTGGATTAAAAGCTTTCCTGAAATTATTTAAGTTTCTGTTATAATTAAAGTTTTGGTTAAGTCTTTCTGTGTTCGATGAATTTCTGTGAGTTCGTCGACCAGAGTTCGACGAATTGGGTTGAGATCGTCGATCTCAGCCCAAAGAAAGAACATATCCATTTTCCGTGCCCCATGTTCGTCGACCTCTGCTCGACGAACCATACAGAGTTCATCGATCGCAGTTAGACGAATAATTATAGCTATTGTTTGCGTTCAGAGTTCGTCGATCTGGGTTCGACGAACGGGCTACATTTTGTCGATCTAAGTTCGACGAATTCTACTGAACCTTGTTTTTACTTAAGGTTTTCTGATTTTTGGTTTTCTGACCTATTGATTTAGGAACATTTTTTGTTGTGGGTTTATTGTTTACTATTTCTTTCCCTTTAGCAGAGACAAATTTGATGGGGGTAGTTAAAATATTTTTCCTGAGGATGGGGGGCAAACTTGATGAAGCACCTAAGCCTAGCATGCCATTAAGTCTGGCATTAACAGTGCTTATGATGTCCATCAGCTTGAGGCTTCTTCCATTGAGAGTTTCCTCAAGTTGTTTAGCCTCACAAAGCTCAGTTTTTAGCAGTGTTATTTGTTCGTTAGCTAAACACAATTCATCCTTTAACCTATTATTTTCAGAGTTAATATTTTCTAAATTTCCTAGTTTCTCCTTAAGACTTTTAATCTCTTTTTCTGAGTTAATTAGGTCAATAAACATTGTTTTAAATTCAACTTTAAAAGAATCTGAATTGTAATCAAAGGAAGATAATACCTCGTCAGCTTCAGAATCTGAAGCTTCTTCATTGTCTGAGTCCTCTTCTTCTGAATGACTCCTGGAAGCATCAATTGCCATGAGGCAAACCTCCTTGGACCTTGCCTCTTCCTCATCTTCACTGGAGCTAGAATATGTTGATTCTTCTTCAGTCTCACTCCAGGTTTCAGCCACAAAAACTTTCTCCTTCTTCTTGTATTTGCTGGAAGAAGGTCTGCTATTGTGTTGTCTCATGGCATCCTTTTCTCTTCTATTTTCTTTCTTCTGATTCTATGGACACTCAGAGATGAAGTGCCCAGGCTCTCTACATCCAAAACACACAACTTCTTTGGTTGGTGTCTTATCATATCTAGGCTTGTCATCCTGCCTTGATGACTTTCTCCTGAAATCCTTTATCGCCATCTTATAGAATATTTTGGCAAAGAGACTCATGAGGTCTTCATTTGTTGAAGGAGTCTCTGTCTCATCAGTTGCCTTGAATGCTATGCTTTATTCTTTTCTTGCTGGAGGCAGTGTTCTTTGCTCAGCTGCCTCCCTGGACTTGATCAGCTGTTCATAGGACTTTAGTTTCCCTAAGAGAGATTTAGTGAATATCTCATTTAGGCTTCTGGCCTCCTTGATGGGCCAGATCCTTGAATCCCTTGAGCTTGGGAAGCACATATGGATCTTGTCATTTACTTTAGTCAAGGTGATTTCTTTATCTAAGGTCCTTAGCTCACTGATGATGGAGCTAAGCCTATTGTACATCACTTCAACTGTTTCTGCTTCATCCTTTTTGAAGTTTTCATATTGTGTGATGATGTTTGATCTTCTATCTTTCCTCTCATCTGCTGAGCCAGCAACCATTTGGTTGAGTGAATCCCAGATTGCTTTTACAGAGGTGCACTCAGCCACCATTTGAAAGATATCATCAGACATTGTTTGTGCCAGTATGTTCATTGCCTTGACATCAACAATCTTTTCTTTCTTCTGGGTCTCAGTCCACTCAGGTGGTGGAACTGTAGTTGTTCTTGAAGATGTTGCTGTAGAGGTAGATGCAGTGGCTTGAGGAGGACCTGAAAAGATGGAATTGTAGATATCTTCATCAATAGAGTTCATGTATAATTTGATTCTTGCCTTCCAGATGACAAACGTATTTTGGTTGCAAACTGGAGGTCTGGTGCTTGCATACTCCTTATTTTGTGTCATAGTTGTGTATATAAATCTAAATGGAAATAAAAATATAATTTAGATCTAACAAAGGATCTTTGGTTCAAGGGTTAGCTTGTACAACCAAAGGAACCTGCTCTGATACCAATCAAAAGTGAGCTGTTAGATCAGGAATACTCTAGAGGGGGTGTGAATAGAGTATTTAAAGATAATAAAATTTTCTGGCTATTACAAACAAGTCCTAGTGCTGTAAGAAATAGATTAAAAGATAAAATACATCAATAAATAACAAACAATCACAGCCACAGCAAGAAACAAAAGAAAGGACAACCAAACAACACAAGAAATTTATAGTGGTTCCCCAACCTAGGTACATCCACTCTTCTACCACCCTGGTAAGAATGCACTCAAATTTTTGATCAGGTGCCTGACACCAATGAGCTTTTAATCAGGTACTCAAAAACCAAATCTCAAGTCTTTTGGTCAGGTGACTTGTAACCAAGAATCACTTTTGAAGGGAGTTGACAACCCTTTATACAGAGAGGGGTGAGAGGTGATGGTGTCTGCTCTGTCAACAATCAGAGAGAAGACAAGTGGATATAATATTAGCAAGTAGCTACCCCTGAGATGTAGAATAGTTCAGGGAAATCTGGAGCTTTGCTGCAGGGTGATAGACCTTCAGTCTTTAAGCCTTTATCAGAGAAATCTGCAGGAACTTCTTGAGAGATGGAGTAGTTGTTGTCCTTTGAAGTTTCCTGGAGTGATGAAGAAAGAAGACTCTTGATTTAGATTGATTGTTCTTCTTCTTCAATAGCTGATCTGCCTCTAGCCTAGGGCTTCTTTTCTGTATCAGAATACTGTGAAAGAATGATGGAGCAGAGACACTCTTGAAGATAGACTGACTGTAACTCTCTATGTGTCTATGTGTCTATGTGTCCCTGTGTATGCTGTGTTCTTGTGTATCTTCGGGATAAGAGAAAAATCTCTTTTATATTTTCTGAAGGAATTTGTCTTTTGAAATTTGAATTCCTCTGCTGAAATCAATGCTGACGGCCTAGAGAATAAACTGCATTGATTTATTTCACCAACTGTCCCTTGGAAAAATGGAAAGGAATAATTCTGATGAAAGCCATGATCAATGCACCGTCCAACGGTAATATTCAGAGAATATTTTATCATTAATCATTCAGAAATTATTGCCATTGAGTGAGGACAGAGGAAAGAAATACTAAGTCTGGAATCGTCGAATAGATGACAGAAATCGTCGAGCTGAGTCCACAGTTAGTCGAGCTGAGTTGCTGAGTTCGTCGACCAGATGACTTCTATTCGTCGAGCTGAGTTCCAAGATCGTCGAGCTAAAGCAGAAAACTGCATTATCCAGACTTGCTTATTCTGTATCTCAAGTTCGTCGAGCTGAGATTGTAACTTCTTTGACTGGAATTGATTCTGGACTTTGAATAATTTCAGATGCTTCTAAATGAAGGCATTGAAGTGAAGTATCCAGAATTCGTCGACCTAAGAATTGGTTTCATCGAGCTGAGTTCCACTTAACTGCTGCTAGATAACTCTAGCTATTGTGGTCATAGTTCGTCGAGCTGAGAATCAAGTTCATCGACCAAAGTCTGACTCTGGACTTATAATAAAGAGATGTTTTCTGATCTTGAAGTGTTGAAGTATAGTGTCCAAAGTTCGTCGCCCTGAGTACCAAGTTCGTCAAACTCAGCTCAGAGAATTTACTCTGAGATCGTCGAGCTGAGCACGACTATCGTCGACCTCAGTTCGACGAACGTAGAACTAATTTTACTTGGTATTTAGAAAAACTCTAAGTCTTGAGTCTCTAGCAGTCTTGTTGATAGCTGATTCATGCAGTGTTGCTTCTAAGGACTTGGCCTAGACTCTAGGACACAACCATGACCTTGGCTATACATTGTGGGTCATTTGATCCTAACTTAGTGAACCTAGCCCAAATCTTATTAGGGATCCAACACAATCCAATTTGGGTCTTGTATGGCTTATTTAAATTTCTTGGGTTCCATCTGGGACAGGAAACTTGAGCAAAGGACTATGTTCATGTTCTTGCTCCTTGTTTGAACACCATGACTTGGATCACCAATAATTTGGTGTGCTGGATGATCCTTTAGATGTCTTATTGCTGGAAGCAACCTATCTACTCCTTGATTTTCTCCAATCACCTCACCATGCTGTAATTCATTGCCCTCTTCATCAGCTTGTCGGTCTTGTACTCTCCCTGGACAGCATCCATCATTTTCTTCATCCTGCCTTGGAGGTTGGTCTTCACTAATGGTTAACTTTTCCATCTTTTCCTTCAAACCTATGGAGCTACAAGAAGTACTAGACAGCTCATAGTTGATTAGTTTAGTTTCATCAAAAACTACATGGACAGACTCTTCTACAACTTGAGTAGTCAAGTTGTAGACTCTGTATGCCCAACTATTATTGTTGTATCCAACAAATATCCCTTCTTGTGATTTGGCAGCAAACTTAGTTAAATAGTGCTTGCCATTATTAAGAACATAACACTTGCTACCAAAGATTATAAAATATGCTAAGTTTGGTTTTCTGCCTTTCATAATCTCATAGGGTGTCTTCTTGTGGCTTTTAGTGATGGATGCCCTATTGAGAACATGACATGCAGTGTTTACTGCCTCAGCCCAAAAATATTCTGGGAGAGAAGAATCATTAGTAGGGTTCTACTAGCCTCAATAAAAGTCCTATTCTTTCTTTCAGCAATACCATTTTGCTGGGAAGTTCTGGGTGAGGAGAACTCTTGATGAATCCCTAGTTCTTCACAAAATCTTGTCATGCTTTCAGACTGACTTCAGTCCCATGGTCACTCCTGATTTTGACCACTGAATTGTTAAGTTCATTTTGAATTTGCCTAACAAAATTGTGGAAGACAGTAGGGCTTGCAGATTTCTGCCTTAGGAAGAAAACTCATGTAAATCTAGAATAGTAATCTACAACCACAAGTGTATAGACTTTCCTACCTAGACTATGAACTGGCATAGGACCAAATAGATCTATATGCAGGAGATACAAACACCTTATAAAATCTTTGATATCAAGAGTATGGAAGGAGGGTTTGGTCTGTTTGCCTTTTTGACAAGCAGAACATACACCCTCCTTGATGCACTTGACTTGAGGACCATTCCTCACTAACTCCATACTATAGAGTTGGCCTATTGACTTATAGTTCAGGTGAGCCAGCCTCTTATGCCATTTGACACAATGAGAAGCTTTCTCATCTGCAACTAGGAAAATAGGAGAGTTCTTATTCTCACAATCAAAGTTGAGACAGTAAACATTTCCTTTTCTATAACCTGACAAGATGACCTCTTGATTACTTGTCCTTCTAATCTGACAGCCATTCCTAATAAAAGAGGTGTCATAACCAATATCAATCAGTTGTCTTATGCTTATTAAGTTATGTTTCAGACCTTTCACATAAGCCACTTGGGTGATAGTGATAGAACTATTGGAAATGTTACCAAAACCTTTGATGACCCCCTTTTCAGATCCACCAAAGATCAATTTGGGTCCATTCTCTATGGGAGAGTAGTCCTTTAGCATCCTTCTTGTTCCAGTCATGTTCCTGGAACATCCACTGTCCAAGTACCATATTGGGGTATGACCACTTGGACTCACCTGCATCAAATAAAATTACTTAACCTTAGAACCACAATAATTATTGTGTTCTAGGTTTAGGTTAGACTGAAACTTGCCATACTTGTCTGCAGCCTTTCTATCATGTAAGCTGGCATTCTTCCTGACAGTAGTGTTGTTCCAACAGTCAATGGCATAATGACCCACTTTGCCACAACACCAGCACTCATATGTATTGTATCTTCTTTTAGGTACAGTCTTAACAGCATTGCTGTCATCAAACCTGAAAACTGTAGGTATAGTGATCCTTTTATTGAGTACTGGGGCTGATACATCAAACATTGATGATTCCTGAAGATCATAATGTGTTTGTACATGGGCTGCCCTATTGGAATTTACACCCTTATTATTCAGATTGCCAGGTTTACAGTGACCATGTGTAATGTCATGATCATACTTGTTAGTAGGCTGCAACACTTTCCTGAAAGAAATAGGTGGTTTGGAGGCTAGTGACTGAACTGGGGCCTTACCTTTTCTTTTGGAATTAGCTACCCTAGTTCTTCCCATGAAACCTAATCATGTCTTACCCTTTTGGAGAGTGAAGTCATCAATCAAGTGTAAGACTGACTTTGCCTTTGAGAATTTAGCCACAAGTTCCCTCTCTCTTTGATGTCTGACTTCTAGACTCTTGATTTGATCATTTTTGAATGTAATTGTACCTATCTGAATAAAAGTTATATTTTTCAGTTTGGCAACTTCATTCAACTCCAAATCCAGTATTTTTGCTGAATCTGATGAAACTAATTTAAGAGATGCAATTTACTCAGCTTGGTATTTTATAAGATTTCTGCTTCTCTTAAGTGCTTGCAATAGATCACCATACACATCAATAAGTTGATGAACATCCCCTTCAGATTCAGAACCCTCTACATCTCTTGATGCAGATGCTTCTGAATCTGATCCAGTATAATAATTAGAAACTGAAGAAAGGTTGTTTACCTTACTGGGACCAGGATGATCCTGGAAATGATCTTCCTCAGTTAAAGACATCAGCCCTTTGCAATGATGATCTTCAACCCCATTTATTGAGTCCAGCAGTTGCAAGAATTCTATC
This sequence comes from Platanthera guangdongensis, assembly GCA_039583875.1. NCBI lineage: Eukaryota > Viridiplantae > Streptophyta > Magnoliopsida > Asparagales > Orchidaceae > Platanthera > Platanthera guangdongensis. The sequence continues at coordinate 68,660,347 of CM077165.1, forward strand.
TCTTCTGAATCCTCTTCAGTAGTGAACAGTCCAATATATGCTTCAGAATCTGATGATGAGGAATCAGTCCAGCTTTTCTGCTTCTTTACAACAAAGGATCTCTCCTTCTTGCCCTTATTATGTTGTTTCTTTTTATCTTTAGATTTCTTTCTTTTATCAGGACAATCAGCTATGACATGTCCTGGCCTATTGCAACAATAACAAATAATTTTAGAAGAAGTTTGTTTACTAGGATTAGAGACATACCTATCATCCTTAGAGGTTTTCTTCTTCTTGTAATAGTCATCCTTGGAGAAAGATGAAGATGGCTTTGTTCTCCATTTCTTCTTCTTCATGAACCTTTGAAACTGCCTTGTGAATGTAGCAAAGTATTCATCAGAGTTGTGACTGTCTGAAGTGTTGATGTTAGTATTTTCTGATTCAACTTCAGCCACTCCCCTAGGTGGAGAAGGTGACTTTCTCCTGCCCTTTCTTGTGGCTTCAGCCTTGAATAAAACTGACTTCTCTCTGTATTCAGACCTATTGCTTTTTTCCTCCTCCTTTCTGGCAGTAAGCTGCATCTCATAGGATAATAGTTTTCCAAATAAGGTTGGTGGAGGTGTATCTGCAAGCCGGTCCACCTCTCTGATGGCACATATTTTAGTATCCCAGTCCTTGGTTAGTGATCTGAGAAACTTGTCATTAAATTCATTAGTGCTAAAGACTCTTCCATAGGTCATTAGCTCATTTACAATTCTGAAGAATTTCTTATAGCATTCAGCTATGATATCTGTCTTAGCTTGTCTAAAGCTTTAATATTCTTGATTTAACATAGACTTCCTATCCTCTCTCACTTCTTCTGTCCCCTCCATATAGACAATCAAGTTGTCCCACATCTCCTTGGAGGCTTTGCAATGGACCAGATTCAGAAATGTAGAGTCATCTATGGCACTCACAATTATGTTCTTTGCCCTTTTGTCTAAGGTTGCTCGGATGATCTCTTCCTTAGTCATTTCTGAATAACGTTTTGGAGTCTTAAGGTTAGCATCAAGAACTGATATGTTCATAGGAATAAATGACCCTTCTAGAACTGTGATATAAATTCTTGGATCAGATGCTTCCATGAACAATCTGACCCTCTCCTTCTATATGACAAAATTTTCTTTCCTACAGATAGGAAGTTTCATGGATCCAAGTTCCTTCTGATTCCCTCCTGAACCCATTTTGTCTAACTGATAACTACCTTATAGATCAACTCAGACTGTTAAGTCCAATCTTGAGTAACCTGGCTCTGATACCACTTGAAAGAATTAGATTGAAGATGTCCTAAACACCTAGAGGGGGGGGGGGGGTGAATAGGTTCAATTCTTTTTATATAGGTAGATAATGTAAATTACTTGTTAGACTGTAACATCCCATTTCCAACTAGACCCCTAAGAGTGGTTTTGGCCATGACTAGGTCATGACAAACCCTAGGAAGCCAGTAATGGGCCAAGAGATAGGGGACAAAAAGGTGGGAGATCATCATGGTCTGCAAATAGTAGAACTCTGAACAATGGTGTAGGATGACCATGGGCCACACCCTAACCCCAAGACCCTACCACAACACCCTTAATACCTTGGGAGGCCCATTAGAGCTAAAAGGACCCATTAGGGTCAACCCAAGAGGCTCAGTCGACCAAGGTCAACCCTAGCCCTAAATGGGTCAAACTAGCCTACTTAGGGTCAATTGACCTACTCTTAGCCTAAAGGACCCCACCTATGTCTTCCCAACCCTAAAGTGAGGTCAATGGGTCACTAGGGACACATTGGGGTCAGCCCTAGAGGCCAGGTTGACCTAAGTCAACTCAAGCCCCTAATCTGGTCAAAGTAACCTTACTAAGGGTAAGTGACCTCAAAAGAGCAGGGTAACCCTACATAACCATACCTAGGCCCTAGGGGAAGCCAATGGGTCACCCAGGACCCATAGGGGTCAACCCAATTGGTCATGTTGACCCAAGTCAACTCTAGCCCTAGATGGTCAAAGTGCCCTTGCCAAGGGACATGAGACCACCAAGAGGCCCAACCAACCCTATTCAAGTAACCCTAGACCTTAAGGGAGTCCAATGGGCCACTAAAAACCCAATGGGGTCAACCCAGATGGTCAAATTGACCAGGTCAACCCTCATTTAGGTCAGGTCAAACCTAGCCCAAAAAGGGCTAAGCCAAGCCCAAGCCACTTCTCCCTTAGGCTAACCCCACCCCCATGACCATCATAATCAAGTGGGCTGCATTTAGCTTGTGAGGTTGACTAGTCAACCAGAGGTGACTAGGAGAGAGAAAGGAGCTCCCCTCCATGATAATGGAGGAGAGAGAAATTGAGGAAGAGGAAGGGGAAGTGGAAGGCCGGCCAAGGGATGCTAACAGCCACCATTTATGGCTGCAATCAACTCCTCTAGGGGAGAGGAGTTGATTCCAGCTGTTTCCCGGCCACCAAGGGATGGGTTCAGCCCCCCTCCACTCTACCCGAGCCACACCTTTAATGGTGTTAATGGCCATTGAAGAACCAGCCTCCCCTCTCCCCCATTTGCCATTTAAACACCATCAGGGGGCCAAGGGGATCATTTTAGAGCGTTTACCTGGAGGAGACGAGCCATCCCACTGTACTGTTGCAGAAGCCGAGCGCCGCCGCCGTCGTCAATGGCATCCCGCCGCTCCTCTCGCATCCAGGCCGCCAGGAAGGTCCTCCTCCTCTCCTTAACTCGCGGGTAGATCATAGGACTCTTTAGGTTTAAGATTCGGGCTCAATTGAGCCCGATCAAATCCAGGATTCCTCATGGTTTCGGCAAGAAATCTTCTTGCTATAACCGCCAGAAAATGCCTCTCCGGCGACAGTGCCGCCGCCTGGCGATAGCCACCACCTCAACGGAGGTGTTGGTGGTGGTGGCCGGCCGGGGAAGGGGCTGGATCGCCGGCGGCAAGGCTTGGAAATGGCTCCAGGCGGGATGGATCGTGGCCGTTGGCTCATTGAAGAAGACGACGGGATTCCGTCGAATCTGCGTCAAGATTCGTGCCTCCCCTGATTTCAAACTATAGGATTCATTTCATATTCATGTGTATTATGTCACAGATTTTGATATATTTGGTTTTAAATTTTAAAAATACTTAGGCCCCTCTGCAGGAAAAGTCCCCAACACAAAAGTTGTAGCCCTCTGAGTCTATTTCACTTTAAAATTTGTTTGAACCCATTTGGGTGCATGGTCTGACCAGGGCACCCATTTTGGTGGGACATACCCTTAGGGCTAGGCAGTCATTAAATTGAGTGCCCACACTTCATCCCTAGCCCAAAGCAGTTGAAATGTTGATAGGGAGTCTATCCTAGCTATACCTAGGGCCTGTCCAAAAATGGGATTTTTTGGAGAAAATATTTCTATAGTTTTTTTAAACATTTAATAATTATTAAATAAATTAAATAGGTGCCCTAAACACCTCCAAACCCTCCCAAATTTTCGTGAGTGGTCCCTGGGTTCACTTTAGGTACATGTATAGAGTTTCATCTAATTTGGATATGTTTTGAATAGGTTTTGACCCAACCCTAACTATACCTTATTAAGGGCATTTTGGTCAAAAGTGCACTTTTAATTTTGAGTGACCAAATCACCTCAACAGAGGCTGAAATTTGGGCCACTGACTTGTTATGGCACTTATCACCTCCCCATGGAATATGGGATAGTGAGGAATAGATTTGCCCTAAGTTCCTAGGTCAAACCCTAAGGAGGGACCTTTTGGCCTTATGAAGGGCATGAGTCCTAAACACCTTGGATGAACACCAAATTTTGCAAGGAGGTTCCTAGGATATATAAAACCATCTGTTAAAAATATTAGCAAATTGTGAAAATGGTAGGGTCCCCAAAACCCTAACCATAGCTTAGGACCTAAAACTTGTAGTGTAGGTTTAGGTTAGCTAAACATCTTAAAACTTAACCAAATTTGGGTAGTGAGGGGATTAGGGTATTTTGAGCCTCTGATAATTTACTTGAGGAATTTTGATCAATATTTGTAGCACTTAATTTGTAATCAATAGTATTACCCTAATTAATAATTTGGCTATTGTGGTCTCACTGCCCATAGAAAGGGTATGAAACATGGGCAGAGTTAGCTTTAGGCTATAATAATCTTGTATGAATTTTGTTAGAATTTTTGGATATCTATTTAGGGCATCTACTTCACAAGTGCTTTATTTTGATTACATACTAAATAATTCTTGCAAGAGCCCATTACTTATTGAAAAATCATGAAACTTGCTGCATAGTGTTTCTAGCTCAATAATATCATGTGAGAATTTTTGTGGAAATATTTGATGGTTAATTAGTATACTTTGTTCATTAACCCATAAACTTGAAATTTCATGAGAAAATCAAATATGGCCTTAATTTTAAAGGATAAATTATGAAACTTTTTCTAGGGTATTTGTAGGCCATTAAAATCACCCATGAATTTTCTCTGAATTTGTGGTGGCATTTTTATTGTAAAACCTTTTAAATTGATTTTTATGAGGTAACTTTGAAATTAAAATTAAGGGCCCAAACCTTGCTGGAAAATTTTAAGATTTAGGTCTTAGACTTGATTATGCATTTTGTAATTACCATAAATTTGGTGGATCATTATCTTGTATGAAATTGCTACTTCGTGTTCAAACTTGGGCCTTTTGGATGCTAGAATAAATAAATAAATTATCAGACAAAATTAGAAAAATTATGGATGTCTGGATTTATGCTTCAAATATCTTTTTAGTCCTCTAGTAATTATCATAGGGGTACCGGGTGAGTATTTCATGTACTTCCCTTTTTACGGCTCATGTAGTCTAAGTGGTCTGCATATAGCAAAATTGCAGGAAATCATTTTTGATATGAATTAGAGCACGTGAGATAGATCTTGATGGTTTGCTGGAAAGATAAGTAGAGTGGGTTGCATCTATGGATGTTGAGTGAGTAAGGTGTGATTTTGTCTAGGGCTTAGAGGCGTTTGGGTCCGACGAAAGATCGTCCTACCCAAGGAGAGTTGGAGTTAAATCACCCTAGGATTAGCATATCAAAACATGAGAAAATAATGGGTAAGGGAACCAACCAATAATAAAATAAGTACCTTGCGAAAGGGAACGGTGGGCGTAATCCCAACACAGTTCCTAGTGCCCCTTGAGAGCCATTCACAGGGAATACCGGGGGCAGTCCTGGGTTAACGTAAACTTTTTTAAGAAGATGAAAAGAGTAACATAGTAATTAGGGTTGCACATTTCACAACACTGATGGCACCGGATGTTAGTTGGGAGCTTCGGCTCGGATGGTTAAAAGGCGGACTTTGGGTCCGGGGAGCTTCAGCTCGATTGTTTGAGACAGACGTGTTGGTCCGTGGAGCTTCGGCTCGGTTCTTGATTACGCTAATTTGCATGTGCATAACAGGAAAGGAAATTAAGGTGGTGGGTCTTCGGTATTGGAGGGTCGATGCATCGATGCCAAAACGTTGACTCGGCAAGTGTGGTTAGCACTTCGCCAACAGAAGTCCGGTGCGCCAGCCGGCAAGAGTACGCAGGAGTCCGCTTCGTGCACCAAGCGTTGATGCGTACGATAGGTCTGACCGGTAGTGCTTTACTGGTTTAGAGGTGGGCGAGGCCCAACCCACCGCTTCCGTCTGCCACTACGGAGGTATCCTGGGAGGTTACGGCTCCAAAAAGGGGGAACTAAAGGTCTGTGTGCACAGAGTCGTGTGTGTGTGTTGCACTTGCATGTTCATCATACCCACTTGCATGTCATAGCATAATCGATTCATTTAACCATGACACCTAAAGTATAAGTGGAATGGGACGCTTATACTTTAGGACCTGCTACACGACCCCTTGGTCTATAAGCTTGTGTGGGCAAGTTTATAAATTAAGGTTAATTTTGATATATATAGTTACTGCCGTTTGATAACTGACACCCCAACGTATAAATTGGTATGGGACTTTTTATACGATGGGAGCCTTGCAGAAGACCCCTTGGCTTATGTGTTTTCACGTAAGTAAAAGGTTACATTTCATATTTCAGCTTATTATCTTTACATGCTATAGAATTTGATAGTATAGGACCGCTGTCATCTGCTTTTGATATTCTCCACCTTCAAGTCCTCCCCTTTCTTCCTCTCCGCTCGGTGCCTAGGAGCTGTGGGGGAAGGGGAGGGGGATGATAGGACTTAGTCTTTTAGACTAACGGTTTTCGAACCGCATCATTTAGGGGATCGTGGAGACCAGCATGGAGGAGCAGCACCAGAGACCGGTGCGCTTGGAGGTGGGGCAGTCTAGCTCCGGAGTTCACACAGCCGGGACCGTGAGTCTCGACCTTGAGTAGTCTTTCTGCTTCCGCATGAGTGATCTTTTTGTAGTGAGGATTTGATGTACCGGGCATAAGCCCGTTTTTGCTACTCTGATGTTTTATTTTTGTGGACACTCCCTTCGTGGAGATTTATTACCATGATATGTGATTTTCTGTGGATAGATAGTTTACATTTACTTCATTATGCTACTTTTCTACGATCGAATCGGCCGGCAGTATCGGCGCTTTGTGGTGATGACCCTTCAGGGCGTGAAGGAGTCACCGCAAAACGGCTGTTCTGGGCCTAAGACCCCGGTGTCGAAAGGAAAAAAAAGGGGGTCTTACAAGTGGTATCAGAGGCGGACCTCGATCGAAAAGTAACAGTCCACAACCCTAGGCCACCCCCGCGCGAGTTTAGTTTGGGGACAAACTAAGCAGCGGAAGTAGTGGTGTGCCCCTATTGGGGATCACATGTAAATTGTCAACTTTTATTAGGTATTGAGTCGATTACGTACTAATGTAGTTCGTTTTGCAGCCCCCAGCTCAGCCCACCCCACAAGGTGGAGCTCAGCAGACTCCAGACATTGCACCACCTCCCATGGTCCCCACACCTTTCCTTCAGTCGGACATGGGGCAGACCCTTACTGCTATCCTTGAGGCCTTCCGGGCTCAGCAGGCTCCAGCCCAGCAGCCAAACCCAGGGGCCAACTGGATGAGCACCTTCCGAGGACTCTCTCCCCCATCATACTTGGGGACAGAGTCGGCAGTGCGGACAGAGGAGTGGCTGGATGTTATGTACGAGATGTTGACTGGGATACGATGCCCTTGGGAGGAGAGGGTGGCCCTAGTGGTATCTTGCTTAGAGTCCCATGCTAAGAGGTGGTGGAAGACGTTGTTGGACACGACATATGCTGATAGGGAGATTGCAGAAATCACTTGGGAGGAATTCAGGGCCACGCTGCTGGAGCACTTTGTTCCGCAGTCGGCCAGGGACGAGTTGGAGGAGCGGTTCTTGCAGCTGAGGCAGGGCACCAGGACGGTGGTGGAGTACCACCAAGAGTTCGATCATTTGGCCCGATACGCGGGCTCTTACCAGCTGGACGAAGCAGGTTATGTCAAGAGGTTTTATAAGGGCCTAAAAGAAGAGTTGAGGGAGGCCTTGCTGTTTGTCTCTGACGGGCCTATCTCCCGGATTTTGGAGATGGCGAAGAGGATTGAGGCCGATTGGCACGCCACTCGGGGCCGGAAGCGGAAAGCGGAAGATCAGGGCCGGAGGGCCCGAAATGATCAGCGGCGAGGCACCATACCAGATGGGAGGAGGACAGAGGAGCGGCCTCATCAGGAGGTGAGGCAGGAGCCGAGAGAGCAGGTGGTTTTGGCCCCTCAACCTCTCCGGATTCAGGAGATGCCGAGACCCGGCGATATGGCGTATCCCCCGCCGGAGTGCTTCCATTATCACCAGGTGGGACATCTCCGGAGAAACTGCCCTATGAGGGGGGCACCACCTCCAGCACCACAGGGTGGCCCACCTGCCCAGCATTTCGGAGGCCGAGGACGCGGCCGAGGACGTGGTAATCAGGAAGGAGACCGAAGACAGAATGGGGAGCAGATTTACGCTTTGGACTTAGCACAGCCCCGGAACCCGGACAGGGTTATTGCAAGTATGAGAGTAATTTTAGTCTTGAATCTATTCCCTGCTCATATGAAGTATTGATAGAACTACTACACAACCTAGGTTAGAAAACCTTACGCCAAAGTTCTTTTTAAAAACTGATTTAGGAATGGTGATGGTGTGCGGCAAGCCTGCCCATACCCTGTTCGACACGGGGGCATCGCACAACTTTGTGTCGGAGGATTTCGTCAAGGATCTGGACCAGATTCGATATTATATGGGATTATCCAGGAGGGTGCGTCTCCCCAATGGGATGGAGATCCAGTCCACTGAGAAGTGCCTCCTGGAGGTTACCATAGACGGGGTGACACTCGAGGCCCCGGCGACGATCCTGAGAATGCCGGACTTTGACCTTGTCTTGGGCATGACATGGATTGTCTGGAACCATGCCCAGATTGACTGCCCGGCGGGGAGGGTCGTGCTGAGACACGGCGATACTTATGCGACATTCGAAGGTACTACTCCGGCTTCCCGCCGCCTGCTTTCATCTATTCAGGTCGTTAAGGCTCACATGCAAGGAGACGAGGTATATCAAGTATTATTCGAGATGACTGAGGAGAAGGACCTGATTGCTAGCATTCCGGTGGTTCGTGACTACGCCGATATTTTTTCGGATAAGCTGCCAGGACTGCCTCCGCATAGGGAGAAGGACTTTCATATTCAGTTGGTACCAGGGGCTAAGCCGATATCCAAGGCCCCTTATCGGATGGCCCCGAAGGAGTTGGCGGAGTTTCGGACACAGTTGCAGGAGCTGGTGGAAGCAGGATTTGTTAGGCCGAGCTCCTCATCATGGGGAGCTCCGGTCCTATTCGTGAAGAAGAAGGATGGCACTCTTCGCCTGTGCATCGACTATCGAGCACTAAACAGGCTGACCGTCCGAAATACCTATCCGCTCCCCAGGATAGACGAGTTGTTCGATCAGTTGGAGGGAGCCCATAATTTCTCGAAGCTGGACTTGAGGTCAGGCTACTACCAGCTGCGGATCCAGGAGGAGGATATTCCGAAGACGGCCTTTAGTAGCAGATACGGACTATATGAGTTCATCGTGATGCCCTTCGGGCTCACGAATGCTCCGTCGGCGTTTATGAGCCTCATGAACCGGGTCTTCGAGGCTTATTTGGATGTGTTCATCATAGTATTCATAGACGACATCCTTATCTATTCTAAGACGGAGGAGGAGCACACACGACATCTGGCACTGACCTTGAAGAGACTGCGGGAGCATCGCCTTTATGCGAAGTTCAGCAAGTGTCAGTTCTGGTTGAAGGAGGTGGCTTTCTTAGGCCACATTATCAGCGGAGCCGGGCTGGCGGTGGACCCGGCAAAGATTCAGGCTATTTCGGATTGGCCGCAGCTGAAGACAGCCACCGACGTACGAAGTTTTCTAGGACTTGCCGGTTATTACCGGAAGTTCGTGGAGGGATTCTCTCGAATCGCCCTCCCGCTCACATCCTTGACGAAGAAGGAGGTACCGTTCGTGTGGACCCCGCAGTGCCAGACAGCTTTCCAGGAGCTGAAGGATCGGCTAACCTCGGCTCCCATTCTTACTCTCCCCTCGGGGAGGGAGGGATTTCAGGTCTACACCGACGCATCATATCAGGGGATGGGAGCAGTGCTGATGCAGAACGGACACGTCATAGCTTATGCCTCCCGCCAGCTGAAGACCCATGAGAAGAACTATCCAGTGCATGAACTGGAGATGGGAGCAGTTGTATTCGCACTGAAGATATGGCGACACTACCTTTATGGAGTCCACTGTGATATATACTCCGATCATAAGAACCTTAAGTACGTGGACACGCAGAAGGAACTGAACATCAGGCAGAGGCGGTGGGTGGAGTTTCTATCTGACTATCAGTATGAGATGCACTACCACCCGGGGAAGGCGAATGTGGTAGCGGATGCACTGAGTAGGAGAGCCGCCACAGCAGGAGCAGAGCCTCAGTTGATGTCTATGGAGCTGCTGCAGAGACTAGAGGACATGCACATTACTCTGGTGTCGTCTGACGATCCTGAGCTCTATGAGGAGTACTTGGCCGCGATGGGCGTTACCGATGACATCAGAGACCGAGTCAGAGAAGGACAGAGGCAGGATGCCAAGTTAGAGCCCATTTTCCAAGCTCTGGAGGCAGGCACTGCAGGAGATTACACTCTGAGGGACGACCTAGTGTGCTTCAGAGGACGGGTGTATATACCGGAGGGAGGCCAGATCCGGGAGGATATTATGATGGAGGCGCACTGCAGCCGGTATTCTGTACACCCGGGGATCACAAAGATGACGGCTGATTTGAAGAAGACTATGTTCTGGCCAGGCATGAAGAAGGATGTCACTTACTTCGTGACCCATTGTGAGGCATGTCAGCTAGTGAAGGCGGAGTGCAGGAACCCCGCAGGATTATTGCAGCCACTCCCGGTGCCGGAGTGGAAGTTTGATGACATAGCCATGGACTTCATACATGGGCTTCCCCGGTCTCGGACAGGGAATGACTCGATCTGGGTAATCGTTGATCGGTTGACCAAGGTGGCTCGATTTATACCGATCAGGAAGGACGATTCAGTAGGAGTACTGGTGCGGAAGTTTGTGGAGCAGTTCATTCGTTATCATGGCGTGCCCAGGACGATAGTGTCAGATCGTGATGGGCGGTTTACATCCACGGAGTGGCGATCAGTTCAAGCTTACTTAGGCACGCGATTAACCTTCAGCACTGCATTTCATCCCCAGACAGACGGGCAGACAGAACGCACCAACCGGACGCTGGAAGACCTCTTGAGGCTATGCATTTTGGACCGCGGGGAACCGTGGGAGAAACTCCTACCCCTGGTCGAGTTCTCCTATAACAACAGCTACCAGTCCAGCATCAGGATGGCGCCTTACGAATCCTTGTACGGGAGGAGGTGCTGGACCCCGCTTTCTTGGGTGCAGAACGAAGATCCGAAGGTGTTGGGATCATAGTTTGTTGAAAACACCGAGGCACAGGTGAGGCTGATCAGAGACAGGATGCTTGAGGCGCAGAGTAGACATGCTAAGTACTATGACGCCCGACATCGGCAGGTGGAGTTTCAGGTGGGAAACCGGGTGTTTCTGAAGATCCGGCCCATGCATGGAGTCTCACGGGTGCGTGGTCGGAGGAAGAAGCTCAGCCCTAGGTACATGGGCCCTTACAGGATCCTTGAGCGGATCGGACCCCTAGCCTACCGGCCGGAGTTACCACCAGAGCTGGAAGCGCTGCACGACGTCTTCCATATTTCTTCGCTGAGGAGGGCTCTGCTACGCCCGGAGCAGCAGATTTTGACCACCGAAGGGCCGGTAGCTTCAGACCGGTCGGTTCGTTTGGAGCCGGTGAGGATCGACGACCGAGGAGTACGGGTCTTGCGACGCAAGAAGGTCCCACTAGTCAAGGTCCTGTGGAGGAACCACGGCCAGGAGGAGCACACCTGGGAGCCGCAGGACCTAATGCGACAAAGATACCCAGAGCTATTCAGTTAGGTATACCTCTGAGACGCCTCAAGAAGTTAATTTATTTTCCTGCTTTAAATTACTAAGGGCTGTTCTAGGCAGATAGAGGCTCATCTTTTGTTTATTGGGGGCATATCCTTGTTTATTGGGATCTTGGTTTGCCGATTAGGCAAAATGGTCATAGATCTAAGCTTTCCCGTAAAACCTAATTTAACAAACAAGGCATCATGATGGGATGTTACAAGGCTCTTTTCTTCGGTAGTAAGTCCCGTAGACTCAACCTTGATTTCGGGGACAAAATCTTTGTTTTGTTTATTGGGATTTGTAACATCCCAATTCCAACTAGACCCCTAAGAGTGGTTTTGGCCATGACTAGGTCATGACAAACCCTAGGAAGCCAGTAATGGGCCAAGAGATAGGGGACAGAAAGGTGGGAGATCATCATGGTCTGCAAATAGTAGAACTCTGAACAATGGTGTAGGATGACCATGGGCCACACCCTAACCCCAAGACCTTACCACAACACCTCTAATACCTTGGGAGGCCCATTAGAGCCAAAAGGACCCATTAGGGTCAACCAAGAGGCTCAGTCGACCAAGGTCAACTCTAGCCCTAAATGGGTCAAACTAGCCTACTTAGGGTCAATTGACCTACTCTTAGCCTAAAGGACCCCACCTATGTCCTCCCAACCCTAAAGTGAGGTCAATGGGTCACTAGGGACACATTGGGGTCAGCCCTAGAGGCCAGGTTGACCAAAGTTAACTCAAGCCCCTAATCTGGTCAAAGTACCCTTACTAAGGGTAAGTGACCTCCAAAGTGCAGGGTAACCCTACATAACCATACCTAGGTCCTAGGGGAAGCCAATGGGTCACCCAGGACCCATAGGGGTCAACCCAATTGGTCATGTTGACCCAAGTCAACTCTAGCCCTAGATGGTCAAAGTGCCCTTGCCAAGGGACATGAGACCACCAAGAGGCCCAACCAACCCTATTCAAGTAACCCTAGACCTTAAGGGAGTCCAATGGGCCACTAAAAACCCAATGGGGTAAACCCAGATGGTCAAATTGACCAGGTCAACCCTCATTTAGGTCAGGTCAAACCTAGCCCAAAAAGGGCTAACCCAAGCCCAAGCCACTTCTCCCTTAGGCTAACCCCACCCCCATGACCATCATAATCAAGTGGGTTGCATTTAGCTTGTGAGGTTGACTAGTCAACCAGAGGTGACTAGGAGAGAGAAAGGAGCTCCCATCCATGATAATGGAGGAGAGAGAAATTGAGGAAGAGGAAGGGGAAGTGGAAGGCCGGCCAAGGGAGGCTAACAGCCACCATTTATGGCTGCAATCAACTCCTCTAGGGGAGAGGAGTTGATTCCAGCCGTTTCCCGGCCACCAAGGGATGAGTTCAGCCCCCCTCCACTCTACCCGAGCCACACCTTTAATGGTGTTAATGGCCATTGAAGAACCAGCCTCCCCTCTCCCCCATTTGCCATTTAAACACCATCAGGGGGCCAAGGGGATCATTTTAGAGCGTTTACCTGGAGGAGATGTGCCATCCCACTGTGCGGTTGCAGAAGCCGAGCGCCGTCGCCGTCGTCAATGGCATCCCGCCGCTCCTCTCGCATCCAGGCCGCCAGGAAGGTCCTCTTCCTCTCCTTAACTCGCGGGTAGATCATAGGACTCTTTAGGTTTAATATTCGGGCTCAATTGAGCCCGATCAAATCCAGTATTCCTCATGGTTTCGACAAGAAATCTTCTTGCTATAACCGCCGGAAAACGCCTCTCCGGCGGCAGAGCCGCCGCCTGGCGATAGCCACCACCTCAACGGAGGTGTTGGTGGCGGTGGCCGGCCGGGGAAGGGGCTGGATCGCCGGCGGAAAGGCTTGGAAATGGCTCCAGGCGGGATGGATCCTGGCCGTTGGCTCATTGAAGAAGACGACGGGATTCCGTTGAATCTGCGTCAAGATTCGTGCCTCCCCTGATTTCAAACTATAGGATTCATTTCATATTCATGTGTATTATGTCACAGATTTTGATATATTTCGTTTTAAATTTTAAAAATACTTAGGCCCCTCTGCAGTAAAAGTCCCCAACACAAAAGTTGTAGCCCTCTGAGTCTATTTCACTTTAAAATTTGTTTGAACCCATTTGGGTGCATGTTCTGACCAGGGCACCCATTTTGGTGGGACATACCCTTAGGGCTAGGCAGTCATTAAATTGAGTGCCCACACTTCATCCCTAGCCCAAAGCAGTTGAAATGTTGATAGGGAGTCTATCCTAGCTATACCTAGGGCCTGTCCAAAAATGGGAATTTTTGGAGAAAATATTTCTATAGTTTTTCTAAACATTTAATAATTATTAAATAAATTAAATAGGTGCCCTAAACACCTCCAAACCCTCCCAAATTTTCGTGAGTGGTCCCTGGGTTCACTTTAGGTACCTGTATAGAGTTTCACCTAATTTGGATATGTTTTGAATAGGTTTTGACTCAACCCTAACTTTACCTTATTAAGGGCATTTTGGTCAAAAGTGCACTTTTAATTTTGAGTGACCAAATCACCTCAACAGAGGCTGAAATTTGGGCCACTGACTTGTTATGGCACTTATCACCTCCCCATGGAATATGGGATAGTGAGGAATAGATTTGCCCTAAGTTCCTAGGTCAAACCCTAAGGAGGGACCTTTTGGCCTTGTGAAGGGCATGAGTCCTAAACACCTTGGATGAACACCAAATTTTGCAAGGAGGTTCCTAGGATATATAAAACCCTCTGTTAAAAATATTAGCAAATTGTGAAAATGGTAGGGTCCCCAAAACCCTAACCCTAGCTTAGGACCTAAAACTTGTAGTGTAGGTTTAGGTTAGCTAAACATCTTGAAACTTAACCAAATTTGGGTAGTGAGGGGATTAGGGTATTTTGAGCCTCTGATAATTTACTTGAGGAATTTTGATCAATATTTGTAGCACTTCATTTGTAATCAATAGTATTGTCCTAATTAATAATTTGGCTATTGTGGTCTCACTGCCCATAGAAAGGGTATGAAACATGGGCAGAGTTAGCTTTAGGCTATAATAATCTTGTATGAATTTTGTTAGAATTTTTGGATATCTATTTAGGGCATCTACTTCACAAGTGCTTTATTTTGATTACATACTAAATAATTCTTGCAAGAGCCCATTACTTATTGAAAAATCATGAAACTTGCTGCATAGTGTTTCTAGCTCAATGATATCATGTGGGAATTTTTGTGGAAATATTTGATGGTTAATTAGTATACTTTGTTCATTAACCCAAAAACTTGAAATTTCATGAGAAAATCAAATATGGCCTTAATTTTAAAGGATAAATTATGAAACTTTTTCTAGGGTATTTGTAGGCTATTAAAATCACCCATGAATTTTCTCTGAATTTTTGGTGGCATTGTTATTGTAAAACCTTTTAAATTGATTTTTATGAGGTAACTTTGAAATTAAAATTAAGGGCCCAAACCTTGCTGGAAAATTTTAAGATTTAGGCCTTAGACTTGATTATGCATTTTGTAATTACCATAAATTTGTTGGATCATTATCTTGTTTGAAATTGCTACTTCGTGTTCAAACTTGGGCCTTTTGGATGCTAGAATAAATAAATAAATTATCAGACAAAATTAGGAAAATTATGGATGTCTGGATTTATGCTTCAAATATCTTTTTAGTCCTCTAGTAATTATCATAGGGGTATCGGGTGAGTATTTCATGTACTTCCCTTTTTACGGCTCATGTAGTCTAAGTGGTCTGCATATAGCAAAATTGCAGGAAATCATTTTTGATACGAATTAGAGCACGTGAGATGGATCTTGATGGTTTGCTGGAAAGATAAGTAGAGTGGGTTGCATCTATGGATGTTGAGTGAGTAGGGTGTGATTTTGTCTAGGGCTTAGAGGCGTTCGGGTCCGACGAAAGATCGTCCTACCCAAGGAGAGTTGGAGTCAAATCACCCTAGGATTAGCATATCGAAACATGAGAAAATAATGGGTAAGGGAACCAACCAATAATAAAATAAGTACCTTGCGAAAGGGAACGCTGGGCGTAATCCCAACACAGTTCCTAGTGCCCCTTGAGAGCCCTTCACAGGGAATACCGGGGGCAGTCCTGGGTTAACGTAAACTGTTTTAACAAGCTGAAAAGAGTAACATAGTAATTAGGGTTGCACATTTCACAACACTGATGGCACCGGATGTTAGTTGGCAGCTTCGGCTCGGATGGTTAAAAGGCGGACTTTGGGTCCGGGGAGCTTCGGCTCGATTGTTTGAGACGGACGTGTTGGTCCGGGGAGCTTCGGCTCGGTTCTTGATTACGCTAATTTGCATGTGCATAACAGGAAAGGAAATTAAGGTGGTGGGTCTTCGGTATTGGAGGGTCGATGCAACGACGTCAAAACGTTGACTCGGCAAGTGTGGTTAGCACTTCGCCAACAGAAGTCCGGTGCGCCAGCCGGCAAGAGTACGCAGGAGTCCGCTTCGTGCACCAAGCGTTGAGGCATACGATAGGTCTGACCGGTAGTGCTTTACTGGTTTAGAGGTGGGCGAGGCCCAACCCACCGCTTCCGTCTGCCACTACGGAGGTATCCTGGGAGGTTACGACTCCAAAAAGGGGGAACTAAAGGTCTGTGTGCACAGAGTCGTGTGTGTGTGTTGCACTTGCATGTTCATCATACCCACTTGCATGTCATAACATAATCGATTCATTTAACCATGACACCTAAAGTATAAGTGGAATGGGACGCTTATACTTTAAGACCTGCTACACGACCTCTTGGTCTATAAGCTTGTGTGGGCAAGTTTATAAATTAAGGTTAATTTTGATATATATAGTTACTGCCGTTTGATAACCGACACCCCAACGTATAAATTGGTATGAGACTTTTTATATGATGGGAGCCTTGCAGAAGACCCCTTGGCTTATGTGTTTTTACGTAAGTAAAGGTTACATTTCATATTTCAGCTTATTATCTTTACATGCTATAGAATTTGCTAGTATAGGACCGCTGCCATCTGCTTTTGATATTCTCCACCTACAAGTCCTCCCCTTTCTTCCTCTCCGCTCGGTGCCTAGGAGCTATGGGGGAAGGGGAGGGGGATGATAGGACTTAGTCTTTTAGACTAACGGTTTTCGAACCGCATCATTTAGGGGATCGTGGAGACCAGCATGGAGGAGCAGCCCCAGAGACCGGTGCGCTTGGAGGTGGGGCAGTCTAGCTCCGGAGTTCACACAGCCGGGACCGTGAGTCTCGACCTTGAGTAGTCTTTCTGCTTCCGCATGAGTGATCTTTTTGTAGTGAGGATTTGATGTACCGGGCATAAGCCCGTTTTTGCTACTCTGATGTTTTATTTTTGTGGACACTCCCTTCGTGGAGATTTATTACTATGATATGTGATTTTCTGTGGACTGATAGTTTACATTTACTTCATTATGCTACTTTTCTGCGATCGAATCGGCCGACAGTATCGGCGCTTTGTGGTGATGACCCTTCAGGGCGTGAAGGAGTCACCGCAAAATGGCGGTTCTGGGCCTAAGACTCCGGTGTCGAAAGGAAAAAAAAAGGGGGTCTTACATAGACAGCCTTAGCAATATCTATCACAACACAAATTATAGCAAACACAGGCAAAACAATATACACATAGATTTATAGTGGTTCCCCAAGTGATGGGTACATCCACTTTCCCCCTTCGCCTATCTAGCAGTATACTAGATTCGTCCTAACTCCCTTCTTCCTTCTCAGATCCTCAGATCTTACAACTCAGAACCCAGAATGGTTTATATAACTCAGACTTCAGCAAGTCCTTCACCTCAGATCCTCATAGAGAATCCTACCTCACAGTGAGTCCACACTCCTACAACTCAGGCAATCAAGCCCTTCCTCATCCTCTTCAATAGGCCTACTGTAAGACCCCTCCCCTTACCAAGGAGGCTCCCGGTCTTATCCCCTGAACCGCCGTCTTACAGTGGCACTAATGCACGGGTTAGTCGACACCGCAACACACCGATTTTGTCTGCTAATACGATCATATAACCTGTTGGCCAATATGAGAAATAGAAGTAATACATATCAGAATACGACACAGCTAGTCCACAGTCACAGTACAAATCATATATATATGAATGAAGGAGTACACAGTCCAAAATGAGAATAATAAAGAAAGAGTAATGAGGGCTTATGCCCAGTACATCATATGAATAACTCTCCTCACAAAACATCAAAACAGTAGAAGCTAATCAACTAATCTCGTCGCACCTGAGGTAGTGTTGTAGTAGTAGTAGGTGGTATCAACTCCTCACGCCCTGTCACCTCGTACTGCCGGTTGTGCTGGTGCTCCATCTCCTTGAGCTCCTAAAAATAGTTTGGTCACCGACCATTAGTCAAAAAGACTAATTCGTTTCCTCCGCACCTTGCCCCGCAACTCCTAGGCACCGTGCGGGAGGATGAAGTGGAGGACTATCAAGGGGTTACAAAAAGGAAGCAGGTGATAAGGAATCTATCTATCAAGTATGAGAGAAATATAGTTATACTCTAGCAGTTCTAAGTACATGGTATAAGTGAAGTAAAGGTATGGTATAAGTGAAGTAAAGGTATGGTACAAGTATGTAAAGAACAAAAAGTAAGAGCAGAAAAGTAAAGTCATGCTACCATTACACTACCATCACAAAACGTACCTTAACTTATAAAAATTCCCATACAAATTTATAAGTTAAGGTTTCCAGGAAATTTAACTTATCATATAAAAGATCACATACTAATTTATATGATAATAATCTATGAAGCGTATGACCTGATATGAATGAATGTTTATGATACAATTTATGCAACAGGCAAGTACAACTCACACACAACGACTCTGTGATCACAGACCTTTAGTTTCCACTTTTTGAGTGCTAGCTTCACTCTCGGGTACCACCGTTATGGCTAACGGCAGTAGCAGAGCGGACATCTCCACTTCTAGGCAGGTATGCACACTACCAAACCTAGAATACCTCTCATACACCTCTATACATGTCCTAGGTGCACTCTAGAGTCTGCGTACGTATTTTGCTGACTACCTGTCAGTCTTGTTGGGTCGGGTGTGCGTTATCGGGGATCATTCTCCAGACCGTAGTGTAAAACAACCCATTGGCCCTTCAAACCCTCACAACCGCCTGAGTCACCGTACTGCCATCGGTGTGACGATCGGCCCAGTACAACATGACCCGTCACTAAATTTATGCACATGCAAGTATTTCATCTCGGGCCTTCAGCTCGCAGGACCAACCTGTCCTGATTCCCTCAAACCCTTCACGCATGAGCCTGCAACATATATCCCTCCAACCTATCGCGGGTGAGAACGCACACTAGTGCCTTTATTCAGAATCCCTCAAACCCGTCACGAGCGAGAATGAACCACAATGTCTTAACCTATTAGACTACTCTTTTCTACGGGTTATTATACTTAGTGATTTATGGTTGATCCCAGGACTGCCCAGGGTATGCCTGGTGAAGGGCTCTCGGGGGCCCTAGGAACTACGATGGGATTACGCCCAAAGCTCCCTTTCGCAAGGATATTTACCTTTATTGATGTCTATCCATAATTCACCTGCGGCTCTCGTTATTACTCTTGAGTGATCCTAATGAATTAAGATGTTTTCAGATGGGCGACGGTCTTCCGCCGGCCTCCACTCCAGTTGCTATACAAGGGCTTGCACTTTTACTCTCATCACTAAGACAACACTAACCACCAAGGTTATCCTCCAATTGTAATCTCTAGCTCATCCGTTGATCTATCCACTGATGGTCCTTATAGTATAACCTTACACTATGCGCGACCCATGACCTAATACCACCCCGAAATAGAACTTCCAATTCCTTAGGCCACCTGCACCTAACTATTTATCCTAGGATGGTATGGACTAATGAAGTGAGCATATTGATTTTCATAATTTTCTTAAGTCATTAAAGCCTCTAATTAAATCATTTAATTAATCCCCTAGGTCATTTAATACATGAAGTAATACAAATTTCAATCCACTGACCTAAAGAATTTTTCCAGAGTTGTATCTTGGTAAAATATTGCTATCTACCAAAATTCATAATTTTCCTTTGATTATCTCTATTTATTTCTTAATTAATACAAAACTCACATAATTGTCATTTTCCAAATGAAGTATAGGGAATACATTACTCAAACTTCTAGGAAAATTACAGAACATATATATCATTAATTTAAGGCTAATGGCAGAGTTCCATCATCCTCTATAATGTAATGGCCTACCAATTTCAATTCCTAATAATTTACCAAAATGCCATTATGCTAGTTTATAAATTATTAGGACATCCAAAATTTTTGAGATAATTATACAAGGCTAATCGTACAATTATACAACATTAGAAATTTTTCCAAAATTTACTGATATATATTTTCGTCAATTAATAAATAAATGCAATAAGGATAAAATGATAATTTCCATATATTTTGCTCCAAAATTCTCAAACAGTAGGATAAAAAATTTTCATGAGTCAAATATGACCTCCCTTTTTGTTTTGACAGATTTTGGGGGTTTTGTTTTTGATCAAAAGCCTATTTTCCAATTTATTTATCAAAAAGGCATAAAATTATAAATATTCAAATAATGGGATTTTTGCTCCCAAAAATCTCATTATTACTATGAGGGGTGAACTTTACTCTAATGAGCCTCTGACATCAATTCCATGATTTTTGAATGTATCAAATAGACTGAATATGCAATATTTCAAAAATTGTTATTTGCACCCCAAAGCTATATATAGCCAACATATGCAAGTGGGCTAACCCAACATGCAGTGGTACAAATGTGCTGAAAAAATTACCATGCACATATAATGTCCACAAGGACCTGCCACCAAAGTTTGGGGCCATTTGAAGTCATATTACTCCAATTATTTCATTTATTTAATTATGTGTGTTATGACAAATACTATAGAAACATTGATCCCAAAAATTCCCATTTTTGGGCAGGGGATAGATATGACCTAATTGAACACATGCCCAAAATCTTAGGGCATTTGGATATTTGGTTTGGCTTGGGCCATTATGTTTGTTTTTGCCCTAGCCTATGACCAGTCCTAGTAGAATAGCCCTACAACTTAATCTACTGTACCAAATTTGATGTTTAAGGTGCCAGATTAAAATTAAGACAATAAGCTACAAATTTCATTTAGGGCTCATGTTCTAGAAATGCTCTAAGAGGCCTAAATTTGGCATGTAAAAAGACTGAAATTGTGTGACAAATATATATATACTATAGTTTTTATTTAATTTAATTTAATCGGTTGCACGAATCTTAAAGCCATATGGACGGGATCAGGTCGTCTTCTACCTCCAAACGACTGCTCGGATTCATTCTTCCTGGGCCAGTTTTGCTGGTTGTTTCCGGCCACCTGAGGCTGCGCCTCCGCCGGCGATTGTCTCCTCCACCTTCACTAAGGTGGTGGCTAACATTTCCCGACGGTGAGGCCGCCGTAATTGGCTTCTCCGGCGATCCCAAGCATCATGAAAAACTTGAAAAATTCAGCATTTTCTCACATGGCATCCGACTCAATTGAGCCCGATATCTCCCCTAATTGATCTAGGAAGCCAGTATGGGTAGAGGTGAAGTGAAACGAACCTGATTCAAGCCTTGGCGGCGCATGCGATGGCGGTTTGCCATTGCTGAGCTGCTCCGGCTATTTCCTGCTCAAAACCTTGAGTCTCCACCGTTTGCCTCAATCCAGTAGTCAATTTCCACTCCTCTCCTCTCTCTAAAGCTGATGGTGGGGGTTGATTTGGGCTGGGGAGGGCTGTATGTGGAGTTAACTCCAAGGTGAGCTCGGGCTCAACCTTGGAGGCTTCACCCATGGTGCGAAGTGGCCACCAAGCTGCCAAATTCTTCTGAAATCTTCTGAGGAGGCTGGCCAACATCTTTTTGGGGCAGAAGGAGCCAAGGCCAAGTGTCCTCCTCCTCTTAATTCCACTTTCTCTCTCCTCCTTTTGGGTGAATTCTCCAAAATTCCCCCATGCATGCACTCTCTCTCCAAATCCAGAGGGGTAGGGCTGGTCTTTAACACCTTGGGCTGATAGTGGGCCATGTTTGGTGGGCTTAGCCCAAAGGGAATGGGCTTAGCCCTTATTTTCTTCTTTAGGCCACATGTTTGACCAACTTGACTTTTTAAGTTGACTTGGTCAAGAATTATGAGTGGGCTGACCCCACTTGAAGGTAATGACCCCAGTGGCACTACCCAACTTGGGTTGGGTCAAGGTGATGCTCTACTTGGGCTAAATGGGCCTATAGGTATAGGTTTGACCAACTTAGGGCTAAGGTTTACTTTGGTCAACTAGGGTCAAAGGGTTGACCTAGTGACATGCCCTAGGGTCCACTTAGATTATTTTAGGGCTAAGGGCAATGTGGTGGGGTTATGGTGTGGTAGGGTTCCTATTTAGGCTAGTTTGATCTAGTTTGACTTTGGCCCCTTAGTGGCCCCACATGGCTACAACCCACTCCTTAGTGTCAAACCTAGCTAAATTCCCTATCACCCACCACATGCCCAACCCAATCTAAGTCAAGGGTTCTAGAAGTAACATTGGATGTTACAAATCCTATAAACAAAAAAAATAATTTCTTCCACAAAATTTAAGTTCGGGTCTACGAGGTTCTACTTGCAAGAGTTATTAGAAATTTAAATGCATAAACTAAAGTATACCTGAAGTAAACAGCTCTGGGTGTTGCTCCATCATCAGATCCCTCGGCTCCCAGGTGTGCTCCTCCCGTCCATGGTTGGACCACAATACCTTCACGAAAGGGACCTTCTTCTTCCGCAACACTCGGACATTTGTATCATCAATCCGATCTGTCCCAATATAATGGATCTGTCTGGCGCTATCAGACCGGATGTAGTAGTAACGTGCTGCTCCGGCCGTAGGAGAGCTCTTCGCAAGGAAGAGACATGGAATACGTCGTGTACGGTACTCAACTCCGGTGGCAGCTGCAGTCGGTAAGCTAAGGGGCCGATCCGCTCTAGGATCAAGTATGGCCCCATGTATCGAGGACTAAGCTTCTTGTGCCTCCGCACCCGAGAGACACCGTGTACTGGGCGTATCTTCAAGAAAACTCTGTCTCCAACCTAGAATTCCACCTTCCGGTGCCGAGCATCATAATACTTCGCCTGCCTACTCTGGGCCTCTAGCAGCTGATCCCTGATCAAACGAACCTGAGCCTCCGTATCCTTCACATAATCAGAACCAAGAGTCTTCGTCCACATATACTGAACCTAAGATAGAGGCGTCCAGCACTTCCTTCCGTACAAAGCCTCGTAAGGCGCCATCCCGATGCTTTCCTGGTGACTGTTATTGTAAGAGAACTTGATCAATGGTAGCAGCCTCTCCCAATGCTTCCCTATATCAAATATGCATAGACGAAACAGATCCTCCATGGTCCGGATAGTCCGCTCGGTCTGGCCATCGGTCTGCTAATGGAAGGCAGTGCTAAACGTGAGCCGAGAACCCAAGTAAGCATGCACAGCCCTCCATTCCCTCGATGTGAACCGACCATCATGATACGAGACGATTGTTCTGGGGATACCATGGTACCTGACAAACTGCTCCACGAACAATCTCACTAGAATAACAACTAGAGCATCCTTCCTGACTGGAATAAACCGCGCTTCATTGGTTAGCCTGTCGACTATGACCCAGATGGAATCATGACCAGAGTGGGAGCGACGCAGTCCGCGCACAAAGTCCATAGCAATGTCGTCGAACTTCCACTCTAGAACGGGCAGTGGCTGTAATAAACCTCCCGGGCTCTTGCATTCCGCCTTTATGTGCTGGCACATCTCGCAATGTGTCACAAAGTGGGTGATCTCCCTCTTCATCCCAGGACAGTACATAGTCTTCTGTAAATCTGCCCACATTTTGGTGATGCCAGGATGTACTGAATATCTGGAGCAGTGTGCCTCTCTAAGTATATCATCCCGGATACGGTCCCCTACTGGTATATATAAGCGTCCACGAAATCGGAGGAGATCATCCTGCAGCGTGCAATCCTCAACCTTGCCCCTTTCCAGGGCACTGAAAATCGGCTCCAATGCAGCATCCAGCCTCTAATGCGTCACAATGAACTCCCGAAGATCATTCTCCCCGATCAAGGAGTTCAGATATTCCTGGTAGACTGTTGGCTCGTCCTCTGAAACCATGGTGATATGCATATCATCCATCATCTGCATCAATACCATATACATCACCCGGGGCTTCGGTTCAGTAGTGTCGGCTCTCCTGCTCAACATATTTGCCATAGTGATCGCTTTCCCCGGGTGATAATGCAATTTGTAATCATAATCGCAAAGAAATTCCAGCCATCTCCTCTGCCGAAGGTTTAGATCTTTCTGCGTGTCGACGTATTTGAGGTTCTTGTGATCCGAGTAGATATCACAATGAACCCCATACAAGTAGTGTCTCCATATCTTCAGTGCGAATACGACCTCCCCGAGCTCTAAGTCTTGCACCAGGTAGTTATGCTCATGCTTCTTCAATTGTCTCGAAGCATAAGCAATAACATGTCCGTGCTGCATCAGTACATCACCCATCCCCTGGTAAGAGGCGTCCGTATAGATCTAAAATCCCTCATTCCCAGATGGGAGTGCAAGGATATAGGATGAGGTGAGTCGGTCCTTCAACCCCTGAAAGGATGTCTCGCACTGCTCTGTCCAAACAAACTCTACATCCCTCCTCGTCAAGGACGTGATGGGGAGTGCTATCCTCGAGAACCCCTCCACGAACTTACGATAATAAACTGCTAATCCCAAAAAGCTGCGAATGTTTGACGCTATCTTAGCCATGACCAATCTCTCACTGCCTCTATCTTGGATGGATCAACCACCAATCTCGTTACATTGATCGTATGCCCCGAGAAGGCCACCTCCTGTAGCAGAACTGGCACTTAGAAAACTTCGCATACATCTAGGACTCCCTCAGCCTCTGCAAAACATGTGCCAAATGCTCTGTGTGCTCCTCCTGAGTCTGGGAATAAATCAGAATATCGTTGATGAATACAGTGGCAAAGCGGTCCAAGTAGGGCTCGAATACACGGTTCATTAGACTCATGAATGTGAAAGGGCATTCGTGAGCCAAAAAGGCATCACCGTGAACTCGTATAACCCGTATCGTGAGCTAAAATCCGTCTTCGGGATGTCTTCCTCTCGAATGCGCAGTTGATAGTAACCGGATCTCAAATCCAGCTTAGAGAACCAGAAGCCCCCCTGAAGCTGATCAAATAGCTCGTCTATCCGAGGCAGTGGATAGGTCTTTCGGACCTTCAACCGGTTCAGCTCCCTGTAATCTATGCATAGCCGCAATGATCTGTCTTTCTTCTTCACAAAAAGAACTGGTGCTCCACACGGTGACGAGCTCGGCCGCACAAATCCTGATTCCATAAGCTCCTGAAGCTGAGTCCTGAATTCTGCCAACTCTCTGGGAGCCATCCTGTAAGGTGCCCGGGACACTGGCCTCGCCCCTGGCACCAACTTAATCTCGATATCAAAGTCCCGAGCTGGTGGTAGTCCGGGCAATTTCTCCAGGAATACATCGGAGAAATCCCTAACCACCGGGATATCAGCTATAGAACTCTCTGTTGCCACCATATCGAAGCAGATAATGTACACCTCTTCCCCCTGCTCATAGGCCTTGACAGCCTGTATAGAAGATAGTGAAAGATGGGGGATAGGTCGAATACCTTCAATAGTGACGTAGGAGTCTCCATGCCTGAGTGTGATCCTCTTCAAGGGGCAGTCGATTTGGGCATGGTTCCAATGAAGTCAGGCCATGCCCAAAATCAAATCAAAGTTCGGCAATCTCAAGACCACCATCGGAGCTTCGAATGCCTTGTCTCCTATCTAGGCCTCCATGTTAGCACCCGTGTAGACACAACTGATGCAGACACTCTGATCTAATATGCCTGGGCTGGTGGCATCCATAACAAACTACCGGCCAGTGGCCATGGTCATCTTGCCTCCTCGGAACATGCACCTGTAGAGGTGGGGGAGCTAACATTGTAGGAGGCCCCTGCTCCTGCCTGAAGTTGGGATGACGACATCCCCCACCCCTCATATATCCAATGAATCTCCCTCGTTGGGATCCGCTGCTACTCTCCCCGGGTGATGACCCATCCAGCGTCCTCTTTCCTCTATTCTGCACCATCAGCTGGTCTGCCTCCAGCTTTTTGGCCATCTCGATGATCTGGGCTGATGTACCGTGAGAAATGAACAATAGGGCCGGCCTCAAGTCATCTCTAAGGCCCCGGTAGAATCTTTTGGCATACCTCCTCTCGTCTGTATCATGTATCCATGCGAACCTGGCAAGGTGGGAAAACTCCCTCTGGTATTCAATCACCGATCTGCTCTCCTGCTTGAGGTTCAGAAACCTCTCTTCCACTGCATCTCTGTCTGTGGTGGATACGAAGTGATCCAAGAATACTTCGCCAAACTCCTCCCAAGATATGTCCGACAGCTCCCAGTCAGCATAAGTGGACTCTCGCACGGACTTCCACCATCTTTTTGCATGAGCATCTAATGTAGAGGTGGTTAGAGGAACTGTCTGGCCGACCGGGCAGCTGATTCCTGCCAATATCTTATCTATGGCCTCCAACCATTCCTCAGTATTCACAGCATCCTCTGTCCCATGGTACATCGGTGGGGACAGGCTCTTGAAGGCAATGATGCTAAAGATCACGGCAGTGAACCGGTCGCACAAGTAATATAAAATGGGGGTTTTCCCAAGTATCGATCTCACAAGGAACACATTAAGGTGGAGTTAATTTCGAGGAGGACTTGAGATTGAAGTCCTCAGGTCGGAGGTAACGATGGGGCCTTTGATATTTGCGGAAACAGAAAATAAAACTTAACAACTACTCCTATGCAACGCCGCTATGCGATGCTTCGCCAGGCGGGATGGAAGACTAGTCGGGCCGCTATGCACCGAATCACTAGGAGGATGGACGAGAAGGCTAGCGGATGAGGTGGTTAGAATGGCGGAATGAGGGTCATAAGCACCTCTTCGCTACGCACGCCACTAGCAACTGCTAGTGCGGCAAGGGTGGATGGATGGTGAATGGAATATGGCGCAACTCAAGTAAAAATAACGAAAACATACAATCACATAGACATAATTTTACACAACGTTTACAAACTAAGCATACTTCATCAATATAAATAAAGTTAAACACCAATATTCAACAAGAAAGCAAGAACAAGTCAAGAGATCGACCGAATCCGAAGTCTTGCTGAGGATTCACGGTTGGAATCGTCGGGTTGTCATTCCGCGTCCAAGTTTGGTCCTCAACTGCTTCCGGGATAGAGAAGGGCTGTCACCATATTCCAATGGCCCGTGTTCTTCGTCTCACGATAGCGGATGAAGTTTGCTAGCTTTCCTTTGCTTGATGGCTATGGCGTCAAACCCTACTTGAAGCTCATGGATGAAGGAGAAGGCCGAGAGGAAGCTCCAGCTCGGATTTGGCGGTGAAAGCTTGCCCGGAGCACCTCCCTAGGGTGGAAGATGAAGGGGAACGGCGGAGAAGGCGAAAAACGGCGGAGAAGGAGCGCGATCTGCGGATCTCCGGATTAGGGCGAGACCTGCACTATTTATACAAAAGCAGAATTGAACAATGCGCACGATCACAGGCGCACGACCAGTGGTCGTGCGCACTATGTCCTGTGCCCGTGCGCACTGGCATGGAATATCAGGAAGAAGAACTGGGATAATGCGCACGAGTAGTGGCGCACGACCAGTGGTCGTACGCACTAAGTCCAATGATCGTTCGATTACCCAGACAGGACTCCAGAAATGAGGAATCAATGCACACGATCAGTGGCGCACGACCGGTGGTCGTGCGCAATATGTCCAGTGGTCGTGCGCTTACCCAGGCTGATTCTGGAAAACGAAGAGTAGTGCGCACGATCGGGGGCGCACGACCAGTGGTCGTGCGCATTAGATCCCATGATCGTGCGCAGTATTCCTGTTTCACAACCACCCCGGAACACGCACACTACCCCTGTACCGAAAGGAAAAACCAACCACTAATCTGTGCAGACATTCCAGACAATCACAAAAGGGAGTACAAACTATAAAAACAACAAAATACACAACCACAGGCATAAATGTGCACTTCCTATGAAAATAAAGACAGAATGAAATATATGATAATGAACTAAAAGTGAAGTGCAAATGCGTGAAAACTAGCCCAGATGAGTCCGAAAATAGGTATATAAAGTGGACTCATCACACCCCCAGACTTAACTGTTTGCGCGTCCCGAGCAAACAAAATCTAAGCAGATAGGGAAAAATACTAGTTAACAAAGAAATTGCGATACGAAGTACCATGCGAAGTCGCATGCTCGCGTGCGTAAAAATATGATAGAAGAAATTTCTAAGTATACCAAAATAGTTTATACTTTTCACAAGGCGTATCAAAATTTTATTATTACTCAAAAATGGAATCACGGTGAATCATCCGGTCATGCATAGGGAGAAAGTAGACTAATCGCTAGGCGAGCATTGCCAAAGATCGGGGCTCTGGATAACCTCCAAAGGAATCCACCAATGTCGGTGACCATATTCTTGCCCTTTCGCATTCTCTCCACGGCACTGGTTTGGTTCACACACGAATCAGTAGGACTTTAGGTGAAGAGATGAGGCTTGGGTTTCGGTGAGGTAAACAAAGATAAACAAGAAGGCTAAGCACCTAACCCAAAGGAGCTAGTATGAAGGGAATCCATCAGCTAACCAAAAGATATGCGGGTACACCACACCCCCAGACTTAACTTTTAACATATGGGTGTGTGCACCGCCTACTCCAAATATAATCACATTTCCATAATGATTTTCAATTAAAACTTTTTCTTTTCAGTTTTTTTTTGTTTTCTTTTTCTTTTTCTTTTTCTTTACAAATATTTTTCTTTTTCTTTTTCTTCATTTTATTTTCACAAATCAGCAAATATAACATTGGAGCACATCCACAAAATCACAAGTAAAATCACCACATCACATCCCAACATTAAAATGTAAACACTAAAGCTCAACTTGGGTGTGCGACTAGGATCGACTATGAGGCTTTGGTGAAATCATGGTGGAGCTGAATCAAAAGGAGGGGTAGGCACAACGGGGCTAGCGAGGACAAGACGTTAGGAATGGTATAAAGCTCAACCGGGCCAAAATGATGGCCTACATCACACTCATGCATGACTAACCTATACCCATGCTTCAAGAATAGCTTGGGGCAAGTTCTTAGCCAACAAGAAAGACTATCCATTCTCCCGACTCGAGCAATACAAAACTAACGACCGTCTACACACATCCCTAAGCTACCGTCGGATTCACACCGGATTCACCAACTTTTGAGTAGAATAAAAAGTATTTACGCAATTAGAAAAATATAAAACTAAAAGCATACAGAAAAATTAAATCTACTCCAATTTCTACACGAGACGAGAGCAGTTGACTAGAAACAAAACAAGGCCAACATTTTACTCCGTCTCACAATCCTATGTCAGCACCATAA
Source organism: Platanthera guangdongensis (assembly GCA_039583875.1). Classification (NCBI taxonomy): domain Eukaryota; kingdom Viridiplantae; phylum Streptophyta; class Magnoliopsida; order Asparagales; family Orchidaceae; genus Platanthera; species Platanthera guangdongensis. Next base: position 68,689,346 of record CM077165.1, read on the forward strand.
TTTTCCCAAATCTAACAAAGAAATGAGTTTAACTCGCAGCACGCAAAAAGCTAAGCACGCGCTCATGTGGGTGCAGTGGTGTGTGATGCAATGAACTAATCAAAATATAACAATAAAAGCTTCTAGTATGCACATGAGATGTGTACGTGCAATAGGTAACAGATCTCTCCCCCAGACTTAAACTAAGCAACAAATCATAAGATAGAGAAATTAAAATCATAAAGAGCTAAGGGAAGAGGTTACCCAGTGCTCAGCCAGTGATCATACCAGAAGACGCGTGAAAACCTGAAGCAGGCCCGCCATACGAAGAATCTGAACCATGCCAATGCAATTTGCCAAGAATACCTGCAGGGGTGAGCTCCGCAAAAACAAAACAAAATATACAAAAAGAAATGCTAAAACTAAAATAGACATGAAAAATAAAAATACAGGAAATGAAAGATAAGTACTGGGGTTATTGTCATCCCAGCACGACTTATTCGGCTACGAAAAGGTTCTAGCTAATGGGCCTATGAAAAGAAAAATGCACAGGTAACTGTTCCAATATCCGTTGCGGTAACGGGTACCGATATGACGATAGAACAGTTACCCCTCTACCTAAATAATAATACCTGCCCAACACAGGTAGAGCAAATAGGAAGTAAGAAAAGAAGGAGCGCTGGTCCTCACTCTTCTCACCACAAAACACATCCTAGCCTAGCAAGGTTTCGTCTACCACAAGTTTGCTGGGGGCGAAGGTGACGGTAGGGGCTTCCAATGTGAAGGAGGTAGGAACCTCCTCACACAAGAGGATGCACTCGTCGACAGCCTGAGCGCAAGGCTCAACGTCAACCCAACTTACCCGTGGAGATTCAACCTGCACAGGCTCAGAAAAGGAAGGGGGGTCAAGTAATAAACGAGAAGAAGAACTAAAAGAATCAGAAAATGGGAGAGTGATCCCGGTATCACTCTCAGCAGGATCCAAGCAGAGATCACTGTCGGTGTCATATGAGTCATGGCGAGGGGAATCCACGAGCTCGAGGTCCTCGGTGGTGGTTTGGACCTCCTCATCAATCAAGGAAGTGGAAACTTCCTCAACAAAGAGGATCTCCTCATCAACACACCTCGGTGCGTCCACATGTTCCAAGACGTAATACTGTCCATTAATGAAAATAATATCCTCATCAAACATGGGCACATCCTCAGGCTCAGAATCACAATCCGGCCGAACATCATCAACCGACTCACTAAAAATAGGGATAGATAATTCTTGCAAAGAAGGCGGAGGAACAACAGCATCAGAGAAAATATGTGCAGGTTCCTCCGGGGGTGAATCAACAAGAGGGGAAGAGTGCATGGGGAGAGACGGTGCCACAATGTCGTCACACCGATCAAATAAAAGTCTGATGGGTATATCCGCAGCAGTCCCCCATAGACAAGGTGGTGCTGCGAACATATCATCAGAATCAGAAGGGGCAGCCGATTGAGAGGTGGATGGAATGAATCGGATAACCGGTTCATCCTCCTCCTCCAACTGGCACTGAAATTCTGCGCAATCTTTCAACACGTGGTCGGTGCTATGACAACACAAACATCCTTTTCTATTACTCCTCGGTACAGGTGGGACCGGAGAGGAATAAGAAAAAGATGAATGCGTAGAAGAGGAGTGAACATAAGACCTGGGTTGGGTGTATGAAGTACCATAAGAAGACGGTGCTCCATACACAAAACCACGAGAATTATGCTCCCAATCTTCAGTGGGGCACTCATCACTACCATGCCTATAATCCCCGCACCATCGGCAACGAATATTCATATAAGAATGCATGGTGCAACAAGAAGAATTCACCAACAAAAAGTTTCTAAGCAACAATTAACTACACACCACAAATAAAAGAATAGGAAAACCTGCTACAGCAAAAGTAAACCTAGAATAGGAATAAATAAAAACAAACACAAATGCTAAAAACTAAAACAAATAAGAAAGTGATATGAACAAGTGAAAAAGGGCTTCTATCTCCTATCTCCCTCTCCAAAAACTCACACGACTGTGTTCCCCGGCAACGGCACCAAAAACTTGATGCTAAAGATCACGACAGTGAACCGGTCGCACAAGTAATATAAAATGGGGGTTTTCCCAAGTATCGATCTCACAAGGAACACAGTAAGGTGGAGTTAATTTCGAGGAGGACTTGAGATTGAAGTCCTCAGGTCGGAGGTAACGATGGGGGATTTGATATTTGCGGAAACAGAAAATAAAACTTAACAACTACTCCTATGCAACGTCGCTATGCGATGCTTCGCCAGGCGGGATGGAAGACTAGTCGGGCCGCTATGCACCGAATCACTAGGCGGATGGACGAGAAGGCTAGCGGATGAGGTGGTGAGAATGGCGGAATGAGGGTCGTAAGCACCTCTTCGCTACGCATGCCACTAGCAACTGCTAGTGCGGCAAGGGTGGATGGATGGTGAATGGAATATGGCGCAACTCAGGTAAAAATAACGAAAACATACAATCACATAGACATAATTTTACACAACGTTTACAAACTAAGCATACTTCATCAATATAAATAAAGTTAAACACCAATATTCAACAAGAAAGCAAGAACAAGTCAAGAGATCGACCGAATCCGAAGTCTTGCTGAGGATTCACGGTTGGAATCGTCGGGTTGTCATTCCGCGTCCAAGCTCGGTCCTCAACTGCTTCCGGGATAGAGAAGGGCTGTCACCACCTTCCAATGGCCTGTCTTCTTCGTCTCACGATAGCGGACGAAGTTTGCTAGCTTTCCTTTGCTTGATGGCTATGGCGTCATGTAACGCCCCGAAACTCAAAGGAGCAAAAGGGGGACGTTTTGGGCCAGTTTGGGTTCTGGCAGCAGGCACACGGCCTGGGACACGGGCGTGTCCCAGGGCATGTCAAGCGTGTGTCGACACTTATCCGCGAAGACGTCGAGACTTACTGGACGATACGTCGAGAGTGGGCACACGGCCTGCGACACGGGCGGCGATTGAAAAAGCGTTACCTCTTGATCGGCGCACGACCACACGCCCCGTGCTCTCAGGGCACATCCTCGGTGAACCGGTCGATGTCACGTCAATTAAAGCCATTGACATTCCGGACTCACCACCGCCACTTGGACGGCCAAACCTATGAGCAATTTGTCCCGCGCAAATGGCTTAAATTGTCGTTGCGATGTGAGCACGGGTTAGATGGAACCGTACCCGTTCTATGTCGTTCGGTTAAAGAGACCTAAAGGCACGTGGCACTTACCATTGGCATAGAGTAGGGTGCTCCACTCTCCTCCGCTCAGCCTCTTGCAGAGGTTTTTGCTCCATAACAGGAGCGGGCAGCTGCGCTTGCCTTCCAGGCTGCGCATTAATCAAGGCCAACACCGCTTCAGCCACCAATCGAATATTCTCGGCCGACAGAGGTGTTGCGGGAGCAACATCCGGTGCACTACTAGCCTCAGAAACTCGGCATTCTGACGGCCCAACACCACTTCTGGTCACCTATAGTGGTACAAAACACCGTTAAGCGACCACATAAATTGCAAACAGCAATTATAGGAACACGCAGGTTCCTCAAACACGAGTATTTTCATTCCTAAGTGGACATTTATGGGTTCTTTTTACTGTTATTACGATGACGCACACAATGTACTCACCACCCCTTAAAAAGAATTCGTCCACGAACCCAGTTTAAGCCCGACCAAAACCAGTAGTCTGATACCAAATCAATACAAATCCTAAACAAGCCGTGTGCCCGTGTCGCAGGCCGTGTGCCCACTCTCGTCGAGAGTGGGCCCACTCAAGCCGTTCAAGGGTGTCTCGCTTTATGCTATGTGACGGATAGGGGGTGTTACACGTCAAACCCTACTTGAAGCTCATGGATAAATGAGAAGGCCGAGAGGAAGATCCGGCTCGGATTTGGCGGTGAAAGCTTGCCCGGAGCACCTCCCTAGGGTGGAAGATGAAGGGGAACGTCGGAGAAGGCGAAAAACGGCGTAGAAGGCGCGCGATCTGCGGATCTCCGGATTAGGGCGAGACCTGCACTATTTATACAAAAGCAGAATTGAACAATGCGCACGATCACAGGCGCACGACCAGTGGTCGTGCGCACTATGTCCTGTGCTCGTGCGCACTGGCATGGAATATCAGGAAAAAGAACTGGGATAATGCGCACGAGTAGTGGCGCACGACCAGTGGTCGTGCGCACAAAGTCCAATGATCGTGCGATTACCCAGACAAGACTCCAGAAATGAGGAATCAATGCACACGATCAGTGGCGCACGACCGGTGGTCGTGCGCAATATGTCCAGTGGTCGTGCGCTTACCCAGGCTGATTCTGGAAAACGAAGAGTAGTGCGCATGATCGGGGGCGCACGACCAGTGGTCATGCGCATTAGATCCCATGATTGTGCGCAGTATTCCTGTTTCACAACCACCCCGGAACACGCACACGACCCCTGTACCGAAAGGAAAAACCAACCACTAATCGGTGCAGACATTCCAAACAATCACAAAGGGGAGTACAAACTATAAAAACAACAAAATACACAACCACAGGCATAAATATGCACTTCCTATGAAAATAAAGACAGAATGAAATATATGATAATGAACTGAAAGTGAAGTGCAAATGCGTGAAAACTAGCCCAGATGAGTCCGAAAATAGGTATATAAAGTGGACTCATCAGACAATCAATTAGCTTGACCCCGGATTTGGATGCGGAGCCAGGACCTGCTGGGCTTTGAAGCCTTCCAGGATAGCCGTCAAAGTTTGCCCCATTTCTGTCTGTAGAAAGGGCGTGGCATCCAGAGGGGGAGGAACCACATTCTGCGGCGCAGCGACCTGTGGAGGTTGCATAAAGGTAAGGTTAAAACAGAACTGGCCTAACTCATTGTATTTAATGGACTGTTTTATGTGACTTTTTACACATGGGCACACCACTACTTCCACTACATTGTTTGTCCGCAAACTAATGCTCGTGCGGGGTGGTCCAGTGTTGTGAACTTCTTTCTCATATGATCGTTCGGTCAAGTGATACCAGTTTGTAAGACCCCTCCCCTTACCAAGGAGGCTCCCGGTCTTATACACAGAACCGCCGGCTTACGATGGCACTAACGCACGGGTTAGTCGACACCGCAACACGCCGATTCTGCCAGCTAATACGATCATATAAGTTGTTACCCAATATGAGAAATAGAAGTAATACATATCAGAGTACAGCACAGCTAGTCCATAGTCACAGTACAAATCATATATATATGAATGAAGGAGTACATAGTCCAAAATGAGAATAATAAAGAAAGAGTAATAAGGGCTTATGGCCAGTACATCATATGAATAACTCTCCTCACAAAACATCAAAACAACGGAAGCTAATCAACTAATCTCGTCCCACCTGAGGTAGTGCTGTAGTAGTAGTAGTAGTAGGTGGTATCAACTCCTCACGCCCTGTCACCTCGTCCTGCCGGTCGTGCTGGTGCTCCATCTCCTTGAGCTCCTAAAAATAGTTTGGTCACCGACCATTAGTCAAAAAGACTAAGTCGTTTCCTCCGCACCTCGCCCCGCAACTCCTAGGCACCATGCGGGAGGACGAAGAGGAGGAGTATCAAGGGGTAACAAAAAGGAAGCAGGTAACAAGCAATCTATCTATCAAGTATAAGAGCAACATACTTCTACTCTAGCAGTTCTAAGTACATGATATAAGTGAAGTAAAGGTATGGTACAAGTAAGTAAAGAACAGAAAGTAAGAGCAGAAAAGTAAAGCCATGCTACCATTACACTAACATCACAAAACGTACCTTAACTTATAAAAATGCACATACAAATTTATAAGTTAAGTTTTCCAGGAAATTTAACTTATCATATAAAAGAGCACATACTAATTAATATGATAAGGATCTATGAAGCGTATGACCTAATATGAATTAATGTTTATGATGCAATTTATGCAACAGGCAAGTGCAACTCACACACAATGACTCTATGATCACAGACCTTTAGTTCTCACTTTTTGAGAGCTAGATTCACTCTCGGGTACCACCGTTGTGGCTAACGACAGCAGCGGAGTGGGCATCTCCACTTCTAGGCAGGTATGCACACTACCAAACCTAGACCACCTCTCATACGCCTTTGTACACATCCTAGGTGCACTCTAGAGTCTGCGTACGTATTTTGCTGACTACCTGTCAGTCTTGTTGGGTCGGGTGTGCGTTATCGGGGATCATCCTCCAGACTGCAGTGTAAAACAACCCACTGGCCCTTCAAACCCTCACACCCACCCGAGTCACCGTACTGCCATCGGTGTGACGATCAGCCCAGTACCGCATGACCCGCCACTAAATTTATGCACATGCAAGTATTTCATCTCGAGCCTTCAGCTCGCAGGACCAACCTGTCTTGATTCCCTCAGACCCTTTACGGGTGAGCCTACAACATATATCCCTCCAACCCATCTCGGGTGAGAATGCACACTAGTGACTTTATTCAGAATCCCTCAAACCCGTCACAGGCGAGAATGAACCACAATGTCTTAACCTATTAGACTACTCTTATCTACGAGTTATTATACTTAGTGATTTAATGTTGATCCCAGGACTGCCCAGGGTATACCGGTGAAGGGCTATCGGGGGCACTAGGAACTATGATGGGTGTTAACCCAGAAATCGGTGATCCCTCCCAAGGTGGCCAGCTGGCTAATCGTGACCCTTAGATTCTCCCTTTTGATCGCGATGAGCCCCAGCGTAGGCGGACAGTTTTCCCTATCCGCCTAGGTCTCCTAGCAAACGCGTGCCCTGCGGGATGGCGGGCTATTCCCATGGCTCACCCTCGCGGGACATGCGGTTAGGTCCGCTAATCATGCAGTACTTTTCCTTGCAGGAGTCCGCCAACAACATTGCCAGGAGCGGCCTCCTATTTCGCCCAAGGGGCGGTGGTCTCCAGCCGCCGTCCGCCGAGGCCGCCCACCAGGGGCGGCCTCCCTGCTGCCCGAAGGGCGGCGGCCTCCTGCCGCCGTCCGCCGAGGCCGCCCACCCGGGGCGGCCTCTGCCCGCCAGCCGGGCGGACTCCTCCTGGAGTCCGCCCAGGCCGCCCGCAAGGGGGAGGCCAGGCCTGCCGGGCGGACTCCCCCTGGAGTCCGCCCAGGCCGCTCGCTAGGGGGCGGCCCCGGTACCCTGCCGGGCGGACTGCCCCTGGAGTCCGCCCAGGCCGCCCGCTAGTGGGCGGTGTAACGTCCCGAATCGCTCTAGGCCCCTAGTGTGTGTGTTTTTGAGTCAGGAGGGTTGACTCAAGTCCTGAGAAGTGCAGGGAATTGGGCTGCACTTGTGGAGAAGTGGAGAAATCAATGCAGAGTGACACGGGTGGTGACACGGGTAGTGACACGGGCGTGTCACTACCCGTGTGCGTCGAGTTCCACTCGACAAGCCGTGTCGAGACTGGCAAGCTGTGTCGACACCAAGTGACACGGGTAGTGACACGGCCGTGTCCCTACCCGTGTGCGTCGAGATGATCTCGACGAGGCGTGTCGAGATCGTCGAGAGGCGTCGAGATCGTCTAGCGGGGTCGACACTAAGTGACACAGGTAGTGACACGGGCGTGTCCCTACCCGTGTGCGTCGAGTTGAGCTCGACGAGAAGTGTCGAGATGTAACTCAAGAAGTACACGGCCAATAACACGTCGAGGCACACGGCCGTGTCATGTGGACACGGGTCGGGACACGGGCGTGTCCCTACCCGTGTCAAACATTGAACCGACATGGAAACCGCCACGGCCGTTTCACGGAAGTAGGACACGGGTACGGACACGGCCGTGTCCCTACCCGTGTCACATTTTGTATATAAGGGGCAGAGAAAACCCTAGCCGTTTTCATTCCCATTTCTTCCCCTAATTCCTGTGAGAACTCCTGGTGAGAGGAAAACTGCAGGAGCAAGTTCTACCGAAGGAGATCCGCCATCGCCGTGAAAGAGAAGATGCCGCCAAGGAGAACTACGCGATCCATGGCCGGAAATGGTGGTACCGCTGGAGCCAACGTGAGTTTCCTACCCTCTCCCTTGGTACTAGATCTTAGATATTTAGGAGAGACATAGGCTCAAGAGAGCTTAATGGAGAGGAGAAGATTTCTAGGTTTGGCCATGCTAGGATTTGAATCCTAGATTTTAGATCTCTTCAACCCTTCCCCTTTCTTCAATACGACGATGGGTGAATGATTTCGTGAGGAGTTTTGGCCCTTGAGGTTGAATAAGGGAGGAGGACATTTCTGGAAAATTTAGGAAGGATCGCTTGAGGAGGAAGACGGACCGATGCCGTTCATTTTTCTTTAAGACGCGCGCAGAATCTGTATTCTGCGCGCAGCGATCTTTTAGGCCATTGTATTGCAGGATATGGACAGATCTGGGCTTTTGGCTAAACACGAAAGTTGTAGCCCTTGGAAATACCTTTCCAACGAGTGGTTGCACCACTTCAGGTGATGTATGTGGCCCCGGGAAAACCTAATCTAGTTTGCTGTCCGGCAAATTCCTGTACACAGAAAACGTGTTCTGTGCGCAGCGAACTTTGAAGCCGATTTCGAGTAAGCTATTGTCAGATCTGGGTTGTGACCTGAATATGAAAGTTGTAGATCATGAAAAGGTATTTCCAACGAGGGGTTACACGCCTCCACCGGATTCCTGTAACTTCAGGAAACTCCGGTCGAAGTTGTTGTCCAGTGCTAATCCTGCGCTGAAATTCTGGGTCTCTACATACATTGTGGATTTGAAATTGGTGGGTCCAATGTCGCAATTAATTCGAGATTTTGGTGAAATAATTTTATGTTAACCACCAAAGTGATATGGATGATAATATTTACTGTTTTAGAAATCAATTTATTATCGCAAGATAGCTTGAGGCCTGTTGATTTCCTTATGTTTAATTGGATTGATTTGATAATACTTCGGTAAGTTGTCGTAAGAGCAAATCTTGTTTATATCATGTTGAAATCACTTGGGATGATATATAGATGGGTAACCCATGGCCATGCATATGTTTTATATCGGATTGAATTTAGGAGTCCAACAATAGTGTGTCGTCTCCTATTGGCATTTTATAGTAAAGGTGCAAGTGCGGTGTTGACCGCCACTTGTTTTGGTCGTGTTGAGGTAAGGTGTGGATGGATGGTGGGGCTGTGTCCTCGTGCTCACTCCGAGGCCCCTTCCATGATATGTTGATGTGGAATTTGCATGTGGTGTGAGCCGACACGCGGTGTCGTAATCCTGGGTTAAGGATAGTGTGGCAGGTCTACGGGCTCGCCAGTCATCACACCGACGGGAGTTGGCAGTTAGACTTGGTCGGTTTGGGCTGTGTCCTCGGTGTTCACGTCCCGAGGCCCTCCGGCCATGTGAACGGTTGGGCTGTGTCCTCGTGCTTCTTCCGAGGCCCCTTCCGGGTCACGCAAGGCCAGTTCGGGCTGTGTTCTTGGTGCACATCTACCCAAGACCCCGCTGGGCCATAGTACGCAGGGGCTCCGCTGTTGTGTTCTTAGCGTTGAGGCGTACGGAGGCCTAGGTGAAGTAGTGTGATACCCGCCTAGTAGTAGAAGTGCCCGTTCTACTGTCACCGCCTGGCCACGGCGGCTGATGCCTGAGAGGTTAGCTACCTGCTTGAAAAGTGGGAACTACAGTCTGTGTCGACATAGCAATTGCATGGGTGAGCATGGGTTAGTCATTGCATAGCATTCATAGCATTTCATAACATTGCACAACAAGATCCTCATCGTATAAGTTTGTATGGGCACTCTTATACGATGAGTTACTTTTATGTAACCCGATCCTTAACTTATAAGTTTGTATGGGCATTCTTATAAGTTAAGTTACTTTCCTGTTGTTACTTATACTTGCTAGTTTAGTGTAGCTCTTACATAAATGCTGATTATGATACTGTTACTCTTACACTACTGCCACCTGCCTGTACTTCCTTTACTTACATACTTGTTATATACTATACTCTTGTTCCTTTTCTCCGCCCGGTGCCGAGGAGTCGCCGGGGGAGCGGATGTGAAACCACTTAGTCGTTTCGACTAACGGTTGCTACGTCTTCCTTTTTAGGAGGTCACGCCGCAGGTAGAGCAGCCGCAGACTATGCAGCAGGACAGCCAGGCCAGGACGACAGGGCCTGATGTGACGGTGCCGTCGATACCGTCTGTTACTGATGTTAGTATTTTGATTACTCTGATGTAGCCCGCTTGGGCAATGATTAGCTGTACTCTGATATTTTGTAAAAGCATGTTTAGCTTCTCATCATTTCATGTTTTTGGACATTATATATTACTTAGTGTGGATTTTGACTTCTCTTGCTCATTTATTTGGTTGGGTTGACATTTATATTGATATGGTTGTAGCCGGCGGAATAGGCGTCTTGTGGTACAGGTTAACCCGTGTGCTAATGCTACCGCAAGGCGACTGTTCCGGGCATAAGACTTCCCCTTCGTGCCGTGTTTTGGGATCCGGGGAGGAGAAGTCTTACAGGCGGCCCCGGCACCCTGCCGGGCGGACTCCCCCTGGAGTCCGCCCAGGCCGCCCGCTAGGGGGCGGCCGCGGCACCGAGCCGGGCGGACTCCCCCTGGAGTCTGCCCAGGCCGCCCGAAAGGGGGCGGCCAGGCCTGCCGGGCGGACTCCACCCGGAGTCCGCCCAGGCCGCCCGCTAGGGGGCGACCTCCGGCCTGCCGGGCGGACTCCTCCCGGAGTCCGCCCAGGTCGCACGCCAGGGGTGGCCTCCAGTTCTCTACAGGGCCTCCTGCAACCAGCTGCTTCACTCAACAATGGCGGACGCAAAATCTCAGTCCGCGGAGTCCGCACAGGTCGTCATGCTGACGTCACCGGGCCCCGCTTCTAGAAGAACTCCCCTGGGCCTATAAATAGCCCATGGTGCCTCTCATTCTGCATCGCTCCAGAGGCCAGAAGGTGGAGACAAGTCTTGCCAGCAAGCTCTGCGGACTCCGTTTTCCAGTCCGCGCAGTCCGTCATCAGGCTTCTAGCAGACCCTGCGGACTCCGTTTTCCAGTCCGCGCAGTCCGTCATCACACTTCCAGCAAGCTTTGCGGACTCAGATTTCCTGTCCGCGCAGTCCTCCACAGCTCTTCAGCAGCTTGCCAGCAGACTCTGTAGACTCAGTTTCTAAGTCCTCCAGCAGCTGGTAGACTCTTTTACTTAGTCTCTGGCAGCTTCTCTCCTCTGTTTTCTGGCATTTTCTTCTCTCTTAGCCGCCAGCTTCTCCTTGTACCCCTTTGGTGATTTGTTGTAAAGGTGTACTTGTAAGCTTGTAATCTCTAGCTATTAATCAAAGGAAAGCCCGTCGCAGGAGTGGCATTTAGGCCGCGGCGGGTGAAGTGTGTTATTGCCGGTGCTAGCGGCCCCCTTCTTCTTCTCTCTGCTCAGCAAGCCTTGCTCCTCTGCTCAGCAAGCCTTGCTCCTCTGCTCAGTAAGTCTTGCTCCTCTGCTCAGCAAAATTCTTCTCTGCTCAGCTCAGCTCTTCTCGGCAACCAACCTGCAAGCACAACCGTCACATTAGCCGTCTGCTCGACAGCTCCTAATCAACCTCCTTCTCCTCTTTTGGTCAACCCGCTCTGTTGATCAAGCTTCTCTCCTCTATCCCCGCAACCCTCTTTGACAAGCCGTTTGCTCCACTCTCGAGCACTCAGAGGCTTCCTTCCTTTCCTCCTCTCCTCCTCTCCTAGCTTGTGAGACCGAACACAACCTCCGTGTTAGCTGGCTAGTGCCCCGCGACGTTCCCGCGCATCAACAGTTAACACACGACCTTCAGATCCGGTCTAACGGTGAACAGCGACAGTTATCCATGTCAGATCAATCAGCCGAGAACTTTGCTCGAAGTCCCAGTGAAGATCCTCTCTGGGAAGCTTTTGAGCAGTCGCGCCGTGAGAATGCTCAATAGTTCAAAGCAATCAACCAAGTCCTTGCTGCAATCACGCAGTGGTTAGACTCTCATCCAGCAACTGCTCCAGCTGCTCCAGCTGCTCCAACCAATCTAACACCAACATCGGAGCATAAGCAAGCTTATTCTCAAGCTTGTCCGCCGTTCTATCCTCCTTATACCCCAACCTTCCCGCAAGGTCCTGCTGCTCCTTTGCGAACTCAAGATGAAGAGTTTGCCGCTCGCCAAAACTTCTTCCGGCAAGCAGCCCGGGGAAGTCCTGCAAGATTCCTTAACTTTCAGGGAAGTCATCGTTGCCCCCCAGCTCCTATCACTGCTCCTCCTGCAGCAACCTTTCCTTTCTACCCCCCTGCTTCTTTTGCAGCTGCAGCCTATGCTCCCTTTAATCCCTATGCAGTGGGAGAGCAGGAAGAGCCATCGCCCTTTACCGAGAGCGTTCGCCTTGAACCTACTCCAGCAAACTTCAGAGAGCCTCGACTGCCAATCTATACTGGAGAGACTGATCCGGTCAAGCATCTTCAAGCGTTTGAATCAGCCGTTGCTCTCAAAACTTGTCAGATGCAGCCAAGTGCAAGCTCCTTGTGACAACCTTTGATGGGCAAGTGAGGGACTGGTTCTATGGCCTCCGTCCTCACTCCATCACTTCCTTCCTTGATCTTCGAAGGGAGTTTCTTCTAAGGTCCTCTACCTCCTCTAAGAGAAAGGGCGGTCCTGAAGCCCTCTTTGAGATCAGACAGCGCAGTGATGAAACTTGGTCTCAGTTCGTTGATCGATTCCAGAGAGAGATTCTGGACATCGAAATCGTTGATCAAGAAATGTACCGAGTGGCTCTTATCCACGGTCTTCGTGAAGGGCCTCTCAAATTTGAAGCCAATGTCCGTGCTCCAAGGACATACCAAGAGCTGATTGCTCTAGCCAACTCGTACATCCGAGGCGAGAAGAGCAATCCAGGCTTCGTCTCCAAGCTCGTATCAGAGAAAGATCCGTTTCGCAAGCAGCCTCCAAGGTCTCCTTACAATCGTTTCCCAGCTCACTCAAGGAAGGAGAGAAGGCTTCATCGCCAGCGATACTCCTTCCCGAGGCGTGATGCTCAAGATTCATTGCTACCACTAGCTCCTTCTCAAACATCAACTGTTCAACAACAGTAAGACGATGACTTGCATGAGTCTGATCTCGACGACGTCGTGCAAGAAGTAACCCAGATCATGAAAGATAGGGCCAACTACAAGAAGCCCTATCGGCCGACCGATCAGAGGTCTAGAAACTCAGATCCTTATTGTGAATTCCACAAAGAGTCAGGCCATCGAACAGAAGACTGCCGAGCATTCCGCCAGCTTGTGCAAAGGATGCTTCGGCAAGGCAAGATGCATGACTTGCTTCCTAAAGAAGATCGCCCTGATCCGTCAACTTCAAAGGGCAAAGAAATTTCAGATGTTCCTTGCTCCTCAAGTGGAGTGAGCCACATCGAAGAGCCTCCTCTCCTCATTGTTAATCCAACCGTCGAATGCTTCGATGCCGATGACGAGGGTGTGCTGGGAAGGCTATTCTAAACTAGCAAGGACTTCACAGTCCTCCAAAGCGATGGACTTCACAGTCCTCCAGAGCTCCTTGCAACCTTCAGGGGTTATCTCAACCCTTACTCTCTCTCCTTTTCAAACATTTTCATTACAACACTTCTCAGTGTTCTTTTACTGCTTTTCTACAAAGCTTTTATTCAGGGATCCCGTACTGACACAGTTCCCTTTTTGTTGCCCCTTCCTCTTCTTCTCTCTCTCTGGGATCAGTACGCCAATGAGATTTCGCCGAGTCTGAAACGTTCCCTCCGTAGTTTGTTCTCGCACTACCACTTCGACCACATATGGCGGGAGTATACCCATGTGTGTAGTGGGAGCAGTTCACTCTACGATTATGGGCTTCAGACTTAGGATCCTAGCCGGCATCTGACACAGAGTGTGTGCTAGGGGAGCCCCATGTGTTAGCTCTACTGTGCGTCTTATAGGAAACACTACTGTTAGGATGATCTTCGCTGGACAAGCAATGGAGATCAAGCGTAGCCTTGTCTCTTTGATCACCCTTCAACTGTGGTGGCCGAGCACTCTCCGGCACCCTCGATCCGTGCCTCTCGGGTTCTCACAACTCCACTGATCAATACACAGACAATATAGGCCTCTTGGCGCAACCTGTCTCGTTGATCAGTGATGCTTGTGCCCAAGGCATGAGAGCAGTGTTTCTAGCGATCCTTCTCAGGATCTTCCTTGCTTCTAGCGGTCCTTCTCAGGACCTTCCCTTGCTTTTCTCTTTTGTGCCCTCCTTGAGGATGCGCGGCCAGCCCGCTTTGAGCAGGACCATACTCGGGATGATTTTCTCAGGCCAGTGATGCATAAGGCCCACGGGGAACACCTGTGGCAACATTCAACCTTCTTTAGTCATTCCGAATATGGACCTTTTCTCTTTCCCTCCTTCAGGATGCGCGGCCAGCCCGCTTTGAGTAGGACTATACTCGGGGTGATTTTCTCAGGCCAGTGATGCATAAGGCCCACGGGGAACACCTGTGGCAGCATTCAACCTTCTTTAGTCATTCCGAGTATAGAGCTCCCCTTTTCGTCTATTGCCTTCTTTCACAGGCGAACAGGTTATTCTGACCAACCAAAAGGATTTCCAGCAATCACTTTGCTCATGCTCATCCTATATGAATTGCTTGTTCAAATCTCTATCGGATGATGACTCGCACTCTACCGATATAAGCTCTATTGCTCTCATCTTCTATATACATTGCTTGCTCAAGCGCTATCAGCCATGCTATTGCAATCCAATCATATCTGTCAGCAGTTAACACTCAGTTTATTGATCTGGGCTTCATAATAGTATTCATCAGGCATTCTTCTTGCTAATTGGTCATATCGGCCTTATCTTGTCGACAGTTAACAGTCTACAGTTAACACTTGCAAGCCTTCTCTTCACAGGTACTTGCAAGATATTTTCATGTCTTATTGGCTCCTAACTCCTCTTCTTGCAGAGATTAGCAAACACCTGCAAGCCTCATCCAGGTACTTGCAGCTTATTTTTATATACAATACCTGCTCCTAACTCTCTTCTTGTAGAGATCAAAAAACCCTTGCAAGTTTCTTCACAGGTACTTGCAAGTTACTCTCATATATTGTGCATGCTCCTAACTCTTCCTTTGCAGAAACCAACAAAGACTTGCAAGTCCCTTCCAGGTACTTGCGAGTTGTTATGCCTTTCGGTTTTCCTCACTTTTGTTTTGTAGAACATCTACAGAAGACACGCCTTCCTCATTTTGCAAAAGCAAATTCAGGTACACACTCGATGTACCACCCATACATGCTTACCATAACTTTCCTTTTGCAGGAAAATAGACAGGAAGCACCAAGCTTGTAAGGAGAGTCTTCAGGTTCTGTCTCTCCTTGCTCCTCTTCTTCCGTTGGGGTGGATCACGATTTTCGTGGGTCTCCAACTTTTTCGAAGTTCTTTTCGGAACTTGAAAAAGTGCGGGGATTATGTTAACCCAGAAATCGGCGATCCCTCCCAAGGTGGCCAGCTGGCTAATCGTGACCCTTAGATTCTCCCTTTTGATCGCGATGAGCCCCAGCGTAGGCGGACAGTTTTCCCTATCCGCCTAGGTCTCCTAGCAACCGCGTGCCCTACGGGATGGCGGGCTATTACCATGGCTCACCCTCCGCGGGACATGCGGTTAGGTCCGCTAATCATTCAGTACTTTTCCTTGCAGGAGTCCGCCAACAGCATTGCCAGGAGCGGCCTCCTATTTCGCCCAAGGGGCGGTGGTTTCCAGCCGTCGTCCGCCGAGGCCGCCCACCAGGGGTGGCCTCCCTGCTGCCCGAAGGGCGGCGGACTCCTGCCGCCGTCCGCCGAGGCCGCCCACCCAGGGCGGCCTCTGCCCGCCAGCCGGGCGGACTCCCCTTGGAGTCCGCCTAGGCCGCCCGCAAGGGGGCGGCCAGGCCTGCCGGGCGGACTCCCCCTGGAGTCTGCCGAGGCCACCCGCTAGGGGGCGGCCCCGGCACCCTGCCGGGCGGACTCCCCCTGGAGTTCGCCCAGGCCGCCTGCTAGGGGGCGGCCCCGGCACCCTACCGGGCGGACTCCCCCTGGAGTCCGCCCAGGCCGCCCGAAAGGGGGCGGCCAGGCCTGCCGGGCGGACTCCACCCGGAGTCCGCCCAGGCCGCCTGCTAGGGGGCGGCCTCTGGCCTGCCGAGCGGACTCCTCCCGGAGTCCGCCCAGGTCGCCCGCCAGGGGTGGCCTCCAGTTCTCTCCAGGGCCTCCTGCAACTAGCTGCTTCAGTCAACAATGGCGGACGCAAAATCTCAGTCCGCGGAGTCCGCGCAGGTCGTCATGCTGACGTCACCGGGCCCCGCATCTAGAAGAACTCCCCTGTGCCTATAAATAGCCCATGGTGCCTCTCATTCTGCATCGCTCCAGAGGCTAGAAGGTGGAGACAAGTCTTGCCAGCAAGCTCTGCGGACTCCATTTTCCAGTCCGCGCAGTCCGTCATCAGGCTTCCAGCAGACCCTGCGGACTCCGTTTTCCAGTCCGCACAGTCCGTCGTCACCCTTCCAGCAAGCTTTGCGGACTCATATTTCCTGTCCGCGCAGTCCTCCACAACTCTTCAGCAGCTTGCCAGCAGACTCTGCAGACTCAGTTTCTCAGTCCTCCAGCAGCTGGCAGACTCTTTTACTTAGTCTCTGGCAGCTTCTCTCCTCTGTTTTCTGGCATTTTCTTCTCTCTTAGCAGCCAGCTTCTCCTTGTACCCCTTTGTTGATTTGTTGTAAAGGTGTACTTGTAAGCTTGTAATCTCTAGCTATTAATCAAAGGAAAGCCCGTCGCAGGACTGGCATTTAGGCCGCGGCGGGTGAAGTGTGTTGTTGCCGCTACTAGCGGCCCCCTTCTTCTTCTCTCTGCTCAGCAAGCCTTGCTCCTCTGCTCAGCAAGTCTTGCTCCTCTGCTTAGCAAACTTCTTCTCTGCTCAGCTCAGCTCTTCTCGGCAACCAACCTGCAAGCCCAACCGTCACATTAGCCGTCTGCTCGACAGCTCCTGATCAACCTCCTTCTCCTCTCTTGGTCAAACTGCTCTGTTGATCAAGCTTCTCTCCTCTATCATCGCAACCCTCTTTGACAAGCCGTTTGCTCCACTCTCGAGCACTCAGAGGCTTCCTTCCTTTCCTCCTCACCTCCTCTCCTAGCTTGTGAGACCGAACACCCCCTCCGTGTTAGCTGGCTGGTGCCCCGCGACGTTCCCGCGCATCAACAATGGGATTACGTCGTAGCTCCCTTTCGTAAGGATATTTACTTTTATTGATTTCTACCCATAATTCACCCCCAGCTCTCGTTATTACTCTTAAGTGATCCTAATGACTTAAGATGTTTTCAGAAGGGCGACGGTCTTCCGTCGGCCTCCACTACAGTTGCTATCCAAGGGCTTGCACTTTTACTCTCGTCACTAAGACAACACTAACGACCAAGGTTATCCTCCAATTGTAATCTCTAGCTCATCCGTCAATCTATCCACCGGTGGTCCTTATAGTATAACCTACTTACATTATGCGCGACCCATGACATAATAACACCCAGAAATAGTACTTCAAATTCCTTGGGCCACCTACCCAAAACTAATTATCCTAGGATGGTATGGACTAATGAAGTGAGCATATTGATTTTCATAATTTTCTTAAGTCATTAAAGCCTCTAATTAATACATGAAGTAATACAAATTATAATCCACTGAACTAAGGAATTTTTCCTGAGTTTCATCTTTGTAAAATATTGCTATCTACCAAAATTCATAATTTTCCTTAGATTATCCCTATTTATTCGTGAATTAATACAAAACTCACATAATTGTCATTTTCCAAATGAAGTATAAGGAATTCATTACTAAAAATTCTAGGAAAATTACAGAGCATATATATCATTAATGTAAGGCTAATGGCAGAGTTTCATCTTCCTCTATAATGTAATGGCCTACCAATTTCAATTCCTAATAATTTACCAAAATGCCATTATGGTAGTTTAAAAATTATTAGGACATCCAAAAATTTTGAGATAATTATACAATGCTAATCATACAATTATACAACATTAGAAAGTTTTCCAAAATTTACTGATATATATTTCCATCAATTCATAAATAAATGCAATAAGGGTAAAATGGTAATTTCCCTGTATTTTGTTCCAAAATTCTCAAACAGTAGGATAAAAACTTTTTATGAGTCAAATATGACCTCCCTTTTGTTTTGACAGATTTTGGGGGTTTTGTTTTTGAACAAAAGCCTATTTTCCAATTTATTTATCAAAAAGGCCTAAACTTATAAAAATTCAAATAATGAGATTTTTGCTCCCAAAAATCCCATTTTTAATATGAGGGGTGAACTTTACTCTAATGAGCCTCTGGAATCAATTCCAAGATTTTTGAATGTATCAAATAGACTGAATATGCAATATTTCAAAATTGCTATTTGCACCCAAAAGCTATATATAGCCAACACATGCAAGTGGGTTAACCCAATATGCATTGGTCCAAATGTGCTGAAATGTTTACCATGCACATATAATGTCCCCAAGGACTTGCCACCAAAGTTTGGGGCCATTTGGAGTCATATTACTCCAATTATTTCATTTATTTAATTATGTGTATTATGACAAATACTATAGAAAACTTGCTCCCAAAAATTCCCATTTTTGGGAAGGGGCTAGAGATGCCTTAGTTGAACACATGACCGAAATCTTAGATCATTTGGATATCTGGTTTGGCTTGGGCAATTATTTTGGTTTTGGCCCTAGCCTAGGACCAGTCCTAGTAGAATAGCCCTACGACCCAATCTACTTACCAAATTTGATATTTAAGGTGTCATATTAAAGTTAAAACAATAAGCTACAAATTTCATTTAGGGTTCATGTTCTGGAAATGACTCTAAGAGGCCTAAATTTGGCTTGTAAAAATACTATAATTGTGTGACAGATATATATATATATATATATACTATAGTTTTTATTTAATTTAATTTAATCAGTTGCACGAATCTTAAAGAGATATGGATGGGATCGGGTCGTCTTCTACCTCCAGCCGATGGCTCAGATTCATTCTTTCTGGGCCACTTTTGTTGTATGTTTCCGGCCACCTGAGGCTGCGCCACCACCGACGATTGTCTCCTCCACCTTCACTAAGGTGGTGGCTAACATTTCCCGGCGGTGAGGCCGCCAGAATTGGCTTCTCCGGCGATCCCGAGCATCTTGAAAAACTCAAAAAATTCAGCATTTCCACACATGGCATCGGGCTCAATTGAGCCCGACATCTCCCCTAAATGATCTAGGAAGCTAGTACGTGTAGAGGTGAAGTGAAACGAACCTAATTCAGGCCTTGGCGGTGCGTGCGGTGGCGGTTTGTCATGGCTGAGCTGCTCCGGTGGTTTGCCATGGCTGAGCTTCTTCGACGATCTCCTGCTCAAAACCTTGATTCTCCACCATTTGCCTCGATCCAGTAGTCGATTTCCACTCCTCTCCTCTCTCTGAAGCTGATGGTGGGGGTGAATTGGGCTGGGGAGGGATGTATGTGGAGTTAACTCCAAGGTGAGCTCGGGCTCAACCTTGGAGGCTTCACCCATGGTGCCAAGTGGCCACCAGGCTACGAAATTCTTCTGAAATCTTCTGAGGAGGCCGGCCAACATCTTTTTGGGGCAGAAGGAGCCAGGGCCATGTGTCCTCCTCCTCTTAATTCCACTTTCTCTCTCCTCCTTATGGGTGAAATCTCCAAAATTCCCCCATGCATGCACTCTCTTTCCAAATCCAGAGGGGTAGGGCTGGTCTTTAACACCTTGGGCTGATAGTGGGCCATGTTTCGTGGGCTTAGCCCAAAGGGAATGGACTTAGCCCTTATTTTCTTCTTTAGGCCACATGTTTGACCAAGTTGACTTTTTGAGTTGACTTGGTCAAGCATGACGAGTGGGCTGACCCCACTTGAAGGTAATGACCCCAATGACACTACCCAACTTGGGTTGGGTCAAGGTGATGCTCTACTTGGGCTAAGTGGGCCTATAGGTATAAGTTTGACCAACTTAGGGCTAAGGTTGACTTTGGTCAACTAGGGTCAAAGGGTTGACCTAGTGACATACCCTAGTGTCCACTTATATTATTTTAGGGTTAAGGGCAATGTGGTGGGGTTATGGTGTGGCTAGGGTTCCTATTTAGGCTAGTTTTACCTAGTTTGAATTTGGCCCCTTAGTGGACCCACATGGCCACAACCCACTCCCTAGGGTCAAACCTAGCTAAATTCCCTATCACCCACCCCATGCCCAACCCAATATAAATTAAGGGGTCTAGAAGTAACATGGGATGTTACACCTACAACTTAGAGAAATTAATCCCCTACCTTAGACACTCAGCCCTACCTCAGCCTTTATAGATTTAGGCTTACAACTCAGAGAAATATCTCTCCTACACTCAGATCTATACAAGATCCTACAGAGAAAATTAATTGTAAAAGAATAATTCCTTCACCCAGGGAGAGAGAGAATAAGTAGAAGGTTTCTTGATCAGTTCTTGATAGATCTGATAACTTTAGATTCAACCTGTCTTAGCTTCTTCAAAGCTTCTTGAATTTGAACAAAGTAAGGTTGATCTTCTGGAAGTTGGAGATGATCTTCAATCCAGCTTCCTTCTTCTGTTCATATGTGGCTCTGAATTCTTCTTGCAGACTTGTTCAGGATCTGCCCTTAGAGACTTGTTGATTTCTGGATGAAGACTTCTCTTCTTCTGAGTTATTCTTTTTGATGATAGAACATGTCTTTATATATACTCCATCCGAGGTTACCAGCTGATTCATTTCCTAACGACCTTCTAATAGCCCTGACAGATGCAACTACTTTGTTGGTTGTGATAGCTGTCAAGTCTCTAGTCATGACATCTGATATTTTGTTGAACTCCAACTTAGCAGCAAAGTGTCGAGACAATACTTTAAATGTGTAGACAAAAAAATAGATCATTTGTCGACACAATTCTTGGTGATGTCGACACAGCTCACATAATGTCGACATAACTCTTCTTTTTCTTCTTGACACAGCTTCTGTGGAATGTGTCGACACAAGTCCTGTGTGTCGACACAATAACTCCTAGTCTCGACAAAGTTGATGTCGACAGAATTCTGGTGTGTGTCGACACAAGTCCTGTCGACAGAATTCTGGAGTATGTCGACATAAGTCCTATGTGTCGACACAATTGTTGTCGACATAATTTCTGTGTGTCGACACAAGTCCTGTGTGTCGACACAATCTGGCTTCTGGTGTCAACACAGCCTTTCCCAAGTGTCGACATAATTCTTCTCAAGTGTCGACACTCGTACTTAGAAACTTTTTCTGCATTTTCTTAACCTGCTCACTGAAACTCAACACAACATCAAATACACATTGATGAATATCATTGAGTTAGGTGAGGCTTTTCCAAATCTGGTACACATTTTCCAATGTACCCAACAGTGGAGTTTAGTGGGCTACATGATATGTTCCAAATATCGGTGTTGCAGAAGGAGGTGCTAGAGCCTTCGCAGGTCGTTGCGGTCGATCAAGTGTCAGTTGATTACGGGTTGACGGCAAAGGGCAAGCCAGTACATATTGAAGACTTTGAAGTCAAACGACTTCACAACAAGGAAATCTGAATGGTTAAAGTCCATTGGGATAACTGCGGACATGAGGAGCTTTCATGGGAGCGAGAGTAGACTATGTTGGAGGAATACCCCGAGTTATTCCACTCAGGTAACATTTAAATTTTGTATACCTTTTCATAATTTCTAGATGAAATTCTATAAAGTGGGGAAGATTTGTAACACCCCGAAAATCATAATCTAACCGGTCACGTCCTTAGGAATTTTTGGTTCCTTAATAGGGGTACACGGCCTGGGACAAGGGCATGGGATATGGCGTGTCCTAAGGCCGTGTCGTTCTCTGTATTGGCCGGCTATGTCCAGAAAAGGACATGGCAGGAAACACAGCATTGACATGGGCGTGTCAAGCATGACACGGGCGTGTGACTACCCGTGTCACTACCCGTATTCCCAAGAGACGTGTCGGTTGGAGTGGTGGTTATCTGTGACACGTCCCCAGGTCACGGGCGTGTCAGGACACGACACGGGCGTGTCAGGTTGAGACACGACCGTGTCTTGACACGTGTCCTTTTCTACGCTCGACGATCGTGCCTGGATCGGGGCACACTTTCTGGGACATGGTCGTGTGAAGGCCGTGTTGAGCCCAGGTTTGAGGAATTTTGGGCAGATCTGAGCCGTTCGTTTTCTTTAAATATGATCTGACGACCCTGGTGTGTTCCTGCTTTGTTAATGCCAGGAATGGAGGAATAATTCCTCATTTTCTCTTAAGCCTTATCTTTCTAAGGGTTGTTAGAGAGAGGAGAGTGCAAGGAGGAAGGAAGAGGAGGATTCCGGCCGGCGGCGGAGCATTGGAGCACTGAATCGAGAACTGAGACCAGATCTGCGAAGGAAATTCCCGTGCAAAGCTTTCCATCTGGATATATTACCATGGAGCAAAAGTAAACTATAAGGGTAATGATTCTCTACTTGAGCATGTGAAGCTCTCTTTCTTCTGTAGAAGGAAACCCGCTCCCGCGAGTGTGCAGTGAGTGTGCGGTGTTCCTTGGAGGTGACGTGAATAGTCCCCCTTTTGTTGCATATAGAGTCCAAAATTGAAGTACGGACATAGGCATTGTGTGTGAAGCCTACCCGAATGTGTTGGTCTGGATCGATGATGTTGCATATTATATGGTTTGCTGGCGAAGACTCCATGCTTTGTGTTTTCGGGTTTCTACACGGTAGATTGCAGTAAGGATCCATGGGGATTAACTCCAAGGCGCACCCGGAAATCTGAGCGGAAACGTTGTTCTTCTAACTTGGCGGACTGGGAGCCAACCTTGAACATAACTGGGTTATGTGATGTCTGGAATGACTTGGGATCCGAGAGAAGCTTGGCCCGTGCGTACGTCTTAAGGTGACTATACGGAGTGAGCAACAAGGAGGTGGAATCGGACCTGGGATATGTTGTTCGGTGCGAGAGACCCATAGAGGGACTGGACGTTGGCATAGCCAGGAGTCTTAGACAGTGGTCAGAAAGACTAAAAAATGCTCACGATGTTGCCATCTCGGGGATGGTGGTGAAGCCACGGAATTGACCGAATTCACCGATAATGTTCCCTGAGTGCATGGGGTGTTTGGCCGTGTGAGCCTACACCTGTGGCGTAGTACGTTAGCACTTTATTGTTTATCTGGGCTAATGAAATGCAGGAAAAGAGCACCTCCGTCCCGAGTAAGGGGCGGGGTCGTTATAATTTGGTCGGCTTTGGCTGACCGTTACTTTGTTTGCCACCGTGCGGTGGAATGTTGCTTGCAGGTGCGATGGAGCCAAGTACCAAATAGCGGGCTGAAGCCCATGTTGCTGAGCTGGCCCTCGAAGGCCAAAGCGAATTGTAGTTTCTATTTTTGTCATGTGTGGCAGCCTGCGAATGTATGTAAAACATTAATTTGTCAAGTAAACTCTTGTAAGGCCATAAGGCCAAGTACTTGAAGTGTATTGGTTATTTCATTCTGATGGTAGTATGTGGACATTCATGATAATTGTTATTCAATTATGGGTTCTTTACAACTGTTTAAAAGCTTCCGCTAGAATGCTCTGTATTAGGACGAGTAGGTATAGTTGGAGTTTTGATATTCTTATATAACCCTTCCAACTGTCCGTGGGATATGGCATCGGGTTCCAGCTGGACCTTCTGTTATATGCCATTCGACAGACGTGGCGTTACAGATCGTGCATTTTGTTCAGCTGGAAGAACGTCGAGTTGAGCTTGACGAATTTCGTCGAGCTGAGTTCGACGATCCTCACGTACGGTTGACGTACGGTTTCTTCGTAACCTTGCGCAAAGGAAACACACAGTTTTCCTATAGCTTTCTAGTTTGTTCAATTCTATAGTTAATTGTGTGATTTGTTCTTGCACGTGTGGAAGTGCTCGTGCCGGAGTAAAACAAACGGTTCTCCTATTTATCCATGCATTTCAGCTTTCTGTCTCTACCCGTGCGATTTCCTTCACGCATGTGCGGAATAGTCCGTGTGCGATGGAAACGCACGGGTCAATGCCTCTCATTCCACAGGCTTGCTGTGAAAGTTAATATCGCACGGTTTGCACACGGTCGTGGTCCAAACCGTGTGTGCATATTTTTTTCGACCTGCTTCTATTTAAAGCACAAATTTCTTCTACTTCGGCAGAGATTCCGTTCCAGTCCAACCTAGCCGCCATTTATTGCTCTTTTGAGTATGGAAACTTTCTCCTAACCTTTATTTTCTCTCTCCTCCTTGGAGAGTTGATCCGACCACCATTTCTACTATAAGATCTAGCAACTTCTTCAACTCCGACCACCACTGTCATCTCCAAGCTCCATGTCAAGTTCAAAGGTTGCTGCATCCATGAAGTTATCTAGCTAGAACCAGCCAACGATTATTCACGAAGAAGACATGATATCCGTAGGAAGTAACATCAATTTTTGGTTCCCGGACATCAAACATAGACCGAGTTCGGACAAGGCCTGACAACCCTTGAATCCGGCCGTGAATCTTGGAGAGACTTGTGCGTTTGGTTGTTTCTCTTCCCTTTCACTTGTAGTATTTCTTTTTCTATTTCGGTGCTGGATTGATGTGTAAGAATATTGATAGCTTGAATATTTCAGCATGTCTAAGTGTTGATATATTTTAGTTCTAGATATTACTGTTGAACTTCATATTTTCTTTTGCTCAAGTTGTGATTGTGCCATTCTAGCGATTGCTAGAAGTGTGCATTGCGACGAGGTGCTTACGACCCTCATTAGCTTATCCATCTTACCTATTTCTCTCTTGCGTATTCTGCCAAAGAGACGCGGTGACGGTGACCCACAATAGTTTTCCTATTATTCTTAACTTAGGAATACAAATCAAAAACCCCCTTTGGTTACTTTCCGCTAGCAATCCCTTTTTCATATAGCGAAATCACACTCCCCACTTGCACTCCTCGAGAGATCGATATCTGGGATTTAAATCCTTATATTATGACTTGACTACGATCGGTACACTTGCCGTCGCAACAACCATCCTGGTAGGAATCCACTACAGGTTTTTGATCAGGTGCCCTGTCACCAAAATATCTATTTTCTAAGGGAGATATAGCAACCCTTTGAGCTTTTGATTAGGTGCCCAAAAACCAAACTATATCTTTTGATCAGGAGACTTAACAACCAAATGGGTTAGCTTTTGAAGGGAGTTATAACTCTTCTACAGTAAGATAAAAGAAAATGATGATGTCTTCACTTTCTCAATAAACTGAGAAGACTAGTGGATTTTCTATTGTTGTCAAAGCTCCTCCTGAGATGTAAAAGAGTTCAGGAGAATGAGAGCTTTGCTCAGGGTGTAGGCCTTCAGATTGAAGAAGATCTTCATCAAACTTTTAGACTCATGAAGATTGTTTGTCTCTTGAAAATTCCTGAAGTAAGAATGTATATCTGACTGCCTTTTTCTATGTGTTCTTATTTTCTGTATGTACTGCTACTTTTTGTGTTGAAAAGGAAAACTTTATATATAATCCTTGCAGATTTTAGCATTTTACTTTTTTGAATTCCTTTTCCTTGATTGACTGCAGAAAAACTGGGAGCTGAACTGCTAGAATTATATAAATAATTTGTTTCCTTAACTGTTCCAGTAAATAAGCCAATTACTCTGTGAATACCATAATTAATGCTGCCTTGAAACAGATATATTCTAGAGAATATGTGACATTAATTATTAGAGCATTATAGGCATATAAAATAAAATTTAAAATCAAGTTGCCTTGGAAAACTACATGGAAGAATAATCGAATTGAATCTGGGAGAATATAGTCGAACTCAGCAAGTTTCGTCGACCTGAGATACAATATCGTCGAATGAGAATGAGACAGACAAGCAGTAGAAAAATCATCGAACAAGGCTTCAAATTTCATCGTGCTGAGATAACAATTCGTCGAGCTGAGTTTTTGGTATAAGCTGACAAATCATCATTCTCAGCTAAACTTTGATCGAGCTCAACTCAGAGAAGAAACTCTGAGTTCGTCGATCTGAGATCGACGATCGTCGAGCTAAGTTCAGCTATCGTCGAACGCTTTTTCTGACTCTTAGAAAACTGCTTTCTCTGAAGGTCTTCTATCTCTAAGCCTTCTGAAGATGAAAACCAATCACTTTAGATTTGTTGACTTGACCTAGACCCTGATAAAGACTTATGACCCTAGACTATACATGTGGGTCATCTGAGAGTCCTAATAGTGAACCTAGCCCAAATCAACCCTAAATATGGTGGGGTTCCAACAATCTCCTCCTATTTGGGTGAGGTCACTATGAACAACACTAAAAGAAAAATCACAAAGCAGAAAAAATAATATCTGGCAGAATTATAAAGTTTCAACAGATATAAACAAGATTGCGTTGTGACATATTTACAACAAATAAATGTTAAGTCCAAAAACAAAACAAAAAACTGTCAAACTCTTTTGGATTTATCTTGAGAAGTCCCAGTAGAAGGTTTGGTGAAGATGATTTGTCTGTTGGAATCAATAGCTTGCTGCTTTGTCATCTTCATATCTTATACTCTGAGAATTGTCATTGAAGCAGTTCTAGGTAAAACTGCTTTTGGATGCAAAGACATATATGTATCAACATTAAAGAGATTTTGTACTTGATATTTTTCCAGCTCTTTCTTCCTGTAAGAAGACATAGTGGTATATTGAGAAATATCTTGTCCTTCTTCTTTAGCTTTCCTAATTTGAGAAAGACCTATAAGTTCTTTGAACCATGCCATCCTATAATCTAGATCCATCTCTGGATCATACACTGGAGATAAAGGCCTTTCAGGACTTGATTTTTGAATATCTTGAACTTTTTGCTGGCTACTTAGACTGACAGATTGTTGCTGCTTTCTACTAGACTGAGTGTGAGATCTAGAGGGCCTATCATTGTTGCTTTGAGTTGATCTATATTGATAGGAGTGAGAAGTAGATCTTTGCCATTGAGAAACATTTCCAGAGGATCCAACAGCTGGAGGAGGAGGACCTCTCCTGATTTGAGGTGGAGAAGATTATCTCCTGCTCTCCTTCCTGGCCTTCAGTTCATTTTTAGAGTATCTGGAGTGAGAGTTATGTTATGTAGAATATAATAAGGAGTATTAGCAGTTGGATTTGGCTTTGGAGCAGCCTTTGAAGGACCGTTCTTCTTTGCTTTTCTCTTCTTGGAATTGGTGACCTCAGAGTCATCAGAATCTTCATCATCATCAGAGTCATTTGCTGGATTATAATAGAGAGCATGAATTTGTTTCAGCATATCATCAGGGACCATTGGGTGAGCCTGAGGCTGTTTAGCTTGAAATTGTAATTTTTGAATATTTGATTCTGTAATATCTTGAGCCTGAGAACTGGTAATCTCTGGTTCCATATCTACAAACATGATGTCATTAAGATCTAGCATGGGAGATTCACACCAGCCAAATGATGGTGGAGAAAATGCTTTTGGATTTGAAGGAATTGTTCTCTCTATACTATTTTCTTGAACTGCAAAGCTAGTCCTTATTTGTCGAAAAACTTCAGGACTAATAGGAGCTGTATACTTTACTATAGCTGTAGAGGAATTTGTAGAAACTGGAGAAATGCTATTATAGACTATATCAAAAGAATGCAATCGAGAAAGAAGATCAACTGTGGGAGTTATAATGAAATAACCAACAGTGATTATTTCTATATCAACTGAATCTTCTTCAGAACAGATCATTTCAGTATCTTCATCAAGAATTTTAATAAGCTCTGCTGGAATTTCTGCTTCTCCTGCTGCTGCTGCTGAAGATGGAGCTTCTTCATTGGACATCTCCCCCTACATGGGTTTAGGAATTCCTGAATCCATGCCCCTAGAGGAAGAAGGGCCAAAGGAGGAGGCAGAAGCAAGCTGGGAAGAAAGGGTAGAAATAGATTCTACTTGAGGAGAAACTGCATCAACAATGAGCTTCTGTAGGGTAGGAGTAATGAATTTTCGAAGATCTTGAGCAATATTAGAGAAATTTAGATAAAGTTGTTCAAGATTAGAGGTGGTATCTGTAAGTGGAATGTTGGGTAAATATAATGGTGCATCTGATGGAGGGATATTATGTATAGGTGAATGATGTGGACTGTTTGTTGGGGATGATACGAGTGGTTCTTGATGAGTAGAAGTGGATGGAATATCATCAAGATGAGATGGTAGAGAATACTAAGGAGGTGTAGATGGTGTATCCTGTAACGCCCCGAAAATCGTTATCGAGCTGGTCGGGTCCACAAGTAATTTTTGTGCCTGTATAGGGGTACACGACCTAGGACACGGGCGTGTCCAAGGCCGTGTATGGCTTGGTGTTTTGGCCGGCTGTATCCCGAGAAGGATACGGCAAGAAACATGGCAGAATGACACCGACGTGTCATTGACACGAGCAAGTGCCTACCCGTGTCAGTACCCGTGTTCCCTAGAGTCGTGACGATTGGCGTGACGGTTATTCGTGATACGCCTCCGGTCACGGGCATGTCCGGGACCCGACACGGGCGTGTCAGGTTGAGACACGGGCATGTCTTGCCAGTGTGGTTTTTTTCTGTGTTCGACAATCGTGCCAGGATCGAGGCACACGTCCTGGGACACAACCGTGTGTGAGGCCGTGTTCGGCCTAGGTTTGAGGATTTCTGTACAGATCTGAGTCGTTCATTTTCTTTAAGTAAGATCTGACGTCCCAGGCGTGTTCCTGCTCTGTTAAGGCCGGGAATGGTGGTTTAACTCCTCATTTCTCCCTTAAGCTTTCTCTTTCCAAGGAGTTAGAGCAAGGAGGGATAAGGAGGAGGATTTCGGCCGCCGGTGGAGCATCGGAGCACCGTTTAGAGAACCGAGAGCGGATCCATGGAGGAAATCCCGTTGCGAAGGCTTCTATCTATATAATTTTCCATGGCACAAAAGTGTACTACAAGGGTAATGATTCTCTACTTGAGCATGTGAAGCTCTCTTCCTTTTTGCATAGGGAAACCCGCTCCCGTGAGTGTGCGGAGTTCTTTGGGGTTGATGGGAATAGTCCCCCTTGTGTTGCATATAGAGTCCGGAATCGAAGTACGGACATAGGCATTGTGTGTGAAGCCAACCCGGACATGTTGGTCTGGATCGGTGATGGTGCATTTGTTATAGTTTACCGGAGAAGACTCCGTGCTTTGGGTTTTCGGGTTTCTACGCGGTAGATTGCAACAGGAATCCTTGGGGATTAACTCCAAGGCGCAACCGGAAAACTGAGCGGAATCGTTGTTATGCTAACTTGGCGGTCTGGGAACCGGCCTTGAACATAACTGGGTTATGTGATTATTTGGAAATGGCAGGATCCGAGAGAAGCTTGGCTCGTGCATACGTCTTAAGGTGTACTACGCGTTGTGAGCAACGGGCTTATCGGACCTGGGCTATGTGGTTCGGTGCGAGAGACCTGAAAAGGGGACTGGCCGTTGGCATAGTTAGGAGCCTTAGATAGTGGTCAAAAAGGCTAAAATGCTCACGTTGTTGCCATCCCGGGGATTATGGTGAAGACACTGAAGTGTCAGGATTCACCGATAATGTGCCCTGAGTGCACGAGGTGTTTGGCCGTGCGAGCCTACACCAGTGGCTAGCATGTTTGTACTATTTTATTTTAGCTGGGCTAATGAATTGCAGGGAAGGAGCACTGCCGTCCCGAGTTAGGGGCGGTGTCGTTTTAATTTGGTCGGCTTTTGGCTGACCGTTGCTTTGTTTGCCACCGTGCGGTGGAATGTTGCTTGCAGGTGCTGCGGAGCCGAGTACCAAATAGCGGGCTGCAGCCAATGTTGCTGTGCTGGCTCTAAAAGGCCAAAGTGAATAGTTTTACTTTATTTTGTCATGTGTGGCTGGCCTGCGAGCTGATGTATGGAAAACATTATTTAATTAAGTGAACCTCTGTAAGGCCATAGGGCAGTGTACCTTTCTGTGTATTTGTTTTCATTCCAGTTGTAGGGGTGTTGGAAATTCATGATTATTGGATACAAGTCTGGGTTCTTTCAACTGTTTAAAAGCTTCCGCTAGAATGCTCTGTGTTATGACGAGTAGTCTTAATTGGATAGTTTGGTTATTCATACGTAACCCTTCCGACTATCCGTGGTATATGGTGTCGGGTTCCAGCCGGACCTTCTACTATATGCCATATGACGGATGGGGGTGTTACAATTTGATATCAGACTTCTGGTTATGGTCAGGCTTAAATGAATTCGTGTGTGAATTCTTTTAAGGGGTGGTGAGCACATGTTTGTGTCATCGTTATAACATCAAAAAGAACCCATGAATGTCCAATTAGGAATGAAAAATACACATGTTTTGTGGAACCTGAGTGTTCTAATGATTGCTTTTAACAATTTGTGTGTCGTCTAATCTAGGTTCTTTGCTATTATAGGCAGCTAGGAGCGGTGCTGGTAAATCGGAGCATCCGCAATTGGCGGAAAGTAGTGCACCGAGGGATGTGCCTACAACACCTCCTTCAGCGGAAACGATCAGGTTGGTGGCTGAAGCAGTTTTTTCCATGATAAATGCCCAACCTGTAGGGCAAATGCATCACGCACCTCCTGTGAATGAGCAAGAACCGGTTAGGGAGGCAGAGCCGAGAGTGGTGGAGCGCTTGGTGGTGGATCAGGTAGAGCCGAGGAGGGCTACGGAGAGACAACTCAAGCATGTAATGGGCTTTAATCATCTGAGGTTCGGTGGGGTTGGAACGCCAGCTCAAGTTGAAGATTGGCTCTCTACGATAAAAAGGGTCTTGACGGCCATGTTAACGGAAGAATGGAAGAAGACCACCATAGCGACCTTCCTTTTGGATGGTGAGGCGAGGTTGTGGTGGAATGAGTTGGAGTTTCATCTCTTAGTGGGAAGGCAGCTTGCGGATGTGCCTATGGAGGAATTCTCAAGATTGTTCTTGGCCAAATATTTACCCTCTGCTCAGAAGCTCGAGATGGAAAATCAGTATCTTGGGTTGACTCAGGGAGCCAGAAGTGTGGACGAGTACCTCCACGAGTTTACACGGTTGGGTCGGTATGCTTGTGCTATGTTTATGGAAGAAGAGAGGAAGACCAACCGATTTTATGAGGGTATACGCGGTGACCTACAGTTACTCCTTGCTGGGACTAAGGCGTAGGGCTTCCTAGCTTTGGTCAACTAGGCCCGGTCATTGGAAAAGGTTGTGAAGAAAGTCCAAGAGAAGAGGGACCTAGGGGAAAAGAAGGCAGAGTTCAAAGTGCCAAATGCAAAGTCAGGATTCCGCAGATGGAGCAAGAAGCAGAAGGCTTCGAACTCAGCCCCTTCGTCTGGTGCATCGGGGGCAACCACAAGTCGAGTTCCACGAGCATGCTACAACTGTGGGAAGACTTGGCACTTTGCTCGGGAATGTTTGAGCGGACGTGCAAAGTCCGAGAGGAAGCCTGGAGAGACCTATGAAGAGAAAGGGAAGGCGGTGGAATCAACCGCGTCCCATCATGCTCCAGCCCAGCCTAAAGATTATAATCTTAGTCTGCAAGAGGCCATGAAACAAGCTGACGTGGTGATAGGTATGAGTTAAATTATAGCAGTTTAACTTTATGTAGTTGTTACCTTTTTATATGTTAGCTTATGTTTGTTGGTGCTAGGCTTCGTGTTAATTTTCGACCGTCCGGCAAGAGCCCTGTTTGATACGGGAGCATTGCATTCCTTTTTGTCCGAAAGTTCATATCGCACGTCGGGGTCCCTTCCTCGATGGAAAAAGACAGGTTGGATGTGTTGTTGCCCAATGGGTGCTCAATGCGAGCGGATAAGTTCTGTGTGGTAAAGATTCGGATATGGGACCAAGAGTTTGATTTGCGAGCATTGGTTCTATCGTTAGTGGAGTTCGACGTAATCTTTGGTATGGACTGGATCTCGGAGCAGCGAGCTTACATCGATTGCAATCGAAAGGAGGTTAAGGTGGGACTGCATACTGAACGGGAGACTATGTTTGCGGGCATGAACGGGTCGGGTAAAGTTTTGATGTCGTCCCTTCAAGTGATTAAGGCAGTTCGATCTGGTGCAGATCTGTTTGTCACCTTAGTGCGGGCTTCAACGCTTAGGCCAAGTCTGGACAGTATCCCAGTTGTGTCCGAGTATCTTGATGTGTTCCAAGATGATCCCCCAGGAGCCCCTCCTCAGCGGGAGATTGATTTTACCATTGAGCTGGTACCGGGTGCCAAATCGGTGTCACGCTCTCCGTATCAGATAGCGCCGCAAAAGATGGCGGAGTTGAAGGTGCAACTGTAGGAGTTGTTGGATCAAGGGTATGTGCGTCCAAGTTCGTCGCCTTGGAGAACACCGGTTCTTTTCGTTAAGAAGAAGGACGGGAGCTTGCGACTCTGTATTGACTATCGGGAGTTGAACAAGCTTACGGAGAAGAACAAATATCCGATCCCCAGGATTGACGATCTATTTGATCAATTGGTTGGGTCAACAGTATATTTGAAGTTAGATCTGAAATCCGGTTACTACCAATTGAGGATAAGGGAAAGCGACATCCCTAAGACAGCGTTCAGCACGCGGTTTGGGCATTACGAGTACACGGTCATGCCGTTTGGGCTGACCAATGCGCCATATGTGTTTATGGATTTGATGAACAAGATTTTCAGAGAATACCTGGATCATTTCGTGATAGTATTTATCGATTATATCTTGGTATACTCGCTGTGTGAGGAGGACCATTACAAGCATCTACACATGGTGTTGGAGACTTTGAGGAGGAATCAGTTGTATGCAAAGTTCTCCAAGTGTGAGTTCTGGTTATCCTCAGTAGCGTTCCTTGGTCATGTTATTAGTGGATAAGGGATAGCGGTGGATCCGACGAAGATAGCAGCGATACGGGAGTGGCCTGTAATGTCTTCAGTGGCGGAAGTTCAGAGCTTTCTGGGGCTTGCCGGCTACTACATGCGCTTCGTAGAGAACTTCTTGCGGATAGCGTTACCACTCACAATATTGACAAGAAAAGATCAAAAGTTCGTGTGGTCGTTGGAGTGTGAGCAGGCTTTTGAAGAATTGAAGAGGCGGTTGACCACGACGCCTATTTTACGTTCGCCGAGTGGAACTGAGGGGTTTGAGAATTATAGTGATGCTTCGGGCAGTGGTTTGGGCTGTGTTCTACTACAGCATGGGAGCGTGATAGCCTATGGTTCACGACAGTTGAAGGTTCACGAGAGGAATTATCCGGTCCATGACTTAGAGTTAGCGGCCGTGGTATTTGCTCTAAAGCTGTGGAGGCACTATCTCTACGGGGTAAGGGTCGATATATACACCGACCATAAGAGCCTGAAGTACCTTCTAGATCAGTAGGATCTGAACATGAGACAGCGGAGGTGGATGGAGTTCTTGGGGGACTATACATTCAAGATACATTATGTACCTGGGAAAGGAAACGCGGTGGCGGATGCGTTGAGCAGCTGGGCTCCTGTGCGGGCCAGTTGGTTATCAGTACATGATGAGAGATTGGTCCGTGATTTGGAGGCAATAAAGATTTACTGCGTCGATAAGCAGTATAGTTCCGGGGCGATATTGTGTTGGACAGAGGTGCAGTATGACCTGGCTGATAGAGTTCGACGGGCTTTGATTCATCATAGCAGCATGAAGCAGATCTTGGATGAATCTTTGGATGGGTCAAATTCCCAGTTTGCGGTTGAGGATGGACTGCTAAGGAAGGACGGTCGTCTATGTGTCCCTAGTGCAGATAATCTTAGGGAGGAGTTGATGTACGAGGCTCATCATACCAAGTACTCAATCCACCCGGGTAGCACAAAGATGTATAGAGACATGAAGAAGTTATTCTGGTGGCCAGTATTAAAGAAGGATGTAGCACTTTATGTGGCCAAGTGCCAAACTTGTGCCTTGGTGAAAGCGGAGTGTGAGAAGCCCGGAGGCTTCCTAAAGTCCTTTCCTATCCCGGAATGGAAATTTGACGACTTTCTATGGATTTTGTGCATGGTTTGCCAAAGTCGTAGAGGGTAAACGACTCCATCTGGGTGGTCGTAGATAGGTTGACGAAAGTGTCGCATTTCATCCCGAATAGAAAGGAAGATCCAGTGGAAAAGTTAGCCAAACTTTATGTGGATAATATCGTATGGTTGCATTGTGTGCCGCGCAGTATTGTTAGTCACCGAGATGGACGCTTCACGTCGAAGGACTGGAGGATGGTGCATAATTTGTTGGGAACTAAGCTGAGTTTCGGCACAGTTTTCCACCCACAGACGGATGGTCAGACCGAGAGTGTCAACAGGACGATGGAGGACATGCTTCACATGTGCGTCCTAGATTTCGGAAAGCATTGGGAAGATCACTAGTACATGGTGGAGTTTGTGTATAACAACAGCTTTCAAGCGAGTATTGGAATGACACCTTTAGAGGCCTTGTATGGGAGGAAGTGTCGTACGTCGTTGTCTTGGTTGGAGACAGGTGAATCGAAGTTATATAAATGTCAATCGGTGGAAGACGCCACTTCAATGGTACGTACAATTCAGGAAAGGTTGAAGATCGCTCAGGACAGGCAAGCAAAGTACTATAATGCCAAGCATAGGAACGTGGAGTTCGGTGTTGGCAACTGGGTGTATTTAAAAATCAAGCCGTTCAAGGGTGTTTCGCGGGTTCGACGCTTGAAGAAGTTGAGTCCGAGATACCTTGGACCATTTGAAATCCTGGAGCGTGTTGGCGAAGCAGCGCATAGATTGAAGCTGTCGGTGGAGTTGAGTGTGCTACACGATGTGGTCCACGTATGGTGTTGCAGAAGGCGGTGCAAGAGCCTTCATAGATAGTTGCAGTTGATCAAGTGCCAGTGGATTACGAGTTGACGACGATGGTCAAGCCTATACATATAGAAGACGTTGAGGTCAAACGACTCCGCAACAAGAAAATCTGAATGGTTAAGGTTCGTTGGGATAACTGCGGACATGATGAGCTTTCTTGGGAGCGAGAGCAAACTATGTTGGAGGAATACCCCGAGTTATTCCTCTCAGGTAACATTTAATTTTTGTATACCTTTACTTAATTTTAGGATGAAATTCCTTAAGGGGGGAGATTTATAACGCCCCCAAAATCGCTATCGAGCTGGTCGCGTCCAAAAGTAATTTTGGTGCCTGTATAGGGGTACACGGCCTAGTACATGGGCATGTCCAAGGCCGTGTATGGCTTGTTGTTTTGGCCGGCTGTATCCCGAGAAGGACACGGCAAGAAACACGGCAGAATGACACGAGCGTGTCATTTGAAACGGGCGTATGCCTACCTGTGTCAGTACACGTGTTCCCTAGAGTCGTGATGGTTAGCGTGACGGTTATCCGTGACACGCCTCCGATCATGGGCGTGTCCAGGACCCGATATGGGCATGTCATGTTGAGATACGGGCGTGTCTTGCCCGTGTGGTTTTTTTCTGCGTTCGATAATCGTTCTAGGATCGAGGCACACGGCCTGGGATACGACCATGTGTGAGGCTGTGTTCGGCCCAGGTTTGAGGATTTCTGTACAGATCTGAGCCGTTCATTTTCTTTAAGTAAGATCTGACGGCCCAGGCGTGTTCCTGCTCTGTTAAGGCCGGGAATGGTTGTTTAACTCCTCATTTCTCCCTTAAGCTTTATCTTTCCAAGGAGTTAGAGTAAGGAGGAAGAAGGAGGAAGAAGGAGGAGGATTCCGGCCGCCGGCGGAGCATCGCATCACCATCTAGAGAACCGAGAGCGGATCCATGGAGGAAATCCCGTTGCGAAGACTTCTATCCGTGTAATTTTCCATGGCGCAAAAGCGTACAATGGTAACGATTCTCTACTTGAGCATGTGAAGCTCTCTTCCTTTTTGCATAGGGAAACCCGCTCCCGCGAATGTGTAGTGAGTGTGAGGAGTTCCTTGGGGTTGACGGGAATAGTCCCTCATGTGTTGCATATAGTCCGGAATCGAAGTACGGACATAGGCATTGTGTGTGAAGCCTACCCAAACATGTTGGTCTAGATCGGTGATGTTGCATTTGTTATGGTTTGCCGGAGAAGACTCTGTGCTTTGGGTTTTCGGGTTTCTACATAGTAGATTGCAGTAGGGATCCTTGGGGATTAACTCCAAGGCGCACACGGAAAACTAAGTGGAATCATTGTTCTGCTAACTTGGCGGTCTGGGAACCGGCCTTGAACATAACTGGGTTATGTGATTGTTTGGAAATGGCAGGAACCGAGAGAAGCTTCACGCGTGCATACATCTTTAGGTGTACTACGCGTTGTGAGCAACGAGAAAGTGGAATCGGACCTGGGCTATATGGTTCGGTGCGAGAGACCCGAAAAGGGGACTGGCCGTTGGCATAGTCGGGAGCCCTAGACAGTGGTCAGAAAGGCTAAAATGCTCACGTTCTTGCCATCCCGGGGGTGGTGGTGAAGACGCTGAAGTGTCAGGATTCACCGATAATGTGCCTTGAGTGCACGGGGTGTTTGGCCGTGTGAGCCTACACCTGTGGCTAGCATGTTTGTACTGTATTATTTTAGCTGGCCTAATGAATTGCAGGGAAGGAGCACCGCCGTCCCGAGTTAGGGGCGGGGTCGTTATAATTTGGTCTGCTTTTGGCCGACCATTGCTTTATTTGCCACTGTATGGTAGAATGTTGCTTGCAGGTGCTGCAGAGCCGAGTACCAAATAGCGGGCTGGAGCCCATATTGCTGTGCTGGCCCTAGAAGGCCAAATGGAATAGTTTTACTTTATTTTGTCATGTATGGCCGTCCTGCGAGCCGATGTATGGAAAACATTATTTAATTAAGTGAACCTCTATAAGGCCATAAGGTCGTGTACCATTCTGTGTATTTGTTTTCATTCCAGTTGTAGCGGTGTTGGACATTCATGATTATTGGATACAATTTGGGTTCTTTCAACTGTTTAAAAGCTTCCGCTAGAATGCTCTGTGTTAGGACGAGTAGTCATAGTTGGATAGTTTGGTTATTCATACGTAACCCTTCCGACTCTCCGTGGTATATGGTGTCGGGTTCCAGCTGGACCTTCTACTATATGCCATACGATGGATGGGGGTGTTATATATCCTCATGAATCTGGATTGGTGATGGTGGTGGAGATGATGGTTGAGATGGTGAGACTGGAGGAATGGAAGTAGAAGGGGTTTCTTCAATGACAGTTGATGGTTGTTGAAGAGGAGGTGAGGGAGGAGGAACAAGAACTTCTTCTAGTGGCGAGGTGGCTGTTACAGCCCTGGTGTCCTCAGAAATTGTCCTGGAAGATGAGGCCCTGGAGGGCTTGGGGATTGTCCGTTCCCACTTCCCAAAGAGGACTGAGGACAGCCTCTTGGAAGCATTGATGAAACTGGTTGGAGTAACCAATAATTGAGGGCATTTCGCCTGAAGTAGATTCCCAAAATCCTACCAAAATAGACTTCCTTCTTTAAGTTCTTCTTCTTGATCAAATCAAACAACAAAACACTACAGTTCATAGGCTTTTTATTGACCAAGGCACTCATTACCAAAAACTGGTGCCTGGTAATATAGTCATGGGCCATGTGCTTTCCCGGGAGTACTTATATTTCACAGATAGATTTTTCTTCAGCAACTTGTTAAGGTTTCACTCGGAGTGACCCATTATGATCAACATAACATTGTGTTCAGAACTATGTAGTTCTATACCATCATTTCCATTTAGCAGATCAAAAATTACAGACATAATGGCAGGTGTTAGAGGAACTTGTTCTCCTGAGATAGTGCGAATCATTATGGTTGCATCTAGTGAAGTGGAAGTATACACCCATTCTCTGATCTCTTCCACTAGAAGTTTAATTCTAATCGTCATGAATTTTCTGAGTTACTGTTCCTCAAAAAGCTTCAGAATATCCTAGAAGACTTGATCAGAATGAATGAAAGAGTCCATATTGATATCGAATCCAGCGTCAAACTTCATGGAGGAGAGCACAGCCGTAGAGATCGCCATATATTTCCTTGAAAGAGAAACAAAGATCAAGTGCTAGGGGAACAAGAAAGTGCGGAATTTCACAAGAGATTTCGTCGATCTCCGTTCGATGAAAAACTCTAGAAGAGGTCACAGATCGTCGATCTCCGTTCAATGAAATGTGATCAATTCTTCGACCACAGACAAAAATCAAATTAAGTCTTCTCCATTGATCATACCTAGCAGATTAAGGAAGAACATATGTTTCTTTTCATCCAATGGATTGGTAAAGATGTCTGCACTTTGTAAATCAGTAGAGATAAAGACAAGGTTAATTTTCTTTTTGTCTACAAGATCTCTAATGAAATGATGTCTAATTCCTATATGCTTAGTTCTACAATGCAACACTGGATTTTGTGTAATAGAAATTGTACTGGTATTGTCACAAAATATAGTTGAATTGTTTAAGTTGAGACCAAAATCTAGAAGTTGATTTTGAATCCACAAAATTTGTGAACAATAACTGCCAGCTGCAATGTATTCAGTTTCTGCAGTTGAAGTTGACACAGATGTCTGCTTCTTACAAAACAAAGACACACGCCTATTGCCAAGGAACTGACATGTTCTTGATGTGCTTTTTCTGTCCACTCTACATCCAGCATAGTCAGAATCTGAGAATCTAGTTAAGTCAAATTCTGACTCTGCTAAATACCAAAGTTCTAGATTTGGACAACCCTTTATATATCTCAAAATCGTTTTTAAGAAAATAAAGTGAGATTCTTTATGGTTCACTTGGAACCTAGAACAAAGACATATATCAAACATTATATCTAGCCTACTAGCTGGAAGATACAACAAGGACCCAACAATAGCCTTATATATTTTCTGATCAACTAGCTTGCCCCATTCATAAGAATCAATCACAGCATTGGAAGGCATGGGTGTTTTCATAGCTGAGGCATCAGACATCCCAAATCTTTTAATTAGCTCCTTAGCATATTTAGATTGGGAGATGAAGATGCCATCACGGGATTGCTTCACTTGAAGACCAAGGAAGTATAAAAGCTCACACATGCTACTCATTTCAAACTTGGAATGAATCAAGTCAGAAAAAATTTTGCATAGTTTGGAATCAGTAGAGCCAAAAATGATGTCATCTATATATATTTGTACTAACAAAATTTTATCTTTATGATGCCTAATAAATAAAGTCCTATCTACAATACCCCTAGTGAACTTATGCTCTAAAAGAAAGCAAGCTAAGGTCTCATACCAAGCTCTTGGAACTTGCTTTAAACCATAGATAGCTTTGTGTAATTTGAAAATAAAAGAGAGATGAGTTGGAGAGATAAAACCTGGTGGTTGCTCTACATAAATTTCCTCTTTAAGTTCACTATTTAGGAAAGCACTCTTGACATCCATCTAGTAGACTTTGAAATTCTTTTAGGCTGCATAAGAAAGGAATATTCTGATAGCCTCCAACCTTGCAACATGGGCAAAGGTTTGATCATAGTCAATTCCTTCCTCCTGAGAATAGCCTTGAACTACCAATCTTGCTTTGTTCATTACTATAGCTCCTTGTGCATCCAATTTGATTCTGAATATACATTTAGTTCCAATGACTGGGTAGTCTTTGGGTCTTGGAAGTAAGTCCCAATCTATGCATCTCTCAAACTGATTGAGCTCCTCTTGCATTACAACAATCCAATGGGGATCTTGCTCTGCATCTTTTATGGATTGGGGCTCAAGTTGAGATATGAAGCAAGCATGCATCAAGTCTTGGTTAAGTTGATGCCTTGTTTATACACCAACTGATATGTCTCCAATCACTTGAGATATTAGATGATCTCTAAGTGTGATAAGATCAGTAGGAGGAGTTGGTTCATCAACAGCTTGGGGAATTAATTCCTCTTGTGGAATTATGTTGGCTGTTGTTGGTTCAACTATTGGAATTATTTCTTCTTCACTCTCTTCATCAACCTTTGGAGAGAGATGCAATGTAACCTCTTAGATGAGGTGTAAGTCATCCAATTTGTCACACAGAAGGGGTACCTGCAAAATATCTCTGGTAGAAAAATCCTTCTCCTTATAAAACATATTAGCTTCATCAAATGAAATATGTACAGATTCTTCAATTTTTAAAGTAGATTTATTAAATACCTTATAGGCCTTGCTGACTTGGGAATATCCAAAAAAAATTCCATCTGCAGCTTTGGCTTCAAACTTACTAAGATGTTTCTTGTTATTATTATGTATATAACATATGCAATCAAATACTTTAAAATAGTTAACTTTAGGTTGCTTCCCTTTAAGTGATTCATAGGGAGTCTTACCCTTAAGTTGATGTATTAAACACCTATTCAGAACATAGTTTGTTGTGCTTACTGCCTCTACCCAAAAGGATAGGGGCAAGTAAGCATCTGCAAGCAATGTCCCTGCAGATTCAATTAGAGTTCTATTTTTCCTTTCTACTATCCCATTTTGCTGAGGATTTCTAGGAGCATAGAAGCAATGCCTAATACTTTCCTTCTCACAAAATGCTTGCATAAGAAGAGATTCAAACTCAGTACCATGATCACTTCTGATCAATGCAACTGGAGTAGAGTACACAATATTTATGTTCTTAAGAAAGTCTATAAGAACTTTGAAGTTATCTGGCTTGTTTCTTAAAAAGAACACCCAAGTGAATCTAGAGAAATTATCTACAATAACTAATGTATAAGATTTCCCTCCCAAGCTCTATACAACAATGGGTCCAAAAAGATTCATATGTAGCAAGTACAGAATCCTAGGTGAATCACTTTTATTAATAGATTTAAAGCTATTTTTAGTTCGCTTGCCTAATTGACAAGCCCTACAAAGGCTTTCCTTCTTGTAGGGGCCAGAAGGCAATCCTTTAACAAGGTTGTGCCTAGTTAATTTAACAATATTTTTAAAGTTAACATGTCCTAATCTTTAATGCCATAAATTATTATTATTATTAATTTGATTGAACAAACAAATCTCTGAAATGGCTGACTTGAAATTAACTACATAAATGATTCCTTGTCTAAGTCCAGTCAAAATAGTTTTGTTATCTACTGAAGTAATAGTACAGGAAGATTGGTTAAAAGTTACCTGATAACCTTCATCACATAACTGGCTTATGGATATTAGGTTATGTTTTAGGCCACTCACATATGCTACCTTCCTGAAGGTGACAGCTCCAACTCTGACATTCCCATAGCCTTTTGTTAAACCATAGTTGGAATCTTCAAATATCACCTTTTGTCCAAGCTTTGAATTGTAGTTGGTTAAGTTATCCTTGCTTCCTGTCATATGCTTTGAACACCCACTATCCAGGTACTACTGTTCCTCTAGGGTAGGATAGTTCTTCACTTGCAAAATAATAGATTAGGTGTTCTTGACCCAGATAACCTTGGGTCCTTGATTCTTTCCAAATTTAAAACTAAAAATATAAGAAAATTCTGGTTGACTCTTATATCCTAGAGGATGAAATCTCATAGGTGGAATTATCCACTAAGTAAAGGGGTTAACAAAGACTCTTGGTTGATTAACGTTTCTGAAATAATTTAAGTTTTTGTTAAAGTTAACTGGGTTCGTCAAATTCTGAAAAGTTTGTCGATCTGCGTTCGACGAATAGGGATGAGTTCGTCAAACTCCGCTCAGATAAAGATAGTGTTCGTTTCCTGTTCCCCAACTTCATCGATCGTGACTCGACGATCCATATTGATTTCGTCAATCGCAGTTCGAAGAATAAGTATATGAAAAATCTGTGTTCACAGTTCGTTAATCTGAGTTTGATGAACGGTATACATTTCGTCGATCTGGGTTTGACGAAAACTGTTGAATATTGTTTTTATTAAGGTTTTCTTTTTTTTTCTCTTTTCTTTAGGTTTCTGAGATACTTCAATTTGTTGGTTATTTTCATCTAATTTTTCTTTTCCTTTTTCAGGTATAAATTTAACAGGGGTTGAAAGAATATTTTTCTTTAGAAGATGAGGTTGGCTTGATGAAGCACCTAAGCCTAGTTTGTCATTAAGCCTGGAATTGACAGTGCTTGTGATGTCCATCAATTTGATGCAACTCCAATTCAGGGATTTTTCAAATTGCTTAGCCTCATTTAGTTTAGTTTTTAATGAAATGATTTGTTCAGAAGCTATATCTAGTTCATCTTTTAATTTCATGTTTTCAGAAAACAAGTTATCATATTCAATTAATTTGTCTCTGAGAAGTTTGATTTCCTTCTCAGATTTAATTAAGTCATTGCACAGTAACTTAAATTTAGTTTTAAAATGTTCTGAAGTAAAATAAAAGGAGGATATTACCTGATCCTCTTCTGACTCAGAATCCTCAGCTTCTGATTCTTCAGTTTTTGATGGATTGCTTGATGCATTGATAGACATCAAACAAATCCCTCTGGCTTTGGCTTATTCTTCATCTTCACTGGAGCTGGAAGATGAATACTCTGAAACTGAGTCACTCCATGTCTCAGCAACAAAACCTCTCTCCCTCTTCTTTTGTTTGTTGGAAGAGAATCTATTATAGTGCTTCCTAGAGTTCTGCTCCTTCAGCTTGTCCTTTTTCTGCTTCTCTAGACACTTAGGTAGAATGTGTCCAGGCTTACTGCTACCGAAGCAAACAATTTCCTTGGTAGGAGTTCTATCATACCTTGGTTTGTCTTCATTCCTTGTTGACCTTCTTCTGAAGTACTTCTTATCCATTTTGTAAAATCGCTTGGCTAAGAGACTCATCAACTCTTCATTTACTGGTAGTGCTTCTGATTCTTCAAATGACTTAAATGCAATACTTTTCTTCTTCCTTCTTGAGATAGAAGTCTTCTGTTCAGCAGCTTCCCCGGTCTTGATCAGCTCCTCATAGGACTTGAGCTTCCCTAAAGAAGACTCAGTAGAAATCTCATTTATGCTTCTGATCTTCGTGATTGGCCAGATCCTAGAATCCCATGTGCTGGGGAAGCACATAAGGATTTTATCATTAATCTCTGTTAGGGGGATATTCTTATCCAAGTTCTTTAGCTCATTAACAATCAGGCCGAGTCTGTTATACATATCTGTAACTGACTCTGATTCATCATTTTTGAAGTTTTCATACTGTGAGATGAGAAGAGATCTTCTATCTTTCCTCTCATCAGCAGATCCTGCTACTATTTGGTTGAGGGAATCCCAAATGGCCTTTGCTGATGTGCAATCAACTACCTTTTGAAAGATATCATCAGACATGGTTTGAGCTAAGATGTTCATAGCTTTAGCATCTACAACCTTTGCTTTCTTTTGTGCATCAGTCCACTCAGGTGGTGGAACTGCACTGGTGCTTGTAGATATTGTTGCACAAGTAGTAGGGTGACCTGTCAAAATTGAATTATAGATGTCTTCATCAATTGAATTCATATA
The DNA here is from genome assembly GCA_039583875.1 of Platanthera guangdongensis. NCBI lineage: Eukaryota > Viridiplantae > Streptophyta > Magnoliopsida > Asparagales > Orchidaceae > Platanthera > Platanthera guangdongensis. The sequence continues at coordinate 68,732,670 of CM077165.1, forward strand.
TAATCTGATCCCTGCCTTCCAAAGTGTAAACTTGTTGAGGTTGCACACTAGAGGTCTTGTGCTTGAATATTCTTTATTTTATGCCATGATTTAGAAAGACAATAGAGTAAGTGGGATCTATCAAATATATTTTAGTTCAGGTGTTAGCCCGTGAAACCAAACAAACTCCATCTAATACCAATTGAAAGTAAAGGGATAGATCACACAACTCTAGAGGGGGGAGGTGAATAGAGTTTTAAAAGCTTTTGATTAATTTTTATAGCGAAATTAAGATAAGTGATATGTATATGTAAAGTGGGAAATCAAAACAAACATAATCATAACACATCAAAATAAAAAATAAAGGCAATCCAGACGACACAAAAAATTTATAGTGGTTCCCCTAAACTTGGGTACATCCACTCTTCTACCACCCTGGTAGGAATCCACTACAGGTTTTTGATCAGGTGCCCTGCCACCAAAATATATATTTTCTAAGGGAGATATAGCAACCCTTTGAACTTTTGATCAGGTGGCCAAAAACCAAACTAAGTCTTTTGATCAGGAGACTTAACAACCAAAGGGGTTAGCTTTTGAAGGGAGTTATAACCCTTTTATAGACAAATAAAAGAAAATGGTGATGTCTTCTCTTTCTGAATAAACTAAGTAGACTAGTGGATTTTCTGTTGTTGTCAAAGCTCCCCCTGAGATGTAGAAGAGTTCAGGAGAATGAGAGCTTTACTCAGGGTGTAGGACTTTAGATTGAAGAAGATCTTCAACAAACTTTTAGATTGATGAAGATTGTTTGTCTCTTGAAAATTCCTAAAGTAAGAATGTATATCTGACTGCCTTTTTCTGTGTGTTCTTATTTTCTATATGTACTGCTACTTTTTGTCTTGAAAAGGAAAACTTTATATATAATACTTGCAGATTTTAGCATTTGAATTTTTTGAATTCCTTTTCCTTTATTGACTGTAGAAAAACTGGGAGTTGAACCGCTAGAATTATGCCATTAATTTGTTTCCTCAATAGTTCCAGTAAATAAGCTATGAATACAATAATTAATGATACCTTGGAACGGATATATTCTAGAGAATATGTAGCATTAATTATCAGAGCATTATAGGCATATAAAATCAAATTTGTAATCAAGTTTCCTTGGAAAACTGCATGGAAGAGTAGTCGAACTGAAACTGGGAGAATATAGTCGAACTCAACAAGTTTCGTCGACCTGAGATCCAATATCATCGAACTGAGAATAAGACAGACAAGCAGTAGAAAAATCGTCAAATGGGTCTCCAAATTACGTCGAGTTGAGATAACACTTCGTCGAGCTGAGTTTCTGGTATAAGTGGCAAATCATCTTTCTCAGCTAAACTTTCGTCGAGCTCAACTCATAGAAGAAACTCTGAGTTCGTCGATCTGAGATCGACGATTGTTGAGCTAAGTTTAGCTATAATCGAATGCTTTTTCTAACTCTTAGAAAACTGCTTTCTCTGAAGGTCTTCTGTCTCTAAGCCTTCTGAAGGTGAAAATCAATAACTCAAGGTTCGTTGACTTGGCCTAGACCCTGATAAAGACTTATTACCCTAGACTATACATGTAGGTCATCTGAGAGTCCTAATAGTGAACCTAGCCAAAATTAACCCTAAAAAAGGTGGGGTTCCAACAACCTCTCATATATACTCGACTAATTTACCAAGTGCAGACATGAGTACTCATGAAATTCATCGAGTACTCTCGAGGGTTCAAGTAACTACATTAGGGTTCCAGAGTAGTTTGAAGACTTAGCCAGTTTAAGTCAATTCGTCGTATACTTGAAAAATATTTGTCAAGTACTCTCTAGAGCTCTCATATAATTCATCAAAATGTCTCATGAAGTCCAAATATCTCACGCATGCTCTTTCTCAAGTTGTTTTGTCTGCTTCGTCAAGTTGTCTCAAGAGTTCATGTAATGTCTCAACGAATTGGACTTGAACTGTTTTCGTTCTTCTTTTGACGGCTTTCCAAATTTAGGTCTTTTGTCATGTACAATACATGTGGATGGTAGAACTAAGTTTGAAATCTAGCCGTTAGCAAGGAATCACCTATAAATAGTCAAGGGGATATTTCAGAAAACCCTAATCGTTGATCTAATGGCTAATTGCCATAAACGTTTAGGAATTCAAATTCTGTTTTACGAAGAACACTGTCACCGACATAACTTCCTATTCACAATTCCTCCTACAAGAAAAGACTCAATTGATCTCGTGATTTCAGATTCAAATACTTTCAGAGATCCATCGTTTCTGAAGATCATATCTGTGTTCTCAAGTTTTTGATCCTTATTCTTCTTCTTCAAGATTTCAGACAACGTTTTCACACAACGAAGAAGGGTTGATTTCAGATTTGAGAAAGAAGATTGTTTTCAATCTAATTATTTTCTTATTGCTTTATAGGAATATGTTTCTTCCGAGTTTTTGTAGATCCTTGTTGAAGGATCGAGTGTAGGTGATCTTGTTCTCCAAGATTGTAGCAGTTGAATACTCCGATTATAAGATTATTATTATCTGCGTTTTGGTGAAGTAGTCAAGTCTAGCCCAAAGTGCTAGATAGGAGAGGTAGGAAAGTGGATGACCCATCTTTGGGGATCCACTATAAATCCTTATGTTTGTGTTGTGTTGTGATCTCTTATTTTGTGTGCTTTATTTTGTTAAATTTTTAATTCCGTTAAAAGCCAGAAGATTCACCTATTCAGCCCCTCTAGGTGATTTAGGTTGACGAATAGATTCTTTCAATTGGTCAGAGAGAGGTTGTTCATTAAAAGGTTAACATCTTGAATAGATCCTGTTCTTGTTTTCAAAAGAGACAAGCATGCCTGGAATGGACAAGAGCAAGGATTCATATTTAATGAAGTTAATAGTGTGATATAAGTAAAATTTCTCTATGTGGAAGAAAAGCGTAAAATTCTTCATGGATTGTTGTGATCACAAAATCTTAATAATTATTGAAGAAGATCTGCAAGTTCCTATGACAATGTCAACAATTGATCCTAATCTGATGGTTCCCAAAAAGATGATGGACTTGAACAAAGATGAGATTTCTTTCATCACTGTGGATAAGAAGGCGAGGAACATCATTGCTAGTGCGATGGTTGATTGGTTGCTGCAAAATTTAATCCACTGTAAGTCTACTAGTGAGATGTGGCAATCTATAATTGTTCTTATAGAAGGAACATGGGAAGTTAGGGATGATAGGAAATCCCTCCTCAATTAGGTGATGGCAATGATGCTGATGCAGCCGTGGATCCATGGAATCAAGATTTCGTGGATTGGGATGGTCGTTGCCGCAAGCTCGATGATGGGTGTCTACCACGACGTTTCTTCGCCAATGCGGCCGCCGCTACATGTTTTTGCTCGTCGTCCGCCGCTGCTAATAAATGGAATATATAATTATAAATTACATGATTATAATTATATATTTTATCATTTATATTTTAGCAATTTTTATTTCCAAGCATTTCATTATTATTCTAATTTCATATAATGATGGGTTCCTATAACCATCAAGAGTATTTTAATTTCATATTTTGCATTGTTTTTTATTTCATGATGGGTGCATATAACCATCATTGTGTCATTTTGAATTTTGAATTTTGAATTGGATGAGATGGACTGGTGTAAGCCTATATATAGGCCATGATATTTGTCATATTTTGAAGAGAATGATAAGAAATTGAAACCCTAAAATCTATTGAGATTTTTCATCCTCTCCAAGGCAAATTTTGGGCTCCTCTCTCCGCCTCTCTCTTTGGCCACCGGCCAACCTTCATCCTCCCTCTCTCCCTCTCTATATCCGGCCTCATCTTCTCTTCCTCCTCCTCCTCTTGTGAAAAATCCCCTCCTCTACCAAAACCGAGCCCTCCCTTGAAGGAATAGGCCACCACCTTTCCTCTCTCCTCTTTCCTTATATATCTATTGGCCCTTTCAAGATACTCCCCCTTCTAGGGTTTGTGAAAGGAGAAAATGGCGAGCATATTCATCGTCCGGTGCGGATCCAAGTACTTGTGTGGAAATAGAGAATCTACCGCCGTCGTGTGCGCCTCCTTTACTCATCTTGGGGACGGATTATTCTTGGGATTGGGTAACGAATTTATTAACCATCTATGGTAATTTCTTCTATAATTTTGTGAGGTATTGGTGGAATAAAAGGCTAGTATTTTGTCCTGATTTATATTGAATATTTTGCTAGATTAAATATAAATTTTAAAACGTTAATTGTCTGAATATTTTTCGTATAAATTGGAGCGTGTAAATCTCGTGAATGCCTGTAGAAATTGGTTATCCTTAGCCTTGATTTCTTTGGTGTTCAAGTGATTTGGCAATCCTCATATTAACTATTTTTGGATTAACTTGGACTTAATTTTAAATCACTATTTTTGTCCGGATTTTCTCATTTTGGAATTGTGAATGTGTGCTTTTAATTTAATTTGAATAGCTAATTGTCCGGATCGTGTTGGTCCTTTTTGGTTGAGCGAACATTGGCCTATAGCCCTTGTTCAATCTATAATAGGGCAGCGTCCCTTTGCGTTGTGTATTGTTAAATTGTTGGATTCATCGTTAGTATTAATCTAGAGAAACCACACGCTACGTATTTATTTTAGTTATCGAAACCCCAATGCGCTTGGTTAATCCATCGAAACCGTGGGCCTGCATCAATTTGGTATCAGAGGGAGGTTCTCGTCAATTTTCTAATTTCCCCCATCCCCCTTTTTCTTAGATCACCGACACACACTTGCACGTTTCATTGCCTAAATCATAAAATAAAATTTTAATTTTTGGTTTGCAAATAGCGGCCTATATTTTTATTTTTTTAGCAAAAAAATACAAAAAATTATTTAATAATCTTTATATTATTTACAGCAAGAAAATAAAAATATATATAATTATTACCTTAAGTAATTAGATATAACAATTACATCTTTGAAAATTAAGTAGGGTCAGGTTATTTATACATTGCATGTGCACCAGTTCCGAGTGAGATATTCTCTCCAGTTCACACTAAAATGGCCTATGACGTTAACGTTTCCCGAGTAAAATCATTTGGTTCCATTACTAACGTTAGGAAACCAGTACGGTCCCCTGTAGTGGATGAGATTAAGGTTTTTCTTGCACAACATAAGGCTAGCCAAGTAGCACAACCACCCCCTTGGACACACCACATTTATACTACTTATGACGTTTTAGGATGTCCACAAATTTTTAGAGATTGCCTTAAGGGATTAGAAAATTATTTTAATTGTCACTTATGGGATGACCACCAAAAGGTTAACATTGCTCGAGAGCGATTAGTAGGTCAAGCCTAGTTATTTTGGTTAAATGAAGAGCGTTGTGTTGGTAGCTATCGTTATGCTTGGCCACACATACGTAGCCCACTCTCGGATCAATTTGATCCCGATTACCTACGTACTAATAACACCACACCTATTAGTAAGAATAGTTACGACACTAGACCCGTATGTGCTTATAGGAGTGACCCTACACCTCAGGAAAGATACTATCCCCAGAGAGGTACTAATACACAAAGTATGCCTATCCCCACCTCAAGGGAACATAAGCCAATTAGGCCCCAAAATTTGAATTCGAAAGAGGTTAGTACTTGGGTGTCTGCTCCTTTAGTATCGATGAATAAGCCCATTGAGATAATGACTGTTACCTCTGAGGATTCTGATGTGGATATTGAATCTCTGGATGCTGAAGTTGACTAGCTAGGTGAGAGTATTCCTTCATGTATGATAGCCCGACGAGTCTGATGATTCTAAAAGTGAGGGAATCCCTAGTGATTTATAAGACGATGTATGGGATGATTACATTCCGATCTGTGAGAGCATTCTATTGCCTATTACTTGCCTTACTAGCGTTGTGTCTGTTCATCCTAGTATTGAGTGCCCTTTCCAGGAAATGATCCCCATCACGTTAGAGCCTATGATTACACCCACTGAGAGTTCATCTGACTTACCTAAGGATCCTGTGAGTGAGGATTTCTCTATTGTCATTGATGACCCTGCTTAATGGATGTCCCGACTGATTGAGAAGACTCACCTTATGTGAGAAGGTTATGTTTGGATGATTTTAGCGCTGTGAACCCGAACAATAGTTATTTGATGTTACCACCATTGTATAAAGTTCAATCTGAATTAAAATTTTCATCGGGTTCGATTTTGCCAATTTTTGAGACCGTTACTGATCCTGAATTGAATGAATTGTGTAGTGTGTTGGACGAAATTGCAAGAGAGGAAGTGGTATTTTTGGACGATTCTTTGGTTTTACCCCCAGCTAAGAGTTCATTGATGTTATCACTGATAGGTGAAATTAATTCTGATTTGGATCTTATCACGGGTTTGATTTCGCCGACCCTTCCTCCTATTTTTGTGCCCACATTTGTTAGCATTTTAGGACGTAAAATCGGAAGTCCTAGACTGAGTTATTGTGACACGACCACTTTATTAGTTCCAACATTGGCATTATCTCAGCGTATAGACATTACTAAGTTGAGCGCACTAGTTTTTGGACTATTTACCGTACCCCGTATATCTAACTACATGTTACATTTGACTGTTCATTGTTCTGCATGTCCGATTACGGTTCTATCCTCGATGGTATCTGACACTTTGTCTATGGTGCCTTTGGATGTGGTGTCCCCTAGATATACTTATATACCACACCCGGTCGCACACATTTATCCACCGCCATTTGATGACCCTTATTTCCCCACGTTAGTGACTATAGTTGGGTCCCTTGAGTTGTTTCGCTGGCACATCTTTTCACATTCGGGGGCATCCAACTCTATTATTTATGATGAGCAGTTCCCCTTGCCATATATTCATGCCAAGCGTGAAAATGTTAAATATAAATTTAGAACTGCGAATTGGAGCCAATGAAAGTCGTCTTTGATTATAAGGCTCCCGTACCACCTGATTTACTTCCCTTATCCTCTGCTTTAGGGTCAAGTCATGTACTATATGGTTTCTCTCCTAATGTATCTAAGACATTAGTGATTCATTTTAAGTTTTGACGTACACACTTCCACTTCTTTTTGAGACTGTCTGATGCTAGATTTAGTGATTTGGGTTTAGTCTTTTCAGTCCCCGAGCGGATGCCTTCTGGCTCCGTTAATAAATTAATATATTGGAATGCCGACGCATCCATGCTTATGAAGAACGTTGGATTTTATGATTATATTTCAGATTTTTGTATCACAGGGTGTTTCACTTTATTTCAAGTTTCTGGACTTTTTACTGTACATCTTTGTTCCACCTGAGTGCTTTTCTCCGTCATTTTTTCCTACCACTAAATATTCTCTTGGGTTGGGGAGTGTTAGTACTGTCGTGTCTATTTTCCACGTGGACTCCTTGGTTCTTGAACTGGATGGTAAGATTCAAGTTAATTTTCTTTTGCCTAACACCATTTCGAGTTTTGCTATTTCTACACCTGACAGGTTCTTAGTGCTATGGGATGTTCATGCTACTACGACACTGATTGCGGGGCCAGATTTGCCCCATGTTGCTACTGCTTTCGACGGTTCCCCCTCACGGGCCACTCATCGGTGATGAGTGATTTTGAGTGGGGGAGGATTGATGGCGATGATGTTGATGCGGCCATGAATCCACTACATCGAGAGTTTGTGGATTGGGATGGTCGTTGCCGCAAGCTCGAGGATGGGAGTCTACTACGACGTTTCTTCGCCAATGCAGCCGCTACATGTTTTTGCTCGTCGTCCGTCGCCGCCAATAAATGAAATATATACTTATAAATTACATAATTATAATTATATATTTTATCATTTATATTTTAGCATTTTTTATTTCCAAGCATTTCATTATTATTTTAATTTCATGCAATGATGTGTGCCTATAACCATCAAGAGTGTTTTAATTTCATATTTTGCAATGTTTTTTATTTCATGATGGGTGCATATAACTATCATAGTGTAATTTTGAATTTTGAATTTTGAATTGGAGGAGATGGAGTGGTGTAAGCCTATAATATATAGGGTATGATATTTGTCATATTTTGAAAAGAATGATAAGAAATTGAAACCCTAAAATCTATTGAGATTTTTCCTCCTCTCCAAGGAAAATTTCGGCCTCCTCTCTCCCCCTCTCTCTTTGGCCGCCGGCCAACCTTCCTCCTCCTTCTCTCCCTCTCTATATCCGACCTCCTCTTCTCTTCCTCCTCCTACTCTTGTGATAAATCACCTCCTCCACCAAAACTGAGTCCTCCCTTGAAGGAATAGGCCACCACCTTTCCTCTCTCCTCTTTCCTTATATATCTATTATCCCTTTCAAGATACTCCCCCTTCTAAAGTTTGGCAAAGGAGAAAATGGCGAGCGTCTTCATCATCCGTTGCGGATCCAAGGACTTGCGTGAAAATAGAGAATCTACCACCATAGTGTGTGCCTCCTCCACTCATCTTGTGGACGGATTATTCTTGGGATTGGGTAACGAATTTCTTAACCATCTTTGTGTGATTTCTTCTATATTTTTGTGAGGAATTGGTGGAATAGAAGGCTAGTATTTTGTCCTGATTTATATTGAATAATGTGCAAGATTAAATCTAAATTTTAAAGCGTTAATTGTCCGAATATTTTTCGTATAAATTGGAGCGGGTAAATCTCGTGAACGTCTTTAGAAATCGGTTTCCTTAGCCTTGATTTCTTTGGTGTTCAAGTGATTTGGCAACCCTCATATTAACTATTTTGGGATTAATTTGTACTTAATTTTAAATCACTATTTTGTCCGGATTTTCTTATTTTGGAATTGTGAATGTGTACGTTGAATTTAATTTGAATACCTAATTGTCTGGATCGTGTGGGTCCTTTTCGCTTGAGCGAACATTGGCCTATAGGCCTTGTTCAATCTATAAAAGGGGTAGCGTCCGTTTGCGTTGTGTATTGTTAAATTGTTGGATTCATCGTTAGTATTAATCTAGATAAACCGCACACTACGTATTTATTTTAGTTATCGAAACCCCAGTGCGCATGGTTAATCCGTCGAAACCGTGGGCATGCATCATTAGGAATACGAGGCTTTCAAGAAAGATAAGAGGGACACTATTTCTGACGGCTATGAAAAGTTCTTTAAGATGTCAACGGCCTAAGAAATTATTGTAGTGTGTTAACCAACGGTGAACTTAATGACAAATTCTTGAGTTCCTTGTCCAAAGAATGAGATATTAAGGTTTGTGTTATAAGGAAGTTTGGTAATCCGATTAAGATAGAGTCAAAGAACTTATTCGGGAAGCTGTTTTCTCATGCGATACTTCTCAACACCTGAAAGACAGAAGAAGAGGGAAGCAAGAATTCAGTCAGAGAGAAGTCTGTAACACTAAAGGCTGAAGGGTCAATGAAAGGCAGAGCTATGTCACAGCAAGGCCACAAGCTTCAAATGAACATGAAGATTCAGAGTCAAGCACCTCCAGTTTTAAAATATCAGATGGAGTGTTTTCTTTACTCTCTAGAAATTTAAGAGGATGCTCAGCAAAAGAAACCTTATAAAAAATCACCCATCATCTTCTGATTACAGAAATCTCATCATGATGGTGATCATCACAAGAAGAGCTACAACAACATCGACATGAATAAATTGAAATAGAACAACCACATTTCTTTTGACATATTTTGCTATTGTTGTAATAAGCCAGGGCACATAATCACCAACTGCTCACATAACAAGAGGGAAGGATCCAAGAAAGAAGAAAAGAGATCCTTCAGAGGCAAAAAGAAATAAGAAAAGAGCTTCATCGCTAAGAAGTCAAACACTTTCAGCGACAACGACTCAAGTGAGTCAATCTCGGATGAAGAAGCCTATTTTGAGCTTCTAACACATACTGACGAGGATAACTACGACTCCCAATATAGTGGGAAGGTAAATTCACATACTCCCCTGTTTTAAACTAATACAACCTGCGATGGTCATGATGACTACTCAACTGAGGAGGATTCAGAATTAATGGTGCAACATGGAGCATTACTGGAGGGATTTGACAAATGCCGTAATGTGGTCAAATCTCAAGCCAAATAGATAGTTTCTTTCAAGGCATTGGAATCTGAAATGAGGGAGGAATTCAAGAGATTGACCCCTCTCCGAGACAAAATTCAATCCTTGAGAGAGGAACTGTAATGCTCTACTGAGTGGGTATGTCTAAAAGAGAAGTTGATAAATGAACTAGAAGAAAAGTTATTGACTGAATGGATGCTTATAGAAAACTTCTCGAAGCCAAATACTTTCCTTCCTCTCATTGATGGATTTTTCAGCCTTTATGGAGAGTGGGATTGGATATAATGCTGCTAAGGATATAAGGAAGGCTCCTCAAAGTCAACCTTCCTTTAAGAAGGTAATCTTTCCCACAAATCAATATGACCTTGAAACTTCCTACGATCACTTTGCCGGCTAATCAGTATGTTGCCTATAATAAGAATTTCCAAGGATGCAATCGTTACAAAAATCTTGGAATGAGTGCTCTCAAGGCATCTCATAAAGACATCGTCCTTCATCATTATTTCCCATTCATTCATGGATTGAAAGCTAAGAAAGCAATAAAAGTCAAACATATTTCTAAAAAACCATATGAGACAAAGAAGCCAAGCGTATGTTATTCTCATGAGGCTTTGACTTCTAGATCAGTAGTTCCTGCCAGACCGCCCGTTCAAAAGGTAAGGCAGGAGAAGAAGAGACGGTACAATAGATTTGACTGTTGGTGCTATCGTAAAATTGGTCATTTCTCCATAGATTGTTTTTTCAGTTCTAAAAATTATAATACTCTACAAGTTAACAATGCAAGAATGACACCTCGCAATGTTAACATTCTTAGTGGAGTTTATCTAACAAGGAACAAATGACGCAAATCTATTTAGGTTCCTAAGGGTATTCAATATGTGCATGCAGGTATGTCCAAAGGCCAATAAAAATCCTATATGGTATTTAGATAGTGGATGTTCCAGGCACATGATCGGTACAAGAAGCCGTCTACAAAATTTCGCCTCAGTCGATGATTGCCCAAAAGTTATTTTTGGTGGATCCAATAGAGGAATCACAAAAGGCTATAATATGATTTTCAATGACATAGTATCTTTCTCGCAGACGTGGATTATGTTTAGGGATTATAACATAAGCTCATAAGCATAATTTAATTATGTGACAAAGGGTATATGGTTGAGTTCTATTAGGACAAGTGTTTTATAAAGTTGTTTGTTAACTCAGAAACTATATTATCAGGCACTCAGTGTTGAAATATTTTCTGTCTAAATTTTCTTTTTTTAGAGTCTTCTACACCAGTGTGTTTTTTGGAAAAAGATAGTGAATCTGTTTGTGATCAATAACACAAGAGATTAATACATATTAATTTCAAAATTATAAGTATGTTATTCTCTCACAACTTAGTACGTGTTGCACCTGAAATTAAATGTGTTAAAGAGATACCGTGTCACGCATACCAGATGGGTAAGCAGATAAGTGATACTTTTAAAAGCATTTTTGCAAAAGATTCTTCCAGATGCTTCTATTTGCTATATATAGACTTATTCAGTCCTATTTCTGTCCCTAGTTTAGGAGGGAAAGCTTACACATTGATTATTATTGATGACTGCTCATGTTTTACTTGGGTATTCTTTCTGAAATACAATTCAGATACCTTAGAATCTCTCACTAGCTTTGTCAGACAGATACAAAATGAATTGAATTGCTCTGTGGTCAAAATCAGAAGTAACCATGGAACAAAATTTGAGTCTGGTGCCATGACAAACTTCTATAAAAGCTTAGGTATATCTCATGAGTTTTTCTCTCCTCGTACTCCACATCAAAATGGAGTTGTCGAGAGAAAGAACAAAACACTCATTGTGACATGTGCCACAATATTTAATGACTCTTTATTACCTGAGTACTTTTGGGCTGAAGTAGTTAATAAAACTTGTCACGTGCAAAATAGATCCTTAATCAACAAGAATCATTGTAAGACACCTTATGTACTTCTGAAAGGCAGAAAACTGACCGTGACCTCTTTTAAAATTTTTGGAAGCAAATGCTTCTTACTTAATAACGTGAAGTATCACAAAATTAAGTTTAGTGAAAAATATTTTGAAGGTACTTTTGCAGGGTATAGTTGCCATAGTAATGTTGGTGTTACCATGGTGATCTAGAAGTGGTCAAACAACTAGTTTCACTGCCAACATGATATAAGCCTGTTGGGTTGCACATAAGAGAATTTGGAGATGTTGGAGGATTGGATTGTGTTCGTATTACTAATATGTGATGAGTGATGGACCAAGCACTTGACTAATTGGAATTTGTCGAGACATCTTGTTGATTCGTCGGGAGCGTTGAGACATAACAACTGATTCATTGAGAATTCATAGATAAGGCATCAAGTTTGTTGTGACCTCACAGCTAAGACATCGAGTTCGTCGAGATCTCACAACTGAGGCTTTGAGTTTGTCGAGACCTCACAGATAAGGTGTCAAGTGCATCAAGACATCAGCCGATTCATCGAGTTATCTAGTCAAGTCGTCGTGTTATCTCTACAATTTGTCGAGTTAATTCCATTGGTTCTGAGTCTGTGGATAGTGACAGTTCAAGCCTATTTACACTCCTCGGTATATATAACAGTTGACTTAGGGTTTTCATTGTGAGATAAGGTGAGAGACCCGATACTGACGGAAGTGTAACACTCCTGAATTTTTGATAATTTTTTTTAATCCCTTTTGTGGTGTAATAGTGACGTAAGGGAGTTATGTTGACATGTAGTTATCGGGATGTCGTCGTTAGTGCATAATTTTGTTCATCGGAATTAGAGTTTTTGACTTGGGAAAATTTAAGTGGTTAATTATTAGCATGCTAGTGAAGTTTTGTTGTGATCAGGGCTTAATTGGAGTCTCATTGAATTTTATAAGGATTATTATTATTTTAACTTCTGGAAATTTTATCACAAGTTTGGTTTGTTGGATATTAATTTCAGCTATGCCGTTAGATTCGTAGCACCGACATTTAGTTTTGGTGTGAATTTCATCGAAAACCGAGGTGTTTTAGTAATTCTTGTCGTTTGAGTTTTTCTTGTAAATTATGTTAATAATATAATATAATATATATATATATACACTTATAAACCAAAACCCTATTCATCATCTTCCCTAAACCGTCCGCCTGAAGAGCGGAGTGTAGAGAGCGATGGTCATCACGAAGTCTTTCGGCTGCCGCTTATCAGAGATCCGGTTCCTTAAACCTTCAACGAAGCATAGATCCGGAAAGCTCTCGCTGGGATCTTCGCGTGCATGATAAGATTTTCCTGTTTCTTGTATTTTTGAAGTTTGGGGTATTTGATCTTAACCCTCGTTTTACCCCAAAAAGTTCCAAAGATTGTAGACGAGGAGTTTTTGCGGCCTATCCTTGAAGCAGAGTGCTTGAGAGTCCGGTTTTTAGGAGATCTTGAGGCAAGCGATGATTCCACTCCTCTTCCTAGTTCCTTTTTTCTTATTTTCCCCCTTTTTCTTTCCTTCTTAGAATATAGGAGTAGTGTAGTAGTTTCGGCCAAGACCAATTCGTCGAGTAGAGCAGGATTCATTCTTAGACTAAGTCATTTTCGTCGAGTGAAATTCATCAAGTATTCTTGTTGAATTCGTCGAGTAAAACTGTCGAGTGATCCTGTGAGACTAAGTCCTTTTCGTCGAGTATTATCAACAAATTTTTTGAATGACTATAGTATTGGCATCGAGTGTATTGATTTTCTCCAAATGTAATTCGTCGAGTATTCTCGATGAATTCATCGAGTGCGTCAAGTGATTTTGGATTTTGTCGAGTGATGCTGATATTCGTCGAGTATTCTCGACGAATTCATTGAGTGCGTCGTGTGATATTGGAATTTGTCAAGTGAAGCTGATATTCGTCGAGTATTATCGACAAATTCATCGAGTGCGTCAAGGATTTTGTAATTTATCGAGTTAAGCTGATATTCGTCGAGTGAAGCTGAAAAGCGTCGAGTGAAGTTGAAATTTGTCGAGTTTGACCTTGATTGTTGAGTCAATTAGTCGAATATTTTCGATGAATCTGTGTTAAATTAAAAGTTTTTCGATGAATGACCCTCCTATTTGTCGAGTATGCCTTAGAGAAATTCTGGGTTTTCCTTCTTCTTCGTCGATTAAGGAAGTCTGATGTTAAGTTTTGGATTTTATCAACATTTTTAAGTGTTTTAATTGTGGCATTTGGATGGCTGTGAATAAAGGACCACCATCCCTGTGTCGGTTTGTGAATCATTATGCATGGTGGGTTTTTCTTCTCTTCTTAGGTACTGTCGGGTTGTGTTGGACAATGTGGCCACCACCATAGTTCCTTTTCGAGATGTTTGGTCTCATCGTTTATGTTGGACAATATGGACACTGACTCAGTACCCCTTTTACCAGTGTTAATGATTCACATGTTTGAGCTGACCAGTCTCCCTTTTTTTATAAACATATACATTTATATGCATACTTTTCCATATGTTAGTGAAGCATCACTTTATATCACACTTGGTGTGCCTTATCTTACTTAAACCTCTGTAAATTCTTCATTACTTATTATTTATGATTTATGATGCGGTTTGACAGCCATTCTGTCTTGGGTTTATAACCCTTTGACTCCCTTGGTTTATTTACATTTGATCTTTTTTTGCCACTTGTTAATTTTTGCTGAGACGTTCTTTCTATTGAATGCCTCGGGCTCGGAGCAGTAACGGCCTGGGCAGCTAGAGTTGGTGGCTCTTGGAATGGGCTTAGTAGTTGTGGTTTCCTTCCCTCACCTTCGTGTGGTAGCTTTTTTTGTTCTTATTTTTAGTTCAGACATACATTGGTTCTATGGGTTCGTGTCAGGTTGTCCACGCCCACAGTGAATTATTGTAGATGTTAGAATATTTGCTAGCTGCTATGCTAATTTCTTACTGATTGTTGTTCTCATATGCTCTTTGGGATGGTTTAATGTTAGGATTACATGTTAGTTACTTTCAAAGAATAAAAAGATAAATACTACTGCCTCGTACTCATATCATCTTTTTAAATCAAATGCCACTCTACTTTAACGAATGTAAATGCACTTTTTGTACTTATTTATACTAAACCTAGAGATTTGTATATTATGAATAGTCCTAATGGATCTTCATACTCACATAGGACAATAAATGAAATAAAACAGGTATTTTCCACAACGTATATGTCTATTTTCACCCGTGGACTAGTTGATCCACTAAGTCGAGGGACATGGCCATTAAAACTCAAACTCAAATTATGTCTTCATCATAACAAACTTGGGAAATTCCTGAAAAGTGTTAGGAGTAGGTTCTTATCTGAACATCTGTAGTTTTACCCTGCATGGCATGGCATCACAGCGTGTGTTTTTCTCTTACCCTGGTATATTATTAAATGCTGAGAAAATCCAGGTTGTGACAGGAAGGGTTTTCCCAAAGTGCCGATCTCATCACTCTAGTAAGCCCCAATTCCGGCGCCCGCTGCCGCCACCTCTCCTGGTGTAGACCTAGTAGTCTGTGGAGATGTAGAGGTGTTTACATTCTCCATCCTATATCTTGTTTGACAAGGTGGCGGTGTTCTCGTTATTCATGCTGATTCTAAAGAGTTGCAAATCCTTTTTTTGTGTGAACTCACCATCTGACCAAGAACTATTTTGGAGCATCTTGATTGAGTGCTGACTCAATCCCACTCAAGTATACTCCTATTTTATCTTATGTAAACTTCTTGATCAATGTTCATCGCAAGATTCAAGTTTCTCTTTTGTGTTTTCTTGAACTTTATTCCGCTGCGCACTTTTGATGTGCTATTAAGGAAATACCCTACAAGTAAGGCATATAGGATTTTTAATAAGAAACCCCTCATTGTAGAAGAGTCGATCAATGTTTTATTTGATGAGATAAGTATGCTTCATAGCAGCTCTTCTATTGTTTTTTATTGAAGATGCAGGTTCAACGCTAAAATAGTTAAACTTAGAAGAAGCAGTCAAAGATGATCCCTCAAATTCCATCAAAGTCAACACACCGAACTTGATTGAAGATGAAAATCATCAAGATGAAGAACGTGAACCAGAAGAAGTAGAACCTTATAGTGGCACTCTAAGGAATCTAATCATCAGACATTCAAGAGATCTCCTCGTTGATCCGATCATTGGAGAACCTAGTGAGAGAAATAGAACAAGAAGAGGTACAGCTAACGAAGCCCTGTATTTGAGTTTTCTTTCCCAGATTGAGCTGAAGATGTTCGAAGAAGCGAATAAGGATGCTTCATGGATCATAACAATCCAAGAAGAGCTCAATTAGTTTGAAAGGTTCAAGGGGTGGAGGCTAGTATAATGGCCTAAAGGTTAAAAATGTTATAAGGACGAAATGGGTCTACATAAATGAGCTAGAGGAAAATGGAGTTATTATAAAGAATAAAGCGAGGATTGTAGCTTAAGGTTATCAACAAGAAGAAGGAATTGACTTCGATCAATCTTTTGCTCCGGTGTCTAGACTTGAAGTAATCAAATTATTCCTAGCGTATGCTGCTCACAAAGGTTTTAAAGTCTACCAAATGGATGTGAAGTCAGCCTTACTCATCGAAAATTTAAAGGAGGATATATACATGGTACAACCCTCATGTTTTGTCATTCCAACCCTTAATAATCATGTTTATTTCCTGAATAAAGCTTTATATGCCCTAAATAAAGCTCCTAGAGCATGGTATGAGGTGTTATCTAGCTTTATTCCTGAAAACAAGTTTTTGAGAGGAAGGATAGATAAGATATTATTTTTTAGAAAAGTAAAAGACAATATCCTACAATTGTAAACATATGTAAATGATATTATATTTGTATCTATAGACGACAACCTTTACAAAAAGGTTTCTAACTTGATGTAAGGGAAGTTTGAAATGAGTAGTATAGGTGAGCTAAAGTATTTTTTAGGGCTTGAGGTGAAGCAATCTGAAGATGGAATTTTCATCTCCTAAATGAAGTTCAACAAGGAGTTACTTAAGAAATTCAAATAGAGAATGCAACCTCTATGAGCACTCCAATGGGTTCAACTATGTCTCTGGACAAGGATGTGAAAGGGAAACCTTTTAATAAAACCAAGTACATAAGAATAATTGGATCTTTTCTCTACCTTACTGCTAGTAGACCAGATATAATGTTTTTAGCATGTGTCTGTGCTAGGTTTCAAGTGAATGATGTCTCATATTGTAGGGAATTTAGTATTTATTTGATAAATAGTTTATCATGATGAGAATCATGCCCTTATTTGAATAGGATGATGCCTGAGAGGTTAGCTACCTGCTCAAAAAGTGGGAACTACAAGTCTATGTTGGCGTGACAGTGTGAATGTGTATGAGTATAGATGATTCATCACATTGCATTCATGTCATAACATTCTAATGCACCGCATAAGATCCTCATCATATAAATTCATATGTGCACTTTTATATGATGAGTTACTTTGATGTACCCAACCCTTAACTAATAAATGTGTATGGGCATTTTTATAAGTAAGTTAATTTCTGTTCTTTTGATTAATGTGTTGTTTTTGTAGATTGCTAATTGCTCGTTGTTAATTACTCTACATACTTGCTTAGTTAAATGTGTTAATACTTATATATATTAACTGCTATGCAATAAAGCTCGTGTCACTTGGATGTTGATATATAATACTACTGTATTGAGATCCACATTCTCTTTCTCCATCCGGCGCCTAAGAGTCATTGGGGTGAGTGGATGTGATAGCCACTTACACTTTATGACTAAAGGTTGCTACGTCTAAAATTTTAGGAGGATACCCCGCTGATCGAGCAGCAGCAGCGCTAGGTACAGGAGGATAGCCAGGCCATGGAGACAGGACCTGATATGACTTTACCCTTACTTCCTTCGATGAACAATGTGAGTTTGAGCAACATGATGTAGCCTTCGAGTAGTGTTTTGTGTACTCTGATATTAAAGAAGCTAAATAGTTTCTTTTTTATTGATGTACTCTTTTTGGACATTTACTTATTGTGATATTATGACTTCAATGTTCTTATTTTTGGTTGGGTAGGCATTGTGTTATCGGATTGGCTGGCAGGATAAGCAGCTTGTTGTATATATTAGCATGTGTGCTGATGCTACCACAAGACGGCTGTTCTGGGCATAAGACTCCCCTTGGTTGTGTCCTGTGTTCTGGGAGGCATGTCTTACACACGAGGCATACAATCATGCCAGCTCATTTTCCTTCACATTTAACGGGTCTTACACACGAGGCATACAATCACGCCAGCTCATTTTCCTTCACATTCAATAAATTCCAATCCACTAATTTCCAAACATAATATTATTACCTCAATGATTTAAGCATAATGGATTTTATATTTTCAATGATTCTCAAAAATCAATATTTGTTCGACATATGATGTTTCATACCTCTACCTGATGATATTATGAACCTTTGTCTAAGGCTCAAAAAGGATTTGAATCTATGACTCCATGCCTCATATGGGTTATAATTACATCATTGTCCTTTAAGAACATGAGAGCCTGAGTCAAGTGCTACTTTTGTGTAACCTAGATCCTGCTTAAAACAAGCATCAAATTTAGAATTATAGTCAGTATTCTCTTTGTGAATAATATATTCTCGACACACAGGTATATGTGCACCAAGAACATAGCCCAAATGGACTATTTCTGACATGGAAGGAGCCCCAAGAATGACCACTGAGGACCAAGCCTAACTGCCCAAGGTCACTCCCATCGGTATGATGACTGGCGAGCCCATAAACCTACCAAACTATCCTTAACCCAGGATTATGACACCATGTGTCAACACAGTCCACATGTAATTGAATTAGCCATGCCATCAAACATCCAAGGGCTCAAACTGAGTCCCGTCTCATCATATCAATCTCATGCTCAAAGCACACAAGGTTCACATTTTACATAGGTGGTGAACCACCTTATATACTACACTAGTTCTGTGCTTCTACCCATAGGGAGACACAACTCTAAGAAGCGGACACCATCAATCATCCCTTCAATATTAAGATCAATGTTCATCTCATCTCATTGTCATGGGGTATACCTCGTCCAACTCTTACTCTAGAATTTAAGCATGTGCACATTAATAGTACCCTTTCAGTCATCTCCAACAGAGCTCATTTCAATAACCTACAAATAATCATGAAATATACCTCTCCCAAATTTATCAATCATGCAAAGATGAGATCACAATATCATCAGTTATTTGCCATCGAAACTCCTGGTTATTCGACTCATAAAACAAGGTAATCATCAAATTTTAGGACATCACGACTATGCGCCACAATTTACCAAAATCAGATTTCAAGGAGCTATAATCCACCAATAATTATGAGCAACCCCTAATAGGAAAGGTATCTTCAAGGGCTATAACTTCTGCATTGAGCATGGGGTCCAAATACAAATCCATCACACCCGAAATCAGATTTCAATCTAGTCGTATACACTTATAAAGAATGCAACTTGCACATATGTTAATATAGCGAAGCAACTTTGACTGAACATTCCCAGAGAAACAGAGCTCTTGTGAAAATGGGTAAACATCAGTTGGAAAGGTAATTCCAAGGGAAACCAGTTTCGTGTTGAGCTCAAAACCAACATCAGATCGGATTATACCCAAAAAAGGCCCGTGAAGCCTGTGGCGCACAGAAAACAAATTCTTGTACAACACTTGCATGCATCATAAAGAATGATTAATGACATCGGTTCATCCTCTTCCTCCAACCAATGCATAAAACACAACCAACATCTCTTAACCCTTTTCTCCCTCATATAACCATGATTCTTCACGAGAACGAGTCCACCATCCTCGTAATGAAGAGAGGAGATGATTGAAGATTATCATACGGAGATCGACACCCTAAAACAAAGTTCTAGTGCGGCCCCTTCCTAGGAAATCTCCATTAAACTCCCAAATCAAGCTCACTTGAGCCGATGTCTCTCCTACATTTTAGATCTAAAGATCTAGCACCAAGGGAGAGGGTAATAAGCTCACCTCATTTCCGGACATAGATCTCGTTCTTCTTCTTGGCGGCATGATGACGTCTGATTCTTCTTCCAATCACACTCCTGTAAACAAGGAACATTGAGAGAGATGACTTCAGAGTTCCTCCAGGAAGTCCAACACAGGCGATGTCTCTGTTCTCGTCGAGCTTGACATGATTCAACAAGGAAGAACAAGATGGCTAGGGTTTTTTATCATCCCCTTTTAGAAGGAAATATTCGGGTTAAGGTCACTTCACCACGTGTCATTCTGGCACTGGACTGCCCATCATTACATTAAAAATGTCTTGTTGAGTAGACCGACCATAAGTAAACACACGGCACATATCTCGAACCAGGTTCAACCCGTAAGTATAAACCCGTAAACACAGCATGGCCGAAAATCTGGTAAGTCAAATTCGTCTTATGCGTCGAATATCACTCGATAATATCTGACGAATTGTTAGAATTCTCTGTGTCATCTCGATGAATTGGCCAAACAGTTTATGTAAATCTGACGAATTTGTCGAGTTTTGTTGATGAGTTTCTCTGAATATTCTAAGTCCAATTCATTGCATGCGTCGAGTATCACTCGATACTTCGTCAAAAGGCATCATGATCACTCGATGAATTTCCATGAATCCTTCACAATTCCATTGTCCAAAAATACTATAAGTCCAAGCATCGTCTGTGTTGAGTATAACTGGACGCTTCGTCGAAAGGCATCGTGATCACTCGACGAATTTTGACGAATCCCACTATCGAAAAATTTTCTAAGCCCGAGCATTATATGAGTCGAGTATCATTGGATGCTTTGTCGAAAGACATCGTGATCACTCGATGCTTTTGAGTCCAGTCGACGCATTTGATGCTTTGAGTCTAGTCGACACACTAAACACTTTGAGTCTAGTCGACGCACTTGACGCTTCCCTAGTCTAGTGAACCCCAAGCCTGAGTCAACTCTCTTGACTCAAAATGCATGCGAGGGGTCTAGAATGAAATGTGATGTCACCTGATGAATTGTAAATATACCTATTTTTATGTACATTAGTTAAGTCATTTTAATTAATTTTTGTCATTTCTACTTGTTTTTATTCAATAAAATGCTCCTATTTTTGTAAATATTATACTAACTTGTTTTATTTTATTTGTCAGGAAAAAAATCAAAATCTGCAAAAAAAATGTCATGTCACGCCTGTGACCAGGGCGTGACAGCTCAAAATCCCGAGAAGCAGCCAATTTTGAAGAGAAAAGCCTGACACGCCCGTGTTCAATGATTCGACACGCCCGTCTCAATCCGACACGGGGCATGACCAAGCTGTGTCCATCCCGCTCGACGATTTCAACTCGGCGTTCGTCGACCCAAGAGGGACACGCCCGTGTCCGATGTGCGACACGCCCGTGTCAGCCAGACATGCCCCGTGCTAGCCAGGTCACTGTTTCGCGCTCAACGTTCGTCGAACCCAAGAGGGACACGCCCGTGTCCGATGTGCGCCACGCCCGTGTCAGCCCGACAAACTGCCGCCGGCGAATCCCGAAGTCAACAACGCCTTTAAGCGCCGAACGACACGCCCACCGTCACGCCCGTGACCTGGGGCGTGACCGCCACGTTTTCGGCCGGAAAGTCAAATCGCCGTCAAATCCGTCAGATCGCCGAATTCCGCTGTAAAATAGTGCTGACACGCCCCCCGACACGGCCGTGTCGGAGGGCGTGTACTTGGAAATATTTGCCTATAAAAAGGCAGCTGCTGTATGAGTTCTGGGTTCCCAAAATCCGAACCATTTTGATGTATTAAGGCTGCCGTTGGAGCTGCTTTAGTGCTATGTAAGGATCCCCCTCCCTCTCCTTTTTAAGTTTGTATGTTTGAACTCTTGTAATCATCCCTTTTTTGTAATAAAAATCGTTATTATTTCATCCTTACATGCTTTGAAATTTCTCCAAATAGCCTCCTTTTCATCAATCTTATATACTTTCATTTTTATTTTCATAATGCGTGTGTGTATGTGTATGAGCTTAAAATTGCACAAATTATGTTTTAAAACGAAAATGTTCTTGTTTTCCTTTCAATTATAACAAAATTTATAGCCGTTATTATGGCCGTTTTCATCCTCAAACTCTTAAAAATTGGTTAGACTTAGGATTTTCATGCTTTAAAATGCATTCTTATGAACTTGTAAAACTTTAAAAAGGTGATTTTCACCCCTCTTAACTTAGCTTTTACTTTGTTTTAATTATAAAACTACTGCTTCTTTTTAGCTTACTCCCACTTTTTAAACCATTTTACAAGGCTATAGTAATGTATAAATTGTTATTTTTATTTTTCATCAACTTTCATTTTAAGTAATTACAAAAAAAATATTTTCGCTCGAACAACTTTTATTTTCACTTTTTAAGCTTTTCTATCAAAATCTAACGGTAAAAATGTAAATGTTTTAATTTTTCGGGCACTTGCCTTTCTCACTTTAATTTGAAAACTTTTTGCTCAAACAATTTTTATTTTGCCTTTTTATGCATTTCTACTGCATTCCAGCGGTAGAAATGCAGTCATTTTAATTTTTCGATAACTTTGTTTTTCGCAATTATTTTAGCACGAGTGTGTGCGTGTATGAGATATTTTTCAGCTCCTAAGTTAAATTATGCAAGTGTGCGTGTGTGTGTGTTTATTTATGTCAAGTGCGTGAGTAGCTACTTTCAAGTAGAGTGCGTGTGTTGTTTTTATTTTTCCGCCTAGTCACTTGAGTTAATTGGCTGGATTTTATTCAAGTAGAGTGCGTGTGTAATTTTTATTTTTCCTCCTACTCATTTGAGTTAATTGACTGGATTTTATTCAAGCAAGTGTTTGTAGCTTTTATTTTTCCGCCTACTCACTTGAGTTAAATGGCCGGTCTGTATTTTCAGTCCTACTCGTTTGAGTAGGAATTGTAATTTTCATTCTTTATTTTTTCCGCCTACTCACTTGAGTTAAATGACTGGATTTGATTTTCCGCCTACTCGCTAGGAGTTAAATGGTCGGACTTTATTTTGATGTAAATATTTAAGAAAGCTCTGTAATCGCATTTATTTTCTCCTACTCGTTTGAGTAGGACTCGCTTTCATTTCAGTCCTACTGGTTTGAGTAGGACTTGCAATTTTCAGCTTTAATTTCCCGCCCCCACTCGTTTGAGTGGGACCTGCAAATTTCAATTATGCACTTTTCAACTTTTATTTCCCGCCCCCACTCGTTTGAGTGGGACCTGCAAATGTCAATTATGCAATTTTATCTTATGTGTAACTTAGTTTTATTTCTTCCTTTTGTTATATGTTTGAATGAGTGCGGGTGTGTTTATTTGTAATAACTTTTCTAAAATTAGGTTATTTTGCTTTTCTTCTTATTTTCTTTATAACCTTTCAGCGAATAGTTTAGGACGCTCGCATAACCAAACATATAAGCTATCCCCATTCCGATGAGTGGCTAATTTCTTTTAGCCCTCGGTATCGAAGAGCTTTGGGATCTAAAATGTTTTAAATAACCAAATGTCTAATTTTTCAATTTAATTAAAAACTTAAGGTTTACCCCGGGTTAACGACGCGTAGACCCACATATCGATGTGTGGGCTCTATTTTCGTTATCCATACGCTAGCTAGCCGAGAGGCCGTGCATATGAACAGATCATCCCTGGGTAGATAGAGTTCCGCACTAACCCTCGAGAGAGGAGGCGCGCTAACTCTACCGGATTGGGTTCCCCACCCAATAGCGGGGTTCTTAGCATACTGCGGGCATTAAGGAGAATCCTTCGTCGGACGAGAGCCCGGTCGAATAGCCTTAATGTCTAGGTGAGCGATATTCCTAGGGATAGGTGAGCTCATTATTTTAAACCTCCACGGCCAAGTTTCCGCATTAATTAAATTGAAACTTTAGATATCTAGTTATTCAAATCTATTTTTAATCCTAACGCAATTCGATATCGGGAGTTACCTCTTCATCGACTATTTTCTTAAAATCTATTTTCGTTCATATTTTACTTAAAACCCTCAACTTCTATTTCGGTAAAATAATAGTGTTTTCGGAGGAGTAGGGGTAATCAACCCGTTCCCGAGAATAATACGACCTCGGTATTCTCCCGAATATCGAGTACTACTTGCGATAGGTGCACTTGCATACCCTAGCAAGCCCGCGGCGATCGACTCACCGAACCAACCACAGTAAGAGTCTGTTCGCGGGCCAATCAAGTTTTTGGCGCCGTTGCCGGGGAATCTCTTTGAGTTGTTATTCCGAATCCAAACTATATTACTTTTACCTTTATTTCTAAAAACTAAAAAAAAAACTTAAAAAATTTTCTTCAAAATTCAAAAAAAAAAGAAGTTAATTTTCTACGTTTTATTTTAGGGTGTATGACCCGTGGACAGCCTTCGGAGTCCGAAAATTTGGATTTCGATCCTGAGATCGAACGCTCTCTTGTGAGTATTCAATCTCAACGCCGAATCCCTCTTTGGATCCCGAAGAATCCATCGGAGAACCCTCTGCCGTTGCTATGGCCGACCCCAATCCGAACGCGGCCCTTGAGAGTACAATGTCATATTACGCCCGGCCAAATTTGGACGATACTGGGTCCAGTATTGTTCGCCTGACGGTGGCGAACAATAATTTTGACATCAAATCGAGCGTTATCCAAATGATCCAAAACGCCGTGCAGTTCGATGGACAGCCGGATGAGGACCCGAACGTTCATTTGTCTAGTTTTTGGAGATTTGCGATACTTTTAAGATCAATGGTGTCACTGATGACGCCATTCATTTGCGCCTTTTTCCATTCTCCCTCAGATCCAAAGCTAAGGCGTGGTTGAAGTCCCTCCCATGAGGATGTATCACCACCTGTGCCGAGCTTGCGGAGCGGTTCTTAACGAAGTATTTTCCGCCCGCCAAAACTGCAAAGTTGCGGGCGGACATTTCTTCGTTCGTGCAGAATGATTCTGAGTCTCTTTTTGAGACTTGGGAGCGCTTTAAGGAATTCCTCCTCAAGTGTCCGCACCACACGCTGCCTGCGTGGTTGCAGGTCCAAATCTTCTACAATGGGCTTAACTATCAGACACGTCAAATGATTGACGCGGCTGCCGGGGGTACCGTGAATAATAAGACCCCCGAGGCTGCCCAAGCTCTTATTGAAGAGATGGCTATGAATGCCTACCAATGGAACGTCCCTCGGGGACGTCCCAAGCAGGAGGCCGGCCTCTTCGAAGTGGATGCCACTGCCCACTTAGCCCTTTAAGTTGAAAGGCTGACGAAGCAGGTGGCGGAGATGTCTGCTGCCTCCACCACTCCTCCTTGGGCGATTCCCCCTAATGCCGGCATAGCAAATGAATTCGTAGACTACGTGGGAAATGCTGGGCGACCTTCCTTCAACCCCAATAACAACCCTTATAGCAATAACTATAATCTGAGTTGGAGGAACCACCCCAACTTCTCATGGAGAAATCCGAATAATGCACAACGCCCCCCAATTCTTTCGCGCCTGGATTTTTGCCGCCTCCCCCTCTTCCAAAACCCTCCCCGATGGAGGATAATTTTTCTAAATATATAGCTTCCAACGAGTCAAATATCCGGAACATCACCGGATCGCTAAAAAACTTAAAACTCCAGGTTGGACAGCTAGCGCGAATGATGTCCGAGCGCGCGCTCGGGGAACTGTCGGGAAACACGGAGCCCAATCTGCGGGAAAATATCAATGCTATAACCCTCCGTAGCGGAAAGGAGGTGATCGATCCAAAACGGACCGATCCTCAGGTACATATTTCACCTCCGACCCCTCTTCCCCCTTTTTTGATTACGCCGCCTTTACAAATTTTAAATGAAAAACTTATGAAAACGCCCTTGCCGTATCCGCATAAACTTAATAGTGAACGTAAGGACGCGCAATTTGAAAATTTATTTTATTATTAAAACAAATTCATATTAATGTTCCCTTCTGCGAGGCAATCTCTCAAATGCCTAAATATGCGAAATACTTAAAACAACTTCTTTCCAATAAACAAAAATTAGAAAATATTTTGCATATTTCTCTTAATGATGACTGCTCAGCGGCTCTTACTAATAAATTGCCCCTAAAAAGAAATGACCCGGGACGGTTCTCGATCCCATGCCTTTTTGGCAATATATTAGTAAAATACGCTCTTGCAGATTTAGGCGCGAGCATTAATTTAATGTCGTTCTCGCTCTTTCAAAAATTAGGTTTGGGCACTCCGGCGCCTACTAAAATGCGAATCCAACTAGCGGATCGCTCGGTTAAGTTTCCCGTCGGGGTAGTGGAGGACGTACTTGTCCGAGTTGATAAGTTTTTCTTTCCGGTAGACTTCGTCATCTTGGACATCGAGGAGGACACCGATGTACCAATTATACTCGGTCGCCCTTTTATCGCCACCTCCCGCGCATTAAATGGTGTCAGTAACGGTCGTCTCCTCCTTCGGGTAGGAGATGATGAAGTTACTTTCTCTATTAATCCCTCCATAGGAGACTCATCATCGAGCGATGACTTTTGTTATAATTTAGACACATATCTCGGAGATTGTTCTTCCCCTATTTTTGAGTCTACGTTTTTAAACGACGATCTTTTTGCGCTCGAAAATTTTAACTGCGATGAGGATACCTCTATAGACTTGCCTTTCGAACCAATTGGTAAGAAAGACATAGGAATTAAAACCTCGTTAGAAGAACCGCCCTGCCTTGAACTCAAACCCCTACCCGATTCACTCAAATACGCCTTTTTGGGGAAAGATGATACACTCCCTGTTATCATTTCTTCGCATTTGAGCGAATCGGAGACTTCCGATTTATTGGGAGTTTTGCTTAAACATCGCCACGCAATTGCTTGGCAAATTTCTGATCTCAAAGGGATTAGCCCGTATTTCTGCACCCATAAGATTTTCCTTCTAGATAATTGCCGCAAAACTATTCAGCCGCAGCGACGTCTTAACCCAAACATGAAAGACGTCGTTAAGGCCGAAATTATTAAATTATTAGATGCGGGGATTATTTATCACATATCAGATAGTACGTGGGTTAGTCCCATTCACGTGGGGCCCAAAAAGGGCGGTCTTACCGTAGTGGAGAATGAGCACAATGAACTCGTCCCAACTCGTACTGTTACGGGTTGGCGGGTGTGCATCGATTATAGAAAACTAAATGACGCCACCCGTAAGGATCATTTCCCACTACCATTTTTAGACCAAATTTTAGAGCGTTTGTCCGGTCATCCGTATTTTTGTTTTCTCGATGGACTATCGGGGTTTTTCCATATCCCCATTTCCCCCGATGACCAAGAGAAAACAACTTTTACCTGCCTGTTTGGTACCTTCGCATATCGAAGAATGCCATTTGGCCTCTGCAACGCGCCCGCTACATTCCAAAGATGTATGCCGGCGATCTTTGGCGAGCTGGTAGGAGACATCATGAAAGTCTTTATGGATGACTTCTCTGTTTTCGGAAGCTCTTTCCCGTCCTGTCTTAGTAGTTTAGAATATGTTCTTCAGCGATGCGAGGACACGCATCTTGTTTTAAATTGGGAAAAATGTAACTTTATGGTTCAAGAAGGTTTGGTTCTCGGCCATATGATTTCGTCTAAGGGGATGGAGGTCGATAAGGCCAAAGTTGAAATTATAGAAAAACTTCCCCCGCCTTCCAACGTTAAATCTATTAGGAGTTTCTTAAGGCACGCGGGCTTTTATAGACGTTTTATTCAAGATTTTTCAAAAATAACAAAGCCGCTAACTCGCCTCTTGGAAAAGGAATCAAATTTTGTCTTTGATAGCGAATGCGAGTCTGCATTTAACTTCATAAAACAAAGACTTATCAATTCACCTATTTTAGTGGCGCCCGATTGGACCCTTCCATTCGAAATTATGTGCGACGCTAGTGATATTGCCGTAGGAGCCGTTCTTGGCCAATGTATAAACAAATATTTTCATCCTATTTACTACGCTAGCAAGACACTCACTTCTGCACAAGGAAATTATACGACAACGGAAAAGGAACTTTTAGCCGTCGTTTTTGCTTTCGATAAGTTTCGCTCGTATATAACGCTATCTAAAGTTATCGTATTTACCGACCATTCCGCCTTAAAATATTTGTTAGTGAAAACGGACGCCAAACCCCGCCTTCTTCGATGCATCCTCCTGTTGCAGGAGTTCGATTTAGAGATTCGAGATACGAGGGGCGCGTAAAATTTAGCCGCCGATCACCTGTCCCGCTTAGAAAATCCCACTGCGGAAGCGCTCGTCGAATCTGACATAAATGACAGATTCCCCGAGGAACGCCTCCTAGCCATAACTACTAGTTCTTCTTCCCCGCCTTGGTTCGCAGATTTTGCAAACTATTTAGTTGCGAGGATACTTCCAAAAGACTTTCCAAGCCAGCAAAAGAAGAAATTCTTTTCTGACTTGAAATATTTCTTTTGGGAGGACCCTTTTCTTTTTCGTATCTGCGCGGACCAAGCGGTCCGAAGATGTGTCGCGGGTGTGGAGTGCACGCAAATCCTTAGGCACTGCCACGAGGGTCCGGCTGGTGGGCATTATCAAGCTAACCGGACCGCATGGAAGGCACTGGAGGCGGGCTTCTTTTGGCCCACTCTATTCAAAGACGCTCACAATTTTGTGCGCGCATGCGATAGCTGTCAGCGGTCGGGTAACATCTCTCGTCGCGACGAGATGCCCCAAAACATGTTTTTAGAGTGCGAAGTCTTCGATTTATGGGGAATAGATTTCGTCGGCCCCCAACCTCCGTCTTTCAAAAATATGTATATTTTAGTAGCGGTCGACTACGTATCGAGGTGGGCGGAAGCGCAAGCTCTCCCCACCGACGATGCGCGAGTCGTCATTACATTTCTTAAAAAGCTATTTTCTCGCTTCGGCACTCCGCTCGCTATTGTAAGCGATAGGGGGACGCATTTCTGCAACACCCAGATGGCTAAGACGTTAGCTAGATACGGCGTCACGCACAAACTTGCCACCCCTACCACCCGCAAACTAGTTGCCAAGTAGAGGTAGTAAATAGGGAGATAAAGTGCATATTAGAGAAAATCGTTTCACTTAATAGGAAAGATTGGTCCATCAAACTCGACGATGCGTTGTGGGCTTATCGTATCGCATACAAAACCGCAATTGGTTGTACGCCGTATCGATTAGTGTACGACAAAGCATGTCATCTACCCGTAGAATTAGAACATTGCGCACTTTGGGCTTTAAAACTTTTAAATCTCGACGCTAACTTAGCCGCCCAAAATAGAAAACTGCAACTAAACGAGCTCGATGAATGGCGTGCCAATGCTTACGAGAGCAATAAGTTCTATAAGGAGCGTTCTAAGTTTTATCACGACCGAAAACTCAAGACCCAAAAAACTTTTTCTCCGGGCGATCTTATCCTTCTTTATAACTCATGACTTAGACTTTTCCCCGGGAAACTTAGATCACGTTGGTCCGGCCCCTTCAAAGTTGAAGAGGTTTGGCCTTATGGGACCGTACTCGTCTCCCACCCGGATAAAGGCTCGTTTAAAGTGAACGGTCATCGCTTAAAATTATACATAGCAGGCGATCTTGTGGGCGGTAATTTAGAATCCATAACCCTCCTAGATATATAAACCGCCAACATAGTCAAGCTACGCGACTATAAACAAAGCGCTCCTGGGAGGCACCCCATGTTTATCTTTTTCGCTATCTCTTTACCTTTTTCTTTGCAATCTTTCTTCCTAATGCAGGGTTCCTAAACTGCGCCTTCCCCACCTCCTATCAGGGAAGCTTCTACCCCCCATCTCTTTCTTTTCTTTGTATATATTATCTTACCTGTTTTGTTCCGCATACTTATGTTACAACATTGGGGACAATATTGGACTTAAGTATGGGGGTGTTTTCTCGCTTTCTTTTTCATATTTCTATTTTTTGCACTATATTTCTATTTTCTTCACTTTCTTTCTATTTTCTGCACTTTAAACATAAAAAAATATATGAAAAAAAACTATAAAAATAACAAAAACATAAAAAATTTTTGAAAACAAAATCCCAAAAACCTAAGTTTTTTTTGTCTTTCAAATGTTTTTGTTTTATGTCTTTTTAAACCAAAAATCCCAAAAGAATTGTAAAACAAAAAATTCAAAAAAAATTATAAAACAAAAACTTCAAAAAAATTATAAAACAAAAATTCCAAAAAAAATTTCTGTTTTCATTTTGTAAAAATCTGTGTAAATATTTTTGTAAATAATCTTCTCTTTCCCCCCTTCCTTTTTCATTCTTGTAAATACCGTCTCTTTTTCTCGCACTTTCCGCAAAACCTTAAAAATCTAAAAAAGATAATAAGTTCACTAAACTTCAAAAAAAAGGAAAACTAAAAAAATTTGAATAAAACAAAACCAAAATACAAAAACAAAAAAAAGAGATAATAAATAAAAAACACAAAAAAACATGATGAAAAAAACTCTAAAAAACCAAAAAATATTTTGAAACAAATAAATCAAATATACCATCCTTAATTTTCTTGCTATCCAAAAATTTTGCTTTGAGTTTATTTATATGTGAATTTTATTAATTATTTGTTTGTTATTCGTTTGTTAATTATTGATTGAAAAATTTAAATATTCGGGGTTAAGTTTTAAAGAATTCATTATGCTTTGTTAAAAATAGCGAACTCGTTTCAGGCACTAATTCTAATTTTTCATTGATAGGAGCACGTGTATTATGTTAGAAAATAATGATTATAGGATTCAATTATGTTTACTTTTAGCTTTCTGAAAAATTGGAACTTACAATTTATTAAGGTTGCTCTCAAAATTGTTTTTTTTAATAAAAAATCTAGTTTTCTTTTCTCACCTTCCTTATCATGACCGACTTGGCATGATAAAATTGTTATCCTTAAAAGATCCTATGTCAATGGGAATAAGATTTCGTTCCGTAAACATAGGCACCCAATAGATTAAAAATATTATATGCTATGGAGTAAGAGGATAAAATTCATTACTCCTACACATATACATTGGGTCAAAATTTATTATGAAGTTGAAAAAAAAACGATATTAGGAAAATAAGATTTCGTTTTCCTAATAATCCAAAAAAAATATGGTGGTTCGAGAAAAAAATACCTCGCCTCAAAAATCTAAACCCTCTTCATAAACCAACATCAACCCTCTTATCCAATTTCACGATTCTAGATTTAATTCAAAAATCTTTTTGAGAGCATAATTTGTAAATTGCATTATTTCCAATAAAACTCCTATAGGCTAAAAGTTCATATAATTCCAAACTATTCTTGTTAATCTAACCATTACACTTATTGTTTTCTATTTGATTATATCAAGAAGTCTTTTGGCCAAAACTTTTGCGCTATTTAAATCATCTTCATAAATTTAGGACTTAACTCTTACACCCCGTTTATTTATTTAGATCTCTCTTATAATTAATTATGCGGTAGCTAAACTTAGAGTTTTTTTTATTCCTTATAAGTTCATCTCAAACTTTTGCTCTGGAATAGCAAAAGCTTAAGTATGGGGGTGTTTGATGAATTGTAAATATACCTATTTTATGTACATTACTTAAGTCATTTTAATTAATTTTTGTCATTTCTACTTGTTTTTATTCAATAAAATGCTCCTATTTTTGTAAATATTATTCTAACTTGTTTTATTTTATTTGTCAGGAAAAAAATCAAAATCTGCAAAAAAATGTCATGTCACGCCCGTGACATATTCGTCACGCCTGTGACCAGGGCGTGACAGCTCAAAATACCGAGAAGCAGCCAATTTTGAAGAGAAAAGCCTGACACGCCCGTGTTCAATGATTCGACACGCCCGTCTCAATCCGACACAGGGCGTGACCAAGCCGTGTCCATCCCGCTCGACGATTTCAACTCGACGTTCGTCGAGCCAAGAGGGACACGCACGTGTCCGATGTGCGACACGCCCGTGTCAGCTAGACACGCCCCGTTCTAGCCAGGTCACCGTTTTGCTCTCAACGTTCGTCGAACCCAAGAGGGACACGCCCGTGTCCGATGTGCGCCACGCCCGTGTCAGCCCGACAAACTGCCGCCGACGAATCCCGAAGTCAACAACGCCTTTAAGCGCCGAACGACACGCCCACCGTCACGCCCGTGACCTGGGGCGTGACTGCCGCGTTTTCGGCCGGAAAGTCAAATCGCCGTCAAATCCGTCAGATCGCCGAATTCCGCTGTAAAATAGTGCTGACACGCCCCCCGACATGCCCGTGTCGGAGGGCGTGTACTTGGAAATATTTGCCTATAAAAAGGCAACTGCTGTATGAGTTCAGGGTTCCCAAAATCCGAACCATTTTGATGTATTAGGGCTGCCGTTGGAGCTGCTTTAGTGCTATGTAAGGATCCCCCCTCCCTCTCCTTTTTATGTTTATATGTTTGAACTCTTGTAATCACCCCTTTTTTGTAATAAAAATCGTTATTATTTCATCCTTACATGCTTTGAAATTTCTCCAAATAGCCTCCTTTTCATCAATCTTATATACTTTCATTTTTATTTTCATAATGCGTGTGTGTGTGGATGAGCTTAAAATTGCAAAAATTATGTTTTTAAAACGAAAATGTTCTTATTTTCCTTTCAATTATAACAAAATTTATAACCGTTATTATGGCCGTTTTCATCCTCAAACTCTTAAAAATTGGTTAGACATAGGATTTTCATGCTTTAAAATGCGTTCTTATGAACTTGTAAAACTTTAAAAAGGTGATTTTCACCCCTCTTAACTTAGCTTTTACTTTGTTTTAATTATAAAACTACTACTTATTTTTAGCTTACTCCCACTTTTTAAACCATTTTACAAGGCTATAGTAATGTATAAATTGTTATTTTTATTTTTCATCAACTTTCATTTTAAGTAATTACAAAAAAAATATTTTCGCTCGAACAACTTTTATTTTCACTTTTTAAGCTTTTCTATCAAAATCTAACGGTAAAAATGTAAACGTTTTAATTTTTCGGGCACTTGCCTTTCTCACTTTAATTTGAAAACTTTTTGCTCAAACAATTTTATTTTGCCTTTTTATGCATTTCTACTGCATTCCAGCGGTAGAAATGCAGTCATTTTAATTTTTCGATAACTTTGTTTTTCGCAATTATGTTAGCACGAGTGTGTGCGTGTGTGAGATATTTTTCAGCTCCTAAGTTAAATTATGCAAGTGTGCGTGTGTGTGTGTGTTTATTTATGTCAAGTGCGTGAGTAGTTACTTTCAAGTAGAGTGCGTGTGTTGTTTTTATATTTCCGCCTACTCACTTGAGTTAATTGGCTGGATTTTATTCAAGTAGAGTGCGTGTGTAATTTTTATTTTTCCGCCTACACATTTGAGTTAATTGGCTGGATTTTATTCAAGCAAGTGTTTGTAGCTTTTATTTTTCCGCCTACTCACTTGAGTTAAATGGCCGGTCTGTATTTTCAGTACTACTCATTTGAGTAGGACTTGTAATTTTCATTCTTTATTTTTTTCGCCTACTCACTTGAGTTAAATGGCTGGATTTGATTTTCCGCCTACTCGCTAGGAGTTAAATGGTCGGACTTTATTTTGATGTAACTATTTAAGAAAGCCCTGTAATCGCATTTATTTTCTCCTACTCGTTTGAGTAGGACTCGCTTTCATTTCAGTCCTACTGGTTTGAGTAGGACTTGCAATTTTCAGCTTTAATTTCCCGCCCCCACTCGTTTGAGTGGGACTTGCAAATTTCAATTATGCACTTTTCAGCTTTTATTCCCCGCCCCCACTCGTTTGAGTGGGACCTGCAAATGTCAATTATGCAATTTTCTCTTATGTGTAACTTAGTTTTATTTCTTCCTTTTGTTATATGTTTGAATGAGTGCGGGTGTGTTTATTTGTAATAACTTTTCTAAAATTAGGTTATTTTGCTTTTCTTCTTATTTTCTTTATAACCTTTCAGCGAATAGTTTAGGACGCTCGCATAACCAAACATATAAGCTATCCCCATTCCGATGAGTGGCTAATTTCTTTTAGCCCTCGGTATCGAAGAGCTTTGGGATCTAAAATGTTTTAAATAACCAAATGTCTAATTTTTCAATTTAATTAAAAACTTAAGGTTTACCCCGGGTTAACGACGCGTAGACCCACATATCAATGTGTGGGCTCTATTTCTGTTATCTATACGCTAGCTAGCCGAAAGGCCGTGCATATGGACAGATCACCCCTAGGTAGATAGAGTTCCGCACTAACCCTCGAGAGAGGAGGCGTGCTAACTCTACCGGATTGGGTTCCCCACCCAATAGCGGGGTTCTTAGCATACTGCGGGCATTAAGGGGAATCCTTCGTCGGATGAGAGCTCGGTCGAATAGCCTTAATGTCTAGGTGAGCGATATTCCTAGAGATATGTGAGCTCATTATTTTGAACCTCCACGGCCAAGTTTCCGCATTAATTAAATTGAAACTTTAGATATCTAGTTATTCAAATCTATTTTTAATCCTAACGCAATTCGATACCAGGAGTTATCTCTTCATCGACTATTTTCTTAAAATCTATTTTCGTTCATATTTTACTTAAAACCCTCAACTTCTATTTCGGTAAAATAATAGTGTTTTCGGAGGAGTAGGGGTAATCAACCCGTTCCTGGGAATAATACGACCTCGGTATTCTCCCGAATATCGAGTACTACATGCGATAGGTGCACTTTCCTACCCTAGCAAGCCCGCGACGATCGACTCACCGAACCAACCACAGTAAGAGTCTGTTCGTGGGCCAATCAAGTTTTTCCTATAAAAATAAAAGTTTTCGTCCCTAAAATCAGGCTAAGTTTGTGGGGGAAAACAAAGTACAAAGAATACAAGGTATGCATTTAAGTTTATCTCGGGGGTACAACTCTGGGTAGAGCTTCCGCATCAAGTCCACCGACTCCGAAGTATGCTCCTCTTTTCCATGATTAGAATATTGAACCTTCACTAAAGGAACACTCTTTCGCCAAAAGCTTCTTATTCTGGTATCCACTATCCACATCGGCTCTAGTCGAACAGACCTATCAGTTGCCACTATTCCATTTGTAGCGAGGACATGCTGATCGAGCCATAGTAGTGCTTTTCGAAGCGACAACACATGGAAGATGTCGTGAAAATTTTCTAACTCAGGTGGTAGGTCCACCTGATAGGCCAAATGACCAATTATGTCAAATATAACATAAGACCCCACATATCTCGGGCTGAGCTTCTTTCTACCGCACACACGTGATACTCCATGCATTGGACTGATCTTCAAGAACACCTTGTCACCCACTTGGAGCTCCACCATCTGGAGCTTCGCATTATAGTACTTTACCTGCCGTCTCTGAGCATCTAACATGCGATCTCAAAACAATCTAACCATAGCATTGGTGTCATCGATATACTCAACTCCTAATGCATTAGGATCTTCATCCTGAACCCATGATAGAGGGGTCCTGCACCTTCTACCATAAAGTGGTTCATAAGGTGCCATTCCGATGCTTGCTTGGTGGCTATTATTATACAAAAATTCCACCAATGGTAAAAGTCTTTCCCACTGCTCTCCCTTATCCAAAATAGATAAACTCAAGAAGTCCTCCATGTTTCTGATGGTCCTACCAAACTAGCCATCCGTATGAGGAAGAAATATCATACTAAAGGTAAGGCAGGTGCCCATATATGCTTGAACTGCCCTCCATTCCCTCAAAGTGAAACGACCTCTACAATCAGAGACAATTGTCTTGGGCACAACATGGTACCGCACAAACTGCTCTACAAATATATGCACCAAAACATCAACGTATGACTCCTTCCTCATTAAAATGAACCTGACAACCTTCATCAAGCGATCCATAATCACCCAAACTGAATCATTCCCTGATCATGATCGGGGTAGACCGTGAACAAAATCCATGGAGGTATCCTCAAACTTCCACTATTGAATGGGTAATGATTGTAACAATCCACCAGGTCTCTTGCACTCTACCTTAACCTTCTGGCAAGACTCACAGTGCATAACATAGTATGTGACGTCCCTCTTCATTCCTGGGAAAAACATGGTCCTTCGCATATCAATGTACATTTTTGCAATCCCGGGGTACATCGAATACTTGGTGCAATGAGCCTTTCTCAAAATGTCTTCCCGGATCCCACCACCCTTGGCGTATAGAGCTTGCCACGAAAATGAATGAGGTCTTACTTCAGAGTGTACTCTTCAGCAGATCCACTCTCAATTGTCTTAAATATAGGGGCTAAGGCAACATCCTCCCCTTGCTCTGCCCGGATCCATTCACAGATATCACATACTACACTCAAGGTGGATAATTATTCCGTATACGTCTCGGAATGATCCTTATGCACCAGCATAATCTCCAACTCCTCGAGCACTCCAGCCAATTCCATAGCCATCTTACGAGATTTAGGGCTCAACGTTGGTACCTTTATGCTTAATGCGTCTGCCATTGAGTTCACCTTCCTGGTGTGATAGTTCAATGTAAATTCATAGTCACATAAAAATTCCAACCACCGTCGTTGTCTCAAGTTCAAATATTTTTTGAGTGTGGATGTACTATAAAATCTTATGATCCAAAAAGTTCTCGTAGTGGACGTCGTACAAATAGTGTCTCCAAATCATTAAGGTGAACACCTCTGCTCCAAACTCTAAATCATGTACCGGATATTTCGCTTCACGCTTCTTAAGCTGTCTAGAAGCATACGCAATCACATGTCCGTATTGCATCAACACCACCCCCATGCCCTGATAAAATGAATATGTTTATAGCTGGAATCCTTCCTTTCTAGATGTTATGAAAAGGATTAGCACGGAGGTAAGGCGATCCTTTAGCTCTTGAAATATCATTTCACATTCAGGTGACCACACAAAATGCACACCCTTCTTTGTCAGAGATATGAGGGGAAGAGCGATCTTTAAAAATCCTTCAACAATCTTGCGATAATATCCAACAAGTCTAAGAAAACTTTGCACATCGGCCACTGACCTCAAAGGCAACCATTCCTTCACAGCGCACACTTTGGCTGGATCCACTGCTAATCCGCTCCACTTATAACATCACCCAAGAAAGCAACTTCTCGGAGCCAAAAATCACATTTGTTGAACTTATCAAAAAAGCAGTGCTCCTTTAGTTTCTCAAAAACCAATGCCAAGTGTCCAACATGCTCCTCTTCTGTCTTTGAGTAGACAAAGACGTCATCAATAAATATGATGACAAAAATGCTCAAACACTCTATTCATCAAACTTATGAATGCAGAAGGGGCATTCGTCAGTCCAAATGGAATCACTATGAACTATTATAAGCTGTATCTCTAACTAAACGTTGTTTTCTGAATATCTTCCTCTTATATCGTCAACTTATAGTACCCCGAGCACAAATCCAACTTGGAAAACCAATGCGCTCCCACTAGATGATCAAATAGCTCATCAATGTGGTGTAAGGAATAGGTGTTCTGCACCGTCAACCAGTTGCGCTCCCGATAATCTAAACATAATCATAATAATCCGTCCTTCTTCTTAACAAACAAAATAGTGGCGCCCCAGGGTGATGAGCTGGGATGAACAAACCCTTTTTCTACCAAGTCTTGAAATTGCACCCTAAACTTCGCCAGTTCCTTTGGAGACATCCTGTAAGGGGTTCAGGAGATTGGCTTAGCACCCGACAATAGCTTAATCTGGAAGTCTACTTCCTTAGGATGGTGCAATCCAGGTAACTTTTCGGGAAAACCTCTAGCAAATCTCGCACCACTCGTACATCTTTCATATTCGTTGCCATCTTTCTTAGTTCAAAACATATCATATACACTGAAAGGGGGAACTAGATCAGATATACTCTAGAGGGGGGGGGGTGAATAGAGTATATGGTGCTTTTAAAACCACAAAGAGAAACTTTTGCAAAGCTTTACAACAATTGTTGTAATGAGTGTAAGCAGGGAAGCAGAAATAAAACTAAGCTATGCAGAAATTAAGCACAAGAAAATCTAGGCCAGAAACAAAAAGAAAACATGCAAAACCAGATGACACAAGGAAATATAGTGGTTCCCCAACTTGGGTACATCCACTCTTCTACCACCCTAGGTAGGAATCTACTGCAGGATGAGTTGATCAGGTGTCCTGGGCACCAATGAGCTTTTGATAAGGTGCTCAAAAACCAAAACAGATTTTTTGATCAGGTGTCTTGCCACCAATGAGCTTTTGACAAGGTGCTCAAGAACCAGATTCAAACTTTTGAAGGGAGTTTGAAAAACCCTTTACAGAATGGGGTTGAGAGAGTGATGGCAGTCTTCTCTTTCTCAAGCAACTGAGAAGACTATGTGGATTCAGTGATGTTGTCAAAGCTCCCCCTGAGTCCTTGAAATCTTCAGGAAGATGAGCTTTGCTGAGGGTGATAGGCCTTCAAAGATAGATCTCCAGCAGAAGATGATTTCAGCAAGCTGAAATGTTGAGTGTCTGGAGTCTTGAGATGATGTTGGCCTTGAACACTTGAGAGCTGAAGAGATCTGAAGATTTTTTGAAAGCTTGATCTCTCTGATGAGTGTTCTTCAGAATTCTTGTTGACAGAATAATTTTCAGAGTCTCTGTGTGTTGAGAGGTGTCCTTATTCTTGTCTGTATTATATCTGATTCAAAAACATTCTCTCTTTTATTCTCTGAGTCTGAATAGGAAATTGCTCTGTCAAAGATAGCAGTTGGTCTGAATTAATTACAGCCTTAATTGCATAATATGTTCTGAAGGAAAGTCCACTGATTTGTTCCTTGAAAAATTCCTTGAAACTTGCTCCAGAAGTAAATGAAAACGGCTGGCAGATCTTCTGAATTAAATGCAGAATAACTTCTATCTGATTTGAATTTGAATTCTGAAAGATAACTGAAATCGTCGAACTGAGCTCTGCTATCGTCGAGCTGAGCTCAGCGAACTGGAAAAAGCAAGCAGCAAAGAAATCGTCGATCTGAGCTCAAAGATCGTCGAACTGAGCTCAGAGATAAGGATGAGTCAAAATCGTCGACCTGAGCTCAGCGATCGTCGAATGGAGTTCGACGATATTGAGACGTTGAGCTCAGCGATCGTCGACCAGAGCTCGACGATATTATGAGGCTTGAGCTCAGCGATCGTCGAATGGAGCTCGACGATCTGGCAAAGTTGAGCTAGACGATCGTCGACCGGAGTTCGACGAAACGTCGTGCTGAGCTCGACGATTTGGACTTGGTCTCCAGACAAACTTGGGTCTTCAGAGCAGCTTCCAATCCTAACCTTTTAACCCTTAGACTCAATTCTAATTGACCTATTAAGCTATACAGAAGGTCAAAACATAGATTCCTAGAGACATAGTGATCCTGACCCAAATTAGTAATAGGGTGTTCCAACAATCTCCCCCTATTTGGGTTAGGAAAACTATTTACAGACATATGAAAAACAAACAACATCATACAGTCAGAGAAACATAAAATCAACAATAGCAAGACACAGGCAGAACCATCACAGAGATATATAAAAGAATGATATCCAGAAGGCAGTCAGAGAAACCAAGAATTATCACCTTACAGAGTTATTCCTTTTCTTTGCCTTTTACCATTTTAATTTCTCTGTTAGGATCTAAAGCTTGTTGTTTGGATCTGGTATCATCAGCTGCATCCAAATAGATTTGCTTTGATGTCCTGGGAACCACTGCAGCTGGATGCAATTCCATGTACCTGTCTGCATCAAAAAATTTGCTTGAAGCATATCTCTCTAATTCCTTCTGTCTTTGTTCTGACATTGTAGAGATATTGGAAGTGTCTAGCCCTTGTTCTTTTGCTTTCTTTATCTGATCCAAAGCAGCCAGCTCTTTCATTCTTGCAGTCCAAGCCATAGGATTTTTCTCAGGATCCTCAAATGGAACAGGTGGCTCATACCTGTTGGAAGTAGTATCTTGAGGAGTCCTGGCAGTCACAGTATCTTTGAGCTTGTAGGGAAAAGGACCAGAAGATGTGTCAGATGGAACATGTCCTCCCCTAGAGTAAGGGTGCTGCCTGGAGTGTCCTTTAGAGTAAACCTGAGTTTCTCTTTGGTTTCCCCTATATCCTCCCCTTTTGGAGTAAGAGCCCCTAGAATGGCTTTCCCTTTGATATGTTCTTGCATGAGGTTGGTAGGGAGCCTGGCTTCTAGCAGGGCCTGAACTTGCAGAGCTGCCACCTGCACCTGCATCAGGTGGAGGTGGTGGAGGAGGATGAGGGTGCTTGAACTGAGTGGGACCTTTTT
The DNA here is from genome assembly GCA_039583875.1 of Platanthera guangdongensis. NCBI lineage: Eukaryota > Viridiplantae > Streptophyta > Magnoliopsida > Asparagales > Orchidaceae > Platanthera > Platanthera guangdongensis. Next base: position 68,772,878 of record CM077165.1, read on the forward strand.
CATACTTCCTCTTCTTTTTCATAGCCTTCAACTGGTTCTTAGAGAATTGCATCCAATGCTCAGAGATTGGGCAGTTGTGCAGAATATAGTAGAGAACATCATTATCATCTCTAACATTGGCAGGAGGAACTCTCTTCAAGGCCTTACTTCTTGCCTTTCTTTTCTTTGCAATTGTGGCAGATGAGTCATCAGAAGCAGTGTTATAATCCTCAGATTCAGAACTTTGTGCATCATACAAGGCATCAATCTTCTTCATCAGATCTTCTTTCAGTTTAACAGCAACTGATGGGGCAACAGATACAGAAGCAGGAGGAGCAACAGAAGCAGCAGATGTAACAGCAGATACTGGAGCAGCAGTAGTAAGCAGTATCAAAAGTAGATAGCAAAGACCTTAGGTCTATTGCTAGTACTGGAATAGCAGGAGCAGCTGGAGCATAGGAGGCAGCAGGCACAGGAGCATCAGCAGTCACAAGAACAGCAGCAGTAACAGCAGAAACAACAGCAGGGGCAGCAGCAGCAACAGCTTCATAGGGCATCTCCCCCTACCTGGATGCAGATGCCTGTGCATCAAGGCACACTGCTGGGGGTGCTGCTAGAGGAGTAAGGAAAGAGGAAAGCCTGGAAGAGAGAGCTGCCACTGATTGTTGTAGAGGAGCTAAAGAGGCCTCCATGAGAAGAGAGAGCCTAGGTGCAAGGAGCTCATACAACTGATCAGCAAGGGCTGGGAGATCTACATGCTCAATGAGAGGAGCAGAGGTAGAGGGTATTGGGATGGCTGAGGAAGCTGGAGGTGGAGGGCTGGATGGTGAAGGAATAGAGGGCTGAGGTGTGGGAATTGTGGAGATGGAGGACAAGGGTATAAAGATGGATGGAGTGAAGGATGGTTGGTCAAGGATATGGTGGAGGAGATCTTGGAAGGATGTTAAGGTGGAGGGGAAGACTGGATGAGAAGAGGGGGAATCATCCATGTAGGATTCATCCAGAAGTGTGAAGGATGGTATGGATGGGGATGAGGTGACATCTGGAGGTGGATATGAGAATAAGGGATGGAAGTGGACTGCTGGTGGAGATGAGATGGTGGCTGGAGATGGAATAGAGGTTGGAGATGGGCTGGAAATTGTAATGGGGGATGAGGCTAGAGTGGTGGATGGAGCTGGAGGTAGGGTTGAGCTTGGAGGAGGAGAAGCAGCAGCACTAGCAGCAGGCAGGTCCTCTGCAGGGGCAGAGGCCTGGGGTGGAGTGACTCTTAGAGTCCTGGTGCCTGAAGGGGCAGAAGAAGAGGGCCTGCTGGGCTTGGAGATATGCCTGTCCCATTTCCCAAAAAGGGCACAGGTGAGTCTCTTGGAGGCATTGATGTGCACTCCAGAGGAGACTAGCAGAGAAGGGCACTTGGCCTGAAGGAAGACTCCCAGTATTCTTCCATAGTTCACAAATGTTTTGTTTATCTTTTTCTTCAACAAATCAAAAAAGACTTCTCCCCAGTTCAAGCTTTTTCTATCCACCAGAGCTCCCATGAGGCAGAGATGATATCTGGAGATGGTGTCATGAGCAGAATGTTTGGCCAAGAGAACCTTGCCTACTACATCAGCCAGAAACCTGTATTCCACTGACAGGTTCCTCTTAAACAACTTGCTAGGGTTTCCCTCAGGATGACCCATCCTGGCAAGTACATCTGAGAATTCATCTTCAGAGAGTTCAGCAGAATCTTCACCATTCCTTAAACCAAAAACCTCTGTCAATACTGTTGGGGTTAGAGGTACCTGGGTGCCACCAATAGAACCAACTATGGTATTGTTGTCAAGGTTGTGGGCAGTGTAAACCCATTCTTTGATTTCATCAGATGCAAGTTTGATTCTGGTTGTCATCAGGGCAGATAGTTGCTGATCTTTGAATAAATTGAGAATATCCTGGAAGATTTGATCGGTTGTGTTGAAGGAGTCGAGATCGATGTCAAAGCCTGCATCAAATTTCGATGCAGCGAGCACAGCAACTGAAACGGCCATGGTACCTGCAAAAAATCAACAGACAAAACGACCAAGTGTAGAACTGTTTGGAGGGAAGAAAATTCTTGCAGAGAAATTGAAAGCGCAAGAGAGAACGACGGCGAAAAAAGAGTTTTATATTAGGGTTCGACGCAGAAAAGGAAAGATCGTTGAACTCAGTTCGACGATCGAGGCTTCTAAAGGAATCTAAAGAGACTCCAAAATCATCGATCTCCGTTCGACGATCTGGAAAGGCGTCGAGCTCCGTTCGACGATCGTTCAGTGAACAAAATCGTCGAGCGCCGTTCGACGATCGTTGACCAGAAGTGATAGTCCATACTATCAAAAGGAGCGCTGAACTCAGTTCGACGATTTAGGAAATCGTCGAACTCCGTTCGACGATCTTTGGGGAAATCGTCGAGCGCAGTTCAGAGATCAGAAAACTCTAGGCACACACAAAAAAAAAATCAGAAATTTTGCCTAGTCTTGGTCAATTTTTAGCTTTCAAAATCTTGAGTATTATTTAAGACTTCCTCCATCTAACATTCCTAACTGATTTAGGAAGAAAGTATGTTTCTTTTCATCCAAAGGCTTGGTGAAAATATCTCCCCTTTGTAAATCAGTTGGGATATATTGCAGTTCAATTTTATTCTTTTCAACATTATCCCTTAAGAAGTGATGCCTAATCTCTATATGTTTTGTCCTACTATGGAGGACTGGATTTTGAGCTATGGATATAGCACTTGTATTGTCACAAAAGATTTTTGACTTCACTAAGTTGTAACCATAGTCTAGGAGTTGATTTTGAATCCACAGTATTTGTGAACAACAACTGCCTGCAGCCATATATTCAGCTTCAGCAGTTGAAGTTGACACAGAAGTTTGTTTCTTACAAAACCAAGAGACAAGTCTATCACCAAGGAACTGACAAGTTCCACTGGTGCTTTTCCTGTCAATTCTGCATCCAGCATAATCAGCATCAGAGAATCCAGTTAACTCAAATGCTGAATCTTTTGGATACCAGAGACCTAGATTTGGACAACTTTTAACATACCTAAGAATCCTCTTTACTAATGTGAGGTGTGACTCTCTAGGGCTAACTTGGAACCTAGCACATATACATGTAGCAAACATTATATCTGGTCTGCTAGCTGTAAGATACAGTAAAGAGCCAATCATTGCTCTATATGTTGTCTGATCAACAGGTTTCCCATGTTCATCAGCATCCAATACAGCATTGGTAGACATGGGTGTTTTCATACAAGATGCCTCAGACATGCCAAATTTCTTAACCAGCTCATTAGCATATTTGGTTTGAGAAATAAAGATGCCTTCAGCATGTTGTTTGACTTGCAATCCTAGGAAGAAGGATAGCTCACCCATGCTACTCATCTCAAATTTAGAATGCATTAGGTTAGAAAACCTTCTGCATAGTTTTGAGTCAGTAGAACCAAAAATGATATCGTCTACATAAATTTGTACTAGTAGGGTATGGGACTTATGGGTTCTAATGAAAAGAGTTTGGTCTACTCTACCCCTTATAAAACCATTTTCCAAAAGAAAGCATGCTAGAGTCTCATACCATGCTCTAGGAGCTTGCTTGAGACCATATAATGCTTTATTTAATCTAAAAACAAAATCAGGATGAGTTGGAGAGATAAAACCTGGAGGTTGTCTGACATAGACTTCCTCTTTGATGTCTCCATTTAAGAAGGCACTCTTGACATCCATCTGATAAACCTTGAAGCCTTTGTGAGCTGCATAAGCTAGAAAGATTCTGATGGCTTCCAATCTTGCAACAGGTGCAAAAGTCTGGTCGTAGTCAATTCCTTCTTCTTGAGAATATCCTTGGGCAACTAGCCTTGCCTTGTTCCTTATTATTACTCCTTGATCATCCAGTTTGTTTCTGAATACCCATTTTGTTCCAACAATGGAATGATCCTTAGGCTTGGGCACTAGTTCTCATACTTTGTTCCTCTCAAATTGATGCAACTCCTCTTGCATGGCAATGATCCAGTGTGGATCTTGCTCTGCATCTTGAATGGACTGAAGTTCAATTTGAGAAAGGAAGCAGGTGTGCAACAGGTTTTGTTTGACCTGATTTCTGGTTTGCACACCGGCTGAGATTTCTCCAATTATTTGGGTAATTGGATGGTCTCTTGATGTTACTAAATCAACAGGGGGTGTTGATTGTTCACCAACCTGTGTTGTTGTTTCCTCTTGTGGTACAACAACTGGCTCTTCAAATGGAGCTTCAATGTGTTGAGCATTGCTTTCATCTTCACTGCTTTCTTCTTCTTGAGCAACCTGTAGCTTGTTCATATCTTCAACTAGAGAGTGTTCCTGCAAAGGTTCTATGGTAGAAGAAATCTTCTCCTTGAAAGACATGTTAGTTTCATCAAAAGAAACATGAACAGATTCCTCAATTTTCAGTGATGATTTATTATAAACCCTATAGGCCTTGCTGATCATGGAGTATCCCAGAAACACTCCTTCATCAGCTTTGGCTTGAAATTTTGCTAGATGTTTCTTATCATTATTGTGAATATAGCAAATGCAACCAAAAATTTTGAAATAGTCAACTTTAGGTTTCTTCCCTTTGAGTAATTCGTAGGGAGTCTTTCCCTTCAGTTTATGTATCAGGCTTCTATTCAGCACATAGTTGGAGGTGTTCACTGCCTCTGCCCAAAAGGATAGAGGTAGATGAGCATCTGACAACAATGTAGTGGCAGATTCAATAAGGGTTCTATTTTTCCTTTCAGCTACCCCATTTTGTTGAGGAGTTCTAGGAGCTGAGAAAGTATGCCTGATCCCTTCACTCTGGCAGAACTCTTGTATAAGAAGAGAATCAAACTCTGTCCCATGATCACTTCTGATCAGGGCAATGTGAGTATTGAACTCAATCTTTACACATTTGAGAAACTCTGTCAGACACTTAAAGTTATCAGACTTCTTCCTTAGAAAGAACACCCAAGTGAATCTAGAGAAGTCATCTACAATCACTAAAGTGTAGGATTTCCCTCCTAGGCTTTGTACTGTGATGGGTCCAAATAGATCCATGTGTAACAGATACAATATCCTAGGTGAATCACTCTTATTAAGTGACTTAAAGCTATTCTTAGTTTGCTTGCCTAATTGACAAGCCTTGCAGAGTCCTTCCTTCTTGTAGGGGCCAGAAGGTAGTCCTCTAACAAGGTTGTCCTTGGAGAGCCTAGCAATAGTTCTAAGGTTTAGGTGTCCTAGTCTCTTATGCCATAAAACATTTGGTCTACAAACTGAGTTGAATAAGCAGATATCTATAGTAGTTGAAAGAAAATCTACTAGGTAGATGTTACCTTTCCTTTTACCTGTCAACACAGTTGTGTTGTCCTCTGATTTGATTTTGCATGAAGTTTTGCTAAAGGTCACTTGGTAGCCTTCATCACATAGCTGACTGATGCTGATTAGGTTGTGCTTCAGTCCTTCCACATATGCTACCTTCTTGAAGGTTACAGAGCCAATCTGGACTGCTCCATATCCTTTAGTTTGTCCAAAGTTGGAGTCACCAAAGATAACTTTGGGTCCAAGCTTGGCTCTAAAGGAATTTAGGTTATCCTTGTTCCCTGTCATGTGCTTGGAGCACCCACTATCCAAATACCATTGCTGGTTAGATGTTGGATAGGTCTTCACCTGCACATAAAACAATTTACTTGTTTTTGACCCAGTTTACCTTGGGCCTAGGTTGATAACCTTTAAATTCAGAAATGAAAGACATCCCTGGCTGACTCTTATATCCTTCAGGATGATATCTCCTTGGAGGTAAAATCCATTCAGTATAAGGGTTAAATGTTTGGGATGAAGAACCCTCAGGATTCAATTTTGACTTGCCATTGAAAAAATTTCCAGAGCTCTGACCTCTGTTCGACGATCTTGGAGCTGAGTTCGACGATCTTGGGTCAGATCGTCGAGCTCCGTTCGACGGTCGACTATGGCTGAGGTCAGGTATATGGGATCGTCGACCAGCGTTCGACGATCTTGGCTTAGATCGTCGATCAGCGTTCGACGATTTGTCCTGAGATCGTCGAGCTGCGTTAGGCGATCGTCGATCTTCATTCGGCGATCGTCGATCTTCGTTCGACGATTTCTGCTGGGACTTGAATTTCTGAGGCAGATCAGAATTTTTCCTGGCAACCTCTACAACTCCCTTTCCCTTGTCAGAAATGAACTTGATAGGGGTTGTTAGAACAATAGGTTGGCTGGATGAGGCACCCAAGCCCAGTGTACTGTTGAATCTTGAGTTCACTGTGCTTGTGATGTCCATCAGCTTGATGCTTCTCCCATTGAGAGATTCTTCAAGCTTCTTGGCCTCAGAGAGTTCACTTTTCAGTGAAGCTATCTGTTCCCTATGGTTCTCCAACTCCTGAGAGAGTTTGAGGTTTTCTGATTTTAAATCATTTTGTTCAGATAATTGACTTCTGAGAGAGATGATCTCTTTCTCAGACTTTAGCAGGTCTAAACATAGTGCTTTAAATTCAAGTTTGAAATCTTCTGAAGTGAAATCAAAAGAACTGATTACCTGATCTTCTTCAGGTTGAGTCTCTGAGTCTGACTTTGACTCCTCTTCCTCTAAGTTGTGTTGTGAGGCATTGATTGCCATCATGCAGAATTCTTTTTCCTCTGCATCATCCTCATCATCACTTGAGCTGGAAGAGGCTTCTGACTCCTCTTCAGTCTCACTCCAGGATTCAGCAACAAATCCTTTCCTTGTGTGCTTATTTTTGCTGGTGGAAGGTTTGCTATTTCCATGCCTTTTGGAGTCCTTCTCCTTTCTTCTTTCTTTTTTGTCCCTTCTGTCCTTGTTCTTGTTCTCTGGACAGTCAGGAACCATATGCCCTGGTTTCCTGCAACCAAAGCAAATAATGTCCTTGCTATTGCCAATGGACTTGTCATACCTTGGCTTGTCTTGCTCCTTGTATGATCTTCTTCTGAACTCCTTTCTGGCCATCTTATAGAATCTTTTGGCCAACAAGCTGAGAAGTTCATCATTGGCTGTTCCTTTTTCTTCAGGCAGATCCTCAGTTGCCTTGAATGTTATAGTCTTCTCCATTCTTGTGGCTGGTGAAGCAGCCTTCTGTTCTTCTTCTCTGTTCTTGATGAGTAGCTCATAAGATTTGAGCTTACCCAACAAGGCTTCGGTGGTGATCTCATTCAGGCTTCTGGCATCTTTAATTGGCTAGATTCTTGAATCCCAAGTGCTGGGGAAGCACATTAGGATCTTGTCATTAAGTTCTGTTAGTGAGATCTCTTTGTCTAATGTCCTCAGTTCACTGACAATTAGACTCAGTCTGTTGTACATGTCTCCCACTGATTCAGTTTCTCCCTTCTTGAAGTTCTCATATTGGGAGATGAGATGGGATCTTCTGTCCTTTCTCTCATCAGCTGATCCTGAAACTATTTCTGAGAGCTTGTCCCAGATCTCCTTGGCTGAATTACATTCAGCTACCTTCTGAAAAATGTCATCTGACATTGTCTGAGCTAGAATGTTCATTGCCTTGGCATCAGCCACTTTCCACTTTTTGATGCCAGCATCTGTTCCTGATGGAGGTGGAACAGCATTGGTGCTTGTGCTCTCTGGAGGTCTTGGACACACTGTTAAGACAGAATTAAAAATATCTTCGTCAATAGAGTTCATGTATAGTCTAATCCTTGCTTTCCAAAGTGCAAACTTTGACAGATTGCACACTGGAGGTCTGGTGCTAGCATAATCTTTGTTCTGGGCCATGATTTGTGCAAGCTAAATCTAATACTAGAAAACAAAAGAAGGATCTAGTTTGGGATCTTTGGGGTTCAGGTGTTAGCCTGTACAACCAAACAGATATGGTATGTTTAACCAACCTCCCTCTGATACCAATTGAAAGGGGGAACTAGATCAGATATACTCTAGAGGGGGGGTGAATAGAGTATATGGTGCTTTTAAAACCACAAAGAGAAACTTTTGCAAAGCTTTACAATAATTGTTGTAATGAGTGTAAGCAGGGAAGCAGAAATAAAACTAAGCTATGCAGAAATTAAGCACAAGAAAATCTAGGCCAGAAACAAAAAGAAAACATGCAAAACCAGATGACATAAGGAAATATAGTGGTTCCCCAACTTGGGTACATCCACTCTTCTACCACCCTAGGTAGGAATCCACTGCAGGATGAGTTGATCAGGTGTCCTGGGCACCAATGAGCTTTTGATAAGGTGCTCAAAAACCAAAACAGATTTTTTGATCAGGTGTGTTGCCACCAATGAGCTTTTGACAAGGTGCTCAAGAACCAGATTCAAACTTTTGAAGGGAGTTTGAAAAACCCTTTACAGAATGGGGTTGAGAGAGTGATGGCAGTATTCTCTTTCTCAAGCAACTGAGAAGACTATGTGGATTCAGTGATGTTGTCAAAGCTCCCCCTGAGTCCTTGAAATCTTCAGGAAGATGAGCTTTGCTGAGGGTGATAGGCCTTCAAAGATAGATCTCCAGCAGAAGATGATTTCAGCAAGCTGAAATGTTGAGTGTCTGGAGTCTTGAGATGATGTTGGCCTTGAACACTTGAGAGCTGAAGAGATCTGAAGATTTTTTGAAAGCTTGATCTCTCTGATGAGTGTTCTTCAGAATTCTTGTTGACAGAATAATTTTCAGAGTCTCTGTGTGTTGAGAGGTGTCCTTATTCTTGTCTGTATTATATCTGATTCAAAAACATTCTCTCTTTTATTCTCTGAGTCTGAATAGGAAATTGCTCTGTCAAAGATAGCCGTTGGTCTGAATTAATTACAGACTTAATTGCATAATATGTTCTGAAGGAAAGTCCACTGATTTGTTCCTTGAAAAATTCCTTGAAACTTGCTCCAGAAGTAAATGAAAATGGCTGGCAGATCTTCTGAATTAAATGCAGAATAACTTCTATCTGATTTGAATTTGAATTCTGAAAGATAACTGAAATCGTCGAACTGAGCTCTGCTATCGTCGAGCTGAGCTCAGCGAACTGGAAAAAGCAAGCAGCAAAGAAATCGTCGATCTGAGCTCAAAGATCGTCGAACTGAGCTCAGAGATAAGGATGAGTCAAAATCGTCGACCTGAGCTCAGCGATCGTCGAATGGAGTTCGACGATATTGAGACGTTGAGCTCAGCGATCGTCGACCAGAGCTCGACGATATTATGAGGCTTGAGCTCAGCGATCGTCGAATGGAGCTCGACGATCTGGCAAAGTTGAGCTAGACGATCGTCGACCGGAGTTCGACGAAACGTCGTGCTGAGCTCGACGATTTGGACTTGGTCTCCAGACAAACTTGGGTCTTCAGAGCAGCTTCCAATCCTAACCTTTTAACCCTTAGACTCAATTCTAATTGACCTATTAAGCTATACAGAAGGTCAAAACATAGATTCCTAGAGACATAGTGATCCTGACCCAAATTAGTAATAGGGTGTTCCAACATACACCTCATCCCCTTTCTTATGGGCCTTAAAGGGCCTGAATTGAAGACAACATTATTCGGGGTACAAGTTTAATACCTTGAAATATTATCTTGGAATCTACGTGTCTCAAGGTGATTTACTTCATTACACAATCATTCCTGACATGGTGCCAATCCAGCCACGCCGTACCTAAAATAAGGTCAAATTCCGGCATCCTCAAAACTATCGCAGGGGTTTCAAATAGTTTTCCTCCAATATACACCTCTAAGTCCCACTTGGCGGATGAAGTCAACTCGGAGCCGTCTAGGAGGCATACTCTCCAAGTGATAGTGGTGAAATATTTCACACCATTTGGATCTTTCACAAAGTCCACCGATACAAACGAATGTGTGGTGCCTATATGAAATAAGGTGCGGGCTGGAAAAATATCAAGTTATAACAACCTCAAATATAGATTCCTAGCACAAACTTAGGCAAGCTAAGGGCAAATACTTATAACATATTAGTTGACTATGAAGTACCTGCAATCATATCCTGATGATTCACTCTTGAGTCATACTAAAAGAAAACATCCGCTCTCTAGTAGCTCCAGGGTTCCTTCCTCGTGGTCCTCCTCCTTGACCATGAACTTGTCCTCATCCTCGCTAAGCTGCCAGAGGAATAATATGGAGATCATCTCCACCTTGCTGTGGGCAATTGACGCCAGATATGGCCTGACTGATGACACTTGAAATACACTCGCCCGAATACACCTCCGAGTTGTTGCTGATGTTGGAACTGCAAGGGTGGAGGTAATGTTTGATGCGAGGCCGGACATTCCATCCTGAAATTCTGATGGAAACGACCACCACCTCTTTGGTTTCCTCTTCCACCTCTAATATTTCGTCTCCTTCTGAAGCTGGGTCCTGCTACCATCACGCCCTCAGAGGGTCTCTTACCACTAGCCTGGACCCCAAGATGATCTGCTTCCAATATTTTTGCCATATCTATTATCTTTACTAGGCTCGAGTCTACTATATACAAAAGTTCTTTCCTTAGGAGATCTCATAAGCCTTTGCAGAACCGCTTTGCATATCTGCGACAATCCAAAACATAGGAGACATCGAACTTGGCGAGGTGTTGAAACTCCTGTTGATACTCCACGACTGACTTTGATCGCTGTTTCAACTGCAGGAATCTTTATTCGAGCTCATCTCGAGCAGTAGAGGGAACAAAGTGTTCTAAGAAGTCCACAAAAAATTCATTCCAGCTGATGTTGGTGTATACACATCCTTGAAAAGTGGAGCCCATAAGTGACTTTCATCACCTTTTTGAGTGTGACTTTAGGATAGATGTAGATAATATAACAACCATACTGGTTCTGCATATGATTTAGGCACTCAGTTCTTGTATATCATCTAGCTATTCCTCTGTGCGAATGGCCGATTCAGTCCCGTGGTAGACGAGTAAGAAAGAGCTCGGAAGCTACTCAACCAATTAGAGCCCGAGGCCTATTACTGCATCGGAGCCTGTGTAACTTCCCTCAAACAACTAGTCCCCTAGGAGTGGTTTTGTCATGACTAGGTCATGACAAAACCCTAAGATGCCCAAGGTGACCAAATGAGCTTAGGGATGAAGGTGAAAACCACCTTGGGCTGCAAATAGTAATTTTTAGTTACCAACCATAGGGTTTGACTTTTGAGCTTCAAATTGACTCCATGACCCCATCATGGCACCCCTAACCCTAGGGGAGGCCAATGGGTAACCAAGGACCCATTGAGGTCAAACAAAAAAGGGGCAAGTTGACCAAGTCAACCCAAACTCTAATTAGGTCAACTGAGCTCACACTTGGCCAATTGACCTCCTCTTAGCCAAAGGGACCCACTTAGATCTTCCCAATCACTAAGGGAGGCCAATGGGTCACCAAGGACCCATTAGAGTCAACCAAAGAGGCTAAGTTGACCAAAATCAACCCTAGCCCTAAAATGGTCAAAGTGCACTAACTAAGGGTCAAGTGGCCTTCAAGGTGCCCAAGCAACCCTACCAAAGTCTCCCTAGACCATAGGGGAGGCCAATGGGTCACCAAGGACCCATTGGGTTCCGCCCAAAAGGTCATTTTGACCAAGGTCAACTACACCATAGAATTAGGTCAAACTAACCTATAAAGCTAGCACAAGCCCAAGACACATGGGCCAAACCCAACTAGGGTGGCCCACTAGCATCATGAGGATTATAATTACCAAAAAATACAGTCATTTTCTGGAATTAATGACTAGGAGAGAGAAATTTTCACTTCCCCTTTAATGGAGGAGAGAAAATGGGGAGTAAAGGCCATTCATGGCCAAGGGAGAGCATGGGCCTCTCAAATTGATTCCAAAGGATGGATACACTCCCCCTCGTCAGTTTTGAGGAGTTGAATAGCCATGTCCGGCCACCCAATGAACTGAATTCAGAGAACTCCATTGGCTTAAAATTACTTTCATGTCCATTAATGGTGAAATAAAGCTTGGCCCCTCCTCCCCCCAAATTTTTCCTTTTAAAAGCTTCAATCGACTCAGAGGAATCATTTCCACCATTTAACTGAAGAAACCGAGCTGTTTGGCTGTACAGTTGCAGAGCAGCAGTCGACACCACCACCGACAATGGCATCCCGCCGATCGGCACGGCTTCACGCCGCCCAAAAGGTGGATTTCTCCCCTTCTCCCTCTGTGCTAGCTTCTTAGATCAACTAGGGGGGATATCAGGCTCAATTGAGCCCAATATTGTTAGAAATTTTGAAGAAATTCCATGAGATTTGAGTGGTTGCGGGTTCGCCGGAAACGGCCCCTCCGGCAGCCATGTCACCGACAATCGATAGCCCCCACCTCGACGGAGGCAGTGGCGGAGGTGGCTGCCCAGGAAGGTGGTTCGGTTGACGAGAAATGCGGCTAGAAGTTGCTCTAGGATGGAGGAATCAGAACCGTCGGCTCAAGGAAGGAGATGAACGGATTTCGTCCAATCTTGCGTCAATATTCGTGTCGCCGGTTAAATATTAATTAATATTAATATTATTAATGTTTCATTTTGTCACATAAAATGCAGTATTTTGAATTAAAAATTAAAATTAATTAGATCCCTCTACAGTAAAAATGGTTAACATGAAAGTTATAGGCTTGAAGTATAGTTTATTTTAAAATTGGTTTCAACCAATTTGGGTCAGTAGTTTGACCACAACACTCAAAATAGTGCAGCCTATACATAGGCTTGACCAGAGACTAAATTGAGTTCTCCCATCAATCCAACAATCCAAATGACTTGAGATTTGGACTGTGCGTCCCTCCTATCTATACCTATAATATATCTAAAAATGAAAATTTTTGAAAAATATTTTCTATAGTTTTTGTAAATATTTAATTAACCATATAAGATTTAATTAGTGGGCCAAATGACATCATAATCTCCCAAAATTTGTGTGTATAGTTCTTAGGGTCCTGATATGGCCCTAGTAAAATTTTCAGCCAATTTGGGATTAAATGGAATAGGCTTTGGTGTGACCCACTTTGGTCCCTTAAGGGTAGATTAGGACAAAAGGGTGCTTGGGGCATAGAGGGGCCAATTCTCACCCAAATTGGATGGGACTTTGGCCAAAGCCTCAAGGTCAGTTAAAACACCCTCACTTGGTGTTTGTGGTGGATTTGCCCAAGGACCGTAGTTCAAACCCTAGGGTTGAGCTTTGGGGTTGTGTGAAGGACATAAGGTGATATGTCCTTGTATGAACTTGGAGTTTAGTGCATGTGATCTTAGGATGGTAAAAATCCCTAGGAAGTAATTCTAGGACTTTTAGAGTTTACATCCCAATATAACAACTTAGGACAATTTAAGGCACATTTATACTTGAACTTATTACTGCATCATTGGACCTTGGATAATCTTGAAATTTAGGCTGTGGTCAATTAATATTGCTATTAGGCTCTGGAAATTTTAGGGTGAATTTTAGATAAGTATTTGAGATACTTCATTCCCACCCCTTATAGTAGCCTAAATCATTGAGGAATTTATTTAGAGATATCTACTCATTGAAAACTTATGCAACTTGGTAGAATGACCTTTTAAGTCATATATAAGCTTTATGAATTTTTATAGAATTATTGGAGGAATGTCTATATGGGTTGCTTCACATGGGGCCTAATATTGTTTTGTTTTAAACGATTTATTTATGGAACCTAATGATGAAAAAATAGTAATTCTTGGTCAATGGACTTTTCTGATCATGTTTTTAATCTAGTAATTTTCTACTCAATGTTGGAAGGCATATTCAAATTTTCCCTATTTATACTAATTTTGTAGTTGTTTATGCAATACTTTATTGATGCTCAAATTCATCTTGGAGAATTTGGATTTTTGGTGTCTACTGTTATCTTGATGTTATAAATCTATCATAATTTTGTTAAGGCCATACCTAGTCAGAAAAGTGTACTTGTTTTTCAAAAGCCTAGGTGGCCCATAACGCCCCCGATTTTTTTGATGTTTTTATTTGGTTTGTCAACGTCATAATTATGAGGTCAGGGTATTACCCTTTTTTGTTTTGATGTCAGTGCTGCACCGTTTGTGTGTTTTCGCATCCATTGGGCTTGTTTGACCAGATTTTGGGATTTTGATGGGTTGAATATCTTCCTTGATTTAAAGGATGAGTTTTTGAGGCCTTGGGCTTGAACAATTCTATTGCGTTCCGAGCATTTTGGAGTCTTGGCGCGTGTTTAGATGCTTGTGAGGTTTTTCTTTGCTTGTGTAAGCTTTTGATGATAGTGTCTCAAGAATGGTACATCAGATTCTAGGGTTGTCGTCATTATTGAATTCATTTAAATTCAATGCGTGTTTATACCTCTGTTTGAACTCATATTTCTCTATTCAAACACTTGAATATGATTATTTACTATTGATGTTATGCAAGCTTTAAGCATTGTTCTGATTCTTGGTTAGCCCTCCTCTTGATCCTTGCGAAGCCATGTAGTGTTCTCTTCTTTTATTTTCGTCGTCAATTTGAGGCGGGAGCTGAATTTTCTATGCACTGTTTTGAGCACGATAAAGTGTCGTGCCAAGCTCGATGAAGCGTCGAGCGGTCCTTTATTCTATGTTCGACGAAGCGTCGAGCGGAATTCGTCGACCAGGAAGTTTTTCGAGAATTTCGAAATGACTTCGTCAAGCTGGTTTCCCCTTTGCGTTTGATAAATTTTGAACTGAATTCGTCGAAAGGAGTTGTACCCTTTGCGTTCAATGAATTTCGAAATAAATTCGTCGAACAGAGTTGTTCCCTTTGAGATCGATGATGTTCGAACTAATTTCGTCGAACGGCCTTTGCGTTCGATGAAAATCGAACTAAGTTCGACGATTTGGCTGTTTCCTTCCTCCTTATCGAGTAGTTTTCCTGCTCCCGAGATCTTTGCCTCTTTGGTACTCGAGAACTGATCTAGTTCCTGAGAGGTATGGTTCCTGATCACGAGTTGTGCTTCCTAGTTCTCGGGAATTACAGCTTGGTCCTCGAGATAAGCTTCCTATTCTCGAGAAATTGTTTTCTTGTACTCGAGAACTGCTCTTGTTCCCAAGAGGTATGGTTCTTGTTCTCGAGTTCTGCTTCCCAGTTCTCGGGAATTGTAGTTTCGTTCTCGAGATAAGCTTCCGTTCTCGAGAAATTGTTTTCTGCTGGTTCTCGGGATGTTGCCCTACTTCTTCTCGAGAAATCCGGTTCAACTCCCCGATTCTCCTCTTAAGTGTGGTTATCTTAATTACCCTTAGAATATAAATACACATTTATTCTTCCTCATCCTATTTTTAAACAGATTTCTTGTTCGTCTTCCGAACCAGAGCGGCGTGAGAAATAGTTTTTTTCGTTATTCTTCCGGTGGCCGCCGATGGTGCTTCAGTGCTCAAAATCTTCAACCGAATATAGTCAACTATATGATGAAGGTTATCAGGTATCTTTTAACTCAAGCTATTGTATTATTTCTGTAACGCCCCGAATTTTGTGTGCGAGTCGGTCGCGGAAAAAGAGTTTTTGGTGCCTGTAGGGGTACACGGCCTAGGACACGGGCGTGTCCAAGGCCGTGTCTGGCTGGTGATTTTTGGCCATTTTCAACCCGAGAAGGACACGACCAGAAACACGGCCGGATGACACGGGCGTGTCATCCGACACGGGCGTGTGCCAACCCGTGTCCAGACCCGTATCCTGATAGGTCGTGTCCGTTGCCGTGGCAGTTATGCGTGACACGCCCACGAACACGGGCGTGTCGAGGAACCCGACACGGGCGTGTCAGGTCAGATACGGGCGTGTCGAGGAACTCGACACGGGCGTGTCAGGTCAGACACGGGCGTGTCTTGGCCCGTGTGCGTTTCTCAGTTCGACGATCGTGCCTGGATCGAGGCACACGACCTTGGACACAGCAGTGTTCCAAGCCGTGTGCGGCCCAGGTCTGGGGAATTTTGTGCAGATCCGAGCCATTCGTTTCCTTTAATTTAGATCCGACGGCCCAGATGAAATTCTGCTCTGTTAAAGCCGGGAATAGGGGGTTATTTCCTCATTTTCTCTCCAAAGTTCTCCCCTTCCAAAGTGAGAGAGGAGAGGAAGAAGAAGGAGGTTTCCGGCCGCCGGCGGAGCACCGGAGCACCGTTTCGAAATCGGAGAGCGGATCCGTGGAGGGAAGGTCATTGCGAAGAGTTCTAACCGCGTAGTTTTTCCATGGCGCCAAAACGGACTACAAGGGTAACGATTCTCAACTTGAGCGCTTGAAGCTCTTTCTTTCTGCATAGGGAATCCCGCTCCCGCGAGTATGCGGCGAGTGCGTGGTGTTCATTGGGGTTGACGGGAATAGTCCCCCTTGTATTGCATATAGAGCCCGGAATCGTAAGTACGGGCATAGGCATAGTGTGTGAAGCCTACCCGGACATGTTTTGTTTGGATCGGTGATGTTGCATTTGATGTGGTTTTGCCGGAGAAGACTCCGTGCTTTGGATTTTTCGGGTTTCTACGCGGTAGATTGCAGCAGGGATCCTTGGAGGTTAGCTTCAAGGCGCACCCGGAAAATTGAGCGGAAACGTGTTCTGCTAACTTGGCGGTCTGGGAACCGGCCTTGATCATAACTGGGTTATGAGATTGTTTTGGAAAATTTGGGATCCGAGAGAAGCTTGGCCCGCGCAAAGGACTTAAATTGGACATGCGGCGTGAGCAACGGGCAAGTGGAATTGGACCTATGCTATGTGGTTCGGTGCGAGAGACCCGAAGACGGGGACTGGTCGTTGGCATAGTCGGAGCCTTAGACGGTGGTCAGAAAGGCTAAATGCTCACATGTTGTTGCCATCCTGGGGGTGGTGGTGAATGCACTGATGGGTCAGGGTTCACCATGAATGTGCCCTGAGTGCACGGGGTGTTTGGCCGTGCGAGCCTACACCTGTGGCGAATTATAATTGCGCTATATATATTGTTGGGCTAATATTATGCAGGGAAAGAGCACCGCCGTCCCGAGTAAGGGGCGGGGTCATTATAATTTGGTCGGCTTTTAGCTGACCGTTGCTTTATTTGCCACCGCGCGGTGGTATGTGCTTACAGGTGCTGCGGAGCCGAGCGCCAAATAGCGGGCTGGAGCCCATGTTGCTGTGCTGGACCTAGAAGGCCGTAGAATAGTTGTTTTTATATATTTCATGTGTGGCCGGCCTGCGAGCCGATGTATGTAAAACACTCTTTATTAAGTGAACTTTTGTAAGGCCATAAGGCCATGTACCCATTTCTGTGTATTTGGGTTTTCATTCCTATTGTTGTAGCTGTGGACATTCATATTGATGGATTTAATTTTGGGTTCTTTCAACTTTAAAATCTTCCGCTAGAATGCTCTGTGATTAGGACGAGTAGTTGTAGTTGGTTGGTTTGATTATTCATTTAGTATCCCTTCCGACTGTCTGTGGTATATGGCGTCGGGTTCCAGCTGGACCTTCTGTTGTATGCCATGCGACAGATGGGGGTGTTACAATTTGGTATCAAAGCGAGGTTACGGTCAGGCTTAAATGAATTCGTGGGCGAATTCTTTTAAGGGGTGGTGAGCACATGTGTGCGTCATCGTTATAACATCAAAAAGAACCCATGAATGTCCACTTAGGAATGAAAAATACACTTTTTTGGTGGAACCTGAGTGTTCCAATGATTGCTTTTTGCAATTTGTTTGTTGTCTAATCGTGTGTCTTTGCTAATTTAGGCAGCTAAGAGCGGTGCTGGTCAGTCAGAGCGTCCGCAATCAGCGGAAAGTAGCGCACCAAGGGACGTGCCTGCTACACCTCCTTCAGCGTAAACCATCAGGATGGTGGCTGAAGCCGTGTTTGCAATGATAAATGCCCAACCTGCAGGGCAAATGCATCGCGCACCTCCTGCGAATGAGCAAGAACCGGTTAGGGCGGCAGAGCCGAGAGTGGTGGAACGCGCAGCAGTTGAGTTAGTGGAGCCGAGGAGAACTACGGAGCGGCAGCTAGAGCACGTGATGGGCTTTAATCCTCCTAGGTTTAATGGGGTTGGAACGCCAACTCAAGCTGAGGACTGGCTCTCTTCCATAAAGAGGGTGTTGACGGCCACATTGACTGAGGAGTGGCAGAAGACCACCATAGCGACTTTTCTTTTGGAGGGTGAAGCGAGGCTTTGGTGGGACGAGTTGGAGTTTCATCTTCTAGTGGGAAGGCAACTTGCGGATGTGCCGATGGAAGATTTTTCAAGATTATTCCTAGCCAGATTTGTACCTTCTGCTCAGAAGTTGGAGATGGAGAATCAATTTCTTGGATTGTCTCAGGGATCCAGAAGCGTGGACGAATATCTGCATGAGTTCACACAGTTGGGTCGTTATGCTGGTGCTATGTTTTCAGAAGAAGAGAGGAAGACCAACCGATTCTATGAGGGTCTTCGCGGCGATTTACAGTTACTCCTTGCTGGGCCTAAGGCGCAGGGCTTCCTAGCCTTGGTCAATTCGGCCCGATCGTTGGAAAAGGTTGCGAAGAAAGTTCAAGAGAAGAGGGACCCAGGAGAAAGGAAGACCGAGTTCAAGGTGCCAAGTAACAAGACAGGTTTCCGCAGATGGAATAAGAAGCGGAGGACTTCGAACTCAGCCCCTACGGCTGATGCATCGGGGGCAACTACAAGTCGAGTCCCCGGGGCTTGCTACAACTGCGGGAAGACGGGGCATTTTGCTCGGGAGTGTTGGAGCGGACGTTCAAAGTCCGAGAGGAGACCTGGAGCGACTTATGAGGAGAAAGGGAAGGCGGTGGAGTCAACCGCATCCCATCATGCTCCAGCCCAGCCTAGAGTCTACAACCTTGGTCTGCAGGAGGCCATAAAGCAAGCGGACGTGGTGACAGGTATGAGTTAAATTACAGTGGTTTAACTTTTATAGTTGTTACCTTCGTATTTGTTAGCTTACGTTTGTTAATGCTAGGCTTTGTGTTAATCTTTGGGTTTCCGGTAAGAGCCCTTTTTGATACGGGAGCATCACATTCCTTCTTGTCTGAAAAGTTTATATCGCGCATCGGAGTTCCCTTCTCGATGGCAGAAAACAAGTTGGATGTGTTGTTGCCTAATGGGTGCTCAATGCGTGCGGATAGGGTTTGTGTTGTGAAGATTCGGATTGGAGACGGGGTGTTTTATTTGCGAGCGTTGGTTCTACCATTAGTGGAGTTTGACGTAATTTTCGGTATGGATTGGCTCTCGGAGCAAAGTGCATGTATTGATTGCAGCCGGAAAGAAGTCAAGTTGGGTCTGGACACTGATCAGGAGATTACTTTTGCGGGCATGAAGGGGTCAGGGAAAGTTCTGATATCGGCCCTTCAGGTTTTCAAGGCAGTTTGGTCTGGGGCAGAACTTTATGTCACTCTAGTGCAGACTTCGACGCCTAAGCCTAGTTTGGACAGCATCCCAGTTGTGTCCGAGTATCCTGATGTGTTTCCAGATGATCTCCCAGGAGCCCCTCCTCAGCGGGAGATAGACTTTACTATAGAGCTGGTACCGGGTGCCAAACCGGTGTCACGCTCCCCCTATCGGATAGCCCCAAGAGAAATGGAAGAGTTGAAGGTGCAACTGCAAGAGTTGCTAGAGCATGGATATGTGCGTCCAAGTTCATCGCCTTGGAGCGCACCAGTTCTCTTTGTTAAGAAGAAAGATGGGAGCTTGCGGCTTTGTATTGATTATCGGGAATTGAACAAACTTACGGAGAAGAATAAGTATCCGATCCCGAGGATTGACGATCTATTTGATCAGTTGGTTGGATCAACTGTATATTCGAAGTTAGATTTGAAGTCCGGTTACTATCAGTTGAGGATAAGGGAGAGCGACATCCCAAAGACAACATTCAGTACGCGGTTTGGGCATTACGAGTTCACGGTTACGCCGTTTGGGTTGACGAATACGCCATCCGTGTTTATGGATCTGATGAATAGGACGTTCAGAGAATACCTGGATCAGTTTGTTATAGTATTTATCGATGATATTCTGGTGTATTCGCGGTGCAAGGAGGATCACTACAAGCATTTACACTTGGTGTTGGAGACATTGAGGAAAAGTCAGTTGTATGCAAAGTTCTCCAAGTGTGAATTCTGGTTGTCCTCGATAGCGTTCCTTGGTCATGTTGTCAGTGGAGAAGGAATAGCTGTGGATCCGGCGAAGATAGTGGCGATACGGGAGTGGCCTACTTTGACAATAGTGGCAGAGGTCCGGAGTTTTCTGGGGCTTGCTGGCTACTACAGGCGCTTCGTAGAGAACTTCTCGCGGATAGCACTACCACTCACGATGTTGACAAGAAAGGATAAGAAGTTTGTGTGGTCTCCGGAGTGCGATCAGGCTTTTGAAGAATTGAAGAGGCGATTGACCACGACGCCCATTTTATGTTCGCCAAGTGGAACCGAAGGGTTCGAGATCTATAGTGATGCTTCGGGCAGTGGTTTGGGCTGTGTTCTGCTACAGCATGGGAGAGTGATAACTTATGGTTCACGACAACTGAATGTTCACGAGAGGAATTATCCGGTCCACGACTTAGAGTTGGCGGCCGAGATATTTGCTCTTAAGCTTTGGAGGCACTATCTGTACGTTGTGAAGGTGGATATTTACACCGATCATAAGAGTTTGAAGTATGTACAACCTGGGGCTCGCGAGAGATGGTCCAGCGGGCGAAGGGGTGACTGGCGAGATGATAGGATGCCCACCTACAGGAGGCGAGATGGGGGATCCTCTGGAGTGGGCGAGACCTTCTAGTGGGCGAAATCATCCCAGAAGGCGAGAGAGCTCACATGCCGAAAAGGCGGCGAGACGGGCATGGCGGCCGTCTCGCCCGGCAGTACCTTCCCCACTCGCCGCAGGGGAAAAAAGATATCTTTACCTGTTTTGACCCACAAGGGGGATTTTACCTTCGTGCCCCAGATAGTTTTACATTATTACCCCTGGAGGCCTGCATATAGCTCTCCAGAACAGCGGAGTTTGGCTATTGGCAGACCCAGCCCAGGGTGTTTTGGTATTTTCAGGTGGATTTAGGAGTGATATTTGCAGATCAGATTCAGAGACCTATAAATAAACCGACAAGGTGCCTGGATGGGGTTGTTGAACCTTCCCACTTTTTCCCTCTCAGGCACCTAGCTCAGCACTGGCTAGGGAGGGGAAGACTCACAGTTCTTCCGGGTAAGAGGCGGACCTCCAAGCTGAGTCCCCTCGGTCTGTTTTCAGGTCGCTGACTCTCGTCAGGGCGGTAGCGCAAGGAGAGTACGTGTGGGCTGCATCCTGTTTCGAACTCTAGGAGGGACCGGAAAGCCGGTTCCAACATTTTGGTGCGGTGAGCGTGGACGCAGCCCTCAGAGAAGAACTTTGAGAAACCAACATGGCGGGAGATCATGGAGAAGGAGAAGGAGGGGAGTCAGATAATCAGGGGGGATTTGTAGGAAGAACGGAGTTCCTGGCTTCGATCAAGGGGATCATGGATCTATTGCAGGGGATCTCGCGGCAGGGAGACTGTTCAAATCCACTGCCCACAGTGCCAGCTCTCACGACTCAGGAGGAACTCGTCTCGGTGCGAGTCGGAGAAGACGCCCCGGGGAGAAGGCCGGGAAAGGAGGTGATGTTGGAAGGGACCGGGAGGGACATGGCGGGAAGGGAGCTGTTCCCAATTCCGGCGAGTACCATCGCGCCAGGGGAGGTCGTCGCGCGAGTAGGGGTGGCGAGACCGGCGGCGCGGGGGTCCCCTTTTTGCGAGCTAGTCCTGTCCGCTCCGGTCCCGGAGGGCTTCCGAGAGCCCGAGATGAATTACTATGTAGGGAAGGACGATCCCCTCCATCACTTGCAGTGGTTCGAAGACGCTGTCTCGATCAGGCCCATGACGGACGCGTTTAAGTGCCGCCTCTTTGCGATCACTCTGAAAGACAAGGCTAGGGACTGGTTCCATCAACTCCCGGCAGGATCGATATATTGCTTCGAGGACTTGAGTAGGAGCTTCCAGCTCCGGTTCTCCACATCTAAGAAAAGGAAGAAGAACCCAGAATCGATCTTCTTGATTAAGCAGAAGGCGGATGAATCACTGGCTCAATACGTGGATAGGTTCCAAGAGGAAATTCTGGATTTACAGGAGGTGCCGGGTTTTGCCCTCCAGATGGCTTTCACAGTGGGACTGCGAGAAGGGTTCTTCAAAATGAGCCTCACCCGGAAGGCGCCGCTTTCCTTTGAGGGCTTGATGGAGAAGGCGGCCAAGGAAATAGCAATGGAGGCAGCAAACCCGGCCTTCGCAAAGAAGCTGGCAAGGCTCACTGAGGTAGAGTCGAGGGAGACAGGAGGGAGGCAACATGAAGCGAGGAGAAGGGAAGAGCCGAGGGCTCCGGCATATCCAGAGCTGGGGTGGAGGCAGCAGGGGGGGGGGGGGCTGCCCCCGGGCAAGGTAGAGGATTTCCCCAAGGGGGAAGGAATCAACAGGGAGGACCGGGAAGGTTCAATCAGATGGGGTGGGGGTATGGTCATAGACCACCCCTACCTCCTCCGCAGCAGGCCATGGCCATCGGCCGAGGCAGAGGAAGGGGCCGGGAAAGAGGAAGAGGAGCGGGAGCAGGGAGAAGGAGGAACCCTCAGGAAGGGAGACCGGAGGGGGGGGGGTGGCGTTGTCATACTGTGACTTCCACGAGGAAGAAGGTCACGCAACGGCTACCTGCCCGGATTTCTTGGAGTTAAGGAGGACTCGAGGAGCTGGAGAACAGCCAAGGCCGGTGCGGATAGAGGAAGTAACAATTGTAGGAGAAGAGGATCGGTGTGTGGATCGTGCGGATGAAGGGGATCACGGGCTGGTTGGGTTGATCAATGGGGGGGGGGGTGGGGATAGAGGCGGCCCGAAAGGCGAGCCTTCACACTATGTACCGCCGAAGTGTCGCCTCGACGTCACAATCCCCTCCTCCAGATGAAAAGATTACGTTTTCAAGAAAAGACATGCCCGACCATGAGGACCCCTTTTGTGACGCGCTGGTGATATGGACCGCCATCGAGAACTTCACGGTGTCGCGGATCTTAGTCGACAATGGGAGCTCGATGAACGTGATTTTTAAGAAGGCATTCAATGCAATGAGGGTGGAGGCACGGAGGGTACTGGCGGCGGATGGACCATTGTTTGGATTCTCAGGAGAAAGGAAAGAGGTCGAGGGGGGTGTGGGACTCCAAGTAACTCTGGGAGGGCTATCCCGAAATTGCCGTTTTGTCATAGTGGATGCCCCCAGTAGCTACAACGCTATCTTTGGGCGCCCCTTGATCAGCGCATTCAGATGCGTTCTGTCGTCGTTTCACCAGTGCTTGAAGCTGAATTCTGGAGGTACTCAAATCAGGGTACGAGGAGATCCGAAGGCAGCAAGGGAATGCTACGTGACGGCAGTAAACACAATCTCCTGGCAGGGGGACGCAGAGGAGTTGGAAAAGAGGATGGAGCGATTGCAACAAGAGCAGGGAGGCGAAGAAGAGCGAGGAGAGGAAGGTGCTGGAGGAGAGGGAGAAGTAGTAGCGGTTGGAGGCATTGCGGGGGAGCCAGCGATGGCGGGAGAGAAGTTCGGGGAGACGGGGACGACAGAAGAAAGGGAGGAGGAAGGTGCTGGGGGAGAGGGAGAAGTAATAGTGGTTGGAGGCACTGCGGAGGAGCAAGGAATGGCGGGAGAGGAGTTCGGGGAGACGGAGATGGTAGAAGAAAGGGAGAGGGGAAGAGCTGGAGGTGAGGGAGAAGTGGCAAGGAACAAGGGTATGAGGGAGGAGCTAGAAATGGCTGGAGCGGAGGGAGGAGAGACGGAA
The DNA here is from genome assembly GCA_039583875.1 of Platanthera guangdongensis. Classification (NCBI taxonomy): domain Eukaryota; kingdom Viridiplantae; phylum Streptophyta; class Magnoliopsida; order Asparagales; family Orchidaceae; genus Platanthera; species Platanthera guangdongensis. The sequence goes on from CM077165.1 coordinate 68,796,561, forward strand.
GCGGCAGGGGAAGTGGGGCAAAGAGAAGAGGAAGGGAGGAAGGAGAAGAGGAAGACGAAAGAGGTGGGCGGATCACCCGGGGAGGGGACCCGTCCAGAAAAGAGAAGAGCCTCCTGGCAGGAAAAAGAGGGCGCGAGCAAGTGGGAAGCGGAGCAGCCGGGGGAAGAGAGAATGGTGGCCAAACGTAGAAGACAAAGCCCAGCAGCAGGGTAAGCAGGCAGAACAGGAAGGAGAGGAGGAGCCATCCAGGCTGAAAGCTGCGGTGGAGGTCCTGGAGGTAGAAATACGCACCAAGGAAGGCCGAGTAGAAAGGATAAAAATCAGTGGCGAGCTCAACCCGGAGGACCGAGAGAAGGTCAGAACTTGCGTGCAAAACAATATTGACGTCTTCGCGTGGAGCGCCGCAGACATGCCGGGGGTCGATGCAGACGTCGCCTGTCACCGCCTCAATCTAGACCCCAACACCCGCCCCATACAACAGAAGAAGAGGGCCATCGCCTCCAAGATGGCCGGACCTATTAGAGAGGAGGTGGAAAAATTGCTTAAGGCGGGGTTTGTGTCCGCCTGTAAGTATCCGGGGTGGGTGAGTAATGTTGTAATGGTCAAAAAAGGGGGGGGGGTAAGTGGAGGATGTGCGTAGATTTTTCTCTTTTAAATAAAGCATGCCCCAAGGATTGTTATCCGCTGCCCCGAATCGACGCGCTGGTTGACTCAGCCGTCGGTTTCCCTTTTATGAGTTTCTTGGATGCATTTTCTGGGTACCATCAAATACGCATGCATCCTCCGGACGTTAAGGACGTCACCTTCGTCACGGAGGATGGGTGCTTTTGCTTTAATATGATGCCCTTCGGTTTGAAAAATGCGGGCGCAACCTATCAAAGGATGATGGATCGAATTTTCCGAGAACAGAGAGGATGGAATCTCGAGGTTTACGTAGACGACTTGATGATCAAAAGTAAGGACCTCGGGGCTCATGTCCTAGATCTGGAGGAAACCTTTAAGACCCTGAGGGAGTATAAAATGAGGCTCAACCCCCTGAAATGCATTTTCGGCGCTAGCAGAGGAAGATTCCTGGGGCATCTACTCACTCCATCTGGAGTGGAGCCCAACCCCGAAAAAGTGAGAGCAATCCTGGAACTGGAGTCCCCCCGGAATGTGAAGGAAGTCCAGCGTCTCACAGGAAAGTTGGCCGGGCTGAGCAGGTTCCTTTCCCGGGCGGGGGAAAGATGTTCGCCCTTCTTTCGAACGCTGCGAGGGGGTAAGGGCTTCGAGTGGACCACGGAGTGCGAGACGGCTTTTCAGGCCATAAAGCAGCAGCTTACCTAGACACCCTTACTCCAGGGACCAAGGGAAGCCGAAGACCTGTTCCTATATTTGGGGGTAGGGATGGAGGCGGTAAGCTCGGTTCTTGTGCGTGAAGAAGGAAAGAAACAATTCCCAATTTATTACGTAAGCAGGGTCCTGAAGAAGGCGGAACTCGGGTACCCCATCTTGGAAAAGTTAGCATTTGCGCTCATCATCTCGGCCCGAAAGCTCAGACCATTTTTCCAGACACACTCCATCCGAGTGGTGACCGACCACCCTCTCCGTAACATCTTGAGCGGGGTGGAGCATTCGGGGAGGCTGGCAAAATGGTCAATAGAACTCAGCGAATTTGATCTCGTCTTCGTTCCACGGCTCGCCATCAAGGCGCAGGCGGTGGCCGATTTCTTGGCAGACTATGTGGTTGAGGTCCGAGAAGCGGAGGCGTCCCCTCGAGCAACTTGGAAAATGTTAGTGGATGGAGCGTCAGGGAGAAACTCTTTCGGGGGGGGGAGTGGTTTTGACCAGCCCGGAGGGGACCCAGATTGAGCAAGCTTTGAAGATTCATTTTTCGGTCACCAACAACCAGGCAGAATATGAGGCGGTCATAGCAGGGCTTAGGTTAGCCCGGGAGCTGGGCATACAAGACATTGAGGCCTCGACGGACTCCATGGTGGTGGCAGGTCAGATCAAAGGAGAATTCGAGGCAAGGGAGCCAGCCCTCCAGCTGTATTTGGGAAAGGTCAAGGACATCATAGGGCGGTTCCGAAGTTTCTCAATTCAACACGTCCCGAGAGAGGAGAGCACCCAGGCCGACCAACTTGCCAAGCACGGCCCTCGAGCCGGGGGAACAGTGACGGAACTCTTCAGACCGTCCATAGAGGAAGGAGAGCTTATGGAAGTGTGCCAACAAAGGTCGTGGATGGACCCCTTCATCATCTTTTTGGCATCGGGACAGTTACCCGCGACGGAACTCGACAAGAAGCGTACCAGATACAAGTCGGCATACTACCTATTGAAGGATGGAGTTTTATATCGCAAGTCCTTGACAGGTTTGCTGGCCAGGTGTGTGTCGGAGGAAGAGGTTCCCAGGGTTCTGCAAGAGATCCACTCCGGAGAATGCGGAAGTCACTCGGGGAGCCGGACTTTAGAAGGGAGGGTGCTGAGGCAGGGGTACTTTTGGCCTACCCTCAGGAGAGATGCAGAGGAGTTTGCGAAAAAGTGCCAAAAATGCCAGGAGTTCGCCCCTCTTCAGCTCCTTCCGGCCCAGAGGTTGCGGACCATCACGGCTCCTTGGCCATTCGCTATATGGGGGCTAGATCTGGTGGGCCCCTTTCCCCAAGCAAGTGGCCAAAGGAAGTTCCTGATAGTCATGGTAGATTACTTTTCAAAATGGCTGGAGGTGAAAGCATTGGCTAAGGTAACCTCGCAGGTGGTCAAGAACTTCGTTTGGGGGGAGATCGTCTGCCGGCATGGGTTGCCCCTAGCCATTGTGACGGATAATGGACCCCAATTTGCAAGCAGGGAGTTCGTGGATTTCTGCATTCGTTTGGGGATAGATCTCCGCTTTGCCTCTGTTCATCATCCGCGGAGTAACGGACAGGTCGAAGCGGCCAATAAGGTCATTGTCAATTTGTTGAAGAAAAAGGTGGAGAATTTGAGGGGAAGCTGGGTGGAGCAATTACCTTCAGTACTGTGGGCCTTGAGAACTACACCAAACACAGCCACGGGAGAAACCCCGTTTAAGCTCTCTCATGGCTCAGAGGCCGTCATACCTGTCGAGTTCGAGGTCGCATCGCCAAGAGTAGTGGTTGCAAGGGAAGGAGCCGAAGGGTGGAGAACAGAGAACGAAGAAGAGCAGAGAATTTCGCTGGATCTCGTGGAGGAGCTCCGAGATTTAGCAGTGGTCCGGCAGGAGGAAGTCAAGCGCCAGATGGCGAGGTACTTCGACAAGCATGTAAGGGTCAAACAGTTTGCTAAAGGAGATTTGGTCCTAAAAAAGGTTGACGCGGCGGGTAGAGGAGCCTCTGTAGGAAAACTTAACCCAAATTGGGAGGGTCCTTTTGTAATAAAAGAAGTCTTAAAGTCAGGAGGGTACCACCTCCAGAATGTGGATGGGGTATCTCTCGAGCGAGCCCGGAGTGGGGATGATTTGAAGAGATTTTACCTGTAGCACTCTACTTCACAGTATCTTTCTATTGTTATTTGGAAATGCTTATCATCCCGATGTGCTCTTTTAGTGGAAGTGTGGGTGACCCCTGTGAGGCACCAGGGGCGAGGTGATTTATAGAAACAACCCCGAGCAGACCCGCTGACCAGGCTCCCATCTAGCTGGCAGGGCTGTAGGCTCACTCGGTGGTTGGTGGTGTTTTGGAGAGGAGACCCCGAGCAGACCCGCTGACCAGGCTCCCATCTAGCTGGCAGGGCTGTAGGCTCACTCGGTGGTTGGTGGTGTTTTGGAGAGGAGACCCCGAGCAGACCCGCTGACCAGACTCCCATCTAGCTGGCAGGGCTGTAGGCTCACTCGGTGGTTGGAGGTGTTTTGGAGAGGAGACCCCGAGCAGACCCGCTGACCAGGCTCCCATCTAGCTGGCAGGCCTGTAGGCTCACTCGGTGGTTGGTGGTGTTTCGGAGAGGAGACCCCGAGCAGACCCGCTGACCAGGCTCCCATCTAGCTGGCAAGGCTGTAGGCTCACTCGGTGGTTGGTGGTGTTTTGGAGAGGAGACCCCGAGCAGACCCGCTGACCAGGCTCCCATCTAGCTGGCAGGGCTGTAGGCTCACTCGGTGGTTGGTGGTGTTTTGGAAAGGAGACCCCAAGCAGACCCGCTGACCAGGCTCCCATCTAGCTGGCAGGGCTGTAGGCTCACTCGGTGGTTGGAGGTGTTTTGGAGAGGAGACCCCGAGCAGACCCGCTGACCAGGCTCCCATATAGCTGGCAGGGCTGTAGGCTCACTCGGTGGTTGGAGGTGTTTTGGAGAGGAGACCCCGAGCAGACCCGCTGACCAGGCTCCCATCTAGCTGGCAGGGCTGTAGGCTCACTCGGTGGTTGGTGGTGTTTCGGAGAGGAGACCCCGAGCAGACCCGCTGACCAGGATCCCATCTAGCTCGCAGGGCTGTAGGCTCACTCGGTGGTTGGTGGTGTTTTGGAGAGGAGACCCCGAGCAGACCCGCTGACCAGGCTCCCATCTAGCTGGCAGGGTTGTAGGCTCACTCGGTGGTTGGTGGTGTTTTGGAGAGGAGATCCCGAGCAGACCCGCTGACCAGGCTCCCATCTAGCTGGCAGGGCTGTAGGCTCACTCGGTGGTTGGTGGTGTTTTGGGAGGACGGTACTCACTTGGGGGAACAAGTCTAAGGGTAATAATTCGCGTGGAGAAAAATCCATGACTCATCAAGAGGGGGATAGTCCCTGAAACAGAGAGTGACCAGGAATAGGGCCAGGGAAGAAGGTCCCTGGCCGGCACTCGCCATAGGGGGTCTCGCCACTGGCGGGAGGGTTTTCCTCGTCCCAGGATCAAGTGAGCTGAAGTGGCCGAAACTGACTGGCGAGACGACTGGACCCAGAAATTTTGTGGCGAGATGATCTCGCAGTGCAGCGCCGACGGAGGTAATCAAGACGGGTAAAAAGCGATAAAGGGGGGCCTCGCGCCAGTTTTAAGCGAAATGGAAGGCAATAAAAGTAGTGATTAAACAGCGTCCCAAAAATAGCCATACACCTTGGACTGGTAGCTAAGCGAGAGGGTGGAAAATCAAACTGGCAATTAAAATAAAGTAACTCCTAAATAACTATTGCACAGCACCCCAAAAGGGGAAGCGGCCGTCAGCATATAAAGAGTTTTAAACAAAAAATTAATGAGGCAGAGACACCTCGCTCTCCCTTTAAGAAAGGGAACCAGAATCATAAGTGTTAGACAAAAAGATGAGGGCGAGAGGAAAACATTGAGAGGGATGGTGCACTACTCATTGTCAGAGGAGGCGCTGCCGTCCGACTCGTCGAACAAGCGCAGGACTAGGTCGCGGACGGTCACCGTCTACGCATCAACGCGCACCACTCCCAGCTCCTTCATCATCTTAAGGACGACCTCCGCTGTCTTGATGTTTGAGTCCCGGCAAATGGCCTCCACCTCATCCACGGAATATCGGGAAGAAACGGGAAACTGATCCGTGGGGGGCATCGCGCTGCTCTGAAGGCGAAGGTTCTCGGCTTTCAGCTTCTTGTTTTCCCCCTCTAGCTCCTCGATACGCGAGCGCATCCTGTTCGCCGTCTCGGCATCCTGCGGGAGGGGTGAAAATAAGAGGCTATAAGGGGCAAGGGCGAGGCGGGCAAGGCAAAGATAAGGAAACTTACCACGCCACCCTGGCTCTGTGCAAGGAGTTTGTCAGCGACATTCAACCGCTTCTCCAAGTCATTAGACTTCTCGCGCTCCGTGGCGAGACCGGTCTCCGCCTCTTTCCATTTCCTGTTGTTGAAGACAAGACGGCGCGAGACGCGATGCGGGAGCTCCAGGGAGCGAAACTGCGAGTGGACGCTTTTCAGAATGAGGTCCCGCGAGGCCTCGTTGTCAGCAGGTTCGGAGCCAAGACCGCCATAAAGCCCAAAACCTAGGGAAAAGGCATGGCTGGTGGGGTGGTCTTGTTCCTTCCAGGAAGGGAGAAGGGTGGACACCGACACTCGATTGGAATCCTTCTCCCATATTAGGACCGGCTCGCCGGCGTCATCCTCCGTCGCGGGCCCCATATTGTAGTTAGGGTGCGAGGCAGGAGCCGGGCGGCTGGACGAGCCAGTTTCGCCAGGAGGAAGCTGAGGGGGCTGAGCACGACTGTGGGCGGCTGGTTCTGCAGAAACCGTCTCGCGGGTTGGCGAGACGGGCTGACGTGGAGGCGAGGGAGACGATAGGGTGATAGGGGAGAGAGACCCCGCGAGCTCTTCTCTTCTCTTGGCCGGCTTTTCCTTCTAGAAGGACACAGTCTTTTTCTTCTTCTTGGGGCTGAGGCGAGAGGTACCCTCGCCCGCAGGCCTCTTCTTGGCGACAGGGGTCAGCGTATCTTTCGCAGCCTCCGCCGCCATATTCGCTAAAGCGAGAGATCGATTGCTCTGGTAGGGGGGATTGACGGGAACGGTCCTTTCTCCTAGATAAGGTAACAGTTAGCGGGAGGAAAAAACTTTTACAGGGACAGAAGGGAATAGAGGCTTACCTTCGCCCGGAAAAACGGCGGGCAGCGAGTCCAGGTCTCGCCGCAGGTATTGGACTTCAAAATTCTTTCCCACGAAGAAGTCGCAGAGTTCTTTTTCGGCACCCCCACCTTGGGGGTATCATAATAGCACTCGGCGGGGGATACCGGGGCGAGGGGGATGCCTCCTAGATCCCCGCGTATGAAGACGAACCGTGTCAACCAATGGTGGTTCTTGTTCGGGGTCTCGCATACTTTGAGGCCTTGACCTGTGAAGTAAGAAATGCCGTCGTCCTTGGCGTGGTAGACAAACACCTTGCGGAAGGCGGTTAGACTGAACTCGATGCGCTCTCGCCGCAGGTAGCAGGCGAAGGCGACCAGCATGGAGATAGCATTGGGGTTGAACTGGGCCGAGACGACCCCAAAGTACTTCAGCACCAATTTAACCTCCGGCCAGAGGGGGAGTCTCAGTCCCGCCTCAAAGTGCGAGACCGGAAAGCCAGCTCATTGGAATAAAAGGTGTTGATGCACTCGCGAGCGAAGCGGGCGTGGTCTTCCTCCGGCAGTCGGCCGAGAGGGAAGTCATGGTCGACGAAACGTTTCCCGCAACGGCTGCGGCCCTCGCCCTCTTTGATCTTCTTTTTCCCCATGATTGGCGAGAAAGCGGCAAAAGCAGAAAGGGATGGCCCAGAAAGAGAGGCGCGAGACGATGAAGGAGAAACGGGAGCCGGGGTCAAAAGAACAGTTTAGAATAGTGAGGGGCAGCGGTGGTGGTTGAAGATATTTATAAGAGGTAGAGAAAAGGGCGGGAAAGTAAGGCGGCGGGAAATGAGGGGACGTCCCGGCGCCTCGTTCTCTCCCCCCTCTCTCTCTCTCTCTTAATTTCACTCCCTCTCTCACTCTCTCTCTAGAACTCAAGAGACGGAGGCGCCGCAGACACCCTTTCGAGGCAAGCCATCATGACAGGGTTAATAAAATAAAATAAAATAATATCTAATGAAAAGACTGCAATAATGAAAAGACGGCACGATACGACCATTGCATGACCCGGGGCCAGAAAATGAAACCGTCCCGCAGAAGGGGGCGTCTCGTCCGAACAAGTTTGTACAACATAGCAGTAATAAAACAGCGGCATTAATAAAAACGAGATCCGGAGAAGGCGAGACGGGCTGAGACTGCTTAGTTCCGCACCCACCGCCAGCGGCCATCCTTACCTCCCGCGCATGGCGGGCGGCCAGGAAGATGAAAGGCGCGAGCGGCGATCACGCCGCGGCGCGCGAGACGGAGATGTTCATCCGTCTCGTTCAGTATAGCCTGGGGGTCAGTCCCGTCCAGCACCCCGTCCGCCTCCACCATCGCGGAAAGACGGTGATGATCTGCTTCCATCCACTCCATGCGCCGGTCAGAGGCTTGCTTCTCGAGCTCCATCTCGCGGATTATGTGTGTATATTTGCGGAACATCCGGGCAGTCCTCTGTTTCAACTCCAGAGGGTCCATGGGATCACCTAGGTAGTCCTCGATCTCGCTCGGATGAGGAAGGGGCGAGAGGGGGGGAGATGCGGGAGCTTCCTCAGTATCAGAATCAAAGTGGATGCCTGCGAAAATAGTGAAAGATTACAAACAAGGGTGAGCCCGCGCAAGCCGAATGGAAGAAGGCAAATCAACCGAGAGGCGAGAAGGAAAAAGATCTTACTTGGGATTCGAGGATTCCCCACCACTCGCGAGAGGTTTTCTCTCCGCGAGGGAGGTGGGGAGGCCATCTTGGGCGAGTCTGTGCGCTGAGGGACTTGACTTACATTGTCATGGGGATCGACAGGCACCGGCGAATCAGCAGGACTTCCCTGAGAAAGCATAATCAGATAGGCGATACAGGGGAAAGGAAAGATAACGTGATCACCTGCCTCCCCCCTGAGGAAGAGAACGGGGTGTCTATCGGAGCGGCCGAAAAGGTTGCGCCCGCCGAGAGAGGAGCGCAGACGGCTTTCGCTTTCTTGGTGCGAGAGGGCGGAGAGGCTGCGGGGGGAGTACGCCCCAGATCTGGGAAAAGGGCATCTGTGCCGGCTTTGTTCTGCCTTCGCACAATCGCAAGACGCTCACGAAAACTTTGACTATGAGACATTCCGGAAGAGAGGATGAAGGCAAAAAGAGTTCCAAATGAAGGCGTCCTCCTCATATTTATAGACAGTACGGGGGAGGAGGGGCCCACCCAAGATTCCCACAAAGGAACCTTAGCATCGCGAGCCGCGGTTGGACTTATCTTTCCGAGGTTAGGGCAACCTCGAAAAGAGCGGGGATTGTGTACAACCTGGAGCTCGCGAGAGATGGTCCAGCGGGCGAAGGGGTGACTGGCGAGATGATAGGATGCCCACCTACAGGAGGCGAGATGGGGGATCCTCTGGAGTGGGCGAGACCTTCTAGTGGGCGAAATCATCCCAGAAGGCGAGAGAGCTCACATGCCGAAAAGGCGGCGAGACGGGCATGGCGGCCGTCTCGCCCGGTAGTACCTTCCCCACTCGCCGCAGGGGAAAAAAGATATCTTTACCTGTTTTGACCCACAAGGGGGATTTTACCTTCGTGCCCCAGATAGTTTTACATTATTACCCCTGGAGGCCTGCATATAGCTCTCCAGAACAGCGGAGTTTGGCTATTGGCAGACCCAGCCCAGGGTGTTTTGGTATTTTCAGGTGGATTTAGGAGTGATATTTGCAGATCAGATTCAGAGACCTATAAATAAACCGACAAGGTGCCTGGATGGGGTTGTTGAACCTTCCCACTTTTTCCCTCTCAGGCACCTAGCTCAGCACTGGCTAGGGAGGGGAAGACTCACAGTTCTTTCGGGTAAGAGGCGGGACCTCCAAGCTGAGTCCCCTCGGTCTGTTTTCAGGTCGCTGACTCTCGTCAGGGCGGTAGCGCAAGGAGAGTACGTGTGGGCTGCATCCTGTTTCGAACTCTAGGAGGGACCGGAAAGCCGGTTCCAACAAAGTACCTATTGGACCAAAAGGATCTGAACATGAGGCAGAGGAGGTGGATGGAGTTCTTAGGGGACTACACCTTCAAGATACACTATGTGCCTGGGAAGGGAAATGTAGTGGCGGATGCGTTGAGTCGTAAGATTCCCGCATAAGCCAATTGGTTATCGGTACATGATGAGAGATTGGTGTAAGAGTTGGAGGCATTGGAGATATCTTGCGTCGATAAGCAGTCTAGTGCCGAGGTGAAACTATTTTGGACAGAGGTGCAGTGTGACCTGGCGGATAGAGTTCGGCGGGCTTTGGTTCAGGATAGCAGCTTGAAGCAAATCTTGGATGAAGCTTTGGATGGGTCAAATTCCCAGTTTGTGGTTGAAGATGGGTTGCTAAGGAAGGACGGTCGTCTATGCATTCCTAGTGCGGATAATATTCGGGAGGAGTTGATGTATGAGGCTCATCATACCAAGTACTCAATCCACCCGGGAAGCACGAAGATGTATAGAGACATGAAGAAATTATTCTGGTGGCCGGGTTTGAAGAAGGATGTGGCACTTTATGTGGCCAAGTGTCGTACTTGTGCATTAGTAAAGGCGGAATGCCAGAAGCCCGGAGGTTTCTTGAAATCACTTCCTATCCCAGAATGAAAGTTTGACGATATATCTATGGATTTTGTGCATGGTTTGCCGAAGTCGCAGAAGGGAAATGACGCCATTTGGGTGGTCGTTGATAGATTGACAAAAGTGTCGCACTTTATCCCAGTCAGAAAGGAAGATCCACTAGAAAAGTTAGCCAAACTCTATGTGGATAGTATTGTACGATTGCATGGTGTGCCTAGAAGTGTTGTTAGTGATCGAGATGGACGCTTCACGTCAAATGACTGGAGGTTGGTGCATGGTCTGTTGGGTACTAAGCTAAAATTCAGCACAGCCTTTCACCCGCAGACAGATGGCCAAACCGAGAGAGTCAACAGGACTATGGAGGACATGCTTCGCATGTGCGTCCTAGATTTCGGGAAGCATTGGGAGGATCACCTGTACATGGTGGAGTTTGCTTACAACAATAGTTTTCAGGCAAGCATTGGAATGGCACCTTTCGAAGCCTTGTACGGGAGGAAGTGTCGTACGTCGTTGTCTTGGTTGGAGGCAGGCGAATCAAAGTTGTATAAAAGTCAAGCGGTGGAAGATGCCACTTCAATGATTCGGACGATTCAGGAAAGACTGAAGATTGCTCAGGATAGACAGTCAAAGTATTACAATGCCAAACATAGAAATGTGGAGTTCAACGTTGGCGACATGGTATATTTAAAGATCAAGCCGTTCAAGGGTGTATCGCGGGTTCGACGCTTGAAGAAGCTGAGTCCGAGATACCTTGGACCATTTGAAATCCTGGAGCGTGTTGGCGAGGCGGTGTATAGATTAAAGCTGTCGACGGAGTTGAGTGGGCTGCATGATGTATTCCACGTATCGGTGTTGCGTAAGGCAGTGCAAGAGCCTTTGCAGATCGTTGCGGACAATCAGGTACCGGTTGATTATGAGTTAACAACAAGGGTCAGACCAGTACGAATTGAAGACGTTGCGGTCAAACGACTCCGCAACAAGGAGGTCCGAATGGTTAAAGTCCGTTGGGATAATTGCGGACGCGAGGAGCTTTCTTGGGAGCGAGAGCAAGCTATGTTGGAGGAATACCCCGAGTTATTCCACTCAGGTATCATTTAGCTTTCGTGTACCTTTGCTTAATTTCGGGACGAAATTCCTTAAGTGGGGGAGATTTGTAACGCCCCGAATTTTGTGTGCGAGTCGGTCGCGGAAAAAGAGTTTTTGGTGCCTGTAGGGGTACACGGCCTAGGACACGGGCGTGTCCAAGGCCGTGTCTGGTTGGTGATTTTTGGCCGTTTTCTACCCGAGAAGGACACGGCCAGAAACACGGCCGGATGACACGGGCGTGTCATCCGACACGGGCGTGTGCCAACCCCTGTCCAGACCCGTGTCCTGATGGGTCGTGTCCGTTGCCGTGGCGGTTATACGTGACACGCCCACGAACACGGGCATGTCGAGGAACCCAACACGGGCGTGTCAGGTCAGACACGGGCGTGTCTTGGCCCGTGTATGTTTCTCAGTTCGACGATCGTGCCTGGATCGAGGCACACGTCCTTGGACACGGCCGTGTGCCAAGCCGTCTGCGGCCCAGGTCTGGGGAATTTTGTGCAGATCCGAGCCATTTGTTTCCTTTAATTTAGATCAGACGGCCCAGATGAAATTCTGCTCTGTTAAGGCCGGGAATAGGGGGTTATTTCCTCATTTTCTCTCCAAAGTTCTCCCCTTCCAAATTGAGAGAGGAGAGGAAGAAGAAGGAGGTTTCCGGCCGCCGGCGGAGCACCGGAGCACCGTTTCGAAATCGGAGAGAGGATCCGTGGAGGGAAGGTCATTGCGAAGAGTTCTAACCGCGTAGTTTTTCCATGGCGCCAAAACGGACTACAAGGGTAACGATTCTCAACTTGAGCGCTTGAAGCTCTTTCTTTCTGCATAGGGAATCCCGCTCCCGCGAGTATGCGGCGAGTGCGTGGTGTTCCTTGGGGTTGACGGGAATAGTCCCCCTTGTGTTGCATATAGAGCCCGGAATCGTAAGTACGGGCATAGGCATAGTGTGTGAAGTCTACCCGGACATGTTTTGTCTGGATCGGTGATGTTGCATTTGATGTGGTTTTGCTGGAGAAGACTCCGTGCTTTGGATTTTTCGGGTTTCTACGCGGTAGATTGCAGCAGGGATCCTTGGAGGTTAGCTTCAAGGCGCACCCGGAAAATTGAGCGGAAATGTGTTCTGCTAACTTGGCGGTCTGGGAACCGGCCTTGATCATAACTGGGTTATGAGATTGTTTTGGAAAATTTGGGATCCGAGAGAAGCTTGGCCCTCGCAAAGGACTTAAATTGGACATGCGGCGTGAGCAACGGGCAAGTGGAATTGGACCTAGGCTATGTGGTTCGGTGCGAGAGACCCGAAGACGGGGACTGGCCGTTGGCATATTCGGAGCCTTAGACGGTGGTCAGAAAGGCTAAATGCTCACATGTTGTTGCCATCCTGGGGGTGGTGGTGAATGCACTGATGGGTCAGGGTTCACCATGAATGTGCCCTGAGTGCACGGGGTGTTTGGCCGTGCGAGCCTACACCTGTGGCGAATTATAATTGCGATATATATATTGTTGGGCTAATATTATGCAGGGAAAGAGCACCGCCGTCCCGAGTAAGGGGCGGGGTCGTTATAATTTGGTCGGCTTTTAGCTGACCGTTGCTTTATTTGCCACCGCGCGGTGGAATGTGCTTGCAGGTGCTGCGGAGCCGAGCGCCAAATAGCGGGCTGGAGCCCATGTTGCTGTGCTAGCCCTAGAAGGCCGTAGAATAGTTGTTTTTATATATTTCATGTGTGGCCGGCCTGCAAGCCGATGTATGTAAAACACTCTTTATTAAGTGAACTTTTGTAAGGCCATAAGGCCATGTACCCGTTTCTGTGAATTTGGGTTTTCATTCCTATTGTTGTAGCTGTGGACATTCATATTGATGGATTTAATTTTGGGTTTTTTCAACTTTAAAATCTTCCGCTAGAATGCTCTGTGATTAGGACGAGTAGTTGTAGTTGGTTGGTTTGATTATTCATTTAGTATCCCTTCCGACTGTCTGTGGTATATGGCGTCGGGTTCCAGCTGGACCTTCTGTTATATGCCATGCGACAGATGGGGGTGTTACAATTTCTACTAAAGAAAACCAAACTGTTTTAATTGGAAATAAACAAGGCAACATATATGTATTTAATTTTCAATCAGCAACTTCAGATATTTTTTTATTTAATCTTGTTAGCAACCAAAATGATTTAGAATATATTTATTTCCTAAACTTGAGGGAAACGAGCCTACAAAGTCAATGCCCCATAAATCAAAAAATTCGCATTCCAGAAAATAATTTTGTTCCATTTCATTTTTATTAGATAAGTTTCTAGTCTGTTGGCACAGATCACACATGCTCACAAAGAGTTGCGCATCTTTAAATATACTTGGCCAGTAAAAGCCAGCACTAAGAACTTTGTGGGTGGTGCGGTTTGCTTGAAAATGCCCTCCAGTCGGACCTTCATGAACATGCTTTAAAATTTGTTGACCTTCTTCCCGGGAAACACATCTTCTAACCACCTGATCCGCACAATTGCGAAATAGAAATGGGTCCTCCCAAAAATAATACTACAACTCCGAAAAGAATTTCTTATTTTGGTGAGAAGAGTATTCTTTTGGAAGGGCCCAGGCCACAAGATAATTGGCCAGATCGGCAAACCAGGGGGTAGAAGAAGAAATGTTTAAAATTCGTTCATCCGAAAAAGAGTCATTAATAAAATTTTCATTTAAAATATCAAGTTTGAGATTTTCAAGACGAGAAAGATGATCAGCCGCTAGGTTTTCCGCTCCTTTCTTATCCCGAATCTCCCAGTCGAATTCTTGAAGTAAGAGGATCCAGCGAATAAGATGCGGCTTGGCATCTGGTTTAGAAAGGAGGTACTTCAAAGCGGAATGATCCGTAAAAACAATAACTTTAGCAAGAGTAACATACGGTCGGAATTTATCAAAAGCAAAAATAGCAGCTAAAAGTTCTTTCTCCGTCAAGGTGTAATTTTCTTGAGCAGAAGTTAGAGTTTTACTAGCATAGAAAATCGGATGAAAGTTCTTAGCAATTTGTTGTCCTAGAACCGCACCTACCGCATGACTACTCACATCACACATTATTTCGAATGGTAAATCCCAAACTGGGGCGATCATAATAGGAGCATTTATAAGTTTGGATTTAATTAATTCAAACGTAGCGAGACAAGATTCATCAAAAACGAAAGGAGTTTCTTTTTCGAGAAGGTGGGTGAGAGGCTTAGTGATTTTTGAAAAGTCTTCAATGAAACATCGATAAAAACCCGCGTGCCCTAAAAAACTTCTAATCGCTTTAATATTTGTAGGCGGCGGTAACTTTTCAATTACTTCAATTTTTTCCTTGTCCACTTCAATTTCCTTAGCGGAAATCTTATGGCCAAGGACTAAGCCTTCACGCACCATAAAGTGGCACTTCTCCCAATTTAAAACTAAGTTGGTTTCTTTGCAGCGTTGTAAAATTTTTTCCAAATTTTCTAAACATAAGTGAAAGGAGTCGCCAAAAACAGAAAAATCATCCATAAATACTTCCATAATATTTTCTACGTATTTATCAAAAATAGCAAGCATACACCGCTGAAAGGTAGCTGGTGCGTTGCATAACCCAAAAGGCATTCTACGGTAAGCAAAAGTTCCGAAGGGGCAAGTGAATGTTGTCTTCTCTTGGTCCTCGGGTGCGATAGGGATTTGAAAATACACCGAGAGACCGTCGAGGATGCAATAAAAACTGTGCCCGGATAAATGTTCTAAAATTTCATCGATAAAGGGGAGGGGGAAGTGATCTTTTCGAGTGGCATCGTTTAGCTTACGGTAATCGATACACATCCTCCATCCCGTTATCGTCCTAGTTGGAATTAGGTCGTTATTTTCGTTCGTTACTACCGTGATCCCACCCTTCTTAGGAACAACCTGGACCGGACTTACCCACTGACTATCGGAAATCGGATAAATTATCCCCGCATCTAATAACTTAACCACCTCTTCCTTCACAACCTCTTTCATATTCGGATTAAGACGACGTTGTGGTTGGACTACACCCTTAGGATTATTTTCAAAAAATATTTTATGAGTACAAAAAGAATGGCTTATGCCAGAAATGTCGGAAATTTGCCAAGCTATAGCTCGGCGATGCTTTTGTAGTACTTCGCTCAACTGATCGTTTTCGGATTGAGAAAGATAGGCCGAGATTATAACGGGCAATTTAGAATTTTTTTCAAGAAAGGCATATTTTAGATAATCAGGGAGTGGTTTTAAATCAAGATGGGGTGGTTCATCATAAGAGTTTTTCAAATTCTTTTCTTTTTCAAAAATAAGATTTTCATACATTTTTCTACCAAAGATAGAATCATTTTCAAAATTTACTTGTAATGACATAACCGTGTTTTCAAAATCATATGAAGAAATTTCAGAAAAAGAAGAGGAAAATTCATTTGAAGAGATGATAGAAAGAGAAAGTGAAGAATCTTCATTTAAAACATCAAGAAAGAAGCATGAATCATCATTTTTTAAGAGTTTTTCATTGATTGATTGATAGAAAATGTGACCTCATCATCTCCCACACGCAAAAACAACTTTCCGTTACTAACATCGATGACCGCTCGAGAGGTGGCTAGGAAGGGTCGACCAAGGATAAGAGGGACCTCGACGTCCTCTTCAATATTGAGAATGACAAAATCCACCGGGAAGATGAATTTGTCGACCTATACTAGTACGTCCTCAATGATACCTAAAGGATACTTAATTGACCTATCAACTAACTGGATACTCATTCTTGTAGGGCTAAGAGTGCCCAATCCTAGCTTTTTGAATAAAGAAAAGGGCATCAAATTGATGCTCGCTCCTAGATCCGCTAACGCATGTTTAACAAACAGATCACCAAAAATGCAAGGAATGGAAAAACTACCCGGATCGTTTATCTTTTTAGGAAGATTAGAGTTTTTAACGACCGCCGAGCATTCTTCATTTAAGGTTACATGCGATAAATTTTCCAATTTTGTCTTGTTCGTTAATAAATCCTTAAGATATTTTGCATTCTTAGGCATTTGACTAATCGCTTCATGAAATGGCAAATTAATATGAATTTATTTGAAATTTCAAGGAAGCGTTGGTACTGATCGTCTAGTTTTTATTTCCTAAGTCGAGCCGGATAAGGAGGTGGCGGGAATTCCTTTATAACAACCGGAGCATTATTTTGAACGTCATCATTTTCTTTTACAAAATCAGAAAAAACAGAAATATCTTTTTCTTTATCTAAAGTAAATTTTTCATTTCCAAAAGTTGATTTATCATTTTCTGTGGGGATAATTGTATCCACAACAGGAGGGACAATCACCTTTGGCTCTTCCCTGGTGGTGGGCTCGTTAATGACCTTACCGCTCTGAAGGGAAATCGCATTTGCATGCTCCCTTTGGTTAGGTTCAGTGTTCGAGGGAAGAGTTCTAGGTGGTCTCTCAGAAAAAGCCTTGGCAAGTTGCCCAACCTGGTTTTCTAAACTTTTCATCGACCCTGTTAAGTTTTTAATAGTAGCGTCGTTCGAGCTTATATATCTAGATAAAATTTCATCCAAAGAGAGGGTTTTTTGAAGATTTTGGTTTTGTTGTGGTGGTGGTGGTGGTGTAAAATCGTGTGGTGGGCGCGCAACATTAGCAGGGTTACCTCAAGAAAAATTAGGATGGTTACGCCATCAAGGATTATAAGAGTTCGAAGAAGAATTAAAACCAGGAGGTGCAGAAAAATTAGAAAAAGTAGAAAAATTATTGACAGAATTATTTTGAGCAGGCCTGGGTATGTTCCCCAGATAATCCACCTACTCGGCAGTAGCAACAAATTCACATTTTCAAATACCTTAGCAGCGGAGGCAGCAGTCATCTCCGAAATCTTCTTGTTCAGCATCTCCACTTGCAGCGCCAGTTGCGACACCGAATCCACTTCATAGATACTTGCAGGTTTAGATGGGCGAGTCCTAGATGAATTCCACTGATAAGTGTTCATCTCCATGTCGTCGATAAGCTCAAGAGCGGATTCCGGAGTTTTGCGGTCCAAAGAACTAGCGGAAGCGGCATCTATCATTTGCTTAGTTTCCTGATTTGCCCATTGTAAAATGTCTGGACCTGTAACCATACAGGCAGAGCATGATGGGGGCAGTGTCTCAAAAGTTCCTTAAACCTCTCCCAAGTGTCATAGAGGGTCTCAGAAGCAATTTGAGAGTACAAAGTTATATCATTTCTTAGCTTAGCAGTTTTGGCGGGGGGGGGGGGGGGGGGGAATAACGAGAGAGAAACTTTTCAGTTAAAATGTTCCAAGTAGTGATTGATCCTCTTGGAAGAGAACTCAACAACTGTTTGGCTTTAGTTCTTAAGGAGAAGGGGAAGAGTCTTAGCCTTATAGCATCATCTGAGATACCATTTATTTTGAAGCTGTCACATATTTCAAGAAAATTGGCAATATGCAAGTTCGGATCTTCATCTTGTAATCCGTCGAATTGTACATATTGCTGCACCATTTGTATGATGCTAGACTTAAGCTCGAAGTTATTGTTCACAATTGCAGGTCGAACAATACTTGTTTCAGTCCCCTCCATGTTGGGTCGAGCTAATCAGACATGGTACTTTGCTGAGCCATTCCTGGGTTGGGATCTCCCATTTCAGAATTAAAATTATAATCATCGTCAGAATCCTCAACCGCTGTTTGAGAAGTGGAACCTCTGAATCGCAAGTTTCTCCGAAAGGAGCGTTCGATTTCTGGGTCCAAGTCTATAAGTAGCGACGGATTCGTGCGGGTCATGCACTAAGAAAATTAGAAGGAGAATGGAGGAAAGAAAAAGAGAAGAAGGGAAATAAAAACTTGAAGAAGAAAATTGAGAAAGTAAAAATTTTTTTTATTTATTTTTTTTGCAGAAGTAATAGCGAAAGCATTTTCCTAATATTGACGAAAAAGCGTCCCCGGCAACGACGCTAAAAACAAGATGGGCTAGAACCCGAACAGTCAAGTGTACCTGTCGAATTGTAGTATCAAAGTCGTATTTAAACACGGTGTTGTCAAATACTGCTACTCACGCTTGAACTATTATCCTACCGAAAGAAAGTGGGTTTTGAGAAATTTTTTTCGGAGAAAAACTAAAGATAATTTTTAGACGAAAAACGTATAATAAAAAGTTAGCATTCGATCGAAGATTCACCATGAAACGAGATGAGGGAGATAAAAAAGTATAGTTTTAAGCTTGCAAATCAAACTTGATCGTGACGGATCCGAAAATAAGACAAAATCTCGCTAGAGCATTAAGTCTCCTAACTTATAGACGCTTTGATCGAAATCCCTTTACAAAACAAAGGGGCCTAAAGTCGCATTATCGAGGTGACCCGCACTATTGGATTTGACTCCAATCCGTAAGATTTACGTCATCCTATCTCTAGGGTTGCGTTCAACTCCTTCCTTCTTTGAGTGATCTTTCACATTCACGAGCCTCTCGGTTTCTCAAATATGAGATCCAAAGCCTACTACCGTATACCGGAAATACGGAGTCGACAAAAAAAATATCAAACAAGGATCGAGTAAAATTAAGCAAAAATAAAACTATGAAATAAAATAAACACTCATCTCATTTTATGGATCCTCACGATCTAAGGCTAAGATAAATTAGCTACTCATAATTGAAAGGGAAGACAAAACAAGATAAGAGAGGAACATTTTCATTACATGCAAAAAAGAAGAGTACAAAAAATATTAAAAAGACAAGACTATATTATGAAGAAAACTTGCAATAATGAAAAATCTAATACAATAATGAAACTAACAATAACAACTCACAAGCACTCTCCACTCTCCAACTCAACACTCAAATTTAACTTAAAACTTCACTTCCCAAAATTATCTCTTGGCTTGAGGGATGGGGTGGCTTTTATAGGAGATGGAGAAGCTTCTAAATGATAGGAAATGAAGGGGACATGAAGGGTGGCCGGCCATAGGCTTTGGAGAAGGTTCATGCATGAATTAAATGAAGGGAGATAGAGGGTATGATGGATGCATTGTATGGCATTTAATGGAATTAAAATAGGAGATATTTAATAGAAAGTGGATGAATGTAGAGGAGGGTGGCCGGCCATGAGGTTGGAGAATGCATGAATGCAATAAATGATGAGGAGAGAGGGTAGGCTAAATGCAATGTATGGTGTTTAAGGGAATGAATTAGAAAATATAAAATAGAGAAGGGGAATGAATAAGAAATAAAGAGGGGAGAAAATAATAAAGTGGAGAGAGAGAGCATGAGGTGGCCGGGTTTTGCATGAGGGGCTGCTTCAAGGGCTTTGCGGGCTCAGGTTGGACATGGTGGGCCGCTCCAAGGGCTTAGGTAGGCTGTAGGGGCTGCACCTTAAGGGCTCGGGTTGACTTGTGGGCTGCTCCATGAAGGCATGATTATGAGGGCTGCATGCATGTTGGACTTGAGCTCGGGTAGGGGCTGCACCAACACATCAAGGGCTGCATTTGTCAAGAGGACTTGAACCTATAAATAACAAGACAAAACAAACATTAGACACATAATATTATTCATTAACATTGAACACAATAATTATAACAAATAAAACTAAACATCACATAATATAATATATATATTAATAAGAATAAACATAACAATAATAAGACATTAAATAAGACAATTAACAAAACATAAAAATAAACAACAAACATATTAAACATTAAAACTAAGCTAAACATAACATAACATAAAATAATAAGAACAAAACACATAATAAAGTTAGAAATTATAATGTCATAACATGAAAGACATTAAACGAGAAATAAAACAAAACAGACATAAAATAAACAAAATTATAACTAAACTTAGGAATTTAGGCTTATAAACTATACCAAAAACGATGACTAAAAGTAGTCATGGATCGTGGAGCTCTAAACATTTATCGTTACAGTATTTTTCTTCCTTATTAGTACTTTGTGGGGCTCTACCGGGTGTTCGGGGCATTTGCGGTGAATGGTGGAGTGTTTAGTCTCCCCCGCATTTAGATGGATAGTTGTCTTTGTGTTTGTGTCCGGCTGAGTTGACCACAGGTAGTTAATATGGGTTTGATTCATTCTGGATGATTTAATCATGACCTTTTTCCCTTATAGTCTTGTGCATTTGGGGTGCTTTGTGGCACGTGACGCTTCACATAAGTGTTTCTTTTTAGCTTTTGTAAATTTCTGTTGTTCTTTAATTAAGTATTTTCCTTTGGTCTTGGGTTGGTACCCCTCGGCTTTGTTTACTTTTGGCTTACTTTCCGCCATTACTTGTATATTCTTGCTGAGGTGTTCTGTCTTTGGAATGTCTCAGGTTCAGAGCTGTAGCTGGTAGCCATGCTATTTTTTGGAGTTTCTGAGCAGTAGTGTTGTCATGTGTTCTTTGCCTCACTGTATTAAGGTAGTTTATTGTTTTTGTTTATTCACTAGTTCAGATATACTTTACTTTTGTGGGTTCGTGTCAGTTTGTTGACGCCCACATGATTGTTATTTTTGGATACTTGCTAGCTGCTTAGCTTTCTTTCTGTGTGTTTGAGATACTTGCTCTCCGGAATGTTTTATGCTAGGACTGCATGTTAGATATTTTTAACTTATAAACCCGATTATTAGTACATCATACATGTCATCTCCTTCAAAATTAAGTCACTACTTTATAATTAGCATAAAGAATTTTAGCTAAACTCATTATAAATATAAGGTCTTGCATACCATGAGTTGTTCCTTGGGGGACATTTACACTCATGTAGGATGTTTAATACCATAAAAGAAGTATTTTCCGCAGCGTATAACTACCTTCTTTGTGGACTAGATGAGCCACTAAGCCGAGAGATACAGCTAACCACTATACTTAAAATTGATTTTAACTCTAAATAACTTAAGGAACCTTTCTTCAATGGCTAAGTAGGAGTTTTGCCTGGGCGTCCGCATTTATCCCCTGTTTACGTGGCATCATGACGCGCATTTTTTCCTTACTCTGATATACTTATTTGGCGGTGAAAAATGCTGGTTGTGACATGGCATGATTTTGTATAAAATTTAATAAATGTCAAATTAATTAGGAAAATTACAGGTTTCTGGATTTAGTCGAAATATATCTTGATAGACCCCCAGGAAAAATCTTAGGTCACTTGGATGAATATTTGAAGGGGTCACCTCTCATGCTCATCATATAGCTAAGGTTGGTCTGCACAACGCAGAACTACAGAATTGTGTTAGTGGGAAGGACATTTGGAGTTGGGTTAATGATATACTAATTTGTTAAAGTGAAGTTGAGTTCGTCATTGGGAGTTATGATGAGTTGGGTGTTGATCTGACTAGTGTTAAGTGGTGTTCGGGATCGACGAAAGATCGTCCTGCCTGTGGAGAGAAAGAGGGTCAAAATACACTATGTTTAGACTTAGTATGAAACTAAATGGGATTGGGACTTGGGTAGATTTCAATAATAGTAAGTGCCTTACAGAAGGGAGCTTTGGCCTTCAGACCATCATAGTTCCTAGTGCCCCTGAGAGCTCATCACAGTGAATGCCCTAGGCAGTCCGAGGTTAATCTAAACCGTAAGAATAAAATGAATACAAGAGTAATTAGTAATAAACTAGGACTTCACTTTCACGCACCCCAATACTTCGGGAGGTTAGTTTGGTTAGGCTGGCCGAGCAGTAGGCTCGGTGGTTGTGGAAACAGACAGGTTAGTCTGTGGAGCCGATGGCTAGGGAACTCATGGTTGCATGTGCATAAAAGTGGTGGGTCTTCGTTATTTAACGGTCTTTCACACTAACGTATGTACGCTGACTCGACGGGTGTGGTGGACACTTAGCCAAGGGAAAGTCTTGCAGTGGGTCAGCATATTACGCGGAGGCCCTAGTTGTGTCCTTTAGGGGAGTACATAAGGGCTAGGCCTGGTAGCATGAATACTCGTCTAGGAGTGGGGTGGCCCGACCCACTGTCTCCGTTTGCCACGACAGAGGCTCCACATAGTGGTGCTAGATTCCAAATAGGGGGAACTAAAGGTCTGTGTGCTTGGAGTCGTGTGCGTGCGTTGTATTTGCATGAATCGTGGTATATCATAACACTACACTCATACTTGCATACAACTCGACACCCCATCGTAAAAATTGATGTGGGACTTTTTATATTATGTGTGCCTTGAAAAGATCCCTTGATTTATGTGTTTGTATGGGCATTTATATAAGATAAGGTTACTTATATCATTGTCTACTTTACTTGTACTTACTGCTTTGCTTACTCGTTTGCATTACTACTCTGTATTATAGAACTGCTAGCTTGTATTTCCTTTTATAGCACTATAAATATAATATAACTGTTAGATAGTTATGCCGTCACCTGTTTTGTTTCCTCTCCACCTTCATAAGCATCCCTATCTCTCCACCTGCACCATTCCTAGGAGTCGCGGGGACGAGGCAGGGATGATAGTTGTCTTATTATTTTTGACTAACGGTCGGTGGACCAAACATATCAGGGGCTCGGGATGGGGGACAGGGAGTAGCAGCAGGAGATGGGGCACTAGCGGGGTACGATGGACTTGGAGGTGGGCCAGTCTAGTGCAGGAGCAGTAGCCTCCAACTCCGTGAGTGTTAGCTCTACTTAGCTTCGGCGAGAGGATTGTACCGTGGACTTGATGTACCGGTCATAAGCCCGATTATTGTCGTTTTATTTTACTAATCTACTTTGATACTATATTATCATGTGGACTTGCTGTGATTTCTACTTCATAATATATGTGATATGTGGAATTGAACTTATCTGTTCTATTTGTATACTTCTTTTCCTTTGGTGATCGTCAAGCCGGAAGGATCGACCTTTTGTAGTGGTGAACTTCCCGAGAGTCGGTGTCACCGCAAAATGATGACTCTGGGCATAAGACCCCGAAAGCGTACCAAACAAAAGCGGGTCTTATAGCCTGCTAAGGCCTGAAGGCATCCAAGATTGTAGTTAAGGTCTACCCCAACTCCGATTGTTGGAATGGAGTAGGAATCGGAGGGATAGGAATGCCCATTGTCGGCTCGGTATGTACTAGAATCTATGTACAAAACACAGATTTTGGGTCAGATTCGCTAAACGTAGGGTAACGGGTGGACATACTTAGTGTGAATCACAAATGAGCATACCACTACTTCTGCTAACCCAGTTTGTCTGCAAACCGAATAATCGAGTGGGTGTAATACCACGTTCAATGACTTCTTTATCATAGGATTAATGCAAACTGATACC
This sequence comes from Platanthera guangdongensis, assembly GCA_039583875.1. Taxonomy (NCBI): domain Eukaryota; kingdom Viridiplantae; phylum Streptophyta; class Magnoliopsida; order Asparagales; family Orchidaceae; genus Platanthera; species Platanthera guangdongensis. The sequence continues at coordinate 68,819,915 of CM077165.1, forward strand.
AATTGTAAGACGCCACCCTCCCGGAACACCAAACACGATCGAGGGGAGTCTTATGTCGAGAACAGCCGCCTTGTGGTAGCATCCGCAGATGGGCTAATATATACCACAAGCCGCCTATCCTGCCGGCCAATCCGATATCACAATACCAACCCAACCAAAAAGAAGAACACCGAAGTCATAATATCACAATAAGTAAATGTCCAAAAAGAGTACATCAATAAATAAGAAGCTATTCAGCTTTTAATATAAGACTATGCAAAACACAGCTTGAAGGCTACATCATGTCGCTCAAACTCACATTGGTCTCCCTGGCCTGGCTGTCCTCCTGCACCTAGCACTACTACTGCTCCATCGGCAGTGTATCTTCCTAAAACGGTAGACGTAACAACCTTTAGTCATAAAGTTTAAGTTGCTATCACATCAGCTCACCCCAGCGACTCTTAGGCACTGGATGGAGAAAGAGAAGGTGGAGCTTAGTATAACAGTATTATATATCAACATCCAAGTGACACGAGCATAATTGTATTGCAGTTCATATATGTAAGTATTAGCACATTTAACTAGGCAACTATGTACAGTAATTAATAATGATTAATTGGAAATATACACTAACAACACGTTAATCGAAAGAACAAAAAATTAACTTAACTTATAAAAATGCCCAGACAAATTTATAAGTTAAGGGTCGGGTACATCAAAGTAACAAATCATATATAAGTGCTGATACAAATTTATATGATGAGAATCTTATGCGGTGCGATGCAATGTTATGACATGAATACAATGTCATGAATCACCCATGCTCACACACACGCACATTTCCATGCAGACAGAGATTTGTCGATCCCACTTTTTGTCGATCCCACTACTAGGCGGGCATCTAAACTACCAAGCCTATGACACCATATGCCTCAATGCTAAGAATACAACAGCGTATCCTCTGTGTACTACGGCTCATAAGGGGTCTCAGGTTGATGTGCACCCAGAACACAGCTCAACTGTCCTATTTCTAGCATGGAAGGACCCTCGGGAATGAGCACCGAGGACCAAGCCCAATTTCCCAAGGTCTATCTGTCAACTCTCATCGGTGTGACAACTGGCAATCCCGTAGACTTGCCACACTATCCTTAACCCAGGATTATGACACCACGTGTCAACACACTCCACATGCAATTCACATAGCCTTGCCATCAAACATCCAAGGGCTCCAACCGAGTCCCTTCTCATCATACCAATCCCGTGCTCAAAGAACACAGGTTCACATTTTATACAGGTGGCGAACCATATTATATAATACACTAGTTCCATACTGCTACCTGTAGGGAGACGCAACACTAAGCAGCGGACTACATAAATCATCCCTTCAATATTGAGATCAAGGTTCAAGTCATCTCTTGGCCATGTGGTATACCTCGTCCAACTCTTTCTTTAGAATTTAAGCATGTGCACATTAATAGTACCATTTCAGTTATCTCCAACAGAGCTCATTTCATAAACCTACATATCATCATGACATATACCTATCCCAAATTTATCAATCATGCAAAGATGATATCACAATATCATCAGTTATTTGCCATCCAAACTCCCGGTTATATGACTCATAAAATAAGGTAATCATCCATTTTTAAGACATCACGACTACGCGCAACAATTTAATAAAACCAGATTTTAAGAAGCTACAATCCACCAATAATTACGAGCAACCCCTAATCGAAAAGGTATCTTTAGGGGATATAACTTCCGCATTGAGCTTGGCGTCGAAATCTGTTGGAACCCTACTTGTGATTTGCGCTAGGTCACTATTAAGATTGCTTAGAATGACCCAACATGTGTAGTCTAGGGTCAAACGTTAGTTCCAGGGTCAAGGTCAGTCACATGAGGTTAGATAGTTGGAACCTACCTAAAGAAGACTTCATAGACAAAAGACTTTAGAGACAAGATAGTTTAAAGAATGCAGAAAAGTCGTTCGACAATAGCTAAACTCAACTCGACGATCGTCGATCTCAGATCGATGAACTAAGAATTCTTTCTCTGAGTTGAGCTCGACGAAAGTTTAGTTGAGATCGACGAACTATGATCTCATATCAGAAGTCAGCTCGACGAAAGCTGAGCTCCGGTCGACGAACTCCGATCTTTTCTCAGAATCTCAGCTCGACGAAGGCCATCATCAGTTCGACAACTCCAAGCTCAGATCGATAAAATACAGGCGCTGCTCGACGATTTCCAGATAGTGTCTTAGGAAGTTAGCAGAATATTTCCAGGCTCAATTACAGGATATTCTGAAGGAAGAATATTTAATGGATTAATTATTGGCAGCCATAACTCTGATATTTAATGCTCAATATTCTTATGAATATAGCAATTTAGAGGCAACATTAAATATGGATTTAATCACAGAGTTCTGATTTCCATTCTAACCAATTTCCAATGCAGTTACCTTTTTGGGAATTCTCCATCCGTTTCAGTATTAATGAATTCAAATATTTGAATTCTTCTCTTGATTAACATACAAAGGCTTAGAAGTTTTCTGCAACAAAAAAAGAAAGCGACAGAGGAAGAAACATCTTGTTCATCATCTTTTGTTTCAAACTTTTCTTCCAGCAACACATCTTCAATCTGAGACAAAAAGTTCACATCTCTCAGAATCATTTATTGGAAGAAGAAATTTTCAAAGAAGGCCTACACCATATAGCAAAACTTCCACTCCTGATCAGATTTATACAACTCAGGGGGAGCTTTGACATCATTAACAAAATCCACCAGTCTTCTCAACGATTTGAGATAGTGAAGACAACATCACTCTTATTTTTCTTTCACTGTGTACAAGGTTATAACTCCCATCAAAAGTTAACCTATTGGTTCACAAGTCACCTGATCAAAAGACTTGAGTTTGGTTTTTGGGCACCAGATCAAAAGCTCAAAGGGTTGTTAGATCTTCCTTAGAAAATAAATCTTGTGGTGACAGGGTACCTGGTCAAAAACCTGTGGTGACATGTCACATGATCAAAAACCTGTGGTGGTAGGGCACCTGAGCAAAAACCTGTAGTGGATACCTACCAGGGTGGTAGAAGAGTGGATGTACTCAGGTTTATTGGGGAACCACTATAAATTCATTGTGTTATCTGGTTGTGCTTTTACTTGTTTATTTTCTGTGTTGTGATATCTCTCTTTATATTTATATATATGTATCACCTATTTTAATCCGATGTAACAACAAAGTAAAATTTTAATATACTCTATTCACCCCCTCTAGAGTTAGTTAGATCTATCCGTCACTTTCAATTGGTATCAGAGGGACAAGTTACTTAGTTATACAGGCTAACACCTGCACCAAAAGATCTTTTTTTGATCTTATCTACTCTAGTTGCCTTTTATATCATGACACAAAATAAGGAGTATTCAAGCACTAGACGTCCAATGTGCAATCTTAATAAGTCTGTACTTGGAAAGTCAAGGATTAGGCTTTATACGAATTCCATTGATGAAGACATATATAATTCCATTTTGACATGTCCCCCACAACCAGTGGCAACTACAAGTACTAGTGCAGTGCCACCATTTGAGTGGACTAAAGCGCAAAAGAAGGAAAAGATTGTTGATGCTAAAGTAATGAATATTCTGGCCCAAACTATGCCTGATGACATATTCTAAAAGGTTGCTGAATGCACTTCAATAATGGATATTTGGGACTCCCTAAATGCTATGGTAGCAGGATCTGCTGATGAAAGGAAAGATAGGAGATCACACTTAATCTCTCGGTATGAAAATTTCAAGAAGGAAGAGTCAGTGTCAGTTGCAGACATGTATAACAGAATCAGTCTCCTAATAAATGGGCTGAAAACTCTAGACAAGGACATCTCATTGATAGAGATAAATGAAAAAATCCTTATGTGCTTCCCTAGCACATGGGAATTTAGTATCTGGCCAATCAAGGAAGCCAGAATCCTAAATGAAATCTCTACTGAAACGTTGTTAGGCAAGCTCAAGTCTTATGAGCTGCACATCAAGACCAGATAAGCTCAGCAAAGGACTTCCACTACGGTAAGGAAAGAGCAAAGCATTCCTTTCAAAGCAAGTGAAGAATCAGAATTCACTCCAGACAATGAAGATCTATTGAGTCTCTTGGCTAAGAGATTCTACAAAATGGCAAGGAAGGATTTCAAGAAAAGATCTTCCAAAAAAGATGATAATCCAAGCTATGACAAAATCCCTACTAAAGAAATAGTTTGCTAAGGATTCAGGAAACCTGGACACATACTACTAGAGTGTCCATAAAAACAGAAGAAAGACAAAAGAAAGGAGAAAGACTCTAGGAAACATTCCTGCAAGCCCTCCTCCATCAAATACAGAAAGAAGGAAAGGGGATTTGTTGCTGAGACTTGGAGTGAATCTGAGTCAGAATCTTCATCCAGCTCCAGTGAAGATGAAGAAGAGGCCAAGGCCAGAGAGATATGCTTGATGGCAAACAATGCATCTTGCAGCAACTCTGAAGCTGCTGATTCAGAAGCTGACAACTCAGAAGATGAATCTATAATAAAAGAAGATCAAGTAATCTCTTCTTTTGATTTTACTTCTGATCAATTTAAAATTGATTTCAAATTATTATGTAAAGATTTGATTAAATCTCATAAGGAAATCAAACTCCTCAGAGAGAAGCTAAATGAATTTGATAACTTATTTTCTGAAAACTCAAAACTTAAACAAGATTTAAAAACTGCTAATGATCATATATTATCTTTAGAAAATTAATTAAAAGAGGCTGAGGAATTTGAAGAATCCCTTAATGGGAGAAGTATCAAATTGATGAACATCACAAGTACAATCAATGCTAGGCTTAATGACAAATTGGGCTTGGGAGCTTCATCTAGTCAGCCTCCTCTATTACAGGAAAATACCTTGTGTACTCCCATTAATTTTGATTCTGAAAAAGGTAAAGAAAAGGTAGAAGATAGTAATAAAGAAACAAAAATCTTACATAAGACTAAACAAAAGAAAAGTAAAAATTTTAATAAAAATTATGTTCAACATATTTCATCGAAACAAGCTTGACGAAATGAATATGGTTCGTCGAACTCAGATCAACGAACTATGAATGCAGATTTTAGGTATAACTCTTCGTCTAACTGTGCTCAACGAACTCAATATGGTTCATTGAACCGCCATCGACGAACTTAGGGTGCAGAGAATGAATACTTTCATTCTGTGAACGGAGTTCGACGAACTCATCCCAATTCGTCGAACGCAGATCGACGAAGCTATTATAATTCGTCGAACCTAGTTTCTTATAACAAAATATTTAATTCTTTTCAAAATTTAATCAAACTAAAACCTTTATTAATCCTTTTATTCAGTGGATTATTCCTCCTAGGAGATATCATCCACTAGGTTAGAAGGACCAACCTAAATTTTCATATATTTCTATTTATAAATTTGAAAGAAATCAAGGACCCAATGATACATGTGTCAAGAATAACTAATCTTATTTTCTACAGGTAAAGAACTATCCTACCATAATGCAAAAGTGGTTTCTGGATAGTGACTATTCAAAACACATGACAGGAAGTAAAGATAACCTGACTGGTTTCAAAGCAAAGCTTAGACCAAAAGTAATATTTGGAGACTCCAACTGTGGACAGATAGAATGATATGTAAATGTCAAAGTTGGAGCAGTTACCTTCAGGAAGGTAGCCTATGTAAGTAGTCACAAGCATAACCTAATATCCATAAGTCAATTATGTGATGAAGGTTATCAAGTATCATTCAATCAATCTTCTTGTATTATTATTTCTTATAAAAACAAAACTGTTTTAACTAGAACTAGACAAGGAAACATGTGTGTAGTTAATTTCAAATCTGTTAATTCATAAATTTGCTTATTTAACCAAGTCAATAACTCTAATGATTTATGACATAAGAGACAAAGTCATGTAAATCTTAGGAATATTGCTAAATTATCTAGGGACAACCTTGTTGGAGGACTGCCTGCTGGTTCTTATAATAAGGAAGGACTCTGTAGGGCTTATCAATTAAGCAAGCAAACCAAAAATAGTTTCAAATTCATTAATCAAAGTGATTCACCTATGATTTTGTACTTGGTAAATATGGAACTTTTTGTCCCTATAGCTGTACAAAGTTTGGGAGGAAAGTCATACACTCTAGTTATTGTTGATGACTTCTCTAGATTCACTTTGGTGTTCTTTCTAAGAAACAAGTCAGATAACATTAAAGTTCTTACAGATTTTCTTAAGAGCATAAAGATTGAGTACTCTACTAAGGTTGCATTGATCAGAAGTGATCATGGCATCAAGTTTGAATCTCTTCTCATGCGAGAATTCTATGAGAAAGAAGGTATCAAACATTGTTTTTCTGCTACTAGAACTCCTCAACAAAATGGGGTAGCTGAAAGGAAAAATAGAACCCTTATTAAGTCTGCTGGGACATTTCTTGTAGATGCTTATTTGCCCCTATCCTTTTGGGAAGAGGTTGTAAGCACAACAAATTATGTTCTTAATAGAAGTCGAATTCATAAGCTAAAGAGTAAGACCCTTTATGAATTACTTAAAGGGAAGCAACCTAAAGTAGATTAATTTAAATTTTTTGGCTGCAAGGGTTATATTCATAATAATAACAATAAACACCTAAGAAAATTCGAAGCCAAGGGTGCAGAGGGAATTTTTCTTGGATATTCCCAAGTTAGCAAAGCTTATAGGGTATTTAACAAATCAACATTAAAAATGAAAGAATATGTACATATATCCATTGACGAAGCTAACATGTTTTATAAGGAGAAGGATTCTTCTACCATAGACTCATTGCATGTACCCTATATATGTAAGAAGTTGGATGATTTATGTAACGCCCCGAAAATCGTTATCGAGCTGGTCGCGTCCAAAAGTAATTTAGGTGCATGTTTAGGGGTACACGGCCTAGGACACGGGCGTGTCCAAGGCCGTGTCTGGCTTGGTGTTTTGGCCGGCTGTATCCCGAGAAGGACACGTCAAGAAACATGGCAGAATGACACAGGCGTGTCATTTGACACGGGCGTGTGCCTACCCATGTCAGTACTCGTGTTCCCTAGAGTCGTGATGGTTGTCGTGAAGGTTATTCGTGACACGCCTCCGATCACGGGCTTGTCCAGGACTCGACACGGGTGTGTCAGGTTGAGACCCGGGCATGTCTTACCTGTGTGGTTTTTCGGCGTTCGACGATCGTGCCAGGATCGAGGCACACGGCCTGGGACACGGCCGTGTGCGAGGCCGTGTTCGGCCCAGGTTTGAGGATTTCTATACAGATCTGAGCCGTTCATTTTCTTTAAGTAAGATCTGATGGCCCAGGTGTGTTCCTGCTCTGTTAAGGCCGGGAATGGTGGTTTAACTCCTCATTTCTCCCTTAAGCTTTCTCTTTCTAAGGGGTTAGAGCAAGGAGGAAGAAGGAGGAGGATTCCAGGCACCGGCAGAGCATCGGAGCACCGTTTAGAGAATCGAGAGCGGATCCGTGGAGGAAAACCTGTTGCGAAGACTTCTATCCGTGTAATTTTCCATGGCACAAAGGCGTACAACAAGGGTAACGATTCTCTGCATGATCATGTGGAGCTCTCTTACTTTTTGCATAGGGAAACCCGCTCCCCTGAGTGTGCGGCGAGTGTGCGGTGTTCCTTGGGTTTGATGGGAATAGTCCCCCTTGTGTTGCATATAGAGTCCGAAATTGAAGTACGGGCATAGGCATTGTGTGTGAAGCCTACCCGGACATGTTGGTCTTGATCGGTGATGTTACATTTGTTATGGTTTGCCGAAGAAGACTCCGTGCTTTGGGTTTTCGGGTTTCTACGCGGTAGATTGCAGCAGGGATCCTGGGGATTAACTACAAGGTGCACCCAAAAAACTGAGCGGAATCGTTGTTCTGCTAACTTGGCGGTCTGGGAACCGTCCTTGAACATAACTGGGTTATGTGATTGTTTGGAAATGGGAGGATTCGAGAGAAGCTTGGCTCGTGCGTACGTCTTAAGGTGTACTATGCGTTGTGAGCAACGGGCAAGTGGAATCAGACCTGGGCTATGTGGTTCGGTGCGAGAGACCCGAAAAGGGGACTGGCTGTTAGCATAGTCGGGAGCCTTAGATAGTGGTCAGAAAGGCTAAAATGCTCACGTTGTTGCCATTCCGGGGGTGGTGGTGAAGATGCTGAAGTGTTAAGATTCACCGATAATGTGCCCTGAGTGCACGGGGTGTTTGGCCGTGCGAGCCTACACCTGTGGCTAGCATGTTGATACTATATTATTTTGGCAGGGCTAATGAATTGTAGGGAAGGAGCACCGCCGTCCCGAGTTAGGTGCGGGGTCATTATAATTTGGTTGGCTTTTGGCTGACCGTTGCTTTGTTTGCCACCGTGCGGTGGAATGTTGCTTGCAGGTGCTGCGGAGCCGAGTACCAAATAGTGGGCTAGAGCCCATGTTGCTGTGCTGGCCCTAGAAGGCCAAAGCGAATAGTTGTACTTTATATTGTCATGTGTGGCCGGCCTGCGAGCCACTGTATGGAAAACATTATTTAATTAAGTGAACCTCTGTAAGGCCATTAGGCCGTGTACCTTTCAGTGTATTTGTTTTCATTCCAGTTGTAGTGGTGTTGGACATTCATGATTATTGGATACAAGTTTGGGTTCTTTCAACTGTTTAAAAGGTTCCGCTAGAATGCTCTGTGTTAGGACGAGTAGTCTTAATTGAATAGTTTAGTTATTCATACGTAACCCTTCCGACTGTCCGTGGTATATGGTGTCGGGTTCCAGCTGGACCTTCTAATATATGCCACACGACGGATGGGGGTGTAATAATTTGGTATCAGACTTCTGGTTACAGTCAGGCTTAAATGAATTCGTGGGTGAATTCTTTTAAGGGGTGGTGAGCACATGTGTGCGTCATCGTTATAACATCAAAAAGAACCCATGAATGTCCACTTAGGAATGCAAAATACACTTGTTTTGTGGAACCTGAGTGTTCTAATGATTGCTTTTAGCAATTTGTGTGTCATCTAATCTAGGTTATTTGCTATTATAGGCAGCTAGGAGCGGTGCTGGTCAATCGGAGCGTCCGCAATCGGCGGAAAGTAGTGCACCGAGGGTTGTGCCTACAACACCTCCTTCGGCGGAAACCATCAGGTTGGTGGCTGAAGCAGTTTTTGCCATGATAAATGCCCGACCTACAGGGCAAATGAATCACGCACCTCCTGTGAATGAGCAAGAACCGGTTAGGGTGGCAGAGCCGAGAGTGGTGGAGCGCTTGGTGGTGGATCAGGTAGAGCCGAGGAGGGATACGGAGAGACAGCTCAAGCATGTAATGGGCTTTAATCCTCCGAGGTTCGATGGGGTTGGAACGCCAGCTCAAGCTGAGGATTGGCTCTCTATGATAAAGAGGGTCTTGACGGCCACGTTAACGGAAGAATGGCAGAAGACCACCATAACGACCTTCCTTTTGGATGGTGAGGCGAGCCTATGGTGGGATGAGTTAGAGTTTTATCTCGTAGTGGGAAGGCAGCTTGCTGATGTTCCTATGGAGGAATTCTCGAGATTGTTCTTGACCAGATATTTACCTTCTGCTCAGAAGCTTGAGATGGAAAATAAGTATCTTGGGTTGACTCAGGGAGCTAGAAGCGTGGACGAGTATCTCCACGAGTTTACACGATTGGGTCGGTATGCTGGTGCTATGTTTACGGAAGAAGAGAGGAAGACCAACTGATTTTATGATGGTCTACGCGGTGACCTACAGTTACTCCTTGTTGGGCCTAAGGCACAGGGCTTCCTAGCCTTGGTCAATTCGGCCCGGTCATTGGAAAAGGTCGTGAAGAAAGTCCAAGAGAAGAAGGTCCAAGGGGAAAAGAAGGCAGAGTTCAAAGTGCCAAATGCAAAGTCAGGATTCCGTAGATGGAGCAAGAAACAGAAGACATCGAACTCAGCCCATCCGTCTGGTACGTCGATGGAAACCACAAGTCGAGTTCCAGGAGCTTGCTACAACTATGGGAAGACGGTGCACTTTGCTCGTGAATGTTGGAGCGGACGTGCAAAGTCCGAGAGGAAGCCTGGAGCGACCTATGAAGAGAAAGGGAAGGCAGTGGAATCAACCACATCCCATCATGCTCCAGCCCAGCCTAGAGTTTATAATCTTGGTCTGCAAGAGGCCATGAAACAAGCTAACGTTGTGACAGGTATGAGTTAAATTATAGCAGTTTAACTTTATGTAGTTGTTACCTTTTTATATGTTAGCTTATGTTTGTTGGTGCTAGGCTTCGTGTTGATTTTGGATCGTCCGGCAAGAGCCCTGTTTGATATGGGAGCATCGCATTCCTTCTTGTCTGAAAGGTTCATATCGCACGTTAGGGGTCCCTTCCTCGATGGCAAAAGACAGGTTGGATGTGTTGTTGCCCAATGGGTGCTCAATGCGAGCAGATAAGTTTTGTGTGGTAAAGATTCAGATTGGGGACCAGGAGTTTGATTTGCGAGCGTTGGTTCTACCGTTAGTGGAGTTCGACGCAATCTTTGGTATGGACTGGCTCACGGAGCAGCAAGCTTTCATCGATTGCAATCGAAAGGAGGTTAAATTGGGACTCCATACTGAACGAGCGACTATGTTTGCGGGCATGAAGGGGTCGGGTAAAGTTTTGATGTCGGCACTTCAAGTGATTAAGGCGGTTCGGTCTGGTGTGTAACGCCCCGAAACTCAAAGGAGCGAAGGGGGACGTTTTGGGCCAGTTTGGGTTCTGGCTGCAGGCACACGGCCTAGGACACGGGCATGTCCCAGGGCGTGTCAAGCCTGTGTCGACACTGAGACGGGAAGTCGACACTTTGGTCTTGACATTGTGTCGAGACTGGGCACACGGCCTGCGACACGGGCGTGTCACAGGGCGTGTCGACCCGTATCGACACTTAGCCGCGAAGTCGACACTCTGTGTTTGACGAAGTGTCGAGACTGGGCACACGCCCTGCGACACGGGCGTGTCGCAGGGCATGTCGACCCGTGTCGACACTCGTCCCGGGAAATCGACACTTTGGTCTCGACATTGTGTCGAGACAAGGCACACGGCCTAGGACACGGGCATGTCCAAGGCCATGTCATCAGGTCGACAATCTTCGCTCGACGAAGTGTCGAGTGTCGAGACCGTGTACACGGCCTGGGGTCCAGGCGTGTTGAGGTGACACGGGTAAGGACACGGGCGTGTCCTAGAACCCGTGCAGTGCTCGGGTTGATTTCGGGGAAAAATGATTGGGGTACACGGCCGGCCACACGGCCGTGTCACATGGAACACGGGCATGTCAGCTCGAACACGGGCGTGTTCGATACCCGTGTGAGGTTCCAGGCGAGCCGATTTTGACGGCGAATGAGGCACACGGCCCTGGACACGGGCGTGTGCCAGGCCGTGTTCGTTCCAGATTGGGCATTTCAGTCCCGAATCAAAGCCGTTCGTTTCCTTATTTTTGAGATCCAATGGCTGGGGGTTGTTCCTGAAGGGATATACCCGGGATTGGACTTAGAAACCCTAACTTTTCTTAAGTTATCATCTTTCTAAAACCTTAGAGAGAGAGGAGAGCCAAGGAAGGAAGAAGGAGGTAGATCCGGCCATTGGAGGAGCTTCGAATCTCCAAATCGCGAGCCGACTCCGGATCCACGGAGGCAAACTAGTGCGGTGCTTTTCATCCGATTACTTTTCAATGGCGCCAAAGAGGAATGCTAGGGTAACGATCCTCATCTTGAGCATGAGTTGCTCTCTTTCTTTGCATAGGAAGCCCGCTCTCGCGAGTTTGCGGAGAGTTGGAGGCATTCCTTCGGGTAGATATGTGAAGTCCCCGTTGTTTAGAGTCCGTAAGCGAGAACGGACATAGGCATGATGTGTGAAGCCTACCCGGACCTGTTGGTCTAGATCGGTGATGTTGCATTGCATAATGCCGGAGAAGACTCCGTGCTATTGGTTGTTTTTCGGGTTTTCTACGCGGTAGATTGCAGCAGGGAGCCTTGAGGACTAACCCAAAGGTGCACCCGGAAAACTGGGCGGATACGAGATCTTGCCAACTTGGCGGCCTGAGAGCCAACTTGAACATAACCGGGTTATGTGACTTGTGATGGAAATGGGACTCGGTGGAAGTTTGACCCGCGCAAATGGCTTAAATTGTCGTTGCGATGTGAGCACGGGTTAGATGGAACCATACCCGTTCTATGTCGTTCGGTTAAAGAGACCTAAAGGCACGTGACACTTACCGTTGGCATAGATTAGGGTCTTTGGCGGTCGATGACTTAAATTGTCGTGACCCAGGCCAGGAAGACAAATTGCTCATAGGTTTGGCCGTCCAAAATGGCGGTGGTGAGTCCGAAATGTCTATAACTTTAATTGACATGACATCGACCGGTTCACCGAGAATGTGCCCTGAGAGCACGGGGCGTGTGGCCGTGCGAGCCAACGTCCGTGATGAAATGGCTATATATATATATTGCTCGCTTATGCTAATGAAATGCAGGGAAGGAGCATCGCCGCCCCGAGTTGGGGGCAGGATCGTTATAATTTGGTCAGCATTGCTGACCATTGCTTTGTTTTGCCACCGTGCGGTGGTTTGTTGCTTGCAGGTGCTGCTGGACCAAGCGGTCAATAGCGGGCTAAAGCCCTTTTTGCGAAGCCGGCCCTCGAAGGCCCAAATGGAAGTGTTTACTGTTTTATTCATGTATGACCGGCCTGCGTGCCGTGGTTTGTAAATCATGTAATATCAAGTGAAACATTTTGTAAGGCCTTAAGGCTTATATTGGTATTTGTATACATTCCTATTTTGGTTAGTGGACATTCATGCTTTAATGCTGGGTTCTTTGTTACAACTTTTTTAAACTGCTTCCGCTAGAATGCTCTGTGTAGGACGTTGAGATTGGTTGGATGGTTTCCATAAGTAATCACCCGGTCTGTCTGTGGCATATGGCGTCGGGCCCCGGCCGGACCTACTGCTATATGCTATTTGACGGATAGGGGGTGTTACAGACTATTGGTTTTGGTCGGGCTTAAAGTGAATTCGTGGGCAAATTCTTTTAAGGGGTGGTGAGCACATTGTGTGCGTCATCGTTATAATAGTAAAAGAACCCATGAATGTCTACTTAGGAATGAGAATACTCGTGTTTGAGGAAACTACGTGTTCCTATAATTGCTATTTGCAATTTATTTGGTCGCTTAACGGTGTTTTGTACCACTATAGGTGACCAGAAGTGGTGTTGGGCCGTCAGAACGCCGAGTTTCTGAGGCTAGTAGTGCACCGGATGTTGCTCCTGCAACACCTCTGTCGGCTGAGAACATACGATTGGTGGCTGAAGCGGTGTTGGCCGTGATAAATGCGCAGCCTACAAGGCAAACGCAGCAGCCCGCTCCTGTGATGGAGCAGGAACCTCTTCGAGAGGCTGAGCCGAGGAGAGTGGAGCAAGTGGTTGTGGAACCGGTGGTGCCAAGGAGGGCAACTGAGAGGCAGCTTAAGCATGTAATGAGCTTTAACCCTCCGTTATTCTCGGGGTTGGGAACCCCATCTCAGGCTGAAGACTGGCTCTCTAGGGTGAAGAGAGTCATGACAGCAACGGAGACGGAGGAGTGGCAAATGACCACCATCGCTACGTTCCTTCTGGACGGTGAAGCGAGGATGTGGTGGGAAGGATTGGAGCTGCACTTACTGAGAGGTAGGCAACTTGGTGATGTCTCGATGGAGGAGTTCTCGAGATTGTTCTTGGCTAGATACCTCCCTTCGACGTAGAAGATAGCGTTGGAGAATGAGTTTCTGAAGTTGGTTCCGGGTGAGAAGAGCGTGGATGAATATCTCCATGAGTTCACTCGTTTAAGTCGATATGCTTGCTCCACCATCATGGATGAGGAGCGCAAGACTAATCGCTTCTACGAAGGCTTGAGAGATGAGTTGAGATTACTACTCTCGGGGCCGATGACGCAGGGTTTCTTAACCTTGGTCAATACTGCCCGGTCCTTGGATAAGGACATGAAGAATGTGCAAGCAAAGAAAGACTTGGGTGATAGGAAATCTGAATTTAAAGTGCCGACTACTTCAAAGTCCGGCTATCGGAGGGCTTTCAAGAAGCATAGGACTTCGGGTCCATCTCCTTCTGGCGCTTCTGGGGCGACTACGGGTCGGACCCCGGGTGCGTGTTTTACTTGTGGAAAGATGGGGCACTTTGCCCGTGACTGTTGGAGCGGACGTCCTAAGTCCGAGAGAAGGCCAGGAGCTACTTATGAAGAGAAGGGAAAGGCGGTGGAGTCGACCGCATCCCATTATGCTCCGACCCAACCAAGGGTCTACAATCTTGGCCAACAGGAGGCCATCAAACAGGCTGATGTGGTGACAGGTACGGTTTAATTTATAGCAAGTCAATTTCTTTAAATACTTGTTATGCACATGTTACCTTACCACTGCTTGTTTAGGATTTGTATTGATTTGTGAAAATCCGGCACGAGCACTCTTCGATACGGGAGATTCACACTCCTTCTTGTCCGAAGGATTTATATCACGCATCGGAGTCCCTTCTTCGATGGCGACGGATAAGTTGGATGTGTTGTTGCCCAATGGGTGTTCGATGCAAGCGGATAGGATCTGCGATGTTAAGATTCGTATTGGGGAGCAGGAGTTTGACCTGCGGGCGTCTTTACTTCAGTTGGTGGAGTTCGACGTCATATTTGGCATGGACTGGCTCTCGGAGCAGCAGGCCCATATAGATTGCGGTAGCAAGGAAGTCAAGCTGGGAGCAAGTCGTGAAACGACTTTTACGGGCTTAAAGGGGTCAAGCAAGACGTTGATGTCTGCTCTTCAGGTGGTGAAGGCGGTTCGTGCCGGTGCAGAACTGTTCTTTACACTAGTGGAGGTTGCAAAGCCGAAGCCCGCGTTGGATTGTATTTCAGTGGTATCGGAATACCCTGATGTGTTCCCCGCAGATCTTCCTGGAGCCCCGCCTCAGCGGGAGATAGATTTCACGATTGAGCTAGTGCCAGGTGCAAAGCCTGTGTCACGATCTCCTTATCGGCTAGCGCCTAAGGAAATGGCGGAGCTGAAAGTTCAACTGCAAGAGTTGTTGGAGAAAGGGTATGTGCGCTCGAGTTCTTCGCCTTGGAGTGCACCGGTCCTATTTGTTAAGAAGAAGGACGGAAGCTTGAGGCTATGTATTGACTATAGGGAGCTCAACAAGCTGATAGAGAAGAACAAGTACCCGATCCCCCGGATTGATGATCTTTTTGATCAGTTAGTCGGGTCGACGGTGTACTCGAAGTTGGATCTCAAGTCTGGGTACTATCAGCTGCGTATAAGGGAGAGTGATATCCCGAAGATAGCGTTTAGTACGAGATACGGGCATTATGAGTTTACGGTCATGCCGTTTGGGCTGACTAATGCGCGGTCAGTGTTCATGGATTTGATGAACAGGACTTTCAGGGAGTACTTGGACCATTTTGTGATCGTCTTCATCGACGATATTTTGGTGTACTCGCAAAGTGAGGAAGATCACTTCAAGCATCTTCATTTGGTTTTGGAGACGCTAAGAAGAAACCAGTTGTATGCCAAGTTCTCGAAGTGCGAGTTTTGGCTATCCTCAGTGGCGTTCCTCGGTCATATAGTAAGTGGAGAGGGTATTGATGTGGATCCGACGAAGATTGTTGCGATACGGGAGTGGCCAGAGCTTGCTACTGTAGCGGCAGTCCAGAGTTTTCTGGGGCTTGCGGGCTATTATAGGCGCTTCGTAGAGAACTTCTCGCGGATAGCATAACCTCTCACTACTTTGACGAGGAAGGAGCATAAGTTCGTTTGGACGCCAGAGTGCGCGCGAGCTTTTGAGGAGTTGAAGTGTCGGTTGACCACGGCGCCTGTGCTGAGTTCGCCATATGGGACCGAAGGCTATGAGATTTATAGTGATGCTTCGGGCAGCGGTTTGGGTTGCGTGCTACTGCAACACGGAAGTGTAATAGCTTATGGCTCGAGACAGCTAAAAGTGCACGAGAGGAACTATCCGGTCCATGACTTGGAGTTAGCGGCCGTGATTTTTGCCTTGAAGCTGTGGAGACACTACTTGTATGGTGTGAAGATTGATATCTACACCGATCACAAGAGCCTGAAGTATCTTATTGATCAGAAGGATCTGAATATGCGGCAGCGTAGATGGATGGAGTTCTTATGGGACTATACATTCAAGATCCATTACGTGCCCGGTAAAGGGAATGCGGTTGCGGACGCGCTGAGTCGCCGAGCCCCAGCTCAAGCCAATTGGCTATCGGTGCATGACGAGCGGTTGGTGCGAGAGTTGGAGGCGTTGGAGATTGTTTGTGTGGACAGGCAATCAAGTGCTGAAGCAGTTCTGAATTGGACTGAAGTCCAATATGACCTGGCTGATCGTATTCGGCAGGCTTTGGATATGGATGCTCATATGAAGCAGTTCATGGTAGAGGCTCTGGATGGGTCAAATTCCCAATTCGTCGTGGAACACGGATTGCTTTGGAAAGACGGTCGTCTGTGCGTCCCAAGTGTGGGCAATTTTGTCGGGTGGAGTTATTGTACGAGGCACACCATACCAAGTACTCGATTCACCCAGGGAGCACGAAGATGTACCGTGATGTGAAGAAACTGTTTTGGTGGCCGGGTTTGAAAAAGGATGTGGCGCTGTACGTAGCGAAGTGCCAAACTTGTGCCTTGGTAAAGGCGGAGTGCCAAAAGCCGGGAGGATTTCTTAAGTCCTTGCCTATTTCGGAGTGGAAATTTGACGACATCTCTGTGGACTTTGTGCACAGTTTGCCAAGGTCGCAGAAGGGGAACGACGCCATTTGGGTGGTTGTTGATCGATTAACGAAGGTGTCGCATTTTATTCCGCATAGGAAGGATGATCCGGTGGAGAAGTTGGCAAAGCTTTATGTGGATAACATAGTACGGCTTCATGGTGTGCCCCGCAACATCGTGAGTGACCGAGATGGGCGGTTCATGTCCAATGATTGGAGGCTAGTACAGCAAATGTTGGGAACAAAGTTGAAATTCAGCACAGCCTTCCATCCGCAAACGGATGGGCAGACCGAGAGGGTCAATAGAACTATGGAAGACATGCTCCATATGTGTGTCTTGGATTTCGGAAAGCAATGGGAAGACCACCTTTATTTGGTGGAGTTCGCATACAACAATAACTACCAAGCGAGTATTCAGATGGCGCCTTTCGAGGCCCTATATGGTAGAAAATGTCGCACGCCATTGTCTTGGTTAGAAACGGGTGAGTCCAAGTTGTATAAGCGATCGGAAGTGGAGGGTGCTACTTCTTTGGTGAGAACCGTTCGGGAGAGGTTGCTTATCGCTCAGGACCGGCAAGCAAAGTACTATAATGCCAAGCACAGGAACGTGGAGTTCGCTGTGGGCGATTATGTATACTTAAAGATCAAGCTGTTCAAGGGTGTCTCGCGGGTGCGGCGATTGAAAAAGCTAAGCCCGAGGTACCTTGGACCGCTTGAGGTTCTGGAGCGAGTTGGTGAAGCGGCCTATCGGTTGAAGCTCTCAGTGGAGCTTAGTGGTTTACATGATGTATTCCATATTTCGGTGCTTTGGAAGGCGGTGCAAGAGCCTACGCTAGTGATCGCGGTTGATCAAGTACCGGTGGATAGTGGGCTGACGACAAAGGTCAGGCCCGTGCGGATTGAGGACTCGGAGGTCAAGCGACTACTCAATAAAGAGATCAGGATGGTCAAGGTCCGGTGGGACAATTGCGGTCATGAGGAGCTCTCTTGGGAGCGAGAGCAGACTATGCTTGACGAGTATCCGGAGTTGTTCCGCTCAGGTACAAATTTTGGTTTTGTACATGTCTTTCCTTTATATAATTTCGTGGACGAAATTCTTTTAAGAGGGGGAGAGTTGTAACGCCCCGAAACTCAAAGGAGCGAAGGGGGACGTTTTGGGCCAGTTTGGGTTCTGGCTGCAGGCACACGACCTGGGACACGGGCGTGTCCCCGGGCGTGTCAAGCCTGTGTCGACACTGAGACGGGAAGTCGATACTTTGGTCTCGACATTGTGTCAAGACTGGGCACACGACCTGCGACACGGGCGTGTCGCAGGGCGTATCAACCCGTGTCGACACTTAGCCGCGAAGTCGACACTCTGCGTTCGACGAAGTGTCGAGACTGGGCATACGGCCTGCAACATGGGCGTGTCGCAGGGCGTGTCGACCCGTGTCGACACTCGTCCCGGGAAGTCGACACTTTGGTCTCGACATTGTGTCGAGACAAGGCACACGGCCTAGGACATAGGCATGTCCAAGGCCGTGTCATCAGGTCGACGATCTTCGCTCGACGAAGTGTCGAGTGTCGAGACCGTGTACACGTCCTGGGGTACAGGCGTGTTGAGGTGACACGGGTAAGGACACGGGCGTGTCCTAGAACCCGTGCAGTGCTCGGGTTGATTTCGGGGAAAAATGATAGGGGTACACGGCCGGCCACACGGCCGTGTCATATGGAACACGGGCGTGTCAGCTCGAACACGGGCGTATTCGATACCCGTGTGAAGTTCCAGGCGAGCCAATTTTGACGGCGAATGAGGCACACGGCCCTGGACACGGGCGTGTGCCAGACCGTGTTCGGTCCAGATTGTGCATTTCAGTCCCGAATCAAAGCCGTTCGTTTCCTTATTTTGAGATCCAACGGCTGGGGGTTGTTCCTGAAGGGATATACCCGGGATTGGACTTAGAAACCCTCACTTTTCTTAAGTTATCATCTTTCTAAAACCTTAGAGAGAGAGTAGAGCCAAGGAAGGAAGAAGGAGCTAGATCCGGCCATTGGAGGAGCTTTGAAGCTCCGAATCGCGAGCCGACTCCGGATCCACGGAGGCAAATCTAGTGCGGTGCTTTTCATCTGATTACTTTTCAATGGCGCCAAAGAGGAACGCTAGGGTAACGATCCTCATCTTGAGCATGAGTAGCTCTCTTTCTTTGCATAGGAAGCCCGCTCTCGCGAGTTTGCGGAGAGTTGGAGGCATTCCTTCGGGTAGATATGTGAAGTCCCCGTTATTTAGAGTCCGTAAGCGAGAACGGACATAGGCATGATGTGTGAAGCCTACCCGGACATGTTGGTCTGGATCGGTGATGTTGCATTGCATAATGCCCGAGAAGACTCCGTGCTATTGGTTGTTTTTCGGGTTTTCTACGCGGTAGATTGCAGCAGGGAGCCTTGGGGACTAACCCAAAGGTGCACCCGGAAAACTGGGCGGATACGAGATCTTGCCAACTTGGTGGCCTGAGAGCCAACTTGAACATAACCGGGTTATGTGACTTGTGATGAAAATGGGACTCGGTGGAAGTTTGACCCGCACAAATGGCTTAAATTGTCGTTGCGATGTGAGCACGGGTTAGATGGAACCGTACCCGTTCTATGTCGTTCGGTTAAAGAGACCTAAAGGCACGTGGCACTTACCGTTGGCATAGATTAGGGTCTTTGGCGGTCGATGACTTAAATTGTCGTGACCCAGGCCAGGAAGACAAATTGCTCATAGGTTTGGCCGTCCAATATGGCGGTGGTGAGTCCGGAATGTCTATGGCTTTAATTGACGTGACATCGACCGGTTCACCGAGAATGTGCCCTGAGAGCACGGAGCGTGTGGCCGTGCGAGCCAACGTCCGTGATGAAATGGCTATATATATATATTGCTCGCTTATGCTAATGAAATGCAGGGAAGGAGCATCGCCGCCCCGAGTTGGGGGCGGGATCATTATAATTTGGTCAGCATTGCTGACTGTTGCCTTGTTTTGCCACCGTGCGGTGGTTTGTTGCTTGCAGGTACTGCTGGACCAAGCGGTCAATAGCGGGCTAAAGCCCATTTTGCGAAGCCGGCCCTCGAAGGCCCAAATGGAAGTGTTTACTGTTTTATTCATGTATGACCGGCCTGCATGCCGTGGTTTGTAAATCATGTAATATCAAGTGAAACATTTTTTAAGGCCTTAAGGCTTATATTGGTATTTGTATACATTCCTATTTTGGTTAGTGGACATTCATGCTTTAATGCTGGGTTCTTTGTTACAACTTTTATAAACTGCTTCCACTAGAATGCTCTGTGTAGGACGTTGAGATTGGTTGGATGGTTTCCATAAGTAACCACCCGGTCTGTCTGTGGCATACGGCGTCGGGCCCCGGCCGAACCTACTGCTATATGCTATGTGACGAATAGGGGGTGTTGCATGGTGTAGAGCTGTTTGTCACCTTAGTGCAAGCTTCAATGCCTAGGCAATGTCTGGACAGTATCCCAGTTGTGTCGGAGTATCCTGATGTGTTCCTAGATGATCTCCCAGTTTCCCCTCCTCAGCGGGAGATTGATTTTACCATTGAGCTGGTACCGTGTGCCAAACCGGTGTCACGCTCTCCGTATCGGATAGTGCCGTGAGAGATGGGGGAGTTGAAGGTGCAACTGCAGGAGTTGTTGGAGCAAGGGTATGTGCGTCCAAGTTCATCGCCTTGGAGCGCAACGGTTCTTTTCATTAAGAAGAAGGATGGGAGCTTGCGACTCTGAATTGACTATCGGGAGTTGAACAAGCTTACGGAGAAGAACAAATATCTGATCCCCGGGATTGACGATCTATTTGATCAATTGGTTGGGTCAACAGTATATTCGAAGTTAGATCTGAAGTTCGGTTACTACCAATTGAGGATAAGGGAAAGTGACATCCCTAAGACTGCGTTCAGCACGTGGTTTGGGCATTACGAGTTCACGGTCATGCCGTTTGGGCTGACCAATACGCTATCTGTGTTTATGGATTTGATGAACAGGACGTTCAGAGAATACCTGGATCATTTTGTGATAGTGTTTGTCGTTGATATCTTGGTATATTCGCAGTGTGAGGAGGACCATTACAAGCATCTACACATGGTGTTGGAGACCTTTAGGAGGAATCAGTTGTATGCAAAATTCTCTAAGTTATCCTCAGTAGCGTTCCTTGGTCATGTTGTTAGTGGAGAAGGGATAGCGGTGGATCCGCCGAAGATAGCAGCGATACGGGAGTGGCCTGTATTGACTTCAGTGGCGGAAGTTCAGAGCTTTCTGGGGCTTGCCGGCTACTACAGGTGCTTCGTAGAGAACTTCTCGCAAATAACGTTACCACTCACGACGTTGACAAGGAAAGATCAAAAGTTCGTGTGGTCGCTGGAGTGTGAGCAGGCTTTTGAAGAATTGAAGAGGTGGTTGACCACGACGCCTATTTTACGTTCGCCAAGTGGAACCGAAGGGTTTGAAATTTATAGTGATGCTTCAGGTAGTGGTTTGGGCTGTGTTCTACTATAGCATGGGAGCGTGATAGCCTATGGTTCACGACAGTTGAAGGTTCATGAGAGGAATTATCCGGTCCATGACTTAGAGTTAGCGGCTGTGATATTTGCTCTAAAGCTGTGGAGGCACTATCTGTACGGGGTAAAGGTCTATATATATACCGACCATAAGAGCCTAAAGTACATGCTAGATCAGAAGGATCTGAACATGAGACATCGGAGGTGGATGGAGTTCTTGGGGGACTATACCTTCAAGATACATTATGTACCTGGGAAAGGAAACGCGGTGGCGGATGCGTTGATCCGCAGGGCTCCTGTGCGGGCCAGTTGGTTATCGGTACATGATGAGAGATTGTTCCGTGATTTGGAGGCATTAGAGATTTCCTGCGTCGATAAGCAGTCTAGTGCCTCAGCGATATTGTGTTGGACAGAGGTGCAGTATGACCTGGATGATAGAGTCCGACGGGCTTTGATTCAGGATAGCAGTATGAAGCAGATCTTGCATGAATCTTTGGAAGGGTCAAATTCCCAGTTTGCGGTTGAGGATGGACTGCTAAGGAAGGACGGTCGTCTATGCATCCATAGTGTGGATAATCTTCGGTAGGAGTTGATGTACGAGGTTCATCATACCAAGTACTCAATCCACCCGGGTAGCACGAAGATGTATAGAGACATGAAGAAGTTATTCTGGTGGCCAGGATTAAAGAAGGATGTAGCACTTTATTTGGCCAAGTTCCAAACTTGTGCCTTGGTGAAAGCGGAGTGTTAGAAGCCCGGAGGCTTCCTAAAGTCCTTGCCTATCCCGGAATGGAAATTCGACGACATTTCTATGGATTTTGTGCATGGTTTGCCAAAGTCGCAGAGGAGAAACGACACCATCTGGGTGGTCGTAGATAGGTTGACGAAAGTGTCACATTTCATCCCCAATAGTAAGGAAGATCCAGTGGAAAAGTTAGCCAAACTTTATGTGGATAATATCGTACGGTTGCATGGTGTGCCGCGCAGTATTATTAGTGACCGAGATGGACGCTTCATGTCGAAGGACTGCAGGATGGTGCATAATTTGTTGGGAACTAAGCTGAGTTTTAGCACAACTTTCCACCCACAGACGGATGGCCAGACCGAGAGGGTCAACAGGGCGATGGAGTACATGCTTCACATGTGCGTCCTAGATTTCGGAAAGCAGTGGGAAGATCACCTATACATGGTGGAGTTTGTGTATAACAACAGCTTTCAAGCGAGTTTTGGAATGACACCTTTCGAGGTCTTGTATGGGAGGAAGTGTCGTATTCCGTTCTATTGGTTGGAGACAGGAGAGTCGAAGTTGTATAAACGTCAAGCGGTGGAAGATGCCACTTTAATTGTACGTACAATTCAGGAAAGGTTGAAGATCACTCAGGACAGACAAGCAAAGCACTATAACGCCAAGCATAGGAACGTGGAGTTCGGTGTTGGCGGCTTGGTGTATTTAAAAATCAAGTCGTTCAAGGGTATTTCGCGGGTTCGATGCTTGAAGAAGCTGAGTCCGAGATACCTTGGACCATTTGAAATCCTGGAGCATGTTGGCGAAGCAGCGTATAGATTGAAGCTGTCGGTGGAGTTGAGTGGGCTACATGATATGTTCCACGTATCGGTGTTGCGGAAGGCGGTGCAAGAGCCTTCGTAGATAGTTGCGGTTGATCAAGTGCCAGTGATAATTCGGTTTACAGTCAATTTTATTAGGATATTTTCGGGGTTTTAAAACAAATCATGTCTTGTAAAGTACTTATTTTGATTCCCCTTTGTATATATTTTTGTCGCTAATGCATTTTTTCTGCTTTTTGCAGGTTTTCACGGCTTTCAGCCGAATTTTGCTGTGACACGCCCCAAGGTCACGCCCTACCAGGGCGTGTACCTAGGGCGTGTAACCCAGAGGAATGAAGCAATTGGTCCGAAACTGCATTCCGTGGAAACTTAGTGTACACGCCCTCGGTCACGCCCGTGTCACATCCGACACGGGCGTGTTCTAGAGGCGTGTCCCCAGGTTCCGAGGAATCGCCGCAGCGCGCTCGTTTTTCCCGCTCCACCATCGCACCGAAAGTGTCACGCCCCAGGGTCACGCCTGACCCGGGCGTGACATATGGGCGTGTACTTCAGCAATTCCGCCCGTCACCTCCAGCATTCAATTTCAGCTCAACAAAGTCACGCCGCAAAGAACACGCCCCAGGTACACGCCCCACAAGGGCATGACTTGTGGGCGTGTACCTCAACTACTTCGTCAGAATTAAATTCCAGCCCGAAAAAGTCGTGCCGAATGTGTCACGCCCCAGGGTCACGCTCGACCAGGGCGTGACAGGGGGGCGTGACCCGACCCGAAAAATTCTATAAATAGAGCCCAACTCTAAGGGTTCAGGGACACTTTTCGGATTGAGAGGGGAGGTTCTGCCCTTTGTATTTTTGAACTTTTTAAGCATGTCTTTTCATTTTTAGTTCGTAGCTCTAGCTTTATGTTTTTCCTGTATTAGCTCCTAGCTTCTTTCTGTAGTATGATGCTAATAATAGTGTAGTTTACTTTCCATGCACTTGTAATCTCTAGTTTTCAAGCTGTAAGATCTCTGTTTCCATTAATAATAGTGTTGTTTTCTTTTTCGTTTCTGCTCTGTTTTCACTATGTTCTTCTACTCATCCCCCCTCTTCCACCTCACCATGATTAACTAATCCTCCATGTACTCGATCTTAATGATCTGAGGTTCGAGTGATTAGGTTATGATGCTTTGAATCTTACCTTTTCTGTTTAGGGTTTAGCTTTGAATTACTCTTGATTTATCACGGGTTGGAGGTATATCATCGATATATACTCTCCACCTTTGCTTTCATTCTGGGCGAGCCGAGAGGCCAAAAGTTTGAAATGAGCACTCAAGAGTAAAGGGAGTTGTTCGCACCCCTCGAGAGAGGCAGACGTTCAAATCTCCCGGATTGGAGTAAAATCCAATAGCGGGGTTCACCGCGTAAAGCGAGTTTTAGGCCTCCAATTTAGGCGAGAGTCGGTCGGACCTTCCTAAACTCAGTTAGGCACGGCCTTCGAGAGAAGCGTGTCAATATTCATGGAACCTCCACGGTCAAGGACCTTTACCCTAATTAGCTTAGGTTTATTTATCGTATTTTTCTAACCACTCTTGCCGAGGTGATTTCTGATCGAGTGCATTTTCCCCTTCATCGTTACTAAGCTTAAGTTAATCGCTCTTTTAGCTCTCTTTAACTTTTCATGCAAGTAGCTCTCTTTCATTGCAAGTAGTTCCCTTCCTTTAGCACGTTTAGCTTTCTTCTAAAAAACTTAATTTTTCCGTCGATAAAATAATAGATTTCGTGTGAGTAAGCTTACTCAACTGTTCCCGGATTTCAATACGACACTTGTGTCCCCTAGCTGCATTTCGATAGGTACACTTGCCTTTATGAATTGTTAGTTTGGTTATTTTCTTCTTGCAGATATCTAAGAGACAATCAAGTTTTTGGCGCCGTTGCCGGGGAGGCAACGCTCGTTGATAAATTGAAAACACGAATATATTAATTTTATCACTTCTCTTTCTCACCCTCCTTCTTAAAATTTTTCCGCCTACTCACTTGAGTTAAATGGCTGGATTGTGTTCAAGCAAGTGTGTGTATTTTTAATTTTTCCGCCTACTCACTTGAGTTAATTGGCTGGATTTATTTCAAGCAAGTGTGCGTATTTTTATTTTTCTGCCTACTCACTTGAGTTAATTGGCAGGCTTTATTTCAGTAGAGTGTGTTTACTTTCTGTAGAGTGGGTGTGTTTTAATTTTCTGTCAAGTGCGTGAGTGTAGCTTTTATTTTCCGCCTACTCGCTCGGAGTTAAATGGCTAGATTTTAATTACCGCCTACTTAATAGAAACCCACATCACAAATTTTTCTACACCACCTAACTCTCTCGAAAAGGGCAAAGTGGCTCTAAATGCCACTATCTTATCTAGTACCTTGCGAACCCTTCACCGGGTATCCCTTGGGAAGTTCGGGAGTTAAAACATAAAAAATCTATTTCAAAAATTTTTTTTTCGAACTTCACTAGCTCTTTTATTTTCTAGTCTTTCTTCTCCTCTCTTCTTCTAGTGTATGACCCGCGGAAGTCCGTCGGTTACTTTGGACCTGGACCACGAAATTGAGCGTACTCTTCGGAGAAGATCGCGATTTCAAGGCCCTACTACCCAAGTGCCGGTTGAGGATTCCGTGTCATTTTCTACCTTAAGAATGACAGAACCCAACGTGGAGGAAGCCGTGCAAAGGCCTATGTCCTATTATGCACGACCAAATCTCGAGGGTACAGAATCTAGTATAGTCCGCCCTGCAATAAATAATAATAATTTCGAACTGAAGCCTAGCATAATTCAAATGGTGCAGCAGTATGTGCAATTTGACGGGCTTCAAGATGAAGATCCAAACGCACACATAGCCAGCTTTCTTGAGATTTGTGACACCTTCAAGTTAAATGGTGTCACAAATGATGCTATTAGACTAAGATTATTTCCTTTCTCTTTTAGAATTAAGGCTAAGCAGTGGCTGAACACCCTTCCTAAAAATAGCATAACTACTTGGACGCAATTAACTGAAAAATTTTTGGCGAAGTATTTTCCGCCTGCTAAAACTGCAAAACTTAGGAATGACATATCTGCCTTTGGACAAATAGACTCTGAGACCCTTTACGAAACCTGGGAAAGATTTAAAGAATTATTAAGACGATGCCCACATCACGCTCTGCCTGTATGGTTGCAGGTGCAGATGTTTTATAATGGGCTAAATCAAAGCACGAAGCAAATGATAGACGCAGCTTCTGGCGGTACTTTAAACCATAAGACCCCGGAAGCAGCTCTTGAGCTGTTTGAAGACATGGCCATGAACACTTACCAGTGGAATGTGCCTAGGTCCCGCCCAAACAAACCTGCAGGTCTCTTTGAAGTGGACAACGTCTCCCAACTCGCACTGCAAGTTGAAATATTAAGCAAAAAAATTACGGAGATTACTGTTGCCTCCTCCCCTCAGGTATGGGAATCTGCAACTCCTCCTACTGAACATTTGGATTATGTAAATAATATGCCTATAACTGCTTTTAATAATTTTTCTGCTGCGAATTATCATCCTCCTGGTATTAATTTTCCGAATAGTTATAATCCTGCGTTAAGAAATCATCCGAATTTTTCGTGGAGCAATCCATCGAATGCTGTGCGCCCGCCACCGCAAAGTGATTTTTCTCCACCACCACCTCTTCAAAGTTTTCCAAAACCTCCAAATTTGGAGGAAATGTTTTCAAAATACATGAATGCTAATGACGCTACGATTAGAACCTTAACCGGAAGTGTTAAAAATTTAGAAAATCAGGTAGGACAGCTCGCTAAAATGATTTCTGAGCGACCCGTAGGGTCTCTTCCTTCAAATACCGAGCCCAATCCGCGAGAGCAAGCAAAAGCTATAACTCTTCGGAGTGGGAAGAAAGTTCTCGGTATGATAAGTGAAGAGCCCGAGGCAATCTCCGCTTCCGCTTTAAAAAATCAAAGCTCCGTTCCCGTTTTAAAATTTCCACCCTCTGCCGAAGAAATTATCACTCCTATTTTAGAAAAACAACTCACTCCACCACCCACCTTTAAAAATAATCCATCCCCGCCATACCCTTCCGAACTTAATAAACAACGACAGGATGATCAATACACCCGTTTTTTAGAAATGTTTAAACAAATCCACATAAATTTGCCTTTCCACGAAGCCATATCCCAGATGCCTAAGTACGCAAAATACCTTAAGGACCTCCTAACCAACAAGAAGAAGTTAGAGAACCTTTCTCATGTCACGTTAAATGCCGAGTGCTCGACGGTTTTGACAAACGGATTACCAAAGAAAATCAGTGACCCGGGTAGTTTCTCTATCCCGTGTGTTTTTGGTGATCTCTTTGTCAAACACGCTTTAGCAGACTTAGGTGCGATTATTAATCTTATGCCCCTCTCGTTGTTTAAAAAGTTAGGAATTGGTAGTCTCAACCCCACACGCATGAGTATCCAGCTCGCCGACAGGTCAGTCAAATACCCGTTAGGAATAGTGGAGGACGTCTTAGTCAAAGTTGACAAGTTCATCTTCCCGGTGGACTTTGTCATTTTGGACATCGAAGAAGACGTCGAGGTTCCCCTGAACCTTGGCCGACACTTCCTTGCCACCTCCCGAGCTATCATTGACGTAAGCAATGGTAAGCTCTTCCTTCGAGTGGGCGACGATGAGGTAACTTTCTCTATCAACCCCTCGATGAAGAACACACTAGCTAATGATGACTCCTGTTTTTTCATGGATACCGTAAGTGAAGAATCCTTCTCTCACACCTCTGCTTTTGAAGAAGAATTTTCCAATTTTTGTTCCTCTCCTCCTCCTCCAACTGAATCTCTACACCTAAGTGAAGAATCCTCCACCCGCCTTTCTGATTTTGAAAAAGAATTTTTTGATTTCTGTTCCTCTTCTACTTTTCCAACTGAATCGCTGCACGAAGCCGCCATGGCCGCTAGCAACACCCCTTTTAATTTTACATATAAAAAGTGTACGAGGACATAGTTTTTGAAAAAGAACAAATTTCCAAAACCTCGTATGATGACCCCCCTACTTTGGAACTGAAAGAACTACCAGATCACCTTCGATACGCTTTCTTAGAAAAAGACTCCAAGCTGCCTGTCATAATTTCGGCCTACCTCACGGATGCACAAAAGGATAAACTTCTTTCAATTTTACAAAAGCATCGCCAAGCTATTGCTTGGCAGATATCTGATATCAAGGGCATAAGCCCATCTTTCTGCACTCATAAAATCTTAATGGAAGATAATTCACGTAACTCTATACAACCTCAGCGCCGTATAAACCCAAACATGAAAGACGTAGTTAAGGGCGAGGTTATGAAATTGTTAGACGCAGGAATTATCTATCCTATATCCGACAGTAAGTGGGTTAGCCCAGTACAGGTAGTACCAAAGAAGGGAGGGATAACGGTCGTAAGTAATGAAAATAATGAATTAATCCCGACTCGGACGGTGACCGGATGGCGAATGTGTATAGATTACCGTAAGTTGAACGACGCCACCCGCAAGGATCACTTCCCCTTGCCGTTCATTGATCAGATTTTAGAACGACTTTCCGGACATAGCTTTTATTGTTTTCTCGATGGCCTCTCGGGGTATCTTCAAATCCCCATCTCCCCTGAGGACCAGGAGAAAACTACGTTTACTTGTCCCTTCGGCACCTTCGCCTACCGAAGAATGTCGTTCGGATTGTGCAATGCGCCGGCTACATTCCAACGATGTATGCTCGCCATCTTTGACAAGTACGTAGAAAGCATTATGGAAGTTTTCATGGATGATTTCTCCGTCTTCGGGAATTCCTTCAATAGTTGCTTAGAGAACCTTGAAAAAGTCTTAGAGCGATGTGAAGAAACTAACCTCGCCTTAAATTGGGAAAAATGTCATTTTATGGTAAGGGAAGGGTTAGTTTTGGGACATAAAATTTCTGAAAGGGGTATTGAAGTAGACGTTGCGAAAATAGAAGTTATCGAGAAGCTGCCGCCACCTACGAACATAAAAGCTATAAGAAGTTTCCTGGGTCATGCGGGTTTCTACCGCCGCTTCATAAAGGACTTTTCCAAAATCACCAAGCCCCTTACCCATCTCTTAGAAAAAGACGCCCCATTCATCTTTGATGACCTCTGTCTAGCTGCCTTCAATTTAATAAAAGAAAAATTAGTTAATGCCCCAATTATGATAGCTCCGGTGTGGGATCTTCCATTTGAAATAATGTGTGATGCGAGTAGTTATGCGGTGGGAGCTGTACTAGGTCAACGTATTTCCAAAAACTTCCACCCCATTTATTACGCTAATAAAACACTCACATCTGCACAGGAAAATTACACCACAACCGAGAAGGAGCTCTTAGCTGTAGTATTCGCTTTTGACAAATTTCGCCCTTATATTACTCTTTCGAAAATTATTGTTTTTACAGACCACTCGGCCCTCAAATATCTTCTCTCTAAAACGGATGCCAAGCCTCGCTTGATTCACTGGGTCTTACTCCTCCAGGAGTTTGACTTAGAGATCCGTGATAAGCGAGGTGCCGAGAATTTGGCCCCCGACCACCTTTCGCGCCTCGACAACCCGTTTATAGAACAATTAGACGAAAATTCTTTTCATTACTATTTCCCTGATGAGAAGCTGTTCATAATTAACACATCTACTTCTCCTTGGTTTGCCCGCATCGCCAACTATCTAGTGGCCCGTGTGCTCCCAAAAGAGTTTTCATCTCACCAAAAGAAGAAATTCATTTCTGAGCTGAAAAACTACTTTTGGGAGGACCCGCGTGTTTTCAGAATTTGTGCCGACCAAGTGATCAGGAGGTGTGTTTCTTTTGATGAAGGTTTAGATATTATTAAACACTTGCATGAAGGACCGACAGGTGGGCACTATCAAGCTGCTCGCACCGCTCACAAAGTGTTAAGAGCGGGTTTTTACTGGCCCACCCTGTTTAAAGACGCGCATGCCTTTGTGAGTAGGTGTGATAGTTGCCAACGGTCGGGGAATATTTCGAATAAAAATGAAATGCCACAAAATTATTTCCTAGAGTGCGAAGTTTTCGACCTCTGGGGGATTGATTTTGTCGGCCCTTTTCCTTCTAGTTTCGGGAATAAGTACATTTTAGTTGCCGTTGATTATGTTTCGCGTTGGGCCGAAGCCCAAGCTCTTCCTACGAATGACGCCCGAGTCGTAGTTAATTTCCTAAAAAAATTATTCTCTCGTTTCGGTACGCCGCGAGCTATCGTTAGTGATAGGGGATCCCATTTTTGTAACGCACAATTTTCAAAAATCCTAACTAAATATGGCGTTACTCATAAGATTTCCACTGCCTACCACCCCCAAACTAACGGACAAGTCGAAGTAGTGAATAGAGAAATAAAAAGAATTTTAGAAAAGACTGTTTCAACATCTAGAAAAGACCGGTCAGCCAAATTAGACGATTCTCTATGGGCCTACCGAACAGCGTACAAAACCGCCCTCGGCTGTACGCCATATCGGTTGGTTTACGGAAAATCGTGTCATTTACCCGTAGAGTTAGAGCACCGCGCCTTTTGGGCCTTACGATTTTTAAACTTCGATCCCCACTCTGTCGGCGCTTTTAGAAAATTTCAACTTAACGAACTCGACGAGTGCCGCTCTTACGCATATGAAAATAACAAACTTTATAAAGAGCGGACGAAGCGTTTACACGATCGACATCTTAGGCACCCAAAAATCTTTAAGCCGGGCGACCAAGTGCTTCTTTATAATTCTCGTTTACGTTTATTCCCGGGTAAATTAAAATCACGTTGGTCTGGGCCTTTTACTATTTTAGAAGTCTTTTCTTATGGTACTGTTTTAATTTCCCACCCTGATAAGGGTACTTTCAAAGTGAATGGTCAGCGTCTTAAACTGTATTTCTGTGATGATGTCAGTCTCAACCCTGTTAACTCTATCTTTCCGGTCCTGACATTTGATTAATCTGAACTTTATTTTTCTCATAAACTTTGAACTTTATTAGAACTTTATTTTTGAACAATATTTGGGACAATCTTATTTTGATGCGTCGAGCTCAAACGACACTTTAAACAAAGGGCGCTCTTGGGAGGCAACCCAAGTTATCTTTTTCTGTTTTCTTTATTTTACAGTTTTTGCCCCGAATGGCTCCGGCAAGCTGAAACTTCTGCGATCGCCTGCTCCAACGGTTCTGATTCCCTGACAAAGTCCACCGGATGACGTTTCATGGAGCTCCACCGCACAGGCATGGAGGAGCAGCATCACTCAGCTTTCCCTGCAACATAAAACCGGGGAAGTACCTGTTTTTCAATTCTGTCTTTCATTTCTGTACTTTACTTTTCTCTCGTTCTCCGACCTCCTTCTCCATTGAGGCCAATGTAGATTTTAAGCTTGGGGGATGAGTTCCTCCTTTTTGCTTTTTGTAAATATCCAAAAAAATCCCAAAAATTCAAAAAAAATATGTATATATATAGCTGCATTTTGGTATTTCAATAAGTACCCCATGTTTATGTTTTGTTTTTCTCAAACTTCTTTATAAACAACGTAGTTAATTATAATTTTTCTAATCATTTTTTTAATCATATTTCACAAGTAAAATGTTGGTCATGCTGTGTTTCTAATTCACGGTAGCATGTTAAGGTAAAATATTTCTCTAAAACGTGCATTTCTATTATGGTTTTTCGTTCTTTGTTTTCTTTACTTTCTCTAAAAATTTATCATCCACTATTTTCCTTTTCGTCTTTAGATAATTTTTGTAAGAACAAATTTTGAATAACGTAGTAGATATGAACGATCCAAGTCACATATTATTTTTATTTTCAAGATAATTTCATCAATCTTCTTTTATTATCTCGAACTTGCTTTTTGAAATTTATCGACTCTATGTTTTAAATAAATTTAAAAAAAAGCGTGAAAATGATTTAGGCCATTTTTGTTTGCGTTTGAGCTTTCCTTCCAACCTAAAACCTTTTACCACTAGATAGCCGCTTTTGAGCCTTTTTTCCAAATTTATTTGATAACTCCACACAGCATTTCATTTTCACCAAAGCCCAAATTCCTATCTATCTAATCACGCTAATTTTTTTGATAGGAAATTTTGTGTTATCTTTGGAAAAATTGTTGAAAAAAGTGTACTCAAAAGCAATGTATTGAAAAAACAAAAAAAAAGAGAAAAAAATGAATGAAAATAATAATAATAAAAAAGAGATAAATAATCATAAAGGAAAAAAATAAATTTATTTATACATATTTTGTTTAAAATAAATTTATTTTTTTTGAAACTCGTTGTTTTGGTTTAGTGTGATTTTTAAGCCTCCGTGTTTATATTTGAATTCCACTCCTATTCATATTCCTAAACCAAACGTTTCGGTCCTATTAAGTCCTTTTGATTCACGCTTTTTTTTAATTTTATTTAACAACTAAGAAAAGAAGAAAAGTAAATCAGTTTTTGTTTTGGATTTAAACTTAGATTTTTGTTATTTAATTGATATAATTATAATGCGTTGCTTGGATCTAGTAATAACTCAATACGTTCTTTTCATTTTCTTTGCCTTGCTCAAATCTATTTAAAGAATTTCGTCAAAATTCTGGATGATTTATTTTTGTTCAGTAAAGATTATAAAAGTTAAACCATACAAAAATAATTGTTTTAGATTTACGTTTTACATTCTCCCTACCTAGAATTTCGCATAGTACTTGTGTAAGTATGATTAAAACTTTTTGAATTAGTCACTTTTTATGATTAGCTAGTCTTTATATCTTTGCTTGGGGACAAGCAAAACTTAAGCTTGGGGGAATTTGATAATTCGGTTTGCAGTCAATTTTATTAGAATATTTTCGGGGTTTTAAAGCAAATCATGTCTTGTAAAGTACTTATTTTGATTCCCCTTTGTATATATTTTTGTCGCTAATGCATTTTTTCTGCTTTTTGCAGGTTTTCACGGCTTTCAGCCGAATTTTGCTGTGACACGCCCCAAGGTCACGCCCTACCAGGGCGTGTACCTAGGGCGTGTAACCCAGAGGAATGAAGCAATTGGTCTGAAACTGCATTCCGTGGAAACTTAGTGTACACGCCCTCGGTCACGCCCGTGTCACATCCGACACGGGCGTGTTCTAGAGGCGTGTCCCCAGGTTCCGAGGAATCGCCGCAGCGCGCTCGTTTTTCCCGCTCCACTGTCGCACCGAAAGTGTCACGCCCCAGGGTCACGCCTGACCCGGGCGTGACATATGGGCGCGTACTTCAGCAATTCCACCCGTCACCTCCAGCATTCAATTTCAGCTCAACAAAGTCACGCCGCAAAGA
Source organism: Platanthera guangdongensis (assembly GCA_039583875.1). Lineage (NCBI taxonomy): Eukaryota > Viridiplantae > Streptophyta > Magnoliopsida > Asparagales > Orchidaceae > Platanthera > Platanthera guangdongensis. Next base: position 68,853,061 of record CM077165.1, read on the forward strand.
ACACGCCCCAGGTACACGCCCCACCAGGGCGTGACTTGTGGGCGTGTACCTCAACTACTTCGTCAGAATTAAATTCCAGCCCGAAAAAGTCGCGCCGAATGTGTCACGCCCCAGGGTCACGCCCGACCAGGGCGTGACAGGGGGGCGTGACCCGACCCGAAAAATTCTATAAATAGAGCCCAACTCTAAGGGTTCAGGGACACTTTTCGGATTGAGAGGGGAGGTTCTGCCCTTTGTATTTTTGAACTTTTTAAGCATGTCTTTTCATTTTTAGTTCGTAGCTCTAGCTTTATGCTTTTCCTGTATTAGCTCCTAGCTTCTTTCTGTAGTATGATGCTAATAATAGTGTAGTTTACTTTCCATGCACTTGTAATCTCTAGTTTTCAAGCTGTAAGATCTCTGTTTCCATTAATAAAAGTGTTGTTTTCTTTTTCGTTTCTCCTCTGTTTTCACTATGTTCTTCTACTCATCCCCCCTCTTCCACCTCACCATGATTAACTAATCCTCCATGTACTCGATCTTAATGATCCGAGGTTCGAGTTATTAGGTTATGATGCTTTGAATCTTACCTTTTCTGTTTAGGGTTTAGCTTTGAATTACTCTTGATTTATCACGGGTTAGATGTATATCATCGATATATACTCTCCACCTTTGCTTTCATTCTGGGCGGGCCGAGAGGCCGAAAGTTTGAAATGAGCACTCAAGAGTAAAGGGAGTTGTTCGCACCCCTCGAGAGAGGAAGACGTTCAAATCTCCCGAATTGGAGTAAAATCCAATAGCGGGGTTCACCGCGTAAAGCGAGTTTTAGGCCTCCGATTTAGGCGAGAGTCGGTCGGACCTTCCTAAACTCAGTTAGGCACGACCTTCGAGAGAAGCGTGTCAATATTCATGGAACCTCCACGGTCAAGGACCTTTACCCTAATTAGCTTAGGTTTATTTATCGTATTTTTCTAACCACTCTTGCCGAGGTGATTTCTGATCGAGTGCATTTTCCCCTTCATCATTACTAAGCTTAAGTTAATCGCTCTTTTAGCTCTCTTTAACTTTTCATGCAAGTAGCTCTCTTTCATTGCAAATAGTTCTCTTCCTTTAGCACATTTAGCTTTCTTCTAAAAAACTTAATTTTTCCATCGATAAAATAATAGATTTCGTGTGAGTAAGCTTACTCAACTGTTCCCGGATTTCAATACGACACTTGTGTCCCCTATCTGCATTTCGATAGGTATACTTGCCTTGATGAATTATTAGTTTGGTTATTTTCTTCTTGCAGATATCTAAGAGACAATCAGCCAGTGGATTACGAGTTGACGACAAAGGTCAAGCCTATACGTATAGAAGATGTTGCGGTCAAACGACTCCGCAACAAGGAAATCCGAATGGTTAAGGTTCGTTGGGATAACTGCGGACGTGAGGTGATTTCTTGGGAGTGAGAGCAAACTATGTTGGAGGAATACCACGAGTTATTCCACTCAGGTAACATTTAATTTTTGTATACCTTTACTTAATTTCGGGACGAAATTCCTTAAGGGGGGGGAGATTTGTAATGCCCCGAAAATCGTTATCGAGCTGGTCGCATCCAAAAGTAATTTTGGTGCCTGTTTAGGGGTACACGGCCTAGGACGCGGGCGTGTCCAAGGACGTGTCTGGCTTGGTATTTTGGCCGGCTGTATCCCGAGAAGGACACAACAAGAAATACGGCAGAATGACACGGGCATGTCATTTGACACGGGCGTCTGCCTACCCATGTCAGTACCCGTGTTCCCTAGAGTCGTGATGGTTAGCGTGACGGTTATTCATGACACGCCTCTGGTCATGGGCGTATCCTGGAACAGACACGGGCATGTCAGGTTGAGACACGGGCGTGTCTTGCCCGTGTGGTTTTTCTGCGTTCGACGATCGTGCCAGGATCGAGGCACACGACCTGGGACACGGCAATGTGTGAGCCCGTGTTCGGCCCAGGTTTGAGGATTTCTGTACAGATCTGAGCCGTTCGTTTTCTTTAAGTAAGATTTGGATACCCAGGTGTGTTCCTGCTATGGTAAGGCCGGGAATGGTGGTTTAACTCCTCAATTCTCCCTTAAGCTTTCTCTTTCCAAGGGGTTAGAGCAAGGAGGAAGAAGGAGGAGGATTTCGGCCGCCGGCGGAGCATCAGAACACTGTTTAGAGAACCGAGAGCGGATCAGTGGAGGAAATCCTGTTGCGAAGACTTCTATACGTGTAATTTTCCATGGCGCAAAAGCGTACTACAAGGGTAACAATTCTCTTCTTGAGAATGTGAAGCTATCTTCCTTTTTACATAGGGAAACCCGCTCCCGCGAGTGTGCGGCGAGTGTGCGGTGTTCCTTGGGGTTGACGGAAATAGTCCCCCTTGTGTTGCATATAGAGTCCGGAATCGAAGTACGGGCATAGACATTGTGTGTGAAGCCTACACGGACATGTTTCTCTGGATCGGTGATGTTGCATTTGTTATGGTTTGCTGGAGAAGACTCTGTGCTTTGGGTTTTCAGGTTTCTATGCGGTAGATTACAGCAGGGATCCTTGGGGATTAACACCAAGGCGCACCCGGAAAACTGAGCGGAATCGTTGTTCTGCTAACTTGGCGGTCTAGGAACCGGCCTTGAACATAACTTGGTTATTTGATTGTTTGGAAATGGCAGGATCCGAGAGAAGCTTGGCTCGTGCGTACGTCTTAAGGTGTACTACGGATTGTGCGCAACGGGCAAGTGGAATCGAACCTGGGCTATGTGGTTCGGTGCGAGAGACCCGAAAAGGGGACTGGCCGTTGGTATAGTCGGGAGCCTTAGAAAGTGGTCAGAAAGGCTAAAATGCCCATGTTGTTGCCATCCCTGGGGTGGTGGTGAAGACGCTGAAGTGTCAGGATTCACCGATAATGTGCCCTGATTGCACGGGGTGTTTGGCCGTGTGAGCCTACACCTGTGGCTAGCATGTTTATACTATATTATTTTAGCCGGGCTAATGAATTACAGGGAAGGAGCACCGCCGTCCCGAGTTAGGGGCAGGGTCGTTATAATTTGGTCGACTTTTGAATGATCGTTGCTTTGTTTGCCACCGTGCAGTGGAATGTTGCTTGCAGGTGTTGCGGAGCCAAGTACCAAATAGCGGGCTGGAGCCCATGTTGTTGTGCTGTCCCTAGATGGCCAAAGAGAATAGTTGTACTTTATTTTGTCATGTGTGGCCGGCCTGCGAGCATATGTATGGAAAACATTATTTAATTAAGTGAACCTCTGTAAGGCCATAAAGCCGTGTACCTTTCAGTGTATTTGTTTTCATCCCAGTTGTAGTGGTGTTGGACATTCATGATTATTGGATACAAGTTTGGGTTCTTTCAACTGTTTAAAAGCTTCCGCTAGAATGCTATGTGTTAGGACGAGTAGTCTTAATTGTATAGTTTGGTTATTCATACGTAACCCTTCTGCCTGTCCGTGGTATATGGTGTCGGGTTCCAGCTGGACCTTCTATTATATGTCATACGACGGATGGGGTGTTACAATTTAAAACTTACCCAAAAGGTTACATTGCATCCTTCTCCACATTTTAATGAAGATAGTGAAGAAGAAATTGCTGAAGCAGTTGATCCCACAATAGCAAATATAATTCCACAAGAGGAATTAATTAAACAAGCTGTTTATGAACCAACTCGTCTGATGGCATGCCCCCTCCTCCACTATTTGAAGACGATGCTGACGATGCTGATGATGATCCAGTTGATAAGGCAATACAACTCAAGGATGTGAGGCGGCACGATGACGCTAACGAAAGGCTACGCTACAACCTCCGACCGTGGCATGCTACCGCCACCGCAACACATTAGCCTTATTTATTTCCTTCTTGCACTCTATTTTATATTTGGAATATAAAATTATCCTATGTTTAAGCGATAATTTTATATTCATTACATGTTTTATTATTTTTAATTTAGAACATTTTTCATGTTGGTGTGCCTTTAGCCATTCGGATGGATGAGATTACATCTCCATCATGAAGGGCTAAGGCTTGTTTGTAACTCCTATATAAGAAGGCTTTGTTATGAGATCATTAGAAAAAATTGAAAACCTAATCTCCTTTGAGAAATTTCGGCCAAGAGGAGCCTTCTCCTAGCCGCCGCCCCACTAGCTTGTGGTGTGAAGCCGCTGCCCCCTTGCTCCCTCCATCCGTTCGGTGCGACTCCGGCGCGGCTTCCTTCGGTGCGACTCCTTGGAAGAAGGTTGCAAACAATTCGGTGTGACGCCGGTGGATCCGTGGAGAGAGTGATTCACCCACAGTTATCTAGTGTGAAAGCTTTCCGGTTGGGTAATCTCTTCCCCCTCCCTTGTGTGATTTCTTCTCTTTAGTTGTGGTGGTTTTCGCAAATCGTTTTCTCCGGATCGTTAATTTAATCGCTGCAAGTTTTGAATCGAAATCGCCGTTGCAAGGCTTTTTATTTTCGGATCGGGTGGATCCTATTTGCCTGAGCGGATCTTGGCCTATAGCCTTGGTCTTGTTCTCAAAAAGGAGTGGCAACCTTTGTGTTTTCTAGGGGAATATTCCGACTCAAATTTCCGATCGTTGTTTTCGAGTCGACCATTCCTCCTTTGTTGTTTGTGCTGCGTTTTGTGACGAGGAACTATTATGGGCGATAGGTGTTGTGTAGGTGCGGTAGATCTACGATGTGTAGAGCGGAGATAGAGAGTTAGATCCGTGGAGGTCTCCGATCCGACATCCCTACATCAATTTGGTATCAGAGGCGGTCGTTTCAACTTTCACGTTGCAAACATCCTCTCTGCGTTCCTTGTTGGAGATCGGATCGTTAGAAAATCAAAAAAATTATTTTTTGTGGTCTGCAAATAGCGGGCTGAAATTTTTATTTTTCAGTAAAATTTCAAAAAGAAAATTTTTAACGATCTACGTGTTATTCACATTGGGAATATATAAAAATATCTTATTTTCAACATAGCTTCAACCCTAGGAAAATTCATCTTGCCCGGGGCCTCCCAAACCTGAATGCGCACTAGGCTAGGAACGGAGTACACAACCCCGTCTACGTCTAGGATGGATGCGAACGAGCATGGTGATCCCAACACCGAGGCTATAGCGGGTATTCGTGCCGAATTGGCTGAGCTTAGGAATGTCTTAGCCCAGATCCTACAAAATCAGGAAAGGCCACCCCCACCTCCCGTTAATGTTGGGCAGTCCAACCGGCACCAACCGAACTTTGACTCGGATTATGAGGGAAACTCTCCCCGTGTGCCCCCTCGAGAATCCCGCCCCAAGCGAGGATTTGATATCACGAGGGCCATCAAGATAAATGCCCCCACCTATGATGGCATGGGAGATCCCCATATCTTCCTCCATTGGGCTATAGACATGGAGTGCTATTTCGAATGGCACAACCTCACGGACCCCCCAAAAGGTTCAAGTAGCCAGGATGAAATTAACGGGACGTGCCAAAACTTATTGGCTGAATGATGAACGTAGGTTAGGAGCTGGGCACGGGGTCCCACTCATTGGATGGGCTGTGATGAAGAACCTGCTGACCGTTCAGTACGTTCCCGCGTACCATCGGACGTAGATGTTCGATGAGCTTGCCACCCTTCGGCAAGGCTCAATGTCTGTTGCTGAATATATGGGAGAACTTAAGGACCGTATGGTACGATGTGACCTTCGAGAGCTCCCCGAAGTCACTTTATCTAGATTTCGAAAGGGACTTCACCCCGACATTCAGCGGAAACTCTTGCGTTACGGTCATACGGACTTGAATACGACTTTCAATGCTGCCTTGGACATTGAAAAGCACCTAGCATCTAAGGCTTACTCCCGTTATTCTAGTACGAAGAATAAGTCCACCCCCGCGGCATCTTCTTCCACATACCCTGATAAGGGAAAGTTCAAATCTACCGAGTCGAAGTCAATCGTGATCACCGCTAGGAACTCCAAGAACCCTGCGGGTGAGCGTGTCCCTATCGGGAAGGTTAGCAAGGCTAACACCACTTGTTACTCTTGCGGCATTCAAGGCCACTATGCCTACGAATGCCCAACAAAGACAAAAACACTAGCCTTATTAGATCCAACCACCGACCCTGACGATTACGTATACGACGCCGCAGAGGAGATTGACCCCTAAGGAGTCCCTAGTGACTTAGAGGACGATCACCCCCTTATGGTGATGCGTTGTATCTTGACCACTCCACGTCCATTAGATGATTGGAAGAGGACGAGCTTATTTTCTCTGATTTTTAAGAGTGGCGAGAAGCTTTGCAAGCTGATTATTGATAGTGGTAGCTGTGTGAATGTCGTATCTGAGAACGTCGTTGCACGTATGTCCTTGGTCAAGGAACCGCACCCGACCCCATATCAGGTCGCTTGGATCAACAAGCTCCCTGTACCCGTTACCAAGCGATGCCTGGTCCCACTCCCATTCAAATTCTACATTGATGAGGTGTGGTGTGATGTCCTTCCGATTGACGCTTGTCATGTGTTGTTAGGCCGCCCTTGGCTATAAGACCGTGATGTTACACATTTTGGTAGAGCCAACACTTATGAATTCAAATTCAATGGCAAAACCATCACTTTGAGGCCGACCATCCCAAAGGAACCCGTAGTCTTGGATAAGGACACCACTATTCCGGTAGAACGGAAAATGTTGAATCTAGTTGGTAGGAAAGAGTTTGAGAGGGATCCGTTCTTTGATGGAATCATGTATGCGCTAGTCCTCTTAAGTGCGAAGCCCGATTCTAGCATTTTGGATGAGTTACCTAGTGAGTTACGGGTAATTTTAGAGGAGTATAGGGATGTGTACCCGGCTGAGTTGCCGCCCACGTTACCCCCGCTTAGGAATATCCACCATGCGATAGATCTCATCACGGGGTCTTCCTTGCCAAATCAACCCCATTACCGACTCCACCCCGCAGCTCACCTGGAGTTGCAGTCTCAGATAGAGGGCTTGCTAGCGAAAGGTTTTATTAGGACTAGTATGAGTCCATGTGCTGTACCAGCCCTACTTGCCCCCAAGAAGGATGGTACATGGAGGATGTGCGTTGATAGCCGGGCTATCAACAAAATCACCATCAAGTATAGGTTCCCCATTCCCTGCCTAGATGATTTGTTGGATGTCTTGTCTGGAGCCACAGTATTATCCAAATTAGATCTTCGGAGTGGCTATCACCAGATTAGGATACGAGAGGGCGATGAATGGAAGACGGCGTTTAAGTCGAAGGATGGTTTGTACGAATGGCTTGTGATGCCCTTTGGGTTGTCCAATGCCCCTAGTACCTTCTCTCGGATGATGACACATGTCTTTCAGCCATTCATGTGAAAGTTCGTTGTCGTCTACTTTGACGATATTCTGATTTATAACACCTCTACTACCGAGCACATCTCCCACATGAGAGTGATCCTTTCCACCCTGCGGAAGGAGACGTTATTTCTCAATCTTAAGAAATGCACTTTCTATGTCTCGGAGGTAGAGTTCTTAGGCTATATAGTCGGCTCTAAGGGTATTCGAGTCGATCCGGGCAAGGTTCAGGTCATTAAGGACTGGCCCATGCCAACTACCCTACGTGAGGTGCGTAGTTTTCATGGGTTAGCCATGTTTTATCGTCATTTTATACGAGACTTCAGTAGTATTATGGCGCCTATCACAGACTGTATGAAGAAGGGAGAGCTTACGTGGACGAAGTCCGCCACCCATGCTTTTGAATGAATAAAGGATCTTATGACTGAGGCACCTGTCTTACGTCTACCTGACTTTGCTAAAGTCTTTGAGCTCACATGTGATGCGTCTGGGGTAGGGATTGGAGGTGTCTTGAGTCAGGAGGGCCATCCCGTTAGTTATTTTAGCGAGAAGTTGTCCGGCCCTAAGCTGAACTATTCTAATTACGATAGGGAATTTTATGTTGTAGTCCGATGTCTACACCACTGGAGGCACTATCTCCTCTCCAAGGAGTTTGTGATCCTCTCCGATCATGAGGCTTTACGTTTCATCAACGACCAGCATAAGATCAGTCCATGACTCGCTAAGTGGGTAGCTTTCTTACAAGGTTACACGTTTAATCTTAAGCACCTTAAGGGAGCTGAAAACCGAGTCACGGACACCGTTAGTCGTCTTAATCTTTTACTCACCTCGATGGAAGTACATGTTGTAGGATTTGAGCGGATTAAGTATGAGTACGCCACGTGTCCTGACTTCCAGGACTTCTATCTTTCTGCCCAGGATAGCTCCCCCACGACGATATCTGCCTACGTCATCAAGGACGGTTACCTGTTTAGGAACGGGAAACTATGTATTCCACAGTCATCGTTACGACTACATATCATATGGGAGTTGCATAGCGGAGGGTTGAGTGGCCACTTCGGTAGAGATAAGACCATTACGTTAGTCGAGGACAAATTCTTTTGGCCAAAACTTAAGGTTATGGTGGGACATGTAGTGAGTAGCTGCCGCACGTGTCAGGTGTCTAAGGGTAGTAAAACCAACGTAGGATTATATACACCCTTGCCTATTCCCTCCATGCCTTGGGTAGACGTTAGTATGGATTTTGTATTAGGCCTCCCCGTTACCCTACGCCGTCACGACTTAATTTTTGTAGTTGTGGATAGGTTTTCAAAGATGGCTTATTTCATCCTGTGCAGTAGGACGAATGATGCGTCTCATGTCGCAAAACTTTATTTTAAAGAAGTCGTTAGTCACCGTGGAGTGCCAAAGACCATAGTATCGGATAGGGACGTAAAACTCACTAGTTATTTTTGGAAGACTCTTTGGATATTAATGGGAATGAAATTATTGTTTTCCTCTGTCTATCATCCCCAAACTGATGGGCAGACGGAAGTGGTTAATCCGAGCTTAGGAAATTTGTTACGATGTCTTGTGACTGATCACAAGAGCACTTGGGATCTTCTCCTTCCCCATGCCCAGTTAGCCTACAATAATTCCAAGAATAGGTCTACGGGTTTGTCTCCGAATGAGATTGTCCACGGGTATAAGGCTCCTGTGTCGCTTGACTTGGTGTCGTTGCCCCCAACGTACAAGGCAAGTCAGTTTGCACAATCCTTCGCCCAGCACATCCATGATTTACACGCACGTATACGGTCCACCTTGACTACGCAATATGACTTTTATCAAGCGCACGCTAATTTACATAGGAGAGTATCAGACTTCAAAATTGGCGATCTAGTTTTAGTCCGTTTGGTTCCCGAACGCTTGCCAACTGGCACCGTTAAAACGTTAGCACCAAAGCGCGTCGGCCCTTTTCGGATTATTAAGAAGTTAGGTGACAACGTTTTCGTTTTGGACTTGCCTGCTGATTGGGGTATCTCCCCCATTTTTAATGTTTCAGATTTAACGATGTTTGTGTCACCACCACAAGAGTTGATTTCTTTGTCGTCTTCTTCTCCCACTGAAAATTCTCATGGGTTGGGGAGTGGTAGTATGGATGATCTCTCTCTTTCGGTCCCCACAGGTATATCATCGGATGGTAAGTTGCCTTCTTTCCTGCCTACTGCTAATATGTTCCCCAGGTTTCCACGGACGTTTTCCACTCCAGAGATGATACTTGATGCTGAGCCTGTTACCACTGCTGATGGCGACACCCACCGCTTTCTCATCCGTCGGTGTGATCGGCCCCATTCGGATGACTCTTGGGTACTCGAGACGGAGCTGCAGAGTTTGGATGCCGCTCTCCTTCACCGCTATCGCTTGGACCACGCAACGAAGATGCGTGCATTTGAGAGGGGGAGGATTGAAGGCGTGCCCCCTCCTCCACCATTTGAAGACGATGCTGATGTTGATCCGGTTGATAAAGCAATACAACTCAAGGATGTGAGGCAGCACGATGATGCTAACGGAAGGCTACGCTGCAACCTCCGCCCGCGGCGTGCTACCGCCACCGCAACACATTATCCTTATTTATTTCCTTCTTGCACTCTATTTTATATTTGGAATATAAAATTATCCTATGTTTAAGTGATAATTTTATATTCATTACATGTTTTATTATTTTTAATTTAGAACATTTTTCATCTTGGTGTGTCTTTAGCCATTCAGATGGATGAGATTACATCTCCATCATGAAGGGCTAAGGCTTGTTTGTAACTCCTATATAAGGAGGATTTGTTATGAGATCATTAGAAAGAATTGAAAACCTAATCTCCTTTGAGAAATTTCGGCCAAGAGGAGCCTTCTCCTAGCCGCCGCCCCCTAGCTTGTGGTGTGAAGCCACCGCCCCCTTGCTCCCTCCGTCCGTTCGGTGCAACTCTGGCGCGGCTTCCTTCGGTGCGACTCCTTGGAAGAAGGTTGCAAACCATTCGGTGTGACGCCGGTGGATCCGTGGAGAGAGTGATTCTCCCACAGTTATCTTATGTGAAAGCTTTCCGGTTGGGTAATCTCTTCCCCCTCCCTTGTGTGATTTCTTCTCTTTAGTTGTGGTGGTTTTCACAAATCGTTTTCTCCGGATCGTTAATTTAATCGCTGCAAGTTTTGAATCGAAATCGCCGTTGCAACGCTTTTTATTTCCGGATCGGGTGGATCCTATTTGCCTGAGAGGATCTTGGCCTATAGCCTTGGTCTTGTTCTCAAAAAGGAGTGGCAACCTTTGTGTTTTCTTGGGGAATATTCCGACTCAAATTTCCGATCGTTGTTTTTGAGTCGACCATTCCTCCTTTGTTGTTTGTGCTGCGTTTTGTGACGAGGAACTATTGTGGGCAATAGGTGCTGTGTAGGTGCGGTAGATCTACGACGTGTAGAGCGGAGATAGAGCGTTAGATCCGTGGAGGTCTCCGATCTGACATCCCTACATCATCCTCTTGTTGATCTTGTCACACTTTGAGGTCATCCCATATCTCAATTGATTGGAGACATATCATCTGTTGTCCAAACAAGGCATCAACTCAACCAAGATCTGATGCATGCTTGCTTAATTTCTCAAATTGAGCCTCAATCCATAAAAGATGTATAGCAAGATCCTCACTAGATTATTGCAATGCAAGAGGACCTCAATCAATTTGAGAGGTGAAAAGTTTGGGATTTAGTTCCAAGACCCAAAGAGTACCCAGTCATTGGAACTAAATGGGTCTTCAGGAACAAGCTAGTCACAAGGATTAATTGTGAGGACCAAAGCAAGGCTGGTAGCCCAAGGATATTCACAGGAAGAAGGCATTAATTATGATCAAAACTTTGCTCCTGTTTCAAGATGTTTGGTATCGTATACACAATAACCCAGATTTGATGAATTCACCCTTGAACTAAGATGAATTAAGTTGTATTTGATGTGTTGTTTGATTTATGTGTTTGCAGGACTAAATTGCCAAGTGTAGATCAATGTCAGTCTACAATGGGTCACCAAACACAGGACCATACAATGTAATCCCTAATTGTGTGATGCATTGCGTTGACTCATGTGTAGCCTCTCTATTGGGATACACTTCTTATTTCAAGCACTAAGATTTATTGGAGAAAGAAGTTTTGCTGATTTTATTAAAGAAAGGACAATTCTCTTGAAGGAAAATTTTTCTAACTCTTTCACTCGAGTAGAAGTTTAAGTACGCGAGTTAAATACTTAGAAAATACTCGAGTAAGTCTATCTGTACTCGAGTAAGGGAAATGGCTCTCGAGTAGTCTGAACATAGCTCTCGAGTGGCCAAGTCCATTACTCGAGTAGACTTTTTCTTATTCTTGAGTTAACAGAATTTCCTCACAGAAAATATTCTAAGTCTTTTACTCCAGTAGTCATGTTAACCACTCGAGTAGATAAGTCTTTTGTCTCGAGTTATAGAAGGAAGATTCTCTTGATGTATTTACCCCACTCGAGTAGTTGTTCATGTACTCGAGTAGTCTTTCTACTTCTCGAGTAGCTCAGCTACAGTACTCGAGTGACCAGTTTTCACTCTCAGAATTTTTCTAAGTCTTATACTCGAGTAGTAAAATTCCTGTACTCGAGTAGTTGTTCATGTACTCGAGTTGTCTTTCTACTTCTCGAGTAGTCCAGCTCCAGTACTCGAGTAACCAGATTTCATCTCCCAGAAAAATCCGCTAAGACATTGACTCGAGTAATCCTTCTACCTCTCGAGTAATACTTCTAGTACTCAGTAAATTTTATTCCACTCGAGTATCTATAAGTTCTATTCTGAATTATCTCAAGGAATTCATCTCGTGTAGTCTATTACTATCCGCTCGAGATCTCAGCCTAGCACCCGAGTAGCTTACCTTTTACTCGAGTAAATCAGTCAAATTTTCCAGAATTTCGCTAAGTCCATAACCGACGGGATTTTCAAATGCCTTGACGTGATTGATCCATGTGTACGTCATTAATGCTTATTATGACCGTTAGGGAGATCTTATATAAGGTCTTGTCAAATCGTTTAACCATAACAACAAGCTGTCAAGATTTATTATAAGAAATCTGAATACAATTTTCTCTTTCCAAAAATGGAAGCCGCCGCACTCTTCATCATGCAAATCGCCTAGGGCTTGTGTTCAAGGAGATTCAGATCAAGTCGACTTACAAATCGAGATTGTTCTTCAACTCCTCATCTTTTCTCGGATCATGTGATCCAAAGAAACATCAGATCCAGATCTAGCCGAGCAACTTCTTCAACAATTTCTGAAAAATCTGCAAAGATCAAAGAAAGAAGACCTTGGCCGAGATTTTCCAGATCTAAGAAATATTCTCTTTGTATTTCATATTTTCTCCATTTATTCTTGTAGGAGATTCCTCTCCGAATGTAGGAGCTTTTTTCTCAGAGTTGTAGGAAGTTTTTAACTTCCGAGTGTAGATCCGTGTTGCGGATCGAGATTGTAGGAACTTTGTTCCGAGATATAGGATTGGTTTTCAATCCGAGATAGTGGAGTAGCCGAGTCTAGTGCTTTGCTAGATCGGTCAGTGGAAAGTGGATGTACCCAATGTTGGGGAACCACTATAAATCTCTTGTCGTCTGCGAATGCTTGGTAGATTTTGTGTGCATAGATCACTAACTTTTATTCCGCAAAAAGAGACACAACTCACCTATTTACCCCCCTCTAGGTGATTTATATAGACAACTGAATACTTTCAATTGGTATTAAAGAGAGGTTGATCACTAAAAGGTTAACAACTTGATCAGATCTGACTTAAGTTGTCTTTTGAGATTATCCAAGCATGGACAAGGCTAAAGATTTTGCCAAGCTTCCCTTGTGCATAATAAATAACTTTCTCATGTGGAAAGAGAGAATCAAATTTTTCATGGAAGCTATGGATTCAATGATCTTCATGATCGTTGAAGAAGGTCCTTACGTTTCGATGACCATCTCCACTATAGATCCAACAAAGAAAGTTCCTACGAAATTGATGGATCTCGACAAAGATGAGATTGCACTTGTGTCCTTAGATAAGAAGGACAAGAATATTATAGCAAGTGTAGTTGATGACTCCATGTTGCAGAACCTGATCCACTGCCAGTCCGCTAAAGAAATATGGCAGTCCCTCGTCACCTTGATGGAAGGCACAAAAGAGGTTAGGGATGATAGAAGATATCATCTTAATCAAAAATATGAAGCCTCCCGACAAGGACCCAAGGATACCATTGCAGATACATTTGAAAACTTCTTAAAGATAGTCAACGGCCTAAGGGTCTACGACCAAGTCTTTTCAAATGGAAAATTGAATGACAAGTTCTTGAGATCCCTAACTAAGGAATGAGATAACAAGGTTTGTGCTATCCAAGAATTTGGAAAGCTAGCTGAGACAGACCCGCAGAATCTCTACGGGAAGCTTATGTCATACGAGCTGCAACTCAATACAAGAAAAGCTGAAGAAGAGAAGAGCATGTCTTCATCCAAGGAGAAGTCTGTTGCTCTCAAGGCAGACACCTTAAGGAAGTCCAAGGATGCCTCTCCTGCCCCAGCATAAGAAGTAAGTGAAGAAGAAACCTCGGAGCCAAATACATCAGGCTCAGAGCTATCTGAAGGAGGGTTCTCTCTACTCTCACGACAGTTCAAGAAATTCTTGAACAAAAAGAAGTAATGGAACGACAAGGATGCATCCTACAAAAGACCACGACATGATGGTGATCGACACAGAAAAGGGTCAAGCAGTCATGACAAGTATACTACTAAACCGAACATATATATTTCCATAGACATCATTTGTTATTGCTGAAATAAGACATGACATGTAATTGCTGACTACCCCCACAAGAAGAAGGAGGGTGGAAGAAGATAAGAAAAGAAATCTTCTTACAATAAGAAGAAAATAGAAAAGAGCCTAATAGCCAAGAAGGATAAGACTCTAAGCGACTCCGACTCATCTGAGTCGAGTGAAGAAGAAGAAGCCTACTTTGGGCTTATGGCTCAGACTGATGACGAACAAGAGCCCCAGTTCACTGCGAAGGTAAACCCTTACACTCCTCTTTTTGAATCTGATGTCTCTGAACATGATCATGAGGACAGCTCTTCTGACGATGAGTCTGAATTAATGGCCCAGTATAAGAAGTTAATCAAGGCTTACGACAAATGTCGACAAGTCGTGAAAACTCAAGCTAAAGAGATAAAGTCTCTAAAAGCTGAAGAGAGCACCTTGAGAGAGGAAGTCGCTAAGACTGACTCACTCAGAGAGAAATTCAATACTGCTATTGAAGAATATAATAAGGCTCTCGAGCCCCTAGATTTAAAAGAGAAAATCATCAAAGAGTTGGAAGAACAACTTGCGACTGAAAAGAAACTTGTTGAAAGTTTCTCGACCACTAAGACCGTCCTTCCTTTCGTTGCTAAATTCTCAACTAAGGCCAATGGTGTTTGGCTAGGCCATGTTAAAGCTCCTAGTAAATCCTCTAGGAGGAATAAGGCTAAGAGAAAGAATAAGGCCGCCAAGAAGGCTTTGGCCAAAGAGAAGGGGAAAGCCCCTTAAGATCAGATTTCTTTCAAGAAGGTTATATTTCCATCAAATGAATTTGATCTTGACTCATACTACAGTCACTTGACTAGGCCCACTTATGTAGAACCCAAGTACTGTTACCAAGGATGGACTCGGCCCAGAAACTTTGGTGAGAGTGTCTTTAAGGCACCTTATGAGGAAGTTATTCTTCAGATCTATGACCCTTTTGGTCATAACCTCAAGAAAGCACCAGAGGTAAAGCCTATTGTGGAATGACCACTGAAGGAGAAGAAATCATGTGATTGTCATCACCATGAAGCTTCCTCCTCCAAGAATATTGCACCTGCTAGACCACCATCTCAAAAGGTAAAGTAGGAGAACTTAAGGCAAAGATACAACAGGTTCGACTGTTGGTGCTGTGGCAAAATTGGTCACTTTGCCATCGACTGCTGGTTTAATTCCAAGAATTTTGTAGCTCCTCAAGTTGGTAATATGAGAACGACCACTCATAATGCTAATACTCGTAGGGGGAGTATTCTAACAAGAGACCAAGGACCCAAACATGTTTGGGTTCCTAAGGAAAATTGATTTATAATTGCAAGTATGTCCAAAGGACACCCAAACGCTTATCTGCTATTTGGACAGTGGATGCTCTCGACACATGACCGGGACAAGAAGCCTTCTTCAGAACTATTCTCTAGTCTTGAATGGGCCAAAGGACATCTTTGGAGGTTTAGACCGAGGAATTAATAAAGGCTATGGTATGATCTCTAATGGTAGTGCATCCTTATCAGATGTGGCTTTTGTTGAAGGATTGGAATACAATATCATAAGCATAAGCCAACTTTGAGATAAAGGATATATTGTTCAATTTTATGCTGATAAGTGCTTGATAAAATCGGTTGACAATATGGAAACGATTCTATCAAGCACTTGAAGCTGAAATATATTTTGTTTAAATTTCATTTGTATAGACTCTTTTACACCAGTTTGTTTTATGTCTAAAGATAGTGCTTCTCTTGGTGACCAATGACACAAGAGATTAGAACATATTAATCTCAAAACTATTAATAAATTATTTTCACTGAATTTAGTATATGATGACCCAAATGTCAAGTACGTCAAAGACAGACCTTGTCACGCATGCATAAAAGTCAAGCAAACAAGAGCTACCTTTAAAAGCATTATTGGCAAAGATTCTAACAGATGTTTACATCTGCTTCATATGGACTTGATCCATCCACTGCAAGTTAGAAGTTTGGGAGGTAAGGATTATACGTTGGTTATTTTTGATGATTACTCGTGCTTTGCATGGGTGTTCTTTCTAAAACACAAGTCAGATACCTTTGAGATCTTTACAAATTTTGTTAGGCAGGTCCAGAATGAATACAACTGTTCCATAGTCAAGATAAGAAGTGACAATGGAACAGAGTTCAAGTCTGGGGCCATGACAGAATTCTGCGAAAGCATGGGTATCTTTCATGAGTTTTCCTCTCCTCGTACTTCTCAACAGAACAGAGTGGTTGAGAGAAGGAATAGAACACTCATAGTGGCCTGCAAGACCATGTTGAGTGATGCCTCGCTACCAGAGTACTTCTGGGCCGAAGCCGTCAACAGTGCATGCCATGTGCAAAATCTAGCACTCATAAACAAGAACCACAATAAGACACCTTATGAACTTCTAAAGGGCAGGAAACCAACTGTTTCATATTTTTGAATTTTTGGCTGTAAGTGCTTCGTCCTTAACAATGGCAAGTATCATACTACCAAATTTAGCGAAAAGAGTTTTGAAGGTATTTTTGTAGGGTATAGTAGCCATAGTAAGGCATACAGGATATTTAATAGAAAAACTCTGGTTGTAGATGAATCCATACATGTTGTATTTGTTGAGATGAGCTTGCTGCAAAGCAACTCTTCTAGTGTGTTCATTAAAGGTGCATGTACAAAGTTGAATGAACTTAACTTGGAAGAACCGACTAAAGAAAAAGGTGAAAAGTTGATCAAGATCACCACTCTAACCCTAATTGGAGAGGTTGATAATCAAGATGAAGAAATCGTCCAAGTTGATGAAGTCACTCCTGTGATTGAAGAAGAAGTTCCAGATGCAAGAACTCTAGTGCTCAGACATCTGAAGGATCAACCAATGGAAAATCATAGGATATCCCCGGGATGGTGTCAAAACTCGTAGAGTTAGAAATAACGAGAATATATATTTGAGTTTTCTCTCACAGGTTGAACCAAAGAAGTTTGAGGAAACAAACTCAGATGCATCGTGGATAATGACGATGGGAGAAGAGCTAAATCAGTTCAAGCGTTGTGAAGTACGGAAACTTGTTCCAAGACACAAAGGTAAGAATGTGTTTGGGACAAAATGGGTCTACAGGAACAAGATGGACGAGGATGGAACGATCATAAAGAACATGGCCAGACTTGTCGCCAAAGGATATCGTTAAGAAGAAGGAATCGACTTTGACCAGACGTACACTCTAGTGGCAAGGCTGGAGACAATCAGGTTATTCCTAGCATATTCCGCTCTTTAGGGCTTCACTGTCTATCAGATGGACGTGAAGTCTGTCTTCCTTAATGGTGACATAAAGGAAGAGGTGTATGTGGAACAATCTCCAGGTTTCATTGATTCTAACTTCCTGATTATGTTTATCTATTATCTAAAGCTTTATATAGTTTAAAATAAGCTCCTTGAGCTTGGTATGAGACGCTGTCTACCTTTCTTCTTGAGAACAGGTTTACAAGGGGAAAGATAGATAAGATATTATTCTTAGGGAAATAAAAGGCAATATTTTGCTAGTGCAAATCTATGTCGATGACATTAATTTTGGCTCTACTGACGACAACCTCTGCAAGAAGTTTTCAAAACTTATGCAAGGGAAGTTTGAAATGAGCAGTATGGGCGAGCTGAAGTATTTCTTAGGGCTTCAGGTGAAATAATCTGAAGATAGAATTTTCATCTCGTAGACTAAGTTCACCAAAGAGCTAAATAAGAAATTCGGAATGGAGAATGCAACCTCTATGAGGACTCCAATGGGTTCAACTGTGTCTCTGGACAAGGATGAGAAAGGGAAACCTTTTGATGAAACCAAGTACAGAAGCATAATTGTATCCTTTCTCTACCTTACTGCCATTAGACCAGACATAGTGTTCTCAATATTTGTCGGTGCTAGATTTCAAGTGAACTCTAAGCAATCTCACTACGCTGCTACAAAGCGGATTTTGAGATATCTTAAAGGTACACCAAATCTTGGCTTATGGTACCCAAGAAGTAATGATAGCGAGCTAATTGGTTTTTCAGATGCAGATTTTGCAGGTAGTAAAGATGATAGGAAGAGCACTACCGGGACTTGCCATTTCCTTGAAAGAAGGCTCATATCCTGGAGTAGTAAGAAGCAGAACTGTGTTGCAATCTCAACTGCTGAGTCAGAGTATATCTTTGCAGGCAGTTGTTATGCACGTTGCTATGGATAAAGAATCAACTGAAAGATTACAATCTCAAAGTCCAAGTCATCCCTTTATTTTGTGACACCTCCACCGCGATTGCAATAGCCAACAACCCAGTCTCTCATAGCCATAGAAAGCATATAGAGCTGTGGTACCACTTCATCCGGGAGTATGTGGAGCATGGGGACATAGATCTACAATATGTCCCTACAGACAGGCAGATTGCAGACATCTTCACGAAGCCGCTAGATGAGGTCAAGTTCTCGTTCTTCAAAACATAACTTGGAATGTTCAACAAAGAAGATTAAAGACGATGGACTCACCAAAAGGCTCAGAGATCAAGAAATCTATCAAAAGTTGAAATTTTTCAAATTCTGACTTTATGACTCGAGTAAGACAAAGACCACTCGAGTAAGAAGTAAGTCACTCGAGTAACTCTTTGAACTACTCGAGTACTCCACAGGCCACTCGAGTAAACCTCTCTAGTACTTCTTCAACCTACTCGAGTACTAAGTTGTCACTCGAGAGATATAAAGACATCACTCGAGTACTTCCAATTTTTCTCACTTGAGTACTATCATCTTTTCACTCGAGTACTGCCGATCCACTCGAGTATCAGGAAGTCTTTTTCCCAACTTCAATTCAAATTTCGTTATTCGTAACCCGAGGCTTATACCGCCTCTTTCCAAGGTATGTAGCTTAATTTTCTTCTTAATTATCGATAAATTAGGGTTATATAAATAGGAAAAGTCTGGATTTTATTTTTCTACATGAATCAAAATCCTTTCACTCGAGTAAGACGACAGACTCTTCGTCTTCCGCTGACTATCATAGAGCCCGCACCGTCTTCTTCCCCGCAACAAATTTCTCTCAACTCTAAAGATTATGGCACCTACTTCCAAGATTGGAATCGGCTCTGAGCTCATTGTCGCAGGGATTGCCAAACTATTCGATGATTTCCGCAATGTACTCATCCTCCTTGACACAGCCGGCTTGACATTTGTTCTACAGTAACCGTGCAAGATTCTCTTTCCAGAGGTTGAAGAATTTTTCAAGAACATTAAGGTAAAGAGAAATTGGACAGTTCTTAAGTCCACAGTGAAGGGTTTCAAGATAAAGCTTACAAAAAACTCTGTCTCAAATCTTCTTTGGCTACTAGTCATTGATGAAGAAGAGCATCTCGGTCCTGAAGATTCTGACAGAGCCTGTATGTTCTGTGCATTATCACCAGAAGTACTGACCATTCATCGATCAGAACTCAATCCAGAGGGCAAGTTTGTTGTGGATGTTATTGTAAAAATCCTCCTGTGCAAGACCAGTTCAATCAGAGATATTTCTCTTAACATGTTTGACATCATGACAACAATTATCTGCAGGAAGAAATATCAGTTTGGTATGTTGATTCTAGACAAGATCAGGGAGAGCATTAAGGCTCCAAACTATGCTAGGATCATCTCTTTGAAGTTTCATGGGATCAATGCTGAGGTTTTCAACTTCTCCAAAGGTACAATTCTACACCACATGAAGAAAGTCTCAATATCCTCCATTCAAAGATGGGATTTAAAACTGCTGAACCCTGTATAGTCTGCCAGAGCCCATGATCATCCTGTTGTAGAGGACAAGACCCCATATCTCACTCCACCTCATGTTGCCAGCACATCTGGTGAAACTGCTGAGGGGGAGTCTGCTCCTTTTGTTCCAGAAGACAGAGTACCTACTCCACCAGCTGCCACTTCTCTCCCTCCATCTACTCCTGAAGAAACACCATCAGATGCTTAGATTCAAGCCACCCTTCCATCTACAGAAGAAGCAATCAATCAAATGATTGGAGAGTTAAGTACTGATGAACCTCTTCCTCCCCTCCAATCAGAACAACCTGCTAAACCATCAAAGCAACAAACACAACTACCTTCACCCACTCATACTCCATCTCCTGTATTCCTTGTTCACCACTCTCCTACTACTGAACAAGAGCATGTTGAGACCATTTTGATTTCTGATGACAACGAGCCATCCCTAGAACCAGTTGAAGCTCCTCTGATGAGCTTGGATTTCCCTCAACCCAGCTTCATTGATGAAGAAGGTGATGCCCTAATTCATACTACCAGAGCTAAGAGCTCAATCACCATTGAAGAAGTCATTCCATGGCCTGCTCCTCTTCCTCTAGTTCCTTCTGCTGCTGCTACTCCTCCTCCTGCTGCAAATGATAGTGTTGGTAAGATTGAACAGATGCTTCTTGAACAAAGAAAATATTTTGATGACTCTCTCAAAATTGTTCAAGACAAAGTTACTGCTCTTGAGAAAGAGATTAGCAGAGGATTTGCTGAGATTCAGCACAATACTAATGAATTGAGACAATTATTCAAGATTGGTGGAAAAGCTCTGGACCACACAATCACTAGTGTTGGTCATGTCATGGATCAAGCTGTTATGATTGCCATCAACCAAATTCAGTTAGAAAAGAAAGCCCAAGAGCACACATTCAAGATCTATGAAGAGGTAGGGACTTTCAAAGAAGATGTTATAAGCACTCTGACTTTAGAAGTCAGAAAGGGGGAGAATTTAGTCAAAGAGTACTTAGAGAAATCAGATGCCAACAAGCAAACTCTCTAGGAAGCAAAGAGGAAAGAAATTCATGATGATGTGCTGGGACATATCCAAAGTGTAAAATTCCATACTTATGATACAGCTGTATGGATGCATAACCAGATACTCCCTGACTTTCCAGCAGATCCAAATGTTATTCCTCATCATTTGAATCCCCTAGCTCCAGCTCCAGTTCCTCATCCTTCCTTATCTCCAAGACTTGAAAGCTTTGAAGGCCATCCTCCAGAATCTTATGCTCAGGATTGGGAGGCTGATCCAGCAGACATATTTCTTCAAGTTCCTCCTTACATTCACATTCCAAAGAAGATAAGATTTGGTGATGGAGCCTCTGTCAGTAGGTCTATTCTAGTTCTAGATTCTGAGAAAAGGAAAGCTCTAGAATTTACAGAAATTTGGTCTCCTACTTCAAAGTCACTCATTCTGGACACTCTAAAGTTAGTCTTGGACTTCAATGAAAATAGACATGATCATTACAGCCCCCAAGAATGGGACTTGTATGAGAAGTCAATGACCAAGAGAAGACTGTATGATAGAGAACATGGAAGAAACAACCCTGCTGCTCCTCCAAGGCCTCCCAAATATTACCCAAAGCCTTACAGTTATCAGAGGAGATAACAAGAGACGAAGGATAAATAACAACATCAAGTCTAAGCATGAAGAGAGTTATGAGAGTGCGGATAAGAATTGTGTAGAAATGGCTTTTGGACAATTTTATTTATATAATTCTTAATTTTGTTAATCCACTCTTTGCTTTTAATCCATATGCTTATTACTTTGATTTCTGTCCTGCATATCTAGTTCTTTATTTGTCTATATAATTCACCTTAGTGTAGAGTGTTCTGACTTCTACAAATAGGGGGAGATTGTTGGGTATCGTATCCACAATAACCCAGATTTTACGAAGTCACCTTTGAACTAAGATGAATTAAGTTATATTTGATGTGTTGTTTGAGTTATATGTTTGTAGGACTAAATTGCCAAGTGTTGACCAATGTCAGTCTACAATGGGTCACCAAACACAAAACCATACAATGTAATCCCTCATTGTGTGATCCATGGTGTTGACTCATGTGTAGCCTCTATATTGGGATACACTTCATGTTTCAAGCACTAGGATTGATTGGAGAAAGAAGTGTTGCTGATTTTATTAAAGAAAGGAAAATTCTCTTGAAGGAAATTTTTTTTAAGTCTTTCACTCGAGTAGAAGTTTAAGTACTCGAGTTGAACACTTAGTAAATACTCGAGTAAGTCTGTCTGTACTCAAGTAAGGGAAATGGCTCTCGAGTAGTCTGAATATAGCTCTCGAGTGGCCAAGTCCATTACTCGAGTAGACTTCTTCTTATTCTCGAGTTAACAGATTTTCCTCTCAAAAAATATTCTAATTCTTTTGCTCGAGTAGTCATGTTAACCACTCTAGTAGATAAGTATTTTGTCTCGAGTTAGAAAAGGAAGATTCTCGTGATGTATTTACCCCACTCGAGTAGTTGTTCTTGAACTCGAGTAGTCTTTCTACTTCTCGAGTAGCTCAGCTCCAGTACTCGAGTGACCAATTTTTCACTCTCAGAATTTTTCTATGTCTTATACTCGAGTAGTAAAATTCATGTACTCAAGTAGTTGTTCATGTACTCGAGTAGTCATTCTACTTCTCGAGTAGTCCAGCTCCAGTACTTGAGTAACTAGATTTCATCTCCCAGAAAAATCCGCTAAGTCATTGACTCGAGTAATCCTTCTACCTCTCGAGTAATACTTCTGGTACCCGAGTAAATTTTATTCCACTGAGTATCTATAAGTTATGTTCTGAATTTTCTCAAGGAATTCATCTCAAGTAGTCTATTACTATCCTCTCGAGATATCAGCCTATCACTCGAGTAGCTTATCTTTTTCTCGAGTAAATCAGTCAAATTTTCCAGAATTTTGCTAAGTCCATAACCGATGGGATTTTCAAATGCCTTGACGTGATTGGTCCACATGTAAGTCATTAATGCTAATTATGACCGTTAGAGAGATCTTATATAAGGTCTTGTCAAATCGTTTAACCCTAACAATAAGCTGTCAAAATTTATTCTAAGAAATTGGAATCCAATTTTCTCTTTCCAAAAACGGAAGCCGCCGCCCTCTTCATCTTGCAAATCGCCTAGGGCTTGTGTTCAAGGAGATTCAGATTCAGTCGACTTACAAATCGAGATTGTTCTTCAACTCCTCATCCTCTCTCCGATCGTGTGAGTCAAAGAAACCTTAGATCCCGATCTAGCCGAGCATCTTCTTCAACAATTTCTAAAAGAGCCACAAAGATCAAAGAAGGAAGACCTTGGCCGAGATTTTCCAGATCTGAGAAATATTCTATTTGTATTTCATATTTTCACCATTTATTCTTGTAGGAGATTACTCTCTGAGTGTAGGAGCTTTTGTCTGTGAGTTGTAGGAATTTTTTATCTTACGAGTGTAGATCCGTGTTGTTGATCGAGATTATAGGAACTTTATTCCGAGGTGTAGGATTGGTTTTCAATCCGAGATAGTGGAGTAGCCGAGTCTAGGGCTTTGCTAGATCGGTGAGTGGAAAGTGGATGTACCCAAGATTGGGGAACCACTATAAATCTCTTATAGTCTATGAATGCTTGGTAGATTTTTGTGTGTATAGATCACTAACTTTTATTCAGCAAAAAGACAAACAACTCACCTATTCACCCCCCTCTAGGTGATTTAGGTAGACAACCGAACACTTTCACAAGACACGAAGCCATCAGAATTTTTCTTGCATATGCAGGATTCAAGAAGTTCAAAGTATATCAAATGGATGTTAAAAGTGCATTCCTAAATGGAGAACTGAAAGAGGAAGTTTATGCTGAACAACCTCCAGGTTTTATCTCCCCAACTCATCCATCTTATGTTTTTAAACTTCATAAAGCTCCAAGATCTTGGCATGAGACCTTAGCTAGCTTTCTTTTAGAGCGTAAGTTCATTAGAGGTATTCTAGATATGACTTTATTTATTAGACATCATAAGTAAAAAAATTTTCTAGTCCAAGTATATGTAGATGATATAATATTTGGCTCTACTGATCCCAAACTTTGCAAAATATTTTCTGACCTGATGAGATCAATATTTGAAATGAGTAGCATGGGTGAACTATCCTAATTCCTTGGTCTTCAAGTGAAGCAAACCCCTGATGGTATCTTCATATCCCAGTCTAAATATGCTAAAGAGCTACTTAAAATATTTGGGATGACAGATGCCTCAGCCAAGAAAACACCCATGCCATCCAATGCTGTAGTTGACTCTGATGAATAAGGCAAACCAGTTGATCAGAAAACATATAGGGCTATTGTTGGGTCCTTATTTTATCTTACAGCTAGTAGGCCAGATATTATGTTTGCTACTTGCATTTGTGCAAGATTTCAAGTCAATCCTAAATAATCTAACCTTATTTTATTAGAAATGATTTTAAGATATATAAAGGGTTGTCCAAATCTAGGACTCTGGTATCCTACTGAGTCAAAATTTGATTTATCTGGATTCTCAGATGTTGACTTTGTTGGATGTAGAGTTGACAGGAAAAGTATATTAGGAACTTGTGAGTTCCTTGGTGATAGGCTTGTGTCCTGGTTTTGCAAAAAGCAAACTTCTGTGTCCACATCAACTGCTGAAGCTGAAAACATAGCAGCAGATAGTTGTTGTTCACATATTTTATGGATTCAAACTCAGTTCCTGGATTATGTTTTCAACTAAAATAATTCAACTATCTATTATGAAAATACCAGTTCAATTTCTATTGCACAAAATCAAGTGCATCATAATAGGAAAAAGCATAGAGAGATTAAACATCATTTATTTCGAGATTGTGTGGACAATAATAAAATTAAACTTGTCTTTATCTCTAATGATTTACAAAGAGTAGACATTTTCACCAAACCATTAGATGAAAAGAAACATCTGTTCTTCCTAAATCAGCTAGGTATGATTAATGAAGAAGCTTTAATTTGATTTTTGTATGTGGTCGATGAACTGTTCATTTTTCGTCGAACGGAGATCGATGAACTACGAACTCTTCGTGGAGTGTTCGTCGAACAGAGATCGATGAACCTTCCTTTGTGAAACTTTTCGTCGAACAGAGATCGACGATTTTGTTTCAAAAATTTTTTCGTCGAACGGAGATCGACGAAGTTTGTTTCAGAAAAGTTTTTCGTCGAACGGAGAACGACGAATTGTTTTTCCCCTATTCAAACTTAGATTGACGCTTTTATTTCTTTATGAGATTTTTTGTTGAACTGAGCTCGAAGTTTTTTATTTTTCGTCGGACGGAGTTCGTCTTATCATCTTCTGAAAACTGATAATAGGGTTTTCATCGAACTCCATCCCGCGCTTTCTAGTTCTTTTGCACTTGATCTCTTGTATTTACAGGCAATGACGATTTCGACGGCGACCCTTTCTGGAACTAAATTTGATTCCTGCTTCGACATCGACATGGATTCCTTCAGCCATTCCGATCAAGTCTTCAAGAATGTATTACAGTTGTTTGAGACTCGGTAGTTAAGGAAGTTCATGACAATAAGGATAAAGCTTCCAGTGCAGGAGATTAAAGAATGGGTTTATACAGTAAATATTTTGAAAACTCCAGTTCTTATTGGATCTATCTCAGGACATCAGGTTCCTCTTTCACCATAAATTTTATCTAAATTTTTTGGGTTTGTTAATGGTGAAGAAGATGATATAGAATTGTCTAGTGCCGAATTTAATGATATGCTAGTTAAAATGGGTCACTCCGAGGGAAATCCTAACAAAATGTTGAAAAAGAACCTATCTGCTGAATACAAGTTCTTTGCAGATATTGTTGGAAAGGTACTCTTGGGTAAGCACTCTACCCATGGCTACATAACCAGGCACTAATTTCTTCTGATGTGTGCCCTGGTAAATCAAAAATCAGTAAACTGGGTGTTATACTGTTTGACTCCATCAAGAAGAAGATAAATAAGAAAGATGTTGGGTATGGGAGAATACTTGGGCTTTTCTTGCAAGCCAAATGCCCAGAATTATTGGTCTCCCAGACCATATTCATTAATGCTTCCAAGAGGCTCACATCAACTCTCTTTGGAAGATGGGAGAGGGACATCACCAAGCCCTCCAGGACCTCCTCCTCCAGAGCTTCTAATGACACCAGGGCTGTAATAGCCACTTCACCAACCCCAGCAGAAGCTCCTGCTCCTCACATTTCCTCTCCTCCTCCATCTCCACATCATTATATATTTCCTTTATTAACTTCACTTGTTGATGTTTCTCCACTTCAATAACCATCCATTATCATTATAGACAAACCATCTACTTCCATCCCTCCTTTCTCACCATCTAGACAACCATCTCCTCCACACTCACCAATCCACATTCCTGAGGATACACCATCTGCACCTCCTCAATCACCCCTACCATCACACATTAATGACATACCATCCACTTCTCCTCATACAGATCCACTAATGTCATCACTAAATTTTGATCTACTTTCATCTCCATATCCACAACACACTCCACCTCTTTCATCTCAAATTCATACATCTCCACCTCATTCGCATATTCAAGAAGATACTATCCTCCTCGATGTCTCAACCTTCAACATTCCAACACTTCCAACACCCTCAATTCCATAGGAATTCACCATCTGTCCAACCTGCTCCATGTCATCCTCTTCTACTGCCAACCAACCTTCTACATATACTAATCCAAATGATTATATGTATGTTGATTTTTCTTCTATATCAGCTAACATTCTTGAATTCATTACCCCCACATTGAAAAAGCTGATAGAAGAGGTTATTGCTCCACTTGATGCTTCCATCAATACACTTTCTTCACAACTAGCATCCTTCTTCACTATCCCTTCTTCTGGGGGCCTGGATTCAGGTATCTCTGAATCCAGGTAGGGAGAGATGTCCAATGAAGAAGCTCCAGCAATCAATGAAGAAACTCCAACAACAGTAATTCCAAAAATTGCAGCAGCAGATACAGAAATGCTTCCAGTTTGTACAGATGAAGAAGCAGTAGATTTTTCAACTCCAGAAATCATCACTGTTGGTGATTTTATCATAAATCCCACAATTAATATTTCTTCATTACTGTATTCTTTTGATATAGTTTATAGTAGCACCTTACCAGTTTATAACAATTATTCTAAAGCAATAGTAAGTTATACAACTCCAATAAGTCATGTAGCTTTGGAACAACTAAGCACAAGTTTTACATTTATTTAGAATATTGCAGAACAAGTAATTAATATAGAGCCAAAGGATTTCTCACCTCCAACTTTTGGCTGGGCTGAATCCCTCATGCCCAATTTTGATGATTTCATGATTGAAGACATAAATACAGAAATTATAGAGCCATAGCCTCTGGCTGAAAAGGATGATATAGCTGTACAGCCACAGGCTGAAATATTAAATACAAATATACAACCACAGGATCATCCATTATTTTATGCTGAGATGCTTAAACAGATTAATTCTCTTTATGATAATCCTGTTAATGAATCTGATGATGATGAAGAGTTAGATGACTCATAAGATTCTGGTTCTAAAAAGAGAAAACTTAAGAAGAAGGTTCCATCCATGGATGCTCCTAAACATTCTCCTACTGCAGAAACCCCTTATTATATTATGCACAACATTACTCTCACTCCAGATACTCCTCACTGGATGAGGTATTCAAAGAATGAGCTGAAAGCTAGGATGAAGAGTAGGAGATACTCACCACCTCCACAATTTAGGAGAGGTTCTCCTCCTCCTCCTCCTGCAGTAGGATCAGCTGAAAATATTTCACAGTCTCAATGGTCTACCACTTATCATCATTCCTGACAATTTCACAGCAGTATCAGACAAGAGCACAGATCCCAGAGCAGCAAACATCAATAACATAAGAATCAGAGCAGCCAACAGACATCTGAAGATAATCAGCATGAAAAATCAAGTCCAGAAAGGCCACTGTCTCCAGTCTATGATCCAAAAATGGATCCTAATTTTAAAATGGCCAGATTCAAGGAAATTATAGCTCTTTCACAGATAAGGAATGTCAGGGAAGAAGTAAAAGACAGTTCTCAATATTCAACAATGTCTTCCTACAGGAATAAAGAAATAGAAAGGTATGAAAATAAAAATCTCTTTAATATTGATACTTATATGAGCCTTCATCCAGAAGCAGTAGTGCCTACAACCACATCAGTAAAGATTCTTGGTTGTGAAGACATCAAGACGACTCAAAGAGAAGCAGAGGACCCCAAAATAATAATGGTTTTCTCAAAACCTGCTTTAGATGCTCCAAAGAAAAATTCATAACTTTCTGCTTATGCTTTTTGAACTTTATTTTTGCTACATGTATATTCACAAGACACAATTGTTTATATCTGCTGAAATTCTATAATTCTGTCAGATATTTTTATTGCTTTGTGATTTTCTTTATTTTTATTTTTATATTGACCTCACCCAATAGCGGGAGATTGTTGGAACCCTACTTGTGATTTGGGCTAGGTTCACTTTTAGGATTGCTTAGAATGACCCAACATGTATAGTCTAGGATCATAACTTAGTTCCAGGCTAAATGTCAGTCACATGAGGTTAGATAGTTGGAACCTACCTTCAGAAGACTTCAGAGACAGAAGACTTTAGAGACAAGGCAGTTTAAAGAATGCAAAAAAGTAGTTCGATGATAACTAAACTCTGCTCGACGATCGTCGATCTAAGATCGACGAACTCAAGATTCCTTCTCTGAGTTGAGCTCGATGAAGTCTACCTGAGATCGACAAATTGTGATATCATATTAGAAGTCAGCTCGATGAAAGCTGAACTCCGGTCGATGAACTCCGATCTTTTCTCAGAATCTCAGCTCGATGAAAGCCATCATCAGTTCGACGAACTCCCGTCTCAGGTCGACGAAATACAGACGCTGTCCGACGATTTCTAGACATTATCTTAGGCAGTAAACAGAATATTTCCAGGCTCAATTTTATGATATTCTAAAGGCAGAATATTTAATGGCTTAATTGCAGACAACTATATCTCTAATATTTAATGCTCAATATTCTTATTAATATATCCGTTTAGAGGCAACATTAAATTTTGATTTAGTCACAGAGTTCTGATTTCCATTCTAACCAATTTTTAAGGCAGTTACCTTCTTGGGAATTCTCCAACTGTTTCAGGATTAATGAATCCAAATATTTGAATTCTTCTCTTGATTAACAGACAGAGGCTTAGAAGTTTTCCACAATAAAAAAAATAAAGAGATAGAGACAGAAAAATCTTATTCATCATCTTCTATTTCAAGCTTTTCTTCCAGCAACACATCTTCAATCTGAGATAAAAGTTCACATCTCTCAGAATCATTTACTGGAAGAAGAAATTTTCAAAGAAGGCCTACACCCTGAAGCAAAGCTTCCACTCCCGATCTGATTTATACAACATAGGGGGAGCTTTAACATCATCAACAAAATCCACTACTCTTCTCAGAGATTTGAGACAGAGAAGACAACATCACTCTTATTTTTCTTTCAATGTGTACAGGGTTATAACTCCATTCAAAAGTTAACCTCTTGGTTCACAAGTCACCTAATCAAAAGAATTGAGTTTGGTTTTTGGGTACCTGATCAAAAGCTCAAAGGGTTGCTAGATCTCCCTTAGAAAATAGATCTTGTGGTGACATGACACCTGATCAAAAACTTATGATGACAGGGCGCCTGATCAAAAACCTGTGGTGGTAGGGCACCTGAGCAAAAACCTGTAGTGGATTCCTACTAGTATGGTATAAGAGTGAATGTACCCAGGTTTATTGGGGAACCACTATAAATTCCTTGTGTCATCTGGTTGTGCTTTTACTTGTTTATTTTCTGTGCTGTGATATCTCTTTTTATATTTATATATATGTATCACCTATTTTAATCCGCTGTAAAAACAAAGTAAAATTTTAATATACTCTATTCACCAACTTTAGAGATTGTTAGATCTATCCCTCACTATAAAATATAAATCCAACACACCATAAATCGGATTTTATTCCAGCCGTATACACTTGAACAGAACGCAACTTGCACATATGTTAATATAGTGAAGCAAATTTGACTGAACATTCCCGGAGCTACAGAGCTCTTTTGAAAACGGGTAAACATCCGTTGGAAAGGTAATTCTAAGGGCTACCAGTTCCGTGTTTAGCTCAAAACATACATTAGATCGGATCATACCCAAAATGTCTGTGAAGCATGCAACACATAGAAAATAGATTCATGTACAACACTTTGACACATCTTAAAGAAGGATGAACAACATCGGTTCATCTTCTTCCTCCAACCATCGCATAAAATATAACCAACATCTCTCTACCCTTTTCTCCCTCATTGGAAAAAGACTCTTCACGAGATTAAGTCCATCATCCTCGTAATGAAGAAAGGAGATGATTTAAGATTATCATACGATGATCGAGGCCCTAGAACAAATTTCTAGCCTGGTCCCTTCTTAGGAAATCTCCATTAAACTCCCAAATCATTCTCTCTTGAGCTGATGTCTCTCCTACATTTTAGATCTAAAGATCTAGTACCAAGGGAGAGGGTAGGAAGCTCACCTCATTTTCGGCCATATATCTCGTTCTTCCTCTTGGCAGCATGACGACGCCTGATCTTCGTCCAAGCACTCTCCTGGAGGCAAGGAACACCGAGAGTATTGACTTCGGAGTTCCTCCAGAAAGTCTAGCACCGAGAATATCTCCATTCTCGTCAAGCTCGACACGATTGAAAATGGAAGAACATGATGTCCAGGGTTATCGATCATCCATTTTAATAAGGAAATATTAGTGTTAAGGTCACTTAACTACGTGTCGTTCTGTCATTGGACTGCCAATCATTACATTAAATAGGTATTGTTGAAAATACCAGCCATATGCAGACACTCAGCACATATCCCGAACCAAGTTCAACCCATAAGTATAAACCCGCAAACACAGCATGTCCGAAAATCCGCTAAGTCAAATTCTTCTTATGTGTCGAGTATCACTCGATGATGTCCGACGAATCGTAGGAATTCTCTGTGTCATCTCAACGAATAAGCCAAATAGTCTAAGTAGTTCTGATGAATTCATCAAGTCTAACTCGATGAATTCGTCAAGTATCGTCGACGAGTTTATCGGAATTTTCGAAGTCCAATTCATCGCGTGCGTTGAGTATCACTTGACACTTCATCGAAAGCCATCGTGATCACTCAATGAATTTCCATGAATCCTTCACAATTCCACTGGCCTAAAATACTCTAAGTCCAAGCATCGTATGCATCAAGTATCACTTGACGCTTCGTCAAAAAGCGCTGTGATCACTAGACAAATTTTGATGAATCCCACAAACAAAAATATTCTAAGTCCAAGTGTCATATGCGTCGCGTATCACTCGACGCTTCGTCGAAAGGTATCATGATCACTTGATGCTTTTGAGTCCAGTGGACACACTCGACACTTTGAGTCCAGTAGACGCACTCGTCAGTTGGAGTCTAGTCGACGCACTTGACGCTTCCCGTATCCAGTGCACCCTAAGTCTGAGTCAACTCTCTTGACTCAAAATGCATGCGAGGGGTGTAGCTTGAAATGGGATGTTACATCATGGTAACTTAAGAAGCGTGAGGTGAATTAGCAAGTGCACTACTTGGAGCTGGGAGCAGTGGTGTTTGGCCTGAATATTTGGAGGAATTATTTGTACGACGTCCACTGCAAAATCTACTCAGATCATAAGAACTTGAAGTACGTACACACCTAGAAAGATCTGAACTTGAGATAGTAGCGGTGGCTGGAATCTCTGTACGATTATGGGTTTACATTGACCTACAGCCCAAGGAAGGTGAACTCAGTAGCAGATGCTCTAAGTAGGAAGACACCAGCGATGAGCGCCAAATCTGAATTTAAGGCTATGGATTTGGCTCGAGTGCTCGAAGAGATGGATATTACGCTGGTATCTATGGATCGTCTTGAGGCCTATACATCATACTTGTCCACCATGAGTATAGTTTGTGAAATCCGTGATCTGATTCGGGCAGAGGAAGGGAAGGATGCTGATCTGACCCCAATGTTCTAAATAATTGTGGGAGGATCAGCCGAGTGATACATGCTAAAGGAATACCTCATTCATTACCATGACAAACTTTATATTTCCACATGTTGTGGGATTCGGGAAGACATCTCATGAGAGGCCTAGTGCACCAAGTATTTAGTGTATCACGAGATTTGCCAAGGTGTACACTAACTTGTAGAGGACCATGTTTTGGCCGGAAATGAAGAGAGATGTCACATACTAGTTATACATTGCGAGGTTTATCAGAAGGTGAAGGTGGAGTGCAAGAGCCCTAGAGGATTATAGCAGTTGTTGTCCATTCCTGAGTGGAAGTTCGAGGATATATCCATGAATTTTGTTCCTGGCTTACCTCTCTCAAACTCTTGTAATGACTTAGTTTGGGTGACAGTAGATCGCTTAATAAAGGTTGCCAGGTTCATCTCGATGAGGGAGGAGGCACATGTCGATGTTTTGGTCCGTCTCTTTGTGGAATAATTTGTTTGATATCATGGAGTGCCCAAGATTATAGTCTCATACCGTGATGGTCGCTTCAACTCTAATGAATGGAGGGTAGTTCAGGTGTATTTGAGCTCTCTCCTTACCTTCATCATGGATTTTCATCCTTAGTCTGACAACCAGTCTGAGAGGACTATCAAGAATATGGAGGACTTGTTGAGATTATGCGCTTTAGATAAGGGAGGGCCATAGGAAAGACTTGTACCGTTGGTAGAATTTTCATATATTAACAGTCATTAGGCAATCATCAGTATGACACCCTATGAGGCACTTTATGTCGCGAGGTGCAGAACGCCTTTATCATGGGTCCAGGATTAGGATCCAAAGTTATTGGGGGTGGAGTACAATGATGACACGGTGCTATGATTAGACAAATCCGGGAGCGCATGCTAGTGTCTATAGATTTTCAAAATGACTTCTAATCAATTTCCGAAAAGGGGTTAGATTTATAGGATATGAAGCCCACGATGTTGCCGTCCTGGGGGTGGTGGTGGACCGGGTTCACCGAGAATATACCCTAAGAGCACGGGTTGTGTGGTTGTGCGTGCCAACTCCTGTGGTGAAGTGTGCTTAAATTGTACTTTCACTATCTTGTTTTGTTATACTAATAAATGCAGGGAAGGAGCACACCTGCCCCGATTTAGCGGTGGGGTCATTATAATTTGGTCAGCCTTAGCTGACCATTTCTTTTTTTTGCCACCACTGTGGTGGAATGTTGATTGCAGGTGCTGCGGAGGCTAGAGGCAAGTAGCGGGCTGAATCCCCTTGCTGCTGAGTCGGCCCTTGAATGCCAAAGCAAATGTTTAATTTTTATGCTCATGTGTGACTGGCCTGCGTTCCGATGTATGGAAGACATTTAATGCTTTAGGTTACCTCTTATAAGTCCATAAGGCCAAGTACTTTGTATATTTGTACGCTCATTCCTACTTTGGGTTTTAGTGGATATTCATGTTGTAGATTGGGTTCTTTTTCTTTGTAACATTTAAAATGCTTCCACTAGAATGTGCTCTGTGTAGGACGTGTGATATTGGAGAGGATGGTTTCATTTAGTAACGTTTTGGTCTGTTTGTAGAATATGGCGTCGGGCCTCGGCCGGAGCTACTGTTATATGCTATGTGACGGATATGGGTGTTACAATTTTGTATCAGACTATGACATCAGTCTTGTTTATTTGAATTCGTGGTTGAATTCGTTTAAGGGGTGGTGAACACATGTATGTGCGTCATCATTATAACATAAAAAGAACCCATGAAAATCCACTTAGGAATGAAAATACACTTGTTTTGTGGAACCGAGTGTTCCAAAAAGGAACCGAGTGTTCCAATGATTGCTTTTAGCAATCTGTATGTCGCCTAATCAAGGGTTTTTGCTATTATAGGTGACTAGGAGCGGTGCTGGACAGTCGGAATGCCCACAATCGGCGGAGAGCTGTGCACCTAATGATGTGCCTGAAACCCCTGCTTCAGTAGAAACCATTAAACTGGTGGTTGAGGCGTTGTTTGCAATGATAAACTCCCAACCAGCAAGGCAAGTGCAGCACCCAGCCCCTGCGACGGAGCAGGTACCGCTTCGAAAAGCAGAACCCAGAAGGGTGGAACAAGTGGTGGCAGAGCCGTTGATACCTAGAAGAGTGACAGAGAAGCAACACAAACATGTAATGAGCTTTAACCCCCCCGGTGTTTTCGGGAACTAGAACTCCAACCCAGGCTGAAGATTAGCTCTCTCGGGTGAAGAGAGTTTTGACAGCCACAAAAATGGAGGAATGGCAAGACCACCATAGCCACCTTCCTATTAGATGGAAAGGCGAGGTTGTGGTGGGAAGGGTTGGAGCTGCATCACTTGATTGGAAGACAACTCACGGATGTCTCGATGGAGGAGTTCTCGAGGTTAGTCTTGGCAAGATACCTCCCCTCGGCACAGAGAATCGCTTTGGAGAATGAGTTCCAGAGACTGACGCAGGGAGATATTAGCGTGGATGAGTACCTCCATGAGTTTATGCGGTTGGGTTGTTATGCTATCTCTACTTTGGCTGATGAGGAGCGTAAGACCAACCGGTTCTATGAGGGTTTACATGATGACCTAAGGATACTACTCTCGGGTCCTATGACGTAGGGTTTCCAAACCCTGTTCATTACCACCCAATCATTGGAGAAGGATCTAAAGAGAGTCCAAGAGAAGAGGTACTCTAGTGCGAAGAAGACGGAGTTCAAGGTACCTACCTACTCAAAGTCTAGTTTCGTAGGTGAAACAAGAAGGCTAGGACTTCAGGTCCAGCCCCTTCTTTTAGTGCATCTGGGGCAACTACAGCCCGAACCCCGGGCACATGTTTTAACTGTGGTAAGTCGGGGCATTTTGCCCGAGAGTGCCGGAGCGGACGTCCAAAGTCCGAGAGGAAACCTGGAGCAACATACGAGGAAAAGGGGAAGACGGTGGATTAAACTGTATCCCACTATGCTCCAGCTTAGCCTAGAGTGTGCAACCTTGGCCTTCAGGAGGCATAAAGCAAACTGACGTGGTAACATGTATGAGTTAATTAAAAGCATATTAGCTTTATATAATTGTTTCCTTTTGCGCATTAGATTATTACTGTTTGTGCTAGGCTTTGTTTTGATTTTTGATTATTCAGCAAGAGCACTGTTCGATACGGGAGCTTCGCATTCCTTTTTGTCCGATGGATTTGTATCGCGCATCGGAGTACCTTCTTCGATGGAAAGGGACAATTTGGATGTGCTGTTGCCTACTGGGGGTGCAATGCGCGTAGATAGATTTTGTTGCGTAAAGATACAGATTGGTAGTCAAGAGTTTGACTTGCAAGCGTCGCTACTACCGTTAGTGGAGTTCGACGTGATCTTTGGGATGGACTGGCTCTCGGAGCAGCGGAAATACATTGATTGCAACCGCAAGGAGTTCAAATTGGGAACTGATGGTGAGACGACATTTACGGGCATGAAAGGGTCAAGCAAGACTTTGATGTCTGCTCTCCAGGTGGTTAAGGCAGTTTGTGCTGGTGTAGAGTTGTTTTTTCACATTAGTGTAGGCTTCGAAGCCTAAGCCTAGTTTGAAAGTATCCCAGTTGTATCTGAGTATCCTGACGTGTTCCCTAATGATCTCCCTGGAGCCCCTACTTAGCGAGAGATCGACTTCACCATTGGGCTAGTGTCAGGTGCCAAACCTGTGTCACGCTCTCTGTATCGGTTAGCGCCTAAGGAGATGGCAGAACTGAAAGTGCAACTTCAAGAACTGTTGGAGCAAGGTTATGTGCGTCCATGTTCGTCGCCTTGGAGGCGCCAGTCCTCTTTGTTGAGAAGAAGGATGAAAGTTTACGACTTTGTATCGATTACCGTGAGTTGAACAAGCTAACGGAGAATAATAATTATCCGATCCCAAGGACTGATGATCTGTTCGACCAGCTATTTGGGTCGACTGTGAACTCAAAGTGGGATCTAAAATCTGGATACTATCAGCTGCAGATAAGGGAAAGTGACATCCCCAAAAGAGCTTTCAACATACGGTATGGGCATTATGAGTTCACCGTCATGTCGTTTGGGCTGTCTAATGCGCCATCCGTGTTTATGGATTTGATGAATAGAACGTTCAGAGAGTACCTGGACCACTTCGTGATAGTCTTTACCGATGATATATTGGTGTACTCGCAGTGCGAGGATGATCATTTCAAGCATCTACATATGGTGTTGGAGACATTGAGGAGGAATCAACTTTATGCCAAATTCTCCAAATGCTAATTTTGTTAACCTCGGTAGCATTCTTGGTCATATAGTTAGTGGAGAAGGGATTGTGATAGATCCGACGAAGATAGTTGCGATACATTAGTGGGCTGTGTTATCTATAGTGGCAGAAGTCCGAAATTTCCTGGGACTTGCCGACACTACAGGAGCTTCGTAGAGAACTTCTCGCGGATAGCGTTACCCCTCACGACTTTGATGCGAAAAGATCAAAAGATTGCGTGGTCGCTGGACTGCACGCAAGCTTTCGGAGAACTGAAAAGTCGGTTGACCATGGCGCCTATTCTATGCTCGCCGAGTGGGACCGATGGATTTGAGATTTATGGTGATGCTTCGGGCAGTGACTTAGGTTTTGTTCTACTGCAGCATGGGAGTGTAATAGCTTATGGCTCGCATTAGGTCAAGATACATGAGAGGAATTATCCGGTCAATCACTTGGAGTTAGCGGTCGTGATATTTGCCCTGAAGTTGTGGAGGCATTACTTGTACAGTGTGAAGGTCGATATCTATACTGATCACAAGAGCATGAAGTACATGTTGGATCAAAAGGACCTAAACATGCATCAGGGGAGGTGGATTGATTTCCTGGGTGACTACACCTTCATGATACATTATGTGCCTAGGAAAGGCAACGTGGTTGCGGATACGTTGAGTCGTAGGGCTCCCGCGCAGGCCAAATGGTTGTTGGTTCATGACGAGCGTTTGATTCAGGATTGGGAGTCATTAGAGATCTCTTGTGTTGACAAGCAGACTAGTGCCGAAGCGCAATTCAACAGGACTGAGGTGTAGTATGACCTTGCTGATAGGATTCTGCAAGCTCTGGTTGGGGATGACAGCATGAAGCAGATCATGGATGAGGCTTTGGATTGGTCAAATTCCCAATTTATTGTTAAGGAGGGACTGTTGTGGAGGGACAGTCGTCTGTGCGTCCCAAGTGTGGGTAAACTACGGGAGGAATTGATGTACGAGGCTCAACATACTAAGTACTCGATTCACCCGGGGAGCACAAAAATTTTTAGAGATATGAAAAAGTTTTTCTAGTGGCCAGGACTTAAAAAGGACGTTACACTTTATGTGGCGAAGTGTCAAACGTTCGCCTTGGTGAAGCCGGAGTGCCAAAAGAATGGAGGTTTCTTGAAGTCCTTGCCTATCCTGGAGTGGAAGTTCGAAGATATTTCAATGGATTTTGTGCATGGGTTGCCAAGGTCACAGAAGGGAAACGACTCCATCTGGGTGATCGTAGATTGATTGACGAAAGTGTCACACTTCATTCCGAATAGGAAGGATGATTCAGTGGATAAGCTAGCAAATCTCTATGTAGATAACATTGTTCGACTGCACGGTATACCCCGCAGTATCGTGAGTAATCGAGATGGGCGCTTGTTGGAACACCCTATTACTAATTTGAGTCAGGATCACTATGTCTCTAGAAAACCAATGTTTGACCTCCTGTATAGTCCTAAAGGTCAATTAGAATTGAGTCTAAGGGTTAGAAGTCTAAGTTTGGAAGCTGCCCTCAAGACCAAGCCTTTTTAATTTTGAGACTAAGTCATATCGTCGAGCTCAGCACGACGATTCGTCGAACTCCGATCGACGATCGTCTAGCTCAACTTCGACAGATCGTCGAACTCCATTCGACGATCGCTGAGCTCAACTTCATCATATCGTCGAACTCCATTCGACGATCGGTGAGCTCAGTTCGACGATCTTGACTGAGTATTGGATCTCTATCTCTGAGCTCAGTTCGACGATATTTAAGCTCAGATCGACGATATTTTGTTGCAGTATAAGTCCATATCGCTGAGCTCAGTTCGACGATAGCAGAGCTCAGATCGACGTTTTTAGATAACTTCAAGGATGTTTCAAGATTCAAATTCAAATCAGTTAATGAGTTATTCTGTAATTAATTCAAGAGATTTTCTAGCCGTTTTCATTTATTTCTGGACCAAGTTTCAAGGGATTTTCAAGGAATATTTCTATGGACTTTCCTCCAGAAGACATTTTGCAATTAAGGATGCAATTAATGCAGGCCAACAGCTATTCTTGACAGATGATGTTTTTCCATTCAGTACCAGAGAATAAAAGAGAAGATTTTTTTGTATCTCTAATATAGATTACAGATACACAGACAGACGAAAAGACAGAAATCAGTAATCTTCGGAACAAGAACAAAAATATTCTCTGTCTCAAAGAATTCTCAAGAACACACATCCAAGGAGATCAAATCTTCTGAAATCTTCAGATCTCTCTTGTCTCAAGTGTTCAAGGCCAACATCTTTCAAGACTCCAGACACCTAACATTTCAGCTGCTGCTGAAATCATCTTTTGCTGGAGCTCAACTTCTGAAGGCCTATCACCCTACAGCAAAGTCTCTTTTCCTGAAGATCTCAAGAACTTAGGGGGAGCTTTAACACCATCAATCCACATAGTCTTTTCAACTGTTTGAGAAAGAGAAGACTTCCATCACTCTCTCACCCCCATCTCTGTAAAGGGTTTCTCAAACTCCCTTCAAAAGTTTGAGTTTGGTTTTTGAGCACCTTGTCAAAAGCTCATTGGTGGCAAGACACCTGATCAAAAAATCTGATTTGGTTTTTGAGCACCTTATCAAAAGCTCATTGGTGCCCAGGACACCTGATCAACTCATCTTGCAGTGGATTCCTACCAAGGGTGGTAGAAGAGTGGATGTACCCAAGTTTAGGGGAACCACTATATTTCCTTGTGTCTTCTAGTTTTGCTTGTCTTTATTTTTGTTTCTGGCCTTGATTGTTCTGTGATTAGCTTATGATTAGTTTAGTTCTGTGATTAGAGTTATTCATTGCTGCCCTGCTCACTCATATTACAACAATTGTTGTAAAAAGTTTTTAAGCACCATATACTCTATTCACCCCCCCTCTAGAGTATATCAGATCTAGTTGCACTTTCAATTGGTATCAAAGCGAGGTTGGTTAAACATACCACACCTTGGTGGTTGCACAGGCTAACACCTGAACCCAAAGATCCCTAGTTAGATCTGTTTTCTTTTGAATTTAGTATTAGATTTTGTTTTCACAAATCATGGCCCAAAATAAAGATTATGCTAGCACCAGACCTCCAGTGTGCAATCTATTCATGTTTGCACTTTGGAAAGCAAGGATCAGACTATACATGAATTCTATTGACGAGGATATTTTTAACTCTGTTTTGACAGTGTGCCCAAGACCTCCAGAGAACTCAAGTACAAATGTTGTTCCACCTCCATCAGGAACAGATGCTGACATCAAGAAATGGAAGGTAGCTGATGCCAAGACTATGAACATCTTAGCCCAAACAATGTCTGACGACATCTTTCAAAAGGTGGCTGAATGCAATTCAGCAAAGGAAATTTGGGACAAACTTTCTGAAATAGTCTCAGGCTCAGCTGATGAGAGAAAGGATAGGAGATCCCACCTTATATCTCAATATGAGAATTTCAAGAAGAGAGAAACTGAGTCAGTGAGAGATATGTACAACAGGCTCAGTCTAATAGTCAGTGAACTCAGGACATTGGATAAAGAGATCTCACTAACTGAACTCAATGACAAAATTCTAATGTGCTTCCCTAGCACTTGGGATTCAAGAATCTGGCCAATCAAGGATGCCAGAAGTTTGAATGAGATCACCAAAGAAGCTCTATTGGGTAAGCTCAAATCTTATGAGCTACTTATCAAAAATAGAGAAGAAGAACAGAAGGTTGCCTCACCAGCTACAAGAAAAGAGAAAACAATAGCCTTCAAGGCAACTGAAGATCAGCCTGAAGACAAAGTCACAGGCAATGATGAACTGCTCAGTCTCTTGGCCAAAATATTTTACAAGATGGCCAGAAAGGACTTCAGAAGGAGATCATACAAGGAGCATGATAAACCAAGGTATGACAAGTCAATTAATAATAAAGAAATTGTTTGCTTTGGTTGCAGGAAAGCAGGGCACATAGTTCCTGACTGTCCAGAAAATAAAAATAAGGACAAAAGGGACAAGAAAGAAAGAAGAAAGGAGAAAGACTCCAAGAGGAATGGCAATGACAAACCCTCATCAAGCAAAAACAAACATACAAGAAAGGGGTTTGTTGCTGAATCCTGGAGTGAGACTGAAGAGGAGTCAGAAGCCTCATCCAGCTCCAGTGATGATGAAGATGATGTAGAAGAAAAAGAGTTCTGCATGATGGCAATCAATGCCTCACAACATAACTCAGATGAAGAGGAGTCAGAGTCAGATTCAGAGACTCAACCTGAAGAGGATCAGGTAATTAGTTCATTTGATTTTAATTCAGAGGACTTTAAATCTGAATTTAAAGTTTTATGTTTAGACCTGCTAAAGTCTGAGAAAGAAATTATCTCTCTCAGAAATCATTTATCTGAACATAATACTTTAAAGTCAGAAAACCTCAAACTTTCTCAGGAGTTGGAGTGCTGTAGGGAGCAGATAGCTTCACTGAAAAGTGAGCTATCTGAGGCCAAGAAGCTTGAAGAATCCCTTAATGGGAGAAGCATCAAGCTGATGGACATCACAAGCACAGTGAACTCCAGATTTAATAGTACACTGGGCTTGGGTGCTTCATCCAGCCAACCCATAGTTCTAATAACTCCAATCAAATTCATTTCTAATAAAGGAAAGGGAGTTGTAGAGGTAGCTAGGAAAAATTCTGATCTGCCCAAGAAAACTAAGTTCCAGCAGAAATCGTCGAACGGAGATCGACGATCGCCGAACGCAGATCGACGATCGCCGAACGCAGATCGACGATCTCAGGCAAAATCGTCGAACTCAGTTCGACGATCTCAAGTTCCTGAACTCTGCTATAGTAGACCGTCGAACGGAGCTCGACGATCTGACCTAAGATCGTCGAACGCAGCTCCAAGATCGTCGAACAGAGGTCAGAGCTCTGGAAATTTTTTTAAGGGCAAATCAAAATTCAATCTTAAGGGTCCTTCATCCCAAATCTTTAACCCTTATACTGAATGGATTATACCTCCAAGGAGATATCATCCTGAAGGATATAAGAGTCAAACTGGGATGTCTTTTATTTCAGAGTTTAAAGGTTATCAACCTAGGCCCAAGGTAAACTGGGTCAAAAACAAATGAATTATTTTATGTGCAGGTGAAGACCTATCCAACATCTAACCAGCAATGGTACTTGGATAGTGGGTGCTCTAAGCACATGACAGGGAACAAGGACAACCTCACATCCTTTAGAGCCAAGCTTGGACCCAAAGTTATCTTTGGTGATTCAAACTTTGGACAGACTAAAGGATATGGTGCATTCCAGATTGGATCAGTAACATTCAAGAAGGTAGCTTATGTGGAAGGACTGAAGCACAACTTAATAAGCATCAGTCAGCTGTGTGATGAAGGCTACCAGGTGACCTTCAGCAAAGCATTATGCATAATCAAGTCAGAGGACACCACAACTGTGTTGACAGGTAAAAGGAAAGGTAACATCTATCTTGTAGATTTTCTTTCAACAGATGTAGATATTTGCCTGTTCAATTCTATTTGTAAACCAAATATTTTATGGCATAAGAGACTAGGACACCTAAACCTTAGAACTATTGCTAGGCTATCCAAGGTCAACCTTGTTAGAGGACTACCTTCTGGCCCCTACAAGAAGGAAGGACTCTGCAGGGCTTGTCAATTAGGCAAGCAAACTAAAAACAGCTTTAAGTCACTTAATAAGAGTGATTCACCTAGGATATTGTATCTGTTACACATGGATCTTTTTGGACCCATCACAGTACAAAGCCTAGGAGGGAAATCTTACACTTTAGTAGTTGTAGATGACTTCTCTAGATTCACTTGGGTGTTCTTTCTAAGGAAGAAGTCTGATAACTTTAAGTGTCTGACAGAGTTTCTCAAATGTATACAGATTGAGTTCAATACTCACATTGCCCCGATCAGAAGTGATCATGGGACAGAGTTTGATTCTCTTCTTATGTAAGAGTTCTGTCAGAGTGAAGGGATCAGGCATACTTTCTCAGCTCCTAGAACTCCTCAACAAAATGGGGTAGCTGAAAGGAAAAATAGAACCCTTATTTAATCTGCCACTACATTGTTGTCAGATGCTCATCTTCCTCTATCCTTTTGGGCAGAGGCAGTGAACACCTCCAACTATGTGCTGAATAGAAGTCTGATACATAAACTAAAGGGAAAGACTCCCTATGAATTACTCAAAGGGAAGAAACCTAAAGTTGATTATTTTAGAGTTTTTGGTTGTATTTGCTATATACATAATAATGACAAGAAATACTTAGCAAAATTTCAAGCTAAAGCTGATGAAG
The DNA here is from genome assembly GCA_039583875.1 of Platanthera guangdongensis. NCBI lineage: Eukaryota > Viridiplantae > Streptophyta > Magnoliopsida > Asparagales > Orchidaceae > Platanthera > Platanthera guangdongensis. The sequence continues at coordinate 68,895,566 of CM077165.1, forward strand.
GAGTGTTTCTGGGATACTCCATGATCAGCAAGGCTTATAGGGTTTATAATAAATCATCTCTAAAAATTGAGGAATCTGTTCATATATCATTTGATGAATCTAACATGTCTTTCAAGGAGAAGATCCCTTCTACCATAGAACTTTTGCAGGAACATTATCTTGTTGAAGACTTGAACAAGTTACAGGTTACTCAAAGGGATGAAAGCAGTGAAGATGAAGAAAGTGTTCAACATATTGAAGAACAACTTGAAGAGCCAGTTGTTGTACCACAAGAGGAAACAACAACACAGGTTGGTGAACAATCAACACCCCCTATTGATTTAGTAACATCAAGAGATCATCCAATTTCCCAAATAATTGGAGACATCTCAGCTGTTGTGCAAACCAGAAATCAGGTCAACCAAAACCTGTTGCACACCTGCTTCCTATCTCATATTGAACCTCAGTCCATTCAAGATGCAGAGCAAGATCCACACTGGATCATTGCAATGCAAGAGGAGTTGCATCAATTTGAAAGGAACAAAGTATGGGAACTAGTGCCAAAGCCTAAGGATCACTGCATTGTTGGAACAAAATTGGTATTCAGAAACAAACTGGATGATCAAGGAGTAATTGTAAGGAACAAGGCAAGGCTAGTTGCTCAGGGATATTCTCAAGAAGAAGGAATAGACTATGACCAGACTTTTGCGCCTGTTGCAAGATTGGAAGCCATCAGAATATTTTTAGCTTATGCAGCACATAAAAGCTTCAAGGTAGATCAGATGGATGTCAAAAGTGCATTTCTAAATGGAGACATCAAAGAGGAAGTATATGTCAGACAACCTACAGGTTTTATATCTCCAACTTATCCTGATTATGTTTTTAGATTGAATAAAGCATTATATGGTCTCAAGCAAGCTCCTAGAGCATGGTATGAGACCCTAGCATGCTTTCTTTTGGAAAATGGATTTATAAGGGGTAGAGTAGACCAAACTCTTTTCATTAGAACCCATAAGTCCCATACCCTACTAGTACAGATTTATGTAGACGATATTATTTTTGGTTCTACTGACTCCAAATTGTGCAGAAGGTTTTCCAACCTAATGCGTTCTAAATTTGAAATGAGTAGCATGGGTGAGCTATCCTTCTTCCTAGGATTGCAAGTCAAACAACATGCTGAAGGCATCTTTATTTCTCAAACCAAGTATGCAAATGAATTGGTTAAGAAATTTGGCATGTCTAAAGCATCTTGTATGAAAACACCTATGCCTACTAATGCTGTATCGGATGCTGATGAACATGGGAAACCTATTGATTAGACAACATATAGAGCAATGATTGGCTCTTTACTGTATCTTACAGCTAGTAGACCAGATATAATGTTTGCTACATGTATATGTGCTAGGTTCCAAGTAAGCCCTAGAGAGTCACACCTAACATTAGTAAAGAGGATTCTCAGGTATGTTAAAAGTTGTCCAAATCTAGGTCTCTGGTATCCAAAAGATTCAGCATTTGATTTAACTGGATTCTCTGATGCTGATTATGCTGGATGCAGAATTGACAGGAAAAGCACCAGTGGAACTTGCCACTTCCTTGGTGACAGACTTGTCTCCTGGTTTTGTAAGAAACAAACTTCTGTGTCAACTTCAACTGCTGAAGCTGAATATATGACTGTAGGCTGTTCTTGTTCACAAATCTTGTGGATTCAAAACCAACTCCTAGACTATGGCTACAACTTAGAGAAGTCTAAAATCTTTTGTGATAACACCAGTGCTATTTCTATAGCTCAAAATCCAGTCCTCCATAGTAGGACAAAATACATAGAAATTAGACATCATTTCTTAAGGGATAATGTTGAAAAGAATAAAATTGAACTACAATATATCCCAACTGATTTACAAAGGGGAGATATTTTCACCAAGCCATTGGATGAAAAGAAACACACCTTCTTCCCAAATCAATTAGGAATGTTAGATGGAGGAAGTCTTAAATAATAATCCAAGATTTTGAAAGCTTAAAAATTGACCAAGACTAGGAAAACATCTTGATTTTTCTTAGTGTCTAGAGTTTTTCTGATCTCTGAACTGCGCTCGATGATTTTCCCCCAGATCGTCGAACGGAGATCGATGATTTCCGAAATCGTCGACCTGAGTTCAGCGTTTCTCAGATAGTATGAACTATCTCTTCCGGTCAACGATCGTCGAACGACGCTCGACGATTTTGTTCTCTGAACGATCGTCGAACAGAGCTCGACGCTCTCCAATATCGTCGAACGGAGATCGATGATGTTGAAGACTCTTCAGATTCCTTTAGAAGCCTCGATCGTCGAACTGAGTTCAACGATCTTTCCATTTCTGCGTCGAACCCTAATATAAAATTCATTTTTCGTCGTCGTTCTCCTTTACGCTTTCGATTTCCCTGCAAGAACTTTCTTTCCCTCCAAACATTTCTGCACTTGGTCGTTTTGTTTGTTGAATCTTTGCAGGTAACTATGGCTGTGTCTGTTGCTGTTCTCGCCGCCATGAAGTTTGATGCTGGCTTTGACATCGACATGGAATCCTTCAGCACAACAGACCAGGTTTTTCAGGACATCATAGAGTTATTCAAAGAGCAGAAACTTACTGCAATCATGACTATAAGGATTAAGCTTGCTTCTGATGAGATTAAGGAATGGGTTTACACTGCACACAATCAGGACAACAACACCATTGTTGGATCAATTTCTGGCACACAGGTACCTCTGACCCCAGCAATTTTAACAGAGGTTTTTGAGTTAAGAACTAGTGGAGATACTACTGATTTGTCTGGAGAAGACTATGCTGACTTGCTTGTCAGAATGGGTCATTCTGAGGCTAACCCTAGCAAGCTATTGAAAAAGAATCTTTCTGCGGAATACAGATTCCTGGCTGATGTAGTTGGGAAAGTCCTACTGGCAAAGCACTCTGCTCATGATACAATCTCCAGGTATCAGCTCTGCCTAATGGGAGTCATAGTAGACAGGAAGAATCTAAATTGGGGAGAGGTATTCTTTGACCTCATTAAGAAGAAGATCAACAAAAGTTTTGTAAACTTTAGAAGAATTCTAGGAGTGTTTCTGCAGAATAGGTGCCCTGCATTGCTGGTCTCCTCTGGAATCCACATCAATGCATCCAAGAGACTGTCCTGTGCCCTTTTTGGAAAATGGGACAGACAGATCATTAAGCCCAGCAGGCCCTCCTCCAGCACTCCTTCAGGCACCAGGACTCTCAGAGTCACTTCCCCTCAGGTCTCTGCCCCTGCAGATGACCTGCCTGCTGCTGCCTCTCCTCCTCCTCCTCCTCCAATTCCATCTCTTCCCATTCCATCTACCATTCCAACTCCATCCACCATCATCATCTCCAGCCCCTCTCCAACATCTACACCTTCTCCAGTCCCTACTCTTCCTACCACAGAAGACCAATTCCATCCATTATTCACCTACCCTCCCACAGACATTGCCACTTCATCACCCTCCAATCCATCCTTCAACCTCATTGATGATTCCTTCATGGATGATTCACCATCCTCTCCTCCTGAGCTACCCTCATCCTCAACATCCTACCAAGATCTTCTGCAAGAAATAATTAATCAACCTACCTTCACTCCATCTATCTCCATTCCACTGTCCTCCATATCCACTTTACCCACACCTCAACCATCCCTGCCCCACTACTCCAGCCCTCCACTACCATCATCAACAAATACACCTCCATCCTCTACCTCTGCTCCAGTCTCCACTGAGCAAGTAGACATTCCAGCCCATGCTGACAGGCTGTATGAATTGCTAGCCCCCAGGCTATCTCTTCTTTTGGAGACCTCCTTGGCTCCATTACTCCTGTCAGTGGCAGCCTTTTCTGCCAAGCTCTCCTCTCTCTTCCCTCAGGCAGCCCCTTCAGCAGTGTGCCTTGATCCAGCCATGTCTGAATCTAGGCAGGGGGAGATGCCCTATGAAGTGAGTCTGCCTGCTGCTGCTCTTGCTGTTTCAGTGAGCCTGCCTGCTGCTGCTTCTTCAGTTCTTGTATCTGCTGCTGCTGATGTGTTTCAAGCTTCAGTTCAACCTCCTGCTGCAGTCTTTGCAATAGACCTCAGGTCTTTGCTCTCAGAATTTGACTCCATATATTTCAGATGTCTGCCAGAGATAATTGCTATCCAGCCCCCAGAGGATCTGTCCAAGGCCCTTGTGCCATTCTCTTGCTGTGACCCTAACATCATCACTTCATTTGTCCACTCAGTATATGCTACTGCTACTTCTGCTGAAAGCATTGCTGTTGTTTCTGATGTTGTTGCCCCTCCTACTGCTGAACGTTTTGATACTGCTGCTGATACTTCTGTTACTGCCGTTGAGCCAATTTCTAAGGATATCCTTATGACAGAGGCACATGAGTTTGAGTCTTCTGAATTTTCTGCTGATATTTCTGCTACTGATATTGCTGTTAGTGAAACTGTTGCTGCTGCTGTTGTTACTTCTCCAGAACCTGTAGTATCTGCTGCTGTTGTTATTGTTTCTATTTCAACTACCACACCTTCTGTATGTGCTGTTGTTACTGCTACTGCCTCAACTTCTGCTACTACACCCTCTGCTGCCTCATCTTCTTCTATACAGCTCAAGAAGGATTTGATGAAGAAGATTGATGCCCTATATGATGATCAGATTTCTGAAAGTGATGAGTTCAGGACAGATTCTGATGATTCTTCTGCTACCATTGCCAGGAAAAGAAAGGCTAGGAGCAAAGTCATGAAGAGAGTACCTCCTGCCAAGGTCAAAGATAACAATGATATATCATACTATATTCTTCATGATTGCCCCATCACTGAGCACTGGATGCAGTACTCTAAGAATCAACTCAAAGTAATGAAAAAGAAAAGGAAATATGAAAAGGAATCTTCTCAATTCCAACATCCTCATCCTCCTCCACCACCTCCTCCTGATGCAGGTGCAGGTGGAAGTTCTGTTGCTCAACCCCCTGCTAGAAGTCAGGCTCCCTATCAGCCACATGCTAGATCCTACCATAGGGGAAGCCAATCTAGGGGTTCTCAATCCAGGAGAGGAGGATACAGAGGAAATCAAAGAGAAGTCCAAGTTTACTCTAAAGTATACTCAAGGCAACATCCATACTCCAGGGAAGGACAAATTTCATCTGACACCACCTCTGGTCCTTTTCCCTATAAGCTGAAGGAAACTGTTTCATTCAGGCCTCCTCAAGACAATCCTTCTAATAGATATGAGCCACCAGTACCTTTTGAAGACCCTGAGAACAATCTAGCTGCTTGGACTGCAAGGATGAAAGAACTTGCTGCACTGGATCAGATCAAGAAAGCTAAAGAGCAAGGAAGGGATTCCTCCAACATCTCTACAATGTCTGAACAAAGAAAGAAAGAGTTGGAAAGATATGCATCAAGCAAATTTTTTGATTCAGATAGATACATGAAACTGCATCCTGAAGCTGTAGTTCCTAGGCCCAAACAGCAAACCACTTTAGGTGCAGCAGATGATACTAGATCAAAGAAGGAAGCCCTCAACCCTAACAGAGAAATCAAACTTGTTAAGGGCAAGGAAAAGAAATGATTATGTTAGGTGACAATCTCTCTGACTTCTGGTTATTATCTGGGATGATATATATATATATATATATATATATATATATATATATATATATATATATATATATATATATATATATATATATATATATATATATATATCTGTGGTTCTGCTTGTCCAGCTTTTCTTTTTGTTTTTCTGTATTGCTGCTTGTATGTTATTTAAATTTTTCCAAACTCTGTAAATAGTAATCCTAACCCAAATAGGGGGAGATTGTTGCAACACCCTATTACTAATTTGGGTCAGGATCACTATGTCTCTAGAAAACCAATGTTTGACCTCCTGTATAGTCCTAAAGGTCAATTAGAATTGAGTCTAAGGGTTAGAAGTCTAAGTTTGGAAGCTGCCCTCAAGACCAAGCCTTTTTCAGTTTGAGACTAAGTCATATCGTCGAGCTCAGCACGACGATTCGTCGAACTCCGATCGACGATCGTCTAGCTCAACTTCGACAGATCGTCGAACTCCATTCGACGATCGCTGAGCTCAACCTCATCATATCATCGAACTCCATTCGACGATCGGTGAGCTCAGTTCGACGATCTTGACTCAGTATTGTATCTCTATCTCTGATCTCAGTTCGACGATCTTTGAGCTCAAATCGACGATATTTTGTTGCAGTATAAGTCCATATCGCTGAGCTCAGTTCGACGATATCAGAGCTCAGATCGACGTTTTCAGATAACTTCAAGGATGTTTCAAGATTCAAATTCAAATCAGTTAAGGAGTTATTCTGCAATTAATTCAAGAGATTTTCTAGCCGTTTTCATTTATTTCAGGACCAAGTTTCAAGGGATTTTCAAGGAATATTTCTATGGACTTTCCTCCAGAAGACATTTTGCAATTAAGGATGCAATTAATGCAGGCCAACGACTATTCTTGACAGAGGATGTTTTTCCATTCAGTACCAGAGAATAAAAGAGAAGAATTTTTTGTATCTCTAATATAGATTACAGATACACAGACAGACGAAAAGACAGACATCAGTAATCTTCAGAACAAGAACAAAAATATTCTCTGTCTCAAAGAATTCTCAAGAACACACATCCAACGAGATCAAATCTTCTGAAATCTTCAGATCTCTCTTGTCTCTAGTGTTCAAGGCCAACATCTTTCAAGAATCCAGACACCTAACATTTCAGCTGCTGCTGAAATCATCTTTTGCTGGAGCTCAACTTCTGAAGGTCTATCACCCTACAGCAAAGTCTCTTTTCCTGAAGATCTCAAGGACTCAAGGGGAGCTTTGACACCATCAATCCACATAGTCTTCTCAGCTATTTGAGAAAGAGAAGACTTCCATCACTCTCTCACCCCCATCTCTGTAAAGGGTTTCTCAAACTCCCTTCAAAAGTTTGAGTTTGGTTTTTGAGCACATTGTCAAAATCTCATTGGTGGCAAGACACCTGATCAAAAAATCTGATTTAGTTTTTGAGCACCTTATCAAAAGATCATTGGTGCCCAGGACACCTAATCAACTCATCCTGCAGTGGATTCCTACCTAGGGTGGTAGAAGAGTGGATGTACCCAAGTTTAGGGGAACCACTATATTTCCTTGTGTCTTCTGGTTTTGCTTGTCTTTATTTTTGTTTCTGGCCTTGATTGTTCTGTGATTAGCTTATGATTAGTTTAGTTCTGTGATTAGAGTTATTCATTGCTGCCCTGCTCACTCACATTACAACAATTGTTGAAAAAGGTTTTCAAGCACCATATACTCTAATCACCCCCCTCTAGAGTATATCAGATCTAGCTGCACTTTCAGCGCTTCACGTCCAATGACTGGAAGTTGGTGCAACAAATCTTGGGAATCAAGATGAGCTTCAACACGGCCTTTCATCCGCAGACGGATGGTCAGACCAAGAGGGTAAACAGGATAATGGAGGACATGCTTTGCATGTGCGTCTTGGATTACGGAAAGTGGTGGAAAGATCACCTATACATGGTGGAGTTTGCTTATAATAATAGCTACCAAGCGAGTATTCAAATGGCGCCCTTCGAGGCCTTTTACGTTAGAAAATGTCACGCATCGTTGTCTTGGTTGGAGACGGGTGAGTCGAAGCTGTACAAATGATAAGAAGTGGAAGGCCCCCTTCATTTGTGCAAACAATTCAAGAATGATTACTGATCGCTCAGGACAGGCAGGCTAAATACTTTAATGCCAACACAGGAATGTTGAGTTCGCTGTTGGCGACTGGGTATATTTGAAAATTAAGCCGTTCAAGGGTGTCTCTCAGGAATGACGCTTGAAGAAGCTGAGTCTGAGGTACCATGGACCGTTTGAGATTCTATAGTGAATTGGTGAAGCAGATTATCAACTAAAGTTATCAGTGGAATTGAGTGGTCTACACGACGTATTCCATATATCGGTGTTGCGGAAGGTGGTGCAAGAGCCTTCGCAAGTGATTGTCGTCGATCAGGTACCAGTTGATAATGGGTTGACGACGAAGGTCAAGCCCATTCATATTGAGGACTTTGAAGTCAAGCGACTTCGTAACAAAGACATCCAGATGATCAAAGTCCGATGGGACAACTGCGGTCGTGAGGATCTTTCATGGGAGCGAGAGCAGACCATGCTTGAGGAGTATCCCAAGCCCTTCTACTCAGGTACCGTGTAAGTTTGAGTACTTACTATTCCATAATTTCTGGACGTAATTCATTTAAGGGGGTAGAATTGTAATGCCCCAAAACTCAGAAATGATCTGGTAGCGTCTTAAGGCCAATCGGGGGCCAGATAAGGGTCACACTTCCGGGGAAACGTGCGTGTCTAGGGTCATGTCCTGCTCTATATCGGCAGGGTGGTGTCGAGTGAGGCACACGGCCTGGGACACGAGCGTGTCCTTGTCGGACACGGGCGTGTCCAGGGCCATGTCCTTAGCTGTGTTAGACTAATTGTGTTGGGTGAGGAGCACGATCTGGAACACAGGCATGTACTGGTTGATACGGGCGTGTCAAACATTGACACGGGCGTGTCGAGAAACTGTATCCTGGTCGGGTCGCGATGGTTTCCTGTGTTTCTTGGGGAACACGCCTTGTGACACGGCCGTGTCAGAGGCTGACACGGGCGTGTCAAAAGTAACACTGTCGTGTCTGAGCTCGTGTCCTATTCTGCGTTCGATGATCATGTTCAGATCGTGAGACATGGCCTGTGACACGAGTATGTCACAGGCCATGTTCAGCCCAGGAAGTTGATTTTAAGTGCAAATCATGGCCGTTCATTTCCTTTAAATGGGATCCAAGGGTCCAGATTTTTTCTTGGTGTTATAAGACCGGGAATAGGGGTGAAATCCTAATTCCTCTTTAGGTTCTCTCTTTCTAAAGGGTTAGAGAGAGGGGAGAGCAATGAAGAAGGAGAAATCAGGCTGCTGGTGGAGCTTTGGAGCTCTGAACCGTAAACCGAGTCTAGATCTGTGGAGGCATGGCCGTTGCGGTGCTTTTCATCCGACTAGTTTTCGATGGCGCCAAAGCTAACCTCCAGGGTAACGATTCTCTTCTTGCACATGTGAAGTCCCCTTCCTTTCTGCATAGGAAACCCGCTCTCGCGAGTATGCGGTGAGTGTGAGGTGTTCCTTCGGGTGGATATGAAATGTCCTCCTAGTTTTTCATATAGAGTCCGGAATCGAAGTACGGACATAGGCATGGTTCGTGAAGCCTACCCAGACAAGTTGGTCTGGATCGGTGATGTTTCATTATGCATGAATAGCCAGAGAAGACTCCCTGCCGATGGTTGTTTTTGGGTTTTCTACATGGTAGATTGCAATAGGGAGCCTTGGGGACTAACCCCAAGGTGCACCCGAAAAACTGGGCAGATGCATGGTTCTGGCATCTTGGTGGCCTGGGAGGAAACTTGTACATATCTAGGTTATATAAAATTATATGATCGATACTCGAGCTTCCGAGAAGCTTGACACGCGTCGATGACTTAAATTGACATGGCGATGTGAGCAACGGGTTGAGTGAAACCATTCCCGCTCTATATGGTTAGGTTTAAGGGGCCTACCGATGGCATAGAGGGTGGGTCTTAGGCTTCGTCTGGAAAGACTCAAATTCTCATGATGTTGTCGTCCTACGGGTGGTGGTGGACCTAGTTCACCGAGAATGTGCCCTGAGATCATGGGGTGAGGTGGCCGTGCTTGCCTACGCCTGTGGTGAAGTTTGCTTAAATTGTACTTTCACTATCTTATTTTGTTATACTAATAAAATGCAGGGAAGGAGCACCGCCGCCCCAATTTAGGGGTGGGTTCGTTATAATTTGGTTAGCCTTAGCTAACCGTTGCTTTTGTTTGCCACCGCTGCTGTGGAATGTTGATTGCAGGTACTGCGGAGCCTAGCGGCAAGTAGCGGGCTGAAGCCCCTTGTTGCCGAGCCGTCCCTTGAAGGCCAAAGCAAATGTTTACTTTTTATGCTCATGTGTGATCGTCCTGCGTGCCGATGTATGGAAGACATTTAATTCTTTAAGTAAACTATTGTAAGGTCATAAGGCCAACTACTTTGTGTATTTGTACGCTCATTCCTACTTTGGGTTTTAGTGGACATTCATGTTGTGGCTTGGGTTCTTTTCTTTGTAACATTTAAAATGCTTCCGCTAGAATGTGCTATTTAGGATGTGTGATATTAGAAGGATGGTTTCATTTAGTAACTCTTCGGTCTATTTGTAGTATATGGCGTCGGGCCCCGACCGGACCTACTGCTATATGCTATATGATAGATAGGGGTGTTACAATTTGGTATCAGACTATTGCATCGGTCTTGCTTATTTGAATTCGTGGGCAGATTCTTTTAAGGGGTTGTCAGCACATGTATGTGCGTCATCGTTATAACATAAAAAGAACCCATGAATGTCCACTTAGGAATGAAAATACACTTATTTTGAAGAACCCGAGTGTTCCAATTATTGCTTTTAGAAATCTGTATGTGACCAAATCGAGGGTTTTTGCTATTATAGGTGACTAGGAGCGGTGCTGGATAGTCGGAACGTCCGAAATCGGCGGAGACCAGTGCACCTAATGATGTGCCTACAACTCCTCCTTCAACAGAAACCATTAGACTGGTGGCTGAAGCGGTGTTTACAATGATAAACGCCCAACCAGCAAAGCAAGTGCAACACCCAGCACCTGAGATGGAGCGGGTACTTCTTCGAGAAGCCGAAGCCAGAAGGGTGGAACAAGTGGTGGTAGAGCAATTGATACCTAAGAGAACGACAGAGAAGCAGCTCAAACATGTAATGATCTTTAACCCTTCGGTGTTTTCGGGAACTGGAACTCCAACCCAGCTGAAGATTGGCTCTCTCGGGTGAAGAGAGTTTTGACAGCCACAGAAACGGAGGAATTGCAGAAGACCACCATAGCCACCTTCCAGTTGGATGGAAAGGCGAGGTTGTGGTGGGAAGGGTTGGAGCTGCATCACTTGGTTGGAAGGCAACTCACGGATGTCTCGATGGAGGAGTTCTCGAGGTTATTCTTTGCAATATACCTCCCATCGGCACAGAGAATCGCTTTGGAGAATGAGTTCCAGAGACTGACGCAGGGAGATAGTAACGTGGATGAGTACCTCCACGAGTTTACGCGGTTGGGTCGTTATGCTAGCTCTACATTGGCTGATGAGGAGCGTAAGACCAACTGGTTCTATGAGTGTTTGCATGATGACCTAAGGCTACTACTCTCGGGTCCTATGATGCATGGTTTCCTAACCATGGTCAATACAACACAATCATCTGAGAAGGATCTGAAGAGAGTCCAAGAGAAGCGGGACTCTAGTGCGAAGAAGACGGAGTTCAAGGTACCGACCTCCTCAAAGTCTGGTTTCCGTAGGTGAAATAAGAAGGCTAGGACTTCAGGTCCAGCCCCTTCTTCTAGTGCATCTGGGGTAACTACGGCCCGAACCCCGGGCGCATGTTTTTATTGCGGGATGTCGGGGCATTTTGTCCGATAGTGCCGGAGCGGACGTCCAAAGTCCAAGAGGAAGCCTGGAGAAACATACGAGGAAAAGGGGAAGGCGGTGGAGTCAACTGCATCCCACTATGCTCCAGCTTAGCCTAGAGTGTGCAACTTTGGCATTCAGGAGGCCATAAAGCAAACTGACGTGGTGACCGGTATGAGTTAATTAAAAGCAGATTAGCTTTATATATTTCTTTCCTTTTGCGCGTTAGCTTATGACTGCTTGTGCTAGGCTTTGTTTTGATTTTTGATTATTCGGCGAGAGCACTGTTCGATACAGGAGCTTCACATTCTTTTTTGTCCGATGGATTTGTATCGCGCATCGGAGTACCTTCTTCGATGGCAAGGGACTAGTTGGATATGCTGTTGCCTAATGGGTGTTCAATGCGCGCAGATAGAGTTTGTTGCGTAAAGATACGGATTGGGAGTCAAGAGTTTGACTTGCAAGCGTCGCTACTACCGTTAGTGGAGTTCGACGTGATCTTTGGGATGGACTAGCTCTCGGAGCAGCGAACATACATTGATTGCAACCACAAGGAGGTCAAATTGGGAACTGTTCGTGAGACGACATTTACGGGCATGAAAGGGTCGAGCAAGACTTTGATGTCTTCTCTCCAGGTGGTTAAGGCAGTTCGTGCTCGTGCAAAGCTGTTTTTTCACATTAGTGGAGGCTTCGAAGCCTAAGCCTAGTTTGGATAGTATCCCAGTTATATCTGAGTATCCTGACGTGTTCCCTGATGATCTCCCTGGAGCCCTGCCTCAGCGAGAGATTGACTTCACCATTGAGCTAGTTCCAGGTGCCAAACCTTTGTCACGCTCTCCGTATCGATTAGTGCCAAAGGAGATGGCGGAACTGAAAGTGCAACTTCAAGAACTGTTGGAACATGTTTATGTGCGTCCAAGTTCATCGCCTTGGAGCGCGCCGGTCCTCTTTGTTAAGAAGAAGGACGGAAGTTTACGACTTTGTATCGATTATCGTGAGTTGAACAAGATAGCGGAGAAGAATAAGTACCCGATTCCAAGGATTGATGATCTATTCGACCAACTAGTGGGGTTGACTGCGAGCTCAAAGTGGGATCTGAAATCTAGATACTATCAAATGCGGATAAGGGAAAGTGACATCCCCAAGAGAGCTTTCAGCACACGATATGGGCATTATGAGTTCACCGTCATGCTGTTTAGGCTGACTAATGCGCCATCCGTGTTTATGGATTTGATGAACAGAACGTTCAGAGAGTGCCCGGACAACTTCGTGATAGTCTTTATCGAAGATATATTGGTGTACTCGCAGTTCGAGGAGGATCATTTCAAGCATCTGCATATGGTGTTGGAGACATTGAGGAGGAATCAACTTTATTCCAAATTCTCCAAATGCGAATTCTGGTTAACCTCGGTAGCATTCCATGGTCATATAGTCAGTGGAGAAGGGATTACGATAGATACGGCTAACATAATTGCGATTCGGGAGTGGCTTATGTTATCTACAGTGGCAGAAGTCCAAAGTTTCTTGGGACTTGCCGGCACTACAGGCGCTTCGTAAAGAACTTCTCGTGGATAGCGTTACCCCTCACGACTTTGACGAGGAAAGATAAAAAAGTTTGTGTGGTCGCTGGAGTGCACGTAAGCTTTCGAAGTACTGAAAAGTCGGTTGACCACGACTCCTATTCTATGCTCGCCGAGTGGGTCCAAAGGATTTGAGATTTATAGTGATGCTTTGGGCGGTGACTTAGGTTGTGTTCTACTGCAACATGGGAGTGTAATAACTTATGGCTCATGTTAGCTCAAGGTACATAAAAGGAATTATCTGGTCAATGACTTGGAGTTAGCGGCCATGATATTTGCCCTGAAGCTGTGGAGGCATTACTTGTACAGTGTGAAGGTGGATCTCTATACCGATCACAAGATCATGAAGTACTTGTTGGATAAAAAAGGACCTAAACATGCGTCAGCGGAGGTGGATGGAGTTTCTGTGTGACTACACCATCAAGATCATTATGAGCCTGGGAAAGGAATGCGGTTGCGGATGCGTTGAGTCGCGGGGCTCCCACGCAGGCCAACTAGTTGTCGGTTCATGACGAGCGTTTGATTCGGGATTTGGAGGCATTATAGATCTCTTTTTTTGACAAGCAGACTAGTGCCGAAGCGCAATTGAACTGGACTGAGGTGTAGTATGACCTTGCTGATAGGATTCGACAATCTCTATTTGGGGATGACAGCATGAAGTAGATCATGGATGAGGCTTTGGATTGGTCAAATTCGCAATTTATTGTTAAGGATGGACTGTTGTGGAGGGACAGTAGTCTGTGCGTCCCAAGTGTGGGTAAACTACGGTAGGAATTGATGTACGAGGCTCATCATACTAAGTACTCGATTTACCCGGGGAGCACAAAAATGTTTAGAGATATGAAAAAGTTGTTCTAGTGGCCAGGACTTAAAAAGGACGTTGCAATTTATGTGGCGAAGTGTCAAACGTGCGCCTTGGTGAAGTCAGGGTGCCAAAAGCCAGGAGGTTTCTTGAAGTCCTTGCCTATCCCGGAGTGGAAGTTCGACGATATTTCAATGGATTTTGTGCATGGGTTGCCAAGGTCACAGAAGAGAAATGACTCCATCTGGGTGATCGTAGATCGATTGACGAAAGTTTTGCACTTTATTCTGAATAGGAAGGATGATTCGGTAGATAAACTAGCAAAACTCTATGTAGATAATATTATTTGACTGCACGGTGTGCCCCGCAGTATCGTGAGTACCCGAGATGGGCGCTTCACATCCAATGACTGGTGGTTGGTGCAACAAATGTTGGGAGTCAAGCTGAGTTTCAGCACGGCCTTTCATCCGCAGACGGATGGTCAGACTGAGAGGGTCAACAGGATAATGGAGGACATGCTTTGCATGTGCGTCTTGCATTATGGAAAGCGGTGGGAAGATCACTTGTACATGGTCGAGTTTGCTTATAACAATAACTACCAAGCGAGTATTCAAATGGCTCCATTCAAGTCCCTTTACTGTAGAAAATGTCACACTCCATTGTCTTGGTTGGAGACGAGTGAGTCGAAGCTGTACAGACGACAAGAAGTGGAAGGCGCCACTTCATTTGTGCAAAACATTCGAGAATGATTACTGATCGCTCAGGACAGGCATGCTAAATACTATAATGTCAAGCATAGGAATGTTGAGTTCGCTGTTGGTGACTGGATATATTTGAAAATTAAGTCGTTCAATGGTGTCTCTCGGGTACGAAGCTTGAAGAAGCTGAGTCTGAGGTACCATGGACCGTTTGAGATTCTATAGCGAATTGGTTAAGCGACTTATCGACTAAAGTTATCATTGGAACTGAGTGGTCTACACGACGTATTCCACATATTGGTGTTGTGGAAGGCGGTGCAAGAGCCTTCGCAAGTGTTTGTCATCGATCAGGTACAAGTTGATAATGGGTTGATGACGAAGGTCAAGCCCGTTCGTATTGAGGACTTTGAAGTCAAGCGACATCGTAACAAAGACATCAGGATGGTCAAAGTCTGATGGGACAACTACGGTCGTGAGGAGCTTTCGTGGGAGCGAGAGCAGACCATGCTTGAGGAGTATCCCGAGCTCTTCTACTAAGGTAACCTGTAAGTTTGACTACTTACTATTCCATAATTTTGGGACGAAATTCATTTAAGGGGGTAGAATTGTAACGCCACAAAACTTAGAAATGATCTGGTAGCATCTTAAGGCCAATCGGGGGCCTGATAATGGTCACACAGCTTGGGAAACGACCGTGTCTAGGGCTGTGTCCTGCTCTGTGAAGGCAGAGTGGCGTCGAGTGAGGCACACGGCATGGGATACGGGCGTGTCCTGGTCGAACATGGGCTTATCAAGGGTTGTGTCCTTCTCTATATTAGACGGGCTGTGTCTGGTGAGGAACACGGCCTGGAACACAGGCGTGTACTTGTCGACACAGGCGTGTCAAACATTGACACAGGCATGTCGAGAAACCGTGTCCTGGTCGGGTCGCGATGGTTTCCTGTGTTGCTTGGGGAACACGCCCTGTGACACGAGCGTGTCAGAGGCTGATAAGGGTGTGTCAAGAGTAACACGGGCGTGTCTAAGCTCGTGTCCTATTCTGCGTTCGACGATCATGTTTAGATCATGAGACAGGCCTGTGACACGGGCATGTCACAAGCCATGTTCGGCCCAGGAAGTTGATTTTAAGTGCGAATCGTGGCTGCTCATTTCCTTCAAATGGGATCCAAGGATCTAGGTTTATCCTTGTTATTATAAGACCGGGAATAGGGGTGAAACCCTCATTCCTCTTTAGGTTTTATCTTTCTAAACGGTTAGAGAGAGGGGAGAGCAAGGAAGAAGGAGAAGGAGAAATCAGGCTGCCTATGGAGCTTTGGATCTCTGAACCACAAACCGAGTCCAGATCCATGGAGGCGTGGCCGTTGCAGTGCTTTTCATTAGGCTAGTTTTCCATGGTGCCAAAGCTAACCTATAGGGTAACGATTCTCTTCTTGGACATGTGAAGTCCCCTTCCTTTCTACATAGGAAACCCGCTCTTGCGAGTATGTGGTGAGCATGAGGTGTTCCTTCGGGTGGATATGAAAAGTGCTCCTAGTTTTGCATGTAGAGTCCAAAATCGAAGTACGGACATATGCATGGTGTGTGAAGCCTACCCAGACAAGTTGGTCTGGATTAGTGATGTTTCATTATGCATGAATAGCCGGAGAAGACTCTGTGCCGATGGTTATTTTCGAGTTTTCTACGTTGTAGATTGTCACATAAGTAGGTTATGTAAAATTGTATGATCGATACTCGGGCTTCGGGGAAGCTTGACCCGCGCCGATGACTTAAATTGACATGGCGATGTGAGCAACGGGTTGAGTGAAACCGTTCCCGCTCTTTGTGGTTCGGTTTAAGGGGCCTACCGATGGCATAGAGGGCGGGTCTTAGGATTCATTCGGAAAGACTCAAATGCTCACAATGGTAGCGTCCGGGTCGCAGTGGTGGACCGGGTTCACCGAGAATGTGCCCTGAGAGCATGGGGTGTGGTGGTCGTGCTTGCCTACGCCTGTGGTGAAGTTTTCTTAAATTGTACTTTCACTATCTTGTTTTGTTATACTAATAAAATGCAGGGAAGGAGCACCCCCGCCCCGATTTAGGGGTGGGGTCGTTATAATTTGGTCAGCCTTAACTAACTGTTGCATTTGTTTTCCACCGCTGCGGTGGAATGTTGATTGCAGGTAATGCGGAGCTTAGTGGCAAGTAGCGGGCTGAAGTCCCTTGTTGCTGAGCCGACCCTTGAAGGACAAAACAAATGTTTACTTTTTATGCTCATGTGTGACCGACATACGTGCCGATGTGTGGAAGTCATTTAATTCTTTAAGTAAACTCTTGTAAGGCCATAAGGCCAAGTACTTTGTGTATTTGTACGCTTTCCTACTTTGGGTTTTTTGTGGACATTCATGTTGTGGCTTGAATTCTTTTCTTTGTAACATTTAAAATGCTTCTGCTAGAATGTGCTGTGTAGGACATGTGATGTTGGAAGGATGGTTTCATTTAGTAACTCTTCGGTCTTTTTGTAGTATATGACGTCAGGCCCTGGCCGGACCTACTGCTATATGCTATGTGACGGATAGGGGTGCAACAATTTGGTATCAGACTATGACATCGATCTTGCTTATTTGAATTCATGGGCAGATTCTTTTAAGGGGTTATGAGCACATGTATGTGCGCCATCGTTATAATTTAAAAAGAACCCATGAATGTCCACTTAGGAATGAAAATACACTTGTTTTGAGGAACCTGAGTATTCCAATGATTGCTTTTAGAAATCTGTATGTCTCCTAATCGAGGGTATTTGCTATTATAGGTGACTAGGAGCGGTGCTGGATAGTCGGATCATCCGAAATCGGTGGAGTGCAGTGCACCTAATGATGTGCCTACAACCCCTCCTTCAGCAGAAACCATTAGACTGGTGGTTGAAGCAGTGTTTGTAATGATAAATGCCCAACCAGCAAGGCAAGTGCAGCACCCAGCACCTGTGACGGAGCAGGTACTGCTTCGAGAAGCAGAACCCAGAGGGGTGGAACAAGTGGTGGTAGAGCAATTGATACCTGAAAGAACGATAAAGAAGCTGCTCAAATATGTAATGAGCTTTAACCCTCCGGTGTTTTCGGGGACTGGAACTCCAACCCAGGCTGAAGATTGGCTCTCTTGGGAGAAGAAAGCCTTGACAGCCACGAAAACGGAGGAATGGTAGAAAAACACCATGGCCACCTTCTTGTGGGATGGAGAGGCGAGGTTGTTGTGGGAAGGGTTAGAGCTGTATCACTTGGTTGGAAGGCAACTCACAGATGTCTCGATGGAGGAGTTCTTGAGGTTATTCTTTGCAAGATACATCCACTCATCACAGAGGTTCTCTTTGGAGAATTAGTTCCAGAGAATGATAGAGGGAGATAGTAGTGTGGATGAGTACCTCCACAAGTTTAAACGGTTGGGTCATTATGTTAGCTCTACTTTGGCTGATAAGGAGCGTAAGATCAACTAGTTCTACGAGGGTTTCCATGATGACCTAAGGCTACTACTCTCGGGGCCTATGACGCAGGGTTTCCTAACCCTAGTCAATACGACCCGATCATTGGAGAAGGATCTGAAGAGATTCCAAGAGAAGAGGGAATCTAGTGCAAAGAAGACGGAGTTCAAGGTACCGACCTCCTTAAAGTCTGGTTTCTGTAGGTGGAATAAGAATGCTAGGACTTCTGGTCCAGCCCCTTCTTCTAGTGCATCTGGAGAAACTATGGCACGAGCCCCGGGCGCATGTTTTAACTGTGGGATGCCGGGGCATTTTGCCCGAGAGTGTCGGAGCGGACGTCCAAAGTCCAAGAGGAAGCCTGGAGCAACATATGAGGAAAAATGGGAAGGCGATGGAGTCAACTGCATCCCACTATGCTCCAGCTCAGCCTAGAGTGCACAACCTTGAACTTCAGGAGGCTATAAAGCAAACTGACGTGGTGGCAGGTATGAGTTAATTAAAAGCAGATTAGCTTTATATATTTGTTACCTTTTGCGCGTTAGCTTATGACTGCTTTTGCTAGGCTTTGTTTTAATTTTCAATTATCTGGCGAGAGCACTGTTTGATATGGTAGCTTCACATTCCTTTTTGTCCGAAGGATTTGCATCGTGCATCGGAGTACCTTCTTCGATGGTAAGGGACAAGTTGGATGTGTTATTGCCTAATGGGTCTGCAATGCGCGCGCATAAAGTTTGTTGCGTAAAGATACAGATTGGGAGTCAAGAGTTTGAATTGCAAGCATCACTACTGCCATTTGTGGAGTTCGACGTGATCTTTGCGATGGACCGGCTATCGGAGCAGCGGACATACATTGATTGCAATCGCTAGGAAGTTAAATTGGGAACTGATTGTGAGACGACATTTACGGGCATGAAAGTGTCGAGCAAGACTTTGATGTCTGCTCTCCAGGTGGTTAAGGCAGTTTGTGCTGGTGTAGAACTATTTTTTCACATTAGTGGAGGCTTCGAAGCATAAGCCTAGTTTGGACAGTATCCCAGTTGTATCTGAGTATCCTGACATGTTCCCTGATGATCTCTCTAGAGCCCCGCCTCAGCGAGAGATCGACTTCACCATTGAGCAAGTGCCATGTGCCAAACCTATGTCATGCTCTCCGTATCGGTTAGCGCCTAATGAGATGGTGAAACTGAAAATACAACTTCAAGAACTGCTGGAACAAGATTATGTGCATCCAAGTTCGTCGCCTTGGAGTGCGCAGGTCCTCTTTGTTAAGAAGAAGGACGAAAGTTTACGACTTTGTATCGATTACCGGGTGTTTAATAGGCTAACAGAGAAAAATAAGTATCTGATCCGAAGGATTGATGATTTGTTCGAACAGCTAGTGGGGTTGACTCTGTACTCAAATTTGGATCTGAAATCTGGATACTATCAACTGTGGATAAGGTAAAGTGACATCCCCAAGACAACTTTCAGCACACGGTATGGGCATTATGAGTTCACCGTCATGCCGTTTGGGCTCACTAATGCGCCATCCGTGTTTATGGATTTGATGAACAGAATATTTAGAGAGTAACTAGACCACTTCGTTATGTTCTTTATCGATGATATATTGGTGTACTCACAATGCGAGGAGGATCAATTCAAGCATCTGCATATGGTGTTGGAGACATTGAGGAGGAATCATCTTTATGCCAAATTCTCCAAATACGAATTCTGGATATCCTCGGTAGCATTCTTTGGTCATATAGTTTGTGGAGAAGGGATTGTGGTAGATCCGGCGAAGATAGTTGCGATACTGGAGTGGCCTATGTTATCTACAGTGGCAGAAGTATGAAGTTTCCTAGTACTTGCCGGCTACTACATGCGCTTTGTAGAGAACTTCTCGCGAATATCGTTACCCCTCATGACTTTGATAAGGAAAGATCAAAAGTTTGTGTGGTCGCTGGAGTGTGTGCAAGCTTTCGAAGAACTAAAAAGTCGGTTGACCACAATGCCTATTCTATGCTCGCCGAGTGGGACCGAAGGATTTGAGATTTACAGTGATGCTTCAGGCAGTGGCTTAGGTTGTGTTCTACTGCAGCATGGGAGTGTAATATCTTATGGCTCGTGTCAGCTCAAGGTACATGAGAGGAATTATCCGGTCAATGAGTTGGAGTTAGCGGCCATGATATTTGCCCTGAAGCTGTGGAGGCATTACTTGTACGGTGTGAAGGTCGATATCTATACCGATCACAAGAGCCTGAAGTACTTGTTGGATCAAAAGGACCTAATCATGTGTAAGCAAAGGTGGATGGAGTTCCTGGGTGACTACACCTTCAAGATAGATTATGTAGCTGGGAAAGGCAACGCGGTTGCGGATGCGTTGAGTTGCAGGGCTCCCCCACAGCCCAACTGGTTGTCGGTTCATTGCGAGCGTTTGATTCGGGATTTGGAGGCATTAGAGATCTCTTGTGTTGACAAGCAGACTAATGCTGAAGTATAATTGAACTGGACTGAGGTGCAATATGACCTTGCTGAAAAGATTCAGCAAGCTCTGGTTGGGGATGACAACATGAAGCAGATCATGGATGAGGCCTTGGATGGGTCAAATTCCCAATTTATTGTTAAGGATGGACTGTTGTGGAGGGACAGTCGTCTGTGCGTCCCAAGTGTTGGTAAACTACGGGAGGAATTGATGTACGAGGCTCATCATACTAAGTACTCGATTCACCATGGGAGCACAAAAATGTTTAGAGATATGAAAAAGTTATTTTGGTGGCCAGGACTTAAAAAGGACGTAGCACTTTATGTGGCGAAGTGTCAAACATACGACTTGGTGAAGGCGAAGTGCCAAAAGCTTGGAGGTTTCTTGAAGTCCTTACCTATCCCGGAGTGGAAGTTCGACGATATTTAGTGGATTTTGTGCATTGGTTGCCAAGGTCGCAGATGGGAAACGACGCAATCTGGGTGATCGTAGATCGATTGACGAAAGTGTCGCACTTCATTCCGAATAGGAAGGATGATTCCATGGATAAGCTAGCAAAACTCTATGTAGATAACATTGTTCGACTCAACGGTGTGCCTCGCAGTATCCTGAGTGACCGAGATGGGCAATTCACTTCCAATGACTGGAGGTTGGTGCAACAAATGTTGGGAACCAATCTGAGTTTCAGCATAGCCTTTCATTCGCAGACGGATGGTTAGACCAAGAGGGTCAATAGGACGATGGAGGACATGCTTTGCATGTGCGTCTTAGATTACGGAAAGCTGTGGGGAAGATCACTCGTACATGGTGGAGTTTGCTTATAACAATAGCTACCAAGCGAGTGTTCAAATGGCGCCCTTCAAGGCCCTTTACGGTAGAAACTGCCGCACGTCGTTGTCTTGGTTGGAAATGGGTGTGTCGAAGCTGTATAAACGAGAAGAAGTGGAAGGCGCCACTTTGTTGGTTCAAACAATTCGAGAATGATTAATGATCGCTAAGGACAGGCAAGCTAAATACTATAATGCCAAGCACAGGAATGTTGAGTTCGCTATTGTAGACTGGGTATATTTGAAAATTAAGTCGTTCAAGGGTGTCTCTCGGGTACGACGCTTGAAGAAGCTGAGTCCGAGGTACCTTGGACCGTTTGAGATTCTAAAGAGAATTGGTGAAGCGGCTTATCGACTAAAGTTATCAGTGGAACTGAGTGGTCTACACGAAGTATTCCACATATCGGTGTTATGGAAGGCGGTGCAAGAGCTTTCACAAGTGATTGCGGTCAATCAGGTACCGGTCGATAATGGGTTGACGACGAAGGTCAAGCCCATTTGCATTGAATAATTTGAAGTCAAGAGACTTCGTAACAAATACATCATGATGGTCAAAGTATGATGGGACAACTGCAGTCGTGACGAGATTTCGTGGGAGCGAGACCAGACCATGCTTGAGGAGTATCCCGAGCTCTTCTACTCAGGTACCGTGTAAGTTTAAGTACTTACTATTCCATAATTTTGGGACGAAATTCATTTAAGAGGGGAGAATTGTAACGCCCCAAAAGACATAAATGATCTGGTAGCGTCTTAAGGCCAATCTGGGGCCTGATAAGGGTCACACGGCCTGGGACACGGGCGTGTCCAGGGACATGTCCTGCTCTGTGTCGGTAGGGTGCTGTCAAGTGAGGCACACGGCCTGGGACAAGGCATGTTCAGGTCAGACACGGGCTTGTCCAGGGCTGGGTCCTTCTCTGTGTTAGACGGGCTGTGTCGGATAAGGAACACGACCTAGAACACAGCCGTGTAGTGGTCGACACGGGCATGTCAAACATTGACACGATCATGTCGAGAAACTGTGTCCTGGTCAGGACGCGACGGTTTCCTGTGTCGCTTGGGGAACACGCCCAGTGACACGGGAGTGTTAAAGGCTGACACGGGCGTGTCAAGAGTAATATGGGTGTGTCTGAGCTCGTGTCCTGTTTTGCGTTCGACGATCGTGTTCAGATCGTGAGACACGGACTGTGACACAGGCGTGTCACAAGCCGTGTTCGACCCAAGAAGTTGATTTTAAGAGCGAATCATGGTCGTTCATTTCCTTCAAATGGGATCCAAGGGTCCAGATTTGTCCTTTCTGTTATAAGTCCGGGAATAGTGGTGAAACCCTCATTCCTCTTTAGGTTTTCTCTTTCTAATGGGTTAGAGAGAGGGGAGAGCAAGGAAGAAGGAGAAATACGGCCGCCGATGGAGCTTCGGAGCTCCGAATCGCAAACCGAGTCCAGATCCATGGAGGAGTGGCCGTTGCGGATCTTTTCATCCGGATAGTTTTCCATGAAACCAAAGCGAACCTCTAGGGTAATGATTCTCTTCTTGGACATGTGTAGTACTCTTCCTTTCTCCATAGGAAACCCGCTCTGGCGAGGATACTGTGAGTGTGAGGTGTTCCTTTGGGTGGATATGAAAAGTCCTCCTAGTTTTGCATGTAGAGTCCGGAATTGAAGTACAAACATAGGCATGGTGTGTGCACCCTACCCAAACAAGTTGGTTTGGATCGATGATGTTTCATTACGCATGAATAGCCAGAGAAGACTCCGTGCCGATAGTTGTTTTCGGGTTTTCTACGTGGTAGATTGCAACAGGGAGCCTTGGGGTCTAACCCCATGGTGTACCCGCAAAACTAGGCAGATGTGTGGTTCTGCCATCTTGGTGGTCTGGGAGACAACTTGTACATAACTGGGTTATGTAAAAATGTATGATCGATACTCGGGCTTCGGGGAAGCTTGACCTGCGCCGATGACTTAAATTGACATGGCGATGTGAGCAACATGATGAGTGAAACCGTTCCCGCTCTATGTGGTTCGGTTTAAGGGGCCTACCGATGGCATAGAGGGCAGGTCTTAGTCTTCGGCCGGAAAAACTCAAATGCTCATGATGTTGCCATCCTGGGGGCGGTGGTGGACCAGGTTCACCGAGAATATGCCCTAAGAGCACGGGGTACGTGGTTGTGCGTGCCTATGCCTGTGGTGAAGTGTGCCTAAATTGTACTTTCACTATCTTGTTTTGTTATATTAATAAAATGCAGGGAAGGAGCACTGCCGCCCCGATTTAGGGGTGGGGTCATCATAATTTGGTCAGCTTTTGCTGACCGTTGCTTTTGTTTACCACCGCTGCTTTGTAATGTTGATTGCAGGTGCTGCGGAGCCTAGCTGCAAGTAGCGGGTTGAAGCCCCTTGTTGTTGAGCCGGCCCTTGAAGGACAAAGCAAATGTTTATTTTTTATGCTCATGTGTGATCGGCCTACGTGCCGATGTATGGAAGACATTTAATGCTTTAAGTAAACTCTTGTAAGGCCATAAGGCCAAGTACTTTGTGTATTTGTACGCTCATTCCTACTTTGGGTTTTTAGTGGACATTCATGCTGTGGCTCGGGTTCTTTTCTTTGCAACATTTAAAATGCTTTCGCTAGAATGTGCTCTGTGTAGGATGTGTGATATTGGAAGGATGTTTTCATTTAGTAACTCTTCGGTCTATTTGTGTTATATGGCGTTAGTACCTGGCCGGACCTACTGCTATATGCTATGTGAAGGATAGGGGTGCTGCATAACCAATTTGAGTTTGTTAATATTATAGTTAGGGACTTGATGATATACTTGTTACATCAGAATCACATATGGATGAGTTGTGGCTCATACTAGTGGTGAGTGGAAGTCAAGACATACTAAACTATTAACCTCTTCAAGCGTACTCCAAATTTGATTTTCATTTTCCTACCTCCGATCCCTGTAGCCTAAATTTTGGAGACAAAATTATTTTTTTGTTTATTGGATTTGTAACGTCCCATTTCGATATAGAACCCCCATACGTGTTTTGTTTCACCTTTGGTGCCTTAGGACTGTTAGAAAAATGTTAGGAGAGAATCCAAGGTCACCGGTGGTGGTGGGGGGGGGGGGAGTTAGAACAGGTCATCAAATGAATTTTGATGGAAGGTCGAGTGAACTCGACGGATGGTCGAGTGGAATCGATGAACGCGTCGAGTGATCTCGACGATTCGTCAAGCGAACACAATAAATGTACTTGGCATAAAATTCTTCCGCGTTATATTATTATTTGCGAACTAATTAGAAGTATGGGTCGATCTATAATGGAAATGCTTTCGAAACTCATATGGCATTGTCATTTATGAAATATTACATAGATAGGTATGCCCCCTTATTTATAGAAAATGGGGGAGGTGAGAGAATACAATACACGATGTGAGACGAAATACAAGTCAGGCGGCTTGTGCGGTTTGACATACACAAACAGCACACTACATAAAATACATCCATACATCCTGCGGCCACTCGAAGAGATCACCATAATCTATGATAGACCACCAGACAAGTCTCCAAGACACAACTGCGGGTTGCCATCAGACCGTAGTGTGGCTACCCATCAAATCAAAGCTTCTACATTCCTTCTATCAATAAACTATGGGCTGATACCTGACCGCAGTTGCTGCAAACCATCACGCACAGTATCTGCTATAATAAGATTGCTGTGACTTCACAAGACAGTTGCAACTTCACAAGACTGTTGCGGCTAACAATTAAACCATAACTGCAACCTCCTACAGGTCATTGATGCGGCTTTGTACTAGCTGTTTCAGTTTAACCAGACTGCTTCGACTAATTAACCAGACCGATGCGACTAATCAATCAAGGAACAACTACAATCTCAAACTAGTCCGCTAGACAACCAACCCAACAACCGCTGTACCAAACAGCCATAAGCCTGACTAGGCAGACCGGTGCGGCTAGATCGACAAATCGCCTGAACTGAGTTCCAACACAACTGAAGTTCATCACACAAGGACTCGTAGAAATCTAAATTGGAATTTGCAACATAAACAGGAGTGTAAACCGAAGTTTGAGTGGAGGCCCATAGTTAAGAATGACATACCTATACTATTTGGCAGGGCACACTCATCAGTGACATTCTCAGGTGTATCTCACAGTGTTTGGGTACCCTAGAGATCTGCCCCATCGGGATGCGCTTGGATACCTATACCACATATCCCATAACATCCACTATATGCGTGAAGTAAGTTCTAAACGAACTGCATTATGTCTTACTTCACGATATACCTACTTTTTTTTTCTTTCCAGTTCTTTTTTGTTCTTGATGAGAATGTTTATTTTAATATGTTTTGTTTTCATTTTTTGGCACGATGAGTAGTTGTTTTTTAAGGGGGAAAACAGTAAACAATCATGATAAACAGGTTGTCATCAATGAACTAATTAATAGAAGTAAAATTGATCACATAAAGGGAATTAATTATTGATAAACGTGTTCAACTTTTTTATTTTACATCATGAAAATACAAATAAATAGCTGAGGAGGCTACTCCTCAGAAGAAGTGGGTGAAATGTTAAACTTGCTCATGCTCGTCTTGATCATCTTCTTCATGCCTTTAACCTCCTTCACCGTCTGGCTGATCTCCCAACCCTGTTCCTCCATCATATGGTAAATGTCCGTGCTGGTTCCCTGAGGGACCTTGTACGGTGTAACGGATCCTATGATGCAGGAGGTCATGCTCGTGAGGTAGCAGGAATCTCACCTACTTTGTAGATTTGAGGGCAACTATCTATAGGGTTCGCCGACAGGTTGATGGTCGGGTACTTCTCCGTCAGGATGCTCTGAATCACACCGCCCAATGGTAGAGTGTTCATCCGCTAGTGGTTAGTGGATTTAAGGCGATAGGTATAGCGCATCATGGAGAGGATGAGATCAGAGAAACTGAAGGCTTTCTCAGCCAGGATACACTATGTCACCATTGAGAGCTGGGTCGTGATTTTCTTGGTGTACGCATCCTTGAACATTAGAGAGTGACGTTGGACATCCTGGATGATGTGTGCATCGCGTGTGAGTGTATCCACCGTAGTGATGAGATATGTATGCCCCTATACACCATGGGGAACATCATTTATTACTCTCTAGTTCTGGCTGGTTCTGAAGGACTCCACAATATCAAGGTATATAGAGTTGGGCATCCAAACATATTTCCTCTCGAGATTTGATTGGAGTATCGTCACTAGTTCAGTCCCGTTACAGGACTGCACACCTCCACCCAGATGTGCGTGAGCGAGATTTTTGAAATTATTGTGGAACACACGAGTGAGGACCGCGGAAAATGAAGCACAAGAAGAGATCACAGAGAGCACGCCTGAATTCTCCAAATATTCATAAATATGAGCATACAGATCATCAATATTTATGATCATCGACACTCTCACTATCACATCATCTATCGCAGGAAAGGTCGAGGCAGACACTCAAGAGAGTTTTAAGAAACTACACCGTGGGGATTGGGAGCTTGATGAAGCCATAACTTGAAAAAGACACATGAAATTCTTGAGTCCAAAATTGAAAAAAAAAACAAGAAAAAAATCGGTTTCTTGACCCGACCGCAGAGCGGTATTTTGTTACTGCCACGCGGTAGCATGACAGATTGCAACCCATCTTCCTCCGCCGGATTTTTTCCAAAACTCCATTTTTTAACAATTTTTATTCAAAAACGGGTAGAGGAGAAAGATATAAGCTCATGCAAAGTAGATCTGTGAAAACAAACGAGATCCATGAAAGAAAATCACAAATCAAACATGGAAAATAGTTGAAATCTCCCCAGATTAGATTCTAATTCCGGATCTCACAAAAAATCAATTATAAAAAAGATTGTTCACTTGAAAACATCAAGGATGCGAGATCCAAGCTTACACAAGCTTGATCCGTGAAAAAGACCATGACCCGTAGAAAAAATTCACAAAGCAGATCATGTCCAAAATGACTTGAAATCTACGACCTACACCTCCAAAACTCATCGGCTTAGGAATTAGAGAGAGTGGGGGAGAGGGGACTACCTTAAATTGTAGACGAAAGTACCAGTGAAGAAATCTGTCCGCAGAAGCGAGATAGTAAGGGATTAGAAGTGCGGAATTGCATCTAAATGCGTATTATATATATCCTGAAGCTACTATGGCGCGGTAACTATACCGCCAGTGGTAGTATTCTTTTTCGTGCTATTTCTCTGAAACTTTGAGCAAGTATCTTCATTATCCATAAGTTTGGTACAAACTACAACACAAGACTCACTGTGTTGTGTCTCGCAATAGCGGGGGTGTAGGTGTGTCATCATTAGGATCGCTAACCTTTAATCCATATCTTGTACTTAACCAGTGAAAGGTTCTGGTAGGTCCTTATGTGATGCCGGGGAGAAAGAGTGTTAGGTTGTGCAAGCAATGAGATTAACAACCCATCCTACGACACTTGTGCAGCTCCTCATGCCCATCTGTCACTTAGTACAAGGATAGAGTGATGGCACATTGCTTCGGTCAAGTTTGTTTTGAGCATTCTCATTGGTGCTCCTTCATAGCACGAATGTTATTTCATGCCTCATAGTATTTAGTCTGTTGCATAATACTCTATCGTGGTGCACTTTTTCTTTTTTGCATTTGTTTTTGTTTGTTTGCTTGATTTTTTTTGATTCATTTCTTTTTGTTGAATCTTTAAATATATATATATATATATATAAAACCCCAAAAAAACGGTGGATTGATCATTCTTAGGACACACATGGCTAGAAATTAGAGCATAACGTGTATGTACATTGTTTGAGTTAGGCATGTTAATCCATGTGAACATCGTCTACCTATGTCATGTTGCGTCGAATCTATAGGTGCTTATTGACCGAGTGTGACTAGATTTGTTAGTGTTCATTGAATATGCCTCTAGGTATATGTGAGAATTTAGGTAGCATAATGACTTTACATCGTTCACACATCCCTATACGGAGCATTATTTTAGAAATTATATGCGTACATCTTATAATTCCTGATATTGTGTCTACCATGTTAGAAATAGCTTGAACAATCAATGTCACGATACATATGTGTTTTTATAAAGGGTAGAACTTTGGGCCAAATCTATACAGGTCAAGTACTATGTATACAAGTTAAAGTGTATCTATCTATGTGGGTATATTTCGATTGATTTGGGGCCCTTGAACTCTAAAATGTGAAATTGATAGCCCAACGCGTCTAAATAAAAATAAATTCTATCAAGCCTTGTGTCAAGGATACCCCCCCAAGCACTACTCACTCCTCTTGATAAGTCTTTATGATCCTTGTGAGGATGAGCACCTTGCTCCAAAAAATGTTTTTGATCTTGTGCACTGACAAGAACCTTCAGCTTAGTGCCCCTTGTTTTAGCCTTGGTATAACATGGATAGCAACTTGACGTAATTTTCACTCTATTCCTCTCGCGATATCATATTTTATTACTGAGATAAACATGTAATGAATATTAATTCTGCTAGTTGTTTGTCTTATGATGCTACACGTGCACATGTCATTGCTCTATCTAACGCTTCCATTCATAAGAATTGGACTGACACGATACTACGTCTATAGCATGTACGCTCTAACACATGATTTCTATTAATGACTTGTACAATGTTCCTATGTATTAATTTTATAACTCTTTCAGCATTGTACTCTCCATTATTATGTTCTTAGTTTTCCCGGTGTTATCCAATCCTTTATAACTCTGAGACTTCTTCACACATTTTTCTTTATGTGTATTGCATTCATCAATTTGACCTCTATGCATAATATTCTCAAATTTCATGTTTGGTCAGACCTATTGTTTTCGCCTTTTGTTTCAATTTTGCTAACGTGCACTATTTTCTTTTTTTCTCACCCTCATTATATACTGCAAGCGCATGTTTTATTTTTGGTCTAGCCCATCCCCATCTGCTAATAGCCTAATACCAAAGGGGGATAATAGGTGCTTCTTGTTCCATGAGTAAGGGTAGATCACATGTAGGGGGAGCTCATTTCGTTGTGTATTCTTGTGTGCATGTAGATAGGGGGAGGGATATATTGGGGGACTGTGTCTGTAAGTGATGCTATATGTAACCTGAAACCTGATCTTTAAAGATTATCTCGTATATATAGATCGTATCATGCACTTATTGTTATATCTCATGAACGAGATTTTATAGTTTCAAAAGGGGGAGTTTGTTGGAGCTGACAGTTCACATATTCTTAGTTTGATAATACCAATTCCATGTTGTATTTGATTATATCATGTGTTTGGTAAATTATGCAGGTTTACTGGTTCTAGCGATGCAGGAACCTCGCCTATGGTACTTACCATCGAGCGGTAGTAGTTACCGTCAGGCGGAAGCATAAATTACTTAGCCAGGAGCTCGAGAACTTACAATGCCAGACACTAGCTTTGTACCAAGCCGCGCTAGCCCGAGAGACGCCTGAACTATCGCCAGATGATACCATTCCTACTGCTGGGCAATAACATTATACCGCGCTGCGTTATCCACTCAACGATCATCGGGACTGGCTGATTCGTCAAGATAACTGGACTAATGTCGGGTACTACCTTGGTACCGTGCCAAGGTAACACGCTGAATGATCATCGTGACAAAAGCTTCGAGATGACTAGACAACCGTCGGGTGCTACCTACCTACCGCGCCGCTCTAGCATTTGAAAAAGGAAAACATTTGTTTTGAATATTTTTCCAAATATGGAGGATAGTTGTCAACATCAAGCAGGTGAACATACTGCCTGGCATTAGCCTTACCCCTGGAGGTAGCCTATTTTTACAAAGACGTATAAAAAGGCATCTCATTTTATGTGTTCCTAACTAAGAGAAAAAGAGACTTAGATCTGCGACTCTTAGGGTTCGGTCGCCTCTCCTTGGTCCATTCTATAACACCTCCCCTGTAATGACCGTATAATATGGGTCCGACCGGGGCTCCACAACATACAGACACCACAACTTTAACATTAAAATATTATATGAACTACCCAATCTCAAAACTCAAAACCAAACAACAGCAGAAACAGGGACTAGAAGTTATCCACATACACAAGAGTATCGAAATGGCCTTATGGCCTTACGTCAATAGAGAGTCCAAAACTCAAAAGATAACAACAAACATCAACGTGCTTAAGCACCCCTAGAATGCCTCGGCATGCAAGCCGGAAAACTAGAGCATCAAACATACAATGCCACCAAACTAGAGCTAGTACAAAATTTGTAACACTTCATGAGTCTTGGGCCTTTTTGGCTAGCGAGCTGGCTCCTGCTTGCGATTCTTGCCGTCTAAAAATTTGGTGGTAACGTGGGTCATCAAAGGCTGACCTCAAACTGTGTAACAAACACATATCCTCCCGGCTGCCCCTAACAGACCCCGGGGTACCCCTCCAACCTGCAAGTCAGCACTTCGTATACCATATACAAAAACAAGTAAATCTCTAAAAGAACATGATTGGATATCTCAAACAACAAACACGTTTTCTATGTTGCGCATATAATAAAAAGGGGCCTACTATGCAACATGTATGCAAAACCCGGGCTTCACCCAAGGCACCCTATTGCGTATGCAACTAGCACATTATCATCACATCTAGGTACTTCCAATTTTCCCATTGGAGTTAAGCCATAAACAAAAGGGTACTGCAATTCCCGTAACGGCATACAAGCCACCACACAAAACTCTTGACAAGGCCCACCCGGTCATGGTTCTTAAACCCGGGCTTGCCTGCAAGCTCTGACTTCTCGCGTCAGGATTTCGTCTCACACACAGAGCGATTCTAAGAACCCTTGCTGGACCCCACTCGCTCGGCGCCTTATTGCTCGGGCTTCCCCCATGCTTGGCATTCTCGTCAGTCTCACAGAAGGGGACTAGTCTCGCCGGGACACTCTCCCCACATGACTTGTACATCACGTGATAACCAGCCGACCACGGAGATAAAGCCGTGCCTTAGCATATCACAATCCATAATCATTCCCACCCTAATCCATCATTTGTACTACAACATCCCCGCGCAACAAGGAAACCATCTACCGCCAATGCGGAGCTAACCTTGTCCACCAAGGAAACCATCTACCGCCATTGCGGAGCTAACTTTGTCCGGTTCCGACTACACGTACTCACTGGAGAAAAGGGGGGAAAACACAAACATCACAAACGACATCTTGCCGCAAAGGATTTCTACAAAATCCTTAAGTCTCGCTATGTAACATTACCGAGTCGGACTAACGGTCGCGACTACGGCTTCACCCACAATTCGTAATCCACTAACGGAGCACATCTCTAATGCAAAATCATACCGGGGACGGACTCAATCGACCCGGAGGTTCCTCTTGAACTATGGCGACCCAAACCCCTCTCATTTGAGAGTTTGGTGCCGAAAAGCATGAAAGAAAAGATGCTAAGCACGCATCCTAAAAATCAAGAGGAGAAGTGTCGTTACCTTATGGCCCCGCTTCCTAGCCATGGGAACTTAGCCGGATGGAAACTACCTCAACGGATTTGCCTTCGCGGATCTGGACTCGGCTCGCGATATGGGGCTCCGACGCTTCTCCGGCAGCCGGATCTCTCCTTCACCTTCTTCCTTGCTCTCACTTCTCTCTAAAACCTTAGAAAGAGAAACTTGAAGAAGAATGAGGGTTTCAAACCCTATTCATGGACATAACTCAGCCAGGACATCCCTGAACCATCAGATCCGAATAGAAGGAGACGAACGGCAACGATTCGCACTTAAAACCAAAACTCCTGGGATGAACACGGCTTGAGACACGCACGTGTCCAAGGCCGTGTGCCTCAATCGATGTCGAAGTCGTCACACCCAGAACAGTACACGGGCTCAGAACACGACCGTGTCAGATTTGACATGCCCGTGTCACTCAGTACACGCCCGTGTGCCTGGGAGTGTTACTCCATCGACACAGGACCAAACATAACCCGAGGAGAACACATGTACTCAACACGCCCATATCACATTTGACATGCCCGTGTCATACACGAACACGTCGGGGTTCCAGGCTGTGTTTATCTCACACGGCCCGACTAACATCCCGAGCAGGACAAAGCCTGGGACACGCCCGTATCTCAGGCCGTGTTCATCCTCTAGACGATCGTCGACTGCATTTTCATTGACTACACGAAAATTGTCGAACCCGAACATGACACGACCATGGACACGCCCGTATCCTAGGCCGTGTTCACTGTCTCGAGACTTCGTCTAGCGTAGTTCGTCGACCACCCGAGTTTTTCGTCGAAACCGAGCATGACACGGCCTTGGACACGCCCGTGTCCCAGGCCGTGTGACCCTCACCAAGACCCAAACTTGCCTCTGAACGTTGTCCGTCCCTCTTTCAAATTTTGGGGTGTTACAACTCTCTCCCCCTTAAAAGAATATCGTCCCGAAATTATAGAAAGTTAAAGGTACATAAAACATAAATGATACCTGAACGGAAAAACTCTGGATACTCCACCAGCATGGTCTGTTCTCACTCCCACAAGAGCTCCTCATGACCGCAGTTATCCCATCGGACTTTTAAAAGTTTGACCTCTTTGTTCCACAACCGCCGAGTTTCTGAATACTCTATAGCGACTGGATGAACTCGCATCTTCAAGTCCTCTTCTATTGTCACTGATGCCGATTCGATCACCACACTAGCCTCTACTAAGGCTTTTCTCAAGACGGAGACATGGAAGAGGTCGTTTAATCCACTCAGCTCCGTGTATAACGCTAACCAGTACGCTGCTTCTCCTACCCGTTCTATAACCTCGAAAGCTCCCAAAAACCTTGGACTCAGCTTCTTGAGTCGGCTAATGTGCGAAACTCCTTTGAACGGCTTGATCTTTAGATATACCCAATCGCCTAACGCGAAGTCCAGCTTCCTATGGAGAGCATTAAAATATTTTGCTTGTCGATCTTGAGCCACCTTCATGCGCTCTTGAATGGTTCGCACCAGCTCGCATGCATCAGCTACCACTTCTTTTACCAAAAGTTTGGTGTCTCCCGCCTCTGTCGAAGACATTGGTGTTCGACACCGCCTCCCATACAATGCTTCGTATGGTGCCATCTTGATACTTCCTTGGTAACTATTGTTATAGGCGAACTCTACCATGAAGAGGTGATCCTCCCACTTCTTGCCAAAGTCAAGAATGCACGTTCTCAGCATATCCTCCATAGTACGGTTCATTCTTACAGTTTTCCCGTCAATTTGAGGATAGAAAGCCGTACTGAACTTGAGCTTCGTGCCCAGACTCTTCTGAACCAACCTCCAGTCCTTGGACGTGAAACGTCCATCACGATCACTAACTATACTATTAGGAATCCCATGTAGTCGCACAATGTTGCGAATATACAACTCTACCAGCTTCTCCATGTTGTCCTCCTTCCGATTTTTGATTAAGTGAGCCACTTAGGTTAAGCGATCCACGATCACCCAAATTGCGTCATTACCCTACTGCGATCTAGGTAACCCACGCACAAAATCCATGGAGATGTCATCAAATTTCAACTCTTGAATAGGAAGAGGCTTCAGGAACCTGCCCGGTTTCTGACACTCGGTCTTCACCAAGGAACAAGTTTGGCATCGATTCACGTACAAAGCTACGTCACGCTTCAGTCCACGCCACCAAAAGGATTTCTTCATATCCAAGTACGTCTTTGTACTGCCCGGGTGAATGGAGTTATTTGTGAAGTGAGCCTCAAACATCAACTCCACACGGATCTTGCCGAACTGCGGTACGCAAATCCTTCCGTCCTTCCTCAGAATCCCATCAACTATCCCCCAGGCACTGCTCTCCCCAATTTGAGCTTCCGCCACGTAAGGCTGAAACTCCACATCCAAACGAGTCCCTTCCCGAATATGATCAGGCAAATCGTTCTGCATTTCAATCCAGTTCAACCGAGCCATGCTAGACTCGCCCCTTGCTATGCACTCCAAGCCGAGGGACTCCCAGTCCAGCACCAACCGCTCATCATGAGCTTCGATCCAATTCCCTTGCCTAGAGTATTTTCTACTCAAGGAATCTACCACCACATTGGCTTTGCCTGGCGTGTACTGAATCGCCACCTCGTAGTCTCCAAGGAACTCGACACATCTGGGTTGCCACATATTCAGGTCCTTCTAATCTAGGTGATACTTCAGGCTTTTATGATCCGTGAAGACCTCCACCTTCGCACCATAGACATAGTGCCGCCATAATTTCAATGCAAAGATTACCGCTGCCAATTCCAAGTCATGGATGATGTAATTCCTCTCATAAGGCTTCAGCTGCCTTGACCCAAAGGCTATCACATTGCCATGTTGCACCAATACGCAACCGAAACCGCATCCCGATGCGTCACTGAAAATTTGAAATCCTTCGGTCCCTTTCGGTAGACTTAGGATTGGATTTGTCATCAGCTTTTCCTTCAGTGTCTCAAATGCCTGACTGCACTCCTGAGTCCACACAAACTTCTGATCCTTACGAGTTAGTGATGTGAGGGGTAGAGCTATCCGTGAAAAGTTTTTTATGAATCTTCTATAGTACCCGACTAGTCCAAGAAAACTCCGGACTTCCACCACGGTTCTTAAAATCGGCCAATCTCTGACGGCTTCCACCTTTGTTGGATCTACCGCCACCCCATCCCCACTAATCACGTGGCCCAAAAATTCCACCTTCTCTAGCCAGAACTCGTACTTCGAGAACTTTGCATAAAGCTGATTCTCTCTCAACACTTGCAAGACTACTCTCAAGTGAGTCTCATGCTCCACCTCCGATTTGGACTACACTAGAATGTCATCAATAAAGACAACTACAAAAGAGTCCAAGTATTCCAGAAATACTCGATTCGTCAAATCCAAGAATACGGATGGTGCATTTGTCAGCCCGAACGACATCACCGAGAACTCAAAGTGAGCATACCTCGTACCAAATACTGTCTTGGGTATGTACTCGTCTCGAATTCGCAACTGATAGTATCCTAACTTCAAGTCCAACTTTGAATACACCACCGACCCCACCAACTGGTCGAACAACTCGTCTATCCGAGGAATCAGATACTTATTCTTGACATTCAATTTATTCAACTCTCGGTAGTATATGCACAACCGCATACTACCATCTTTCTTCTTCACGAACAACACAGGCGCGCTCCACAGTGAAGAACTGGGTCTAATATACCCCTGCTCCAACAGTTCCTGTAACTGTACCTTGAGTTCAGCCAACTCTTTTGGTACCATCCTAAACAAAGGACGTGACACCAGACGTGCCTCTGACACTAACTCAATCGAGAAATCAATCTCCCATCGAGGAGGTACTCCAGGAAGTTTATCCAGAAACACATCCTTGAACTCTACCACTACGGGCACTTCACCAAGTGATAACTTGGAAAGGAGAACCTCCAATAATGCTACAAGAGCTACTCCCCCTGGTTAACTTACCGCACAAACTGCATGGCCGAAATCAGGGAACAGGCCACTCCTTTAAGGACCTCAAACTTGACTTATGCCTGCCCTTCGCCTCTCAGGGTCACCAAGTTGGATAGGCAGTAAATACTCGCACACTGCTCTGCTAGCCAGTCCATTCCCAAAATCACATCAAACTCAACCAACGGTAGTACCGTTGTTATCCGTCTAGTGTCCAACAAATGCATCCTTTTGACCCGGTTGTCATGGGCGACCTATTGGGCATGCGCACCTTCAGCTCTGCGTCCGCCGAGAACTACTCGACATCAATTCTCCGCATGAAGTTTTCCGCAATAAAAGAGTGTGATGCTCTCGTATCGAACAATACCCTAGCGGGGTATCCGGAAACTAACACAAAGCCTAAAATAGAGGCATCAAACATAAATAATTTGAAAGTAAGAAGTATGAGATTAAATTTTAAACTTCCTCATACCTCTCACCACGTCGGGTTGTCGGATCGCTTTCTGTTGTCCAAGGCTGTAGGCCCTTGGTTTCACCGGTTGGAACCGAGAAGCGCTAGACTCCGTCATCTTCCCATTCTCTGCGGCACTGGGACGGAGCGCACAGTATGCTCCTGCATTGGTTCCTGCTCCGCACCTCCTTGATTACAAAAACGAGCAATGTGCCCCACCTTGCCACAATTGAAGCACATCGGTGGTCCCTTCGAGTGAGACCATCCAGACGTCCATTTACTTTCTCATCATACTTGAATGGGTGAGGCTATTTCTTCCACCTATTCCCTTCAGACTTTCAATGGTATTGAGAAGGCTTCCCTTCCCCTTGCTTGGGCGCGAAACCTTTACGACGTTGGCTTCACTCCAGATCACTCTCCAACGTCCTAGCAGCCTTAATTAGCTCGTTAAAACCAGCTCTCTTTATGGCGATGAGTGGTTGTCTTAGATTCTCCCTCAGCCCCTGGTAGAAGAGGTTATCCCTCTCCTCATCGTCTGCCATTGCCATTCCTGCATAACAACCCAACCGAGTGAACTCCTGTACATACTCGTCCACCGTCTTATCCCGCTGTACCAAGTGCAGAAACTGCCTTTCGAGGGACAACCTTGTTGAAATAGGAATGTACTTCTTCAGGAAAGCATTCCCAAACTCTTCCATGGATGCGGTGCGTCCGGGAAACTGGCGGCCACTATGGCTCAACCACCACAACTTCGCGTCTCCCTCCAACAAGAAGGCCGCAAACTCAGATTTCTTCTCCTCTGGCGCCTCTGCCGCCCTCATAAGCTCTTGCATCCATGCCCACCAATCCTCTGCATCTGTCGGCATACCAACTCCCTTAAATGTTGGAGGATGGAAGCCTCAGAAAATACTTCATCTGCTGGACTCCATGCCTGACAAACACCCTTTCGGCCCACGGCTCTGCTCGTCTGACTTCTCCGCTAGGCACGGTCGTCGCCGTATCCGGGGTAGTAGGAGTAGCTACCTGAGCAACAGAGGTTGCTACTTGAGCTGTCGCTACTGAAAGAATTAGTGTCTAACCACCTAGTGGGGGGCGTGAATAGGTGTACTTTTTCTTTTGCTTTTAAGGCAGAAACTCTGTTTAGTTAATTAACTAGAAATTGCAAATTTTACTACTTCACAACACAGCATTTACATAAATAATTCAACACAGAGTGCACACAGATTTTTATAGTGGTTCCCTAAGGTCTGGGTACATCCACTTTCCCCCTTTGCCTTTCTAGAAGTGTACTAGATTCAGCCTAACTTCTGCACTTCTCCTCAGATCCTCAGATCTTACAGTAGCTCAGAACCCAAATCAGGTTCCTACAACTCAGAGTGTCCCCACTCCTACAACTCAGGCAAATAGCCCTACCTCAGCCTTTACCAAGGCCTACACTCAGAGAACATAGTCTCCTACAACTCAGACACAAGCCCCTACCTCAGTCTTCAATAATACCTACACTCAGAGATCTAAATCTCTTACACTCAGCCTTTATAAAATATGCTTACAGCTCAGATCTATAATAGATCTTACAGAAATTTGATTAAACAAAGTTTATGACCACCACCCTGAAAGAAAGAGAAGGGATGGATGGCTTCTTGAACTATTCTTGGAAGAACTTGGCAGAGATCAACCTCTCTTAGCTTTCTTTAAAGCTTCTTGAATCTGAACTCAATAGGGTTGAATCTCCTGAGAAGATGATCTTCAATCAGCTTCTGACTTAAGATTCAGATCGCAATCTGAATCTTTCTTGGCAGCCTGTTTTAGCAACTGCTCTTCTTAGATGCAGCTCTCTCTCTCCAACTTCTTCTAGATCTTCTGTCGAAAATCTTCTGTATTATTACTTCTCTCAGTATTGCTCAGAAACTGTATTCTACAATGATTGATCATCACTTTCTGTTGAAGGAGAAAGCTTTTATATAGTCTTTCTCCATGGTAACCGGCTGATCCGGTTTCTATTAACCTTCTGACAGCTTTGACAGTTGCAGTAGACCGGTTGAAATGGCAGCTGTCTGTTAAATTTTCTCAACGTGGTCAGCAAGATAGCCCAAACGCCAAATTAATATCTTCGGAACTACCCAGTTCGCACGTTGAACCAGCGAAAACCAAGGACTAGAGGTACAAAGGTAAATCCCAACAAACAATGGAAGCACAAGCAAGTCTATTATTCATTCACTTCTTTACAATGCGAGGCATACATAGCGAGACATGATTTCGCTAGTATCACAACTGTAAACAGAAAGCACCAAAAAACTAGCCGGGCGGACAGCACCCGAGTCCGCCGAGACCGCGAGGTCGCCGAGGTCGTCGAGTCCGCTGAGCTCGCCCAAGCTATGCTGCAATTTGCCGAATAGACACAGAGTCCGCCGAAGCCGCGAGGCCGGGCGGACACACCGTTATTCGCCTCCTGCTGAACTTGAACTGAGGAACACCCCTACCCGCCTGAAACCGGCGGACAAGTTATTGAAGCTGGCAAAGATGAAACAGAACTGACAAGCCGCAGAGCGACCTCCTGCTGAGTCCGCAGAGACCGCACACTTCCAAGTACTTGACCGAAGTCACAGCCAAACTCCTGGCTCCTTGAAGCTATCAGCGCGACCTGCACACAGTAAACCGTCAGCCAGAAACAATCCGCGCGGACTAACAAACACAGACCGCAGCACTTCGCTCAACCCAACTTACTGTTCACTCAAGTTATTTAGGTTATGCCAGGGGGTCCTATTTATAGGCAAGGTGAGGAGTGTGGTCACCGCCCAAGAGATAGCGTCACCACCCCAGCACGCGCGATAGCAAAAACACCGTCCGCCGAGTCCGCATGGACTTAGCCGGATACCAAGGAAAACTGCCAGGAGCAAGGCAAACATTGGCGAACCCTCTCCAGTCCGCCTAAGCTATGCGGACAAGGCATCAACCCGCAAAGCTCCAACCACTGCAAGACAGCAACCCCTTCAATGGCAGTCCGCACCAACTCGAGGCAGTCTGCAAGACTCATACATCAATCCGCCACAAGTCCACGACCAAAGGAAGACAGCAACAGTCCGCAAGGTCACAGCGGACTTGGCGGATACCGCGGACACCATGCCTTGGCACAAAGTGTGACCAAGTCCAAAACCATCAAGAGCCAATGCGAGCATGGCGGACTCAAATTCCCGTCCGCCAAACACCCTAGCACAGACCGCCATCAGTCCGCGAGCTCCTCGCACTTCTGTCCAACGCAGCAGCCAACCCCGGACTCCAAAACCAGTCCGCCAATCGACCTCCACAGCAAATCGCCTGCTGTGCCACCAGAGCTCGACAAGGCCTCAGCCAAGCTCCAAGCCCAGTCCGCAACAGCCCGCACCGCGGACACTTCAGTCCGCAAGCTACCCGCGGACATGAGCCAACCCGCCTATCAGCACAAGCTTGCACCCGCGGCCACTGAGCAATGCACCAGTCCGCAAGCCTTTATCCGCTCAGGCCGCTCCTTGGCAAAGCCAATCAGCAACACCCTATCCGCAGAAACCAGGCCGCATAGTCCGCGGACTCAACCCGTGCAAACCGCCCAGAAGAACAACTGGCTTCCCACTAGACCTTCCACCAGGCCGCACATCTCAGTCCGCCCAGTTCGCCTAGTCCGCCAAAGCTGTCCGCCCCAGTCCGCCCGGCCTGTCCCGTCACCCACTTCCACTTCACAAATTTCAACACTCCCCCTTGAAGTGGGAAGTGGTGACCAAGCCCAGCAAGCTGCGCAAGCGTTCAAAGGGCCCCTTCGACAGTGGCTTCGTGAAGATGTCAGCAAGATTATCTTCACTCCGAACATGCCCGACCAGCAGAGACCCTCCAACACCTTCTCCCTGATGAAGTGGTGATCAATCTCTATATGCTTGGTCCTGGCGTGACACACTGGATTGTTAACCAGTTTGAGAGCACTCTCATTGTCACCCCGGAGTAAAGTAGGCCCTTGCACTTCTTCATGAACATCCTCTATATGCCTCCTCAACCAAACGGCTTCCCGAGCAGCCAAGGCCGAAGCCTTCTACTCCGCCTCCGTGGTTGAAATCGACACCGAGTCCTGCTTCTTGCTACACCACGAGATGTTAGCTAAACCACAAGTGAACACATAACTTGAAGTAGACCTTCGATCATCCGAATCACCGCCATAGTCAGCATCCGTGTACCCGAGCAACACAACCTCCGCGTCCCCTCTATAGAGGAGTCCCATGTCAGAAGAAGCCTTGACATACTTCAGAATTCCCTTCGCCGCCACTAGATGAGATTGCCTTGGTTCAGCCATATACCGACTTACTCGGCCAACAACATAAGTGATATTCGGCCTTGTAATCGTCAGATAAATCAAGCTCCCAACAAGAGCCCTGAACACCAAGGGATCATGAAGAACCCTTCCCTCATCTCGTCGAAGCTTTAGCCCAGATTCTAGTGGAGTAGAGCACTTCTTCCCTTCGCCCATGCCGAACCACTTCACAATGCGATCAACATACCCTTTCTGGCTAATGAGAACCCCGCACTTCTTCCTCTCCACTTCCAGACCAAGAAAGTGATGCAACTCTCCCAAGTCTTTCATCTCGAAGCGTATAGTAAGCTCAGCCCTGAGCCTTGCTACTTCCCCCTCCGAATTCCCTGTGATGATCATATCATCCACATATAGCAGGACCAAGACACGTACCTCCCCCTTCTTCTTGACGAACAAGCTTGAATCCGAGTTAGAATCAAGGTATCCACAGAATTGCAAGTACTCTGCAATCTTCCCATACCACGCTCTAGGAGCTTGCTTAAACCCATAGAGAGCCTTCCTGAGTTTGCAGACATAGTCCGGATGCTTCTTAGAGACAAAATCAAGCGGCTGATCCATGAAGATGTCCTTGTCAATCTCTCCGTAAAGAAAGGCATTCTTCACATCGAGTTTCCACAACCTCCATCCCTTGCTAGCAGCCAAGGCGATCACCACTCTTACAGAAGTCATCTTCGCAACTGGACTAAATGTCTCCTCATAGTCTTCTCCATACTGCTGTGAGAATCCTCTAGCGAACAGGCGAGCCTTGAAACGATCAACGCTCCCATCAGCCTTCTTCTTCAACTTATACACCCACTTGCAAGTAACCGGAGTAACGCCATCAACCTTGGGCATAAGGTCCCAGGTTTCATTCTTCTTCAGAGCATCAATCTCTTCCTTCATGACATCATCCCACTCCTTTACTCCAGCGGCCTCGTTGAAGTTTGCAGGCTCTCGCTCATCCAGAGGACCTGCAAAGAAGCAGGAGACAAAGCTCACTGCATTCCCATCACAGTACCGAGCCGGTGGCTTAACCACCCTCTTCGATCTCCGAAGAACCGGTTCCTTGCTCACAGCTTCCGTTGCTTCTTCGGGCTCCACTCCTACCTGGGCAAGCATTGAGCAGTGCTCCCCCTGCTTCCTGAGCCAGAAGGCTCAGCCTCGGAGTTCGAAGCAACAGGAGCTGCTGGTGAAACAGCAAGCTCCTCTTCCAAGCCTTCAGCAGCCTCCACCGGTGCTTCATCAACCTTGCTACTTCCGGTTAACTCCACCGAGCCACCTCCATATGACGTCAGCTCGTCAAAGACAACGTCTCTTGACACCACAAACTTCTTCGTCACAGGGTCCATGCATTTCCATCCCTTCTTCCGCTCATCATAGCCAACAAAGACAAGTTTCCTTGCCTTCGCATCCAGCTTTGTCCGTGAAGCATCCGGGACATGCACGTAGCAAGTTGAACCAAACACCCTATGGTGTTCAACACTCGGCTTCTCCTTCAGCAACAGCTCAACAGGAGTCTTCATGTTGATAGGGCTGAGTGGCATCCGGTTGATAACATAAGCAGCACAAGACATTCCCTCCGCCCAAAAGGACCTTGGGATATCTTTCGCATGAAGCCAGCATTTGCAGGTCTCCGTCAGATGACGGATCTTCCGCTCCGCTACCCCATTTTGTTGTGGAGTGTGAGCACAAGTAAGCTCCCGTTGGATCCCGTGCTTCCTACAGAAGTTAGAAAACTCGGAGGAGACAAACTCCCCCCCCCCCCCCCCCCCGTTATCAGTTCTAAGCTTCTTAATCCGCAAGCCAAGCCGGCCTTCTACCAACTCCTTAAACTCCACAAACAAACGGAAGGCTTCCGACTTCTCCTTTAAGAAGTACACCCAAGTATACCTTGAGTAGTCATCAACCAAGACAAGCATGTATCTGCTTCCACCAAGGCTGGCAGTAACCGTTGGTCCCATCAGGTCGCCATGAATACACTCCAATGGCTTCTTGCTCCTTGTTTGTGATTTATCAAACGGAAGGCGATGTGCCTTACCGTATTGACAGCCCGCACAAACATGCCCATCACCAAAGGAAGATAACTTCGGCAACCCCCTCACCAAACTTCTACTCGCCATTGCCTTCAGCTTGTCCATGCCAACATGCCCCAGCCTCTCATGCCAGATAGCAGCGCTATCATTGGCCCTCATTCTATCAACATAAGCATTGGTGGAAAGAACAAACAAGTTCTTCACCCTCCTCCCAAACATGAGCAACATCAGCCTTTACCGCTGATACGTTGCGAAGGAACCTCACGTCTGTTGGCCCAAACAGAACGTGATACCCAGCGTCCACCGCATTGGTCATCGAGAAGAGGTTCTTCTTCATGCCCGGCACGTGATACACACTCCTTAATGTGAGTGGCCCCTGATCACTACCCAATGACACGACCACCTCTTTCTCTACTGCATAAATAGTATTATCAGCAGTGATAATAGCTTCATTACCTGAGTAAGGCCTGCATGGAGGTGAACTTCGATTTGTCTCCGGTGAGGTGATGACCACACCCAGAGTCCACGATCCACTCGCTGTTGAAGTCCTCAGCAGACAAGGCCGGACACAAGTGCCCGTCATGAAAGCTCCGACCCCATTCTGCTTCTTCACTTCTCGAGCAAGCTTCCTCCTTTCCCGCAGCATGCCCAGGCTGCAGTTTGACCTTGCAGTCCCGCTTGAAGTGCCCTCACTGATGACACCGGTAGCACTTCAGATTCTTCTTCCAGTCCTTAGGAGCATTGCTCCTCTCCGGTGGATATGAAGTTGAAGTCTCCTTCTCAACAGCGGCCTGCACCTTCTTCTTCTTCTTCCCTTCCCATCCTTTCTTCTTGCCTGAGAAGAGAGCTTCGCTGCCTTCCTGATTCAGGTTCACTCCAGCCATCTGCCTTGCTAAGCTTTCCTGCGAGGCAAGCAGATTCT
Organism: Platanthera guangdongensis; assembly: GCA_039583875.1. Taxonomy (NCBI): domain Eukaryota; kingdom Viridiplantae; phylum Streptophyta; class Magnoliopsida; order Asparagales; family Orchidaceae; genus Platanthera; species Platanthera guangdongensis. The sequence continues at coordinate 68,939,042 of CM077165.1, forward strand.
CCAGCTCCAGCAATGATGGCTGAGTAGCCCACCCTTGAACAGATGTAACAAAGGCCACATACTCCTTCCGCAAGCCGCGGATAATGTGTCTTTTCATCTTTGCCTCAGAGATAGGCTCATCAGGATCCAGTGCCGACAGCTCAGCACACAAGCTCTTCATCTTTAAGAAGTACTTGGAGATGGAAAGGTCTCCCTGAGTTCCCTAGCCAACTCATTCTCCAGGAACTGAAGCCGCGCCACATTCTTCCTATTGAACAACTCATCAATGGTTGTCCAAATATCAGAAGCCGACTCACATCCAATGATGTGATCAAACAGTTCCGGAGACACGGCTCTCTTCAGAATGAACTCCGCCTTAGCATTTGTTCTTCTCCAGAGCCTAACCTGCTCAGCAGTACCGAAAGCAGCAGTGACTTCCTGCCTGTCGTCTCCACCGACGACTTCCCACAGCTCCTCGCCAAGAAGATAACTCTTCATGCACGACTTCCACTTCTTGAAGTTAGTCGGCGTTAAGAGTTCAATGCCCAGACCCCTTGCAAAACTCCCTTCCATTGCAACACCTGTTGGCAACCTTTCAGCAGCTCCGAGCAACAACACAGGTTGATCACCACTCAATCACTGAGTAACAACACTGGCTGACTTCCGCTCACGCAACTGAACCTCAGAAACCTCGCTCTGATACCATGTTAAATTTTCTCAACGTGGTCAGCAAGATAGCCCAAACGCCAAATTAATATCTTCGGAACTACCCAGTTCGCACGTTGAACCAGCGGAAACCAAGGACTAGAGGTACAAAGGTAAATCCCAACAATGGAAGCACAAGCAGGTCTATTATTCATTCAATTCTTTACAATGTGAGGCATACATAGCGAGACATGATTTCGCTAGTATCACAGCTGTAAACAAAAAAGCACCAAAAAACAAGCCGGGCGGACAACACCCGAGTCCGCCTAGACCGCGAGGTCGCCGAGGTCGCCGAGTCCGCTGAGCTCGCCCAAGCTATGCCGCAATTCGCCGAATAGACACAGAGTCCACTGAAGCCGCGAGGCCGCGCAGACACACCGTTATTCGCCTCCTGCTGAACTTGAACTGAGGAACACCCCTACCCGCCTGAAACCGGCGGACAGGTTATTGAAGCTGGCAAAGATGAAACAGAACTGACAAGCCGCAGAGCGACCTCCTTCTGAGTCCGCAGAGACCGCACACTTCCAAGTACTTGACCGAAGTCACAGCCAAACTCCTGGCTCCTTGAAGCTATCCGCGCGACCTGCACACAGCAAACCGTCAGCCTGAAACAATCCGTGCGGACTGACAAACACAGACCGCAGCACTTCGCTCAACCCAACTTACTGTTCACTCAAGTTATTTACGTTATGCCAGGGGGGCCTATTTATAGGCAAGGTGAGGAGTGTGGTCACTGCCCAAGAGATAGCGTCACCACCCCAGCCCGCGCGATAGCAAAAACACCGTCCGCCGAGTCCGCATGGACTTAGCCGGATACCAAGGAAAACCGCCAGGAGCAAGGCAAACATTGGCGAACCTGTTGGGTACATTGGTCAAATGTACCTGATTTGAAGAAGCCTCACCTAACTCAATGATATACATCATAATGTATTTGATGTATGTTTGAGTTACTTGTGCAGGTTAGGTATACACTGGACTGAAGCTAAAAGTTTCTAAGTCCATGTGTCGACACCCAGAGGGAAAGTGTCGACACTTGAGAAAGCTTGTGTCGACACCCAGACAAGCAGTGTCGACACTTGGAGTAATTGTGTCGACACCTGGGATGAAGAGTCGACACCAGACAGAAAGTGTCGACACTCAGTGAAGAAGTATGCAGAAAAGCTGTGTCGACACTTAGCAGAAGTGTCGACACCTAGAAGAGCTGAGTCTACATCAGAAAGTGTCGACACTTGGAGTTGTGTCGACACTCAGCAGAAATTCTGCAGAGACTAAGGACAAGTGTCGACACTCAACACAATGTGTCGACACTCAATCAGCAGAGTCAACATATGAAGAATGTGTCGACACTCAGCACAATGTGTCGACACACACTCAAAGGAGTCAACACTTGAAGTATGTGTCGACACTCAGCACAATGTGTCGACACACAACCAGAAGAGTCAACATTTGAAGAAAGTGTCGACACCCAGCACAATGTGTCGACACTTAGTTGAAGACTCTACACTTGAAGAAAGTGTCGACACAAGGAGCTGTGTCGACACTTAGCAAGAACAAAAAGTTTACAAAATATTCTAAGTACAAGTGTCGACACTAAGGGAATGTGTCGACACTCAGCTGAAGAAACAAAATTGAAGACTTGTGTCGACACCAAGAAGCAGTGTCGACACTTGACAGTTTCAACACATGAAGATGTGTCGACACAAAGGAGATGTGTCGACACTTAGAAGAATTCAACAAGTTACAGAAGATCAAGTACTTGTGTCGACACTTAATTTCAGTGTCGACACTTGAAGAAGAATCTGTGTCGAGACATACAAGGAGTTGTGTCGACACCTTGTAGACTTGTGTCGACACTTACACAACATGTGTCGACACTTGGTCTATAAGTGTCGACACTTAAGAACAGAAAGTCTCGACACTATCTGACAGTTAGAGAATTTCAAGAAGTGACTGGTTGACATGACAGCTGCCGATCCAGCCGGTCTACAGCAACTGTCAGAGAAGTCAGAAGTCTGTTATGAACCGGATCCAGCCGGTTACCATGAAGAAGCCTATAAATAGGCACAGACTGTTTACAGAAAGGAGTTGTTAATGCAGAAGTTGTTGAAAGGATTAATCTAAGAGAATTGTTCAAGTGGTTGCTGATCAAGCTATCCAAGTGATACAAATCAAGAAGATCTTGCTGTCCAACAGCAGATCTAAGAAGTTGGAGAGAGAGAGCTCCAATCAAGAATTCAGTCTTTGGAACTAAGGCTGAGAAGAAGGATTCAGAATCATCTGGATCTCAAGAAGCAGAGGTCAAGGATCAACTGCAGAGGATTCAGACTAATTCAGTTCTAACTCAAGAAGCTTTGAAGGAAGCTAAGTCAGTTTGGATCTAGCTGAGTTCTTCCAAGAACTCTTCAAGAAACTCTCAACTCCTCTCTTATTTTCTGAGTTGTAGAGTTAGTTATTGTAATTCAATTTTAACTTGTAGGATCCATTGGATCTGAGAGAATTGTAAGCCTATATTATAAAGGCTGAGGGTAGGGCTTGGTTGCCTGAGTGTAGGAGTTGAAGAACTCTGAGTGTAGGCCTTAATTGGCTGAGTGTAGGCCTGGGTGGCTGAGTGTAGGCCTTTGTGGCTGAGTGTAAGGCTTTGGGCCTGAGGTGTAGGAACCTAGTTGGGTTCTGAGATAGTGGAGAAGTTTGGCCGAATCTAGTACACTGCTAGATAGGCGAAGGGGGAAAGTGGATGTACCCAAAGATTGGGGAACCACTATAAATTTGTGTGTCTGCTGTGCTGTGCTGTGCTGTGGATTAACTGTTTATATTCTGTTGTTGCTGTTAAATGTAAAACTCTGTGAGATAACTGTTTGCTGCCAACAAAGTTTTAAAAAGGTTTAGGTCACCTATTCACCCCCCCCCCCCCTCTAGGTGTTTAGGTACCATATCTTTCAAGTGGTATCAGAGGGAGGTTCCTCAAAACAAGGACTAACAGTCTAAGGAGATCCTGTTTGGCAGAAACAGTCTAAGTCAGAAAACAGATTCAAGAAATTCAAGAACTTCAAGAAACATGGGTTCTTATGAGAATCACAAAGAGTTGGGTTCCATGAAGTTACCCATATGCAGGAAGGAGATTTTTGGAATCTGGAAAGAAAGGGTAAGGCTATTTATGGAGGCCTCAGACCCTAGAATCTACATCACAGTCAAGGAAGGGCCTTATGTGCCAATGAAGATTTCAGTACTTGGATGCAAATCAGAGGACTCCAAAGGATTTCTCTGAGATGACCAAGGATGAAATTGTCCTAGCCACTATGGACAAAAGGGCACAAAACATTATAGTAAGTGTCCATTGATGATGCCACCTTCCAGAACTTAATTCACTGTAAGAACAGCAAAAGAGATGTGGGACACTCTTATAGTGTATATGGAAGGTTCTGAAGAAGTTAGGCAAGATAGGAAGTCCTTGCTTAATCAAGAGTATGAGAGCTTTAGGCAAGGAAGAGGAGATAGCATCACTGAATGCTACAAGAAGTTCTATAGAATTGTTAATGAACTCATGTCCTATGGAAGAGAGTTCACTAACTATGAATTGAATGATAAGTTCTTAAGGTCCCTAACCAAAGATTGGGACACTAAGATCTGTGCCATCAGAGAAATGGCAAAGTTGGGAGAAATTCCTCCTCCCACACTGTTTGGCAAGTTGTTGTCTTATGAGATGCAGCTGTCAGTGAGAAAAGAGGAGGAAAAATCAACAAGGACTGAGCACAGGGAAAGGACTGTTGCCTTCAAGTCAGAAGTACCTAGAAAGGGCAGGACTAAGTCATCAACTCCTCCTCCAGAGGTAGTTGAATCAGAATCTGATGAGTCTGTTAGCACAAAGTCTACAAGCAGTGAAAGTGATGAAGACTTTGCTGCATTCACCAGACATTTTCAGAAATTCCTGAAGAAGAAACAGTGGAGGTCCAGACCTTCATTTTCCAAAAGGAAAGAAGTTCAGTATCAGGAGAAGAAGCCTTCAAAGAAGGACAAGAAAAAGACAAAGACTAGCAAGGCAACTGGGTCTAAGATAGTGTGTTACTGCTGCAATAGACAGGGTCATGTTATTGCAGATTGTCCTGAGAGAAGAAAAGAATCCAGTGACAAAAAGAAGACTCACTTCAAAGGAAAGAAGGAGAAGTCCTTTGTTGCAAAGAATGAGAAGACTCTTTCAGACATTTCTTCTTCAGACACTGAGACAGATGCTGAAGCCTACATAGGGCTATTTGCTGAAGAAGAAGAGAAGTTTATGCAGATCATGGAATCAATCTATGAACAAGAAGAGTGTCAGTGCCAAGGACTGATGGCATTGACTGAAAGTACCAAAATCCTGGAGCAGCCAGGACCTAGTCAGGTACAAAGTCCAACTCAAAGTTCAGATTCCAGTTCTAGTTCAGAGTCAGATTCATCTTCATCAAGTGATGGAAGTGTTTCTGAATCTGAGGGAGATATTCATCAGCTCTTAGATGAATATAAAGTACTGTTGCAAGCCTATAAGAAAAGCAAGTCCCTTGCCAAAAGTCAGGCAAAGGAAATTGCTGATCTAAAGGCAGCTGCAACAGACTTTGAGAAGGAATTTGATCAAAAGCTCAATGAGGTAGCCAGGCTGAAACACATTACTGTGATTCAGATGGGAACTATCACTTATAAAAATGATCAAATTAAGTTACTGGAGATCAATCTCCAGAAGGAAAGAGAGCTAGTTGCTAGGTTTTCAAAACCTAAATCAGTGCTACCCTTGATTGATGAATTTGTTCATCATAAAGGAAAGGCTGGATTGGGTTTTATTAAACCAGCTAGGACTGTTCAGGATCAGTCCAAGTCCAAGGGCAAAGCCCCAACATTCAATAAGCCTGCTGTAGTCAAGACAGCCAAGTCTGTACCTAAGCAAAGGTACAACAAGTTTGAATGCTGGTGTTGTGGCAAGGTTGGCCACTTTGCCTTGGATTGTTGGCACAATGCCAGTGCCAAGTTGAGTAGCAAGTTACCTGGTGGAAAGCCAGCAGGTAGCTATGTCAAGTTGCAAACTAACAATCACCAAGGACCCAAGTTTACTTTGGGTTCTAAGGTTCATTAATTTGTTTTGCAGGTGAATCCAAGTGGCCATACCCCAACATGGTACTTGGATAGTGGATGTTCCAGACATATGACTGGAACAAGGGGACTACTGAAGGACTACATTCCAATCAAAAATGGTCCTAAAGTGACCTTTGGTGGTTCTGAAAAAGGAATCATCAAAGGGTTTGGTAACATCTCTTCAAACCTTGTTACCATTACTCAAGTGGCTTATGTTAAAGGGTTGAAACACAACCTCATTAGTATAAGTCAGTTAAGTGATGTAGGGTATGACATCTCATTTGTTAAAAATGGTTGTCATATCAAGAGGTCAAGTGATCAAGAGATCATTTTGACAGGATATAGAAAGAGGAATGTCTACTGCTTAGACATTATGATTGAGAACAATGGTTCTCCTGTTTGTCTTGTAGCTGATGAGACAGTCTCTCATTGTGTCAAGTGGCACAAGAGGCTAGCTCATCTTAACTACAAGACTATTAGCAAACTCTTTAGCAAAGAGTTAGTGAGGAATGGTCCTCAAGTTAAGTGTGTCAAAGATGGCATTTGCTCAGCTTGTCAAAAGGGCAAGCAGACTAAATCCACCTTTAGAAGCTTAGACAACAAAGATGCTGTGAGGTGTTTATACCTCTTGCATATGGATCTATTTGGTCCAATGCCAGTTCACAGCTTAGGTAGGAAGGTCTATACCTTTGTAGTTGTTGATGACTACTCAAGGTTTTCCTGGGTGTTCTTCTTAAGGCAGAAATCTGAAACACCTAGTGTCTTCTATAGCTTTGTTAAGCAAATTCAGAATGAATTGAACTGTACAGTGGTCAAAATTAGAAGTGACCATGGTACTGAGTTTCAGTCTGAAAGCATGACAAAACTGTGTGAAGACTTTGGGATATTTCAAGAATTCTCTTCACCTAGAACACCTCAGCAAAATGGCATTGCTGAAAGGAAGAATAGGACCTTGATAGAGGCTGGTAGAACCCTATTAGTGATACATCACTGCCTGAGTATTTCTGGGCTGAAGCAGTTAACACTGCATGCCATGTGATAAATAGGGCTACCATCACTAAAAGGTTAAACAAGACCCCCTATGAAGTTGTGAAAGGCAGGAAACCAAATCTATCCTATTTCAGGATTTTTGGTTGCAAATGCTTCATACTTAACAATGGAAAGTCTTACCTAACTAAGTTTGCTGCCAAGTCCCAAGAGGGAGTGTTTGTTGGGTACAGCAATAATAGTAAGGCTTATAGAGTCTACAACTTGACTACACAAGTTGTAGAGGAGTCTGTGCATGTAGTTTTTGATGAGACACAACTAATTAACAATGAGTTGTCTAGCAATGTATGCAGCCCCACAGGTCTTACTAAGAAGATGGACAAGCTAACCATAGAAGATGTACCTGCTGCAAGACAGCAAGTAGAAGGAGATGGCTTATGTCCAGGGGGAGAACTACATGTACAAGGAGCTGAAGAAGTACAAGGAACTCAGCATGATGAAGATGCTGAAGAAGTTCAACCAGAAGTAAGGATGCCTCCAGCCAACAGGCATCTAAGAGATCATCCAGTAGAGCTGATAATTGGAGATCCAAGACAAGGTGTTCAGACAAGGAGCAGAAATCAGAATGCTGTAGTATATTCAAGTTTTCTGTCTCAAATAGAACCAAAGAAATTTGAAGAAGCTATACAAGATCCACAGTGGACTGAAGCTATGCAAGAAGAACTTAATCAGTTCAAAAGGTGCAAGGTTTGGGAGCTGGTTCCAAACCTAAAGACCACAATGTGATAGGAACTAAGTGGATCTACAGAAATAAGTTAGATGAACAAGGAGTCATCATAAGAATAAAGCAAGACTGGTTGCAAAAGGATATAGGCAAGAAGAAGGTATTGATTTTGATCAAACCTTTGCCCAGTAGCCAGACTGGAGGCCATAAGGATGTTCTTGGCCTATGCAACCTATCAAGGATTCAAGGTATACCAAATGGATGTGAAGTCAGCATTCCTAAATGGTAATCTAAAGGAAGAAGTATATGTGGAGCAGCCTTCAGGTTTTGTTGATCCTACTCTTCCACATTATGTCTATAGACTTAGGAAAGCATTGTATGGGTTAAAGCAAGCTCCTAGAGCTTGGTATGAAACCCTATCTAGTTTCCTCATTGAGAACAAGTTCTCAAGGGGAAAATAGATAAGACTCTATTCCTTAGGGAATCTAGAGGCAAAGTCATACTTGTCCAAATATATGTAGATGACATTATATTTGGGTCTACTGAAAGTAGCCTTTGCAAAAAGTTTGCAAAGCTTATGCAAAGTCAATTTGAGATGAGTAGTATGGGAGAACTGAAGTTTTTCTTGGGTCTCCAAGTTAAACAGACTGAAAGTGGTCTATCCATATGTCAGTCCAAGTTCACCCTAGAACTCATAAGGAAGTATGGTATGGATTCATCCAGTACCATGAAGACTCCTATGGGGTCAAGTATGTCTCTGAGCAAGGATGATGCAGGGAAACCTGTAGATGAAACCTTGTATAGAGGGATAGTTGGCTCCCTACTATACTTGACTGCAAGTAGGCCTGACATTATGTATGCTACATGTGTTTGTGCCAGGTATCAAGCCTGCCCTAAAGAGTCTCACTTGACTGCAGTCAAGAGAATTTTGAGATATCTAAAGGGCACTCCCTATCTAGGCCTCTGGTACCCTAGGAATGGAGATTTTGATCTAACAGGCTATTCAGATGCAGACTTTGCAGGATGCAAAGAAGATAGAAAGAGCACTACTGGATCCTGTCAATTCCTAGGTGGAAGACTCATTTCATGGAGCAGCAAAAAGCAGACTAGTGTGGCTATCTCCACAGCTGAGTCAGAATATGTAGCTGCAGGAAGTTGCTGTGCTCAACTTCTGTGGATTCAACATCAGCTAGAAGACTATGGATTTCAGGTAAGTAGAACTCCACTTTTCTGTGATTCTACAAGTGCTATTTCAATAGCTAATAATCCTGTATCACATAGTAGAACTAAACATATTGAGATTAAATATCACTTTCTTAGGGAGCATGTAGAAAGAAATGATATTGCACTTGAATATGTTAAAACTGATAATCAGATAGCTGATATGTTTACTAAGCCCTTAGAAGAAGCTAAGTTCAATAGGTTCAAAATTGAACTAGGTATGATAAACTTAGACTAAGTTTACAGAACTAAAAATTGGCTAAGTAAAAGGTGTCGACACATAGACAAGTCTATGTCGACACAGAATAGTAAGTGTCGACACTTCAGGAAAATGGTGTCGACACATCTAGGAATGTAGTGTCGACACTTCACAATGTTAGTGTCGACACATGTCAAGTAGGTGTCGACACTTAATATTTACTCAGAATTTTTTTCTAAGTAAAGTCTCGACGATGTGTCGAGTATGTGGTGTCGACACATAACCAAGTGTCGACACATAAAATCTGTTGACTAAACTTGTGTCGACACATGAGTGTCGAGACATTATAAGTCAGTGTCGACACTTATTGCCAGTGTCGACACATCTTTAGTAATCCATCCCGCCTGTTCGTCTTCAAACCAGAAAGGTATAAATAGGATTCTGTCTTTGTTTGTCGACACGCTTTCAGAGTTTCGAGACCAAAACTGCTGTGTCGACATTTCTCTTTTCTCTAAAGACTAAATTCTCTAAACCCTAATGGCTCCCAAGCTCGAGGAGAATGTTAACGAAGGCTATGAGCTCGTGCGAGGTGCTTTTGACGATGGCGATCAAGAAATCAAATCGGTGGTAACCCTAGTCACCGATTCTGGATTGGAGTACTTGGTTTCAGAACCAACAAAAATATGGAAGAAGGAAGTTCTTGAATTCCTTACTGGAGCTTCAGTAGATGACTCAGGTTACAAGATCAAATCAAGAGTGCATGGCACCAAGGTCAAGATTTCACCCAAAACTCTGAGAAAGGTACTTCAGCTACCTAAAGTTCAAGAAGAAGAGGAAGTGACTACATCTAAGACCAGAGAAGCACTTACCTGGTGTGGTCTAGATCCTAAGCTGAAGATAGGATCAGTATTCAACAGGAGAGGAATGAATACTCAAGGAAAATTCCTGTCAGAAATTGTGGGTAAAGTTATACTCAGTAAGACTGGAGGGCATGACAGGGTGTCAGCCTCCATGTTCAGTGTTATGACCAGAATCATCTTCAACCTAAAAACAGACTGGTCAATGGTTGTGTTTGAGAAAATTAAGGAGAGTCTGAAGAAGCCCAATCTGGGCAGAATACTAAGTCTCTACCTGGCTGGTACAATACCAGAGGTAATGAGCAATGCTGCTGGTACTAAAATCAATCACATGAGAAGGATGGACCAAAGGATATTTTCCAGGTGGGAAAGAGTACTATCTCAGGAAGTTCCTACCCCAGAGAAGCAAGTTTCTAAGAAGGATTCCCCTCCAAAGAAGAAGAGGAAGATAGCTGTTGTGACTCAGGAGTCCTCCAGCAGTTCAGGTAGTGAAGAACATGTTGTTTTCACTCCTGATAGTCATGAGGAAGTGGCTGCAGAGAAGTCTCCTGCTCCTCAAGAGCCAGCTGAAATCCAGGGGGAGCTACCTACAGCTAGCCCCATGCAAAAGGATCCAAGCCAGGGGGAGCCTCCAGCTGTAGAACAACCCTCTACACTGGAGAGTGAGCAAGCTACACTTATTATCCAAGAGGTACTTTCTGACCTCAATACTTTAGATTTTTCTGTAATAGATTCTGATTTGTCTGATGTCCATCAGCAAACTCAGCAAGCAAATCAACTACCAGATGTTGTTCTCCAAGACACATCAGTAGTACAAGAAGTTGTTCCTGATAAAGTAGTTGATGAACCCAGTACTTCTCCTGCACAGTCTCCAGCTGAATACACAATGGAAGATCTATTTCTTAATTTAGATCAAGAGGATTTTGACATGGACAAGAATGCTGCTGCTGAAGAGAAAGGTGCTGCTGTTGAGGGGGAGACACTGCAAGTTCAGGAAGAGCCTATAAGGCAGGAAAGTGAGAAGGCACTGGATGTGCAAGCTGAAAAACCATCAAGCCCTAAGGACAGGGTGAATATAGCCAGTACTTCAGAGTCTGAGGAAGATGAGACTGAACAAGCTAAGAAGAAGCAATTCTTTGTATTCAAAAGAAGGAGTCAGAGCTACAAGAAAGCTCTACAAACTGTTGCTCAACACTCCCTAGTCCAACAAGCTCCATCAACTGATTACAGTGGCTTAATGGTAGCCATGCAAGTCAAGCTGGATGAGCACAGGAGAGCTATAGAGAAGTATATTGATGAAGGGCACAAGTCCCTACAATTTGACCTTGCACAGGATATCAAGTCAATAAGGTTTGAAATGAACCTGAATAAAAAGGAGATGAATGAATGCTTCCACAAGGGTGGAAATGCAGTGGTGTTTCTGGCTACCCACCAAGAGAAGATAAAGACTCAAGTAGATGATATAGCACTAAAGCAAGGCTATGTGCTGGAGAATCAATTAAGAATGAATGATAATTTAACTGCCTCCCACAATGCTATAGTCACTGAACTAAAGAGTAAGACTGCTGAACCTTCAACATCATCTGCTGCTGCAAAGGCTGAATTTGATAAAGCATTTCAAGATGAAATTGCTGCTGTCAAGACTGCCATCAAGGATTCACAGAAGGTCATTTCTGAACAGCTTACAAAGCTTAGACCTTATTTTAAGGATGGCATCAGGTACTTGGACAGCCAAATCAGGTTCCAGAAGGATGATGTAAGAGACCATGTAGCCCAAGAAGTCATAAAGGGGGAGAGGTGTTAGTCAAGGCCAGTTCTGAGCATGCAAAATGGATTTCAAATTCAATCAGGGCTACACTTGGATATCCTCCCCTGTGTGATGACAATGAAGTTGCTGAATCTGGACTGAACCCTGCCTATTTTGGAGGTGAGCACAAGAAGTAGCTCAAGTCATTTATCCACCTCCAGATTTTGAAATGATTCATGCAGAGGTGAGCACTATGTATAGCCCATCTGGGGGCAAGGACAATGTCCATTTAGAAAAGGTTACTCAACCTATTACAGCAGCTATGCAAGAGGCTATGGACAAAGAAGAAGAGACAAGGCTGTCAAAGAAGAAGTTCAGGGAACTAGCTGAGCAAAAACCTGATTTTGAACAGTGGAGCCCTACTTCTAGGAACATCATTCTCACAGCCTGGAAAGCAGCCAAGGACAATGCACATGAGAGGAACAAATGGTTCTCAGAAGCAGAATGGAGGAAAGCATGAGATTAGGCAGGAAGCCATTGTCCAGTATAGAAGGAAGGCTAAGTTAGGAAAGCTACCTCCTACAGCTGTGGAGCCTAGCAAGTACTTTCCTAAGCCCTATCATTACTTTGAGAGGCAGAAAATCAAGGCTGAAGAACAAAAGAAGAAGGACTCCAAAGGCAAGAAGACTGCTGATACTGAGCCTGCTGCTGCTGCTGTAAAGGCCAAAGTACAAGCTGGGAAAGGCATAGTTATAAAAGAACCTGATCAGAATTAGACTAAGATTAGACTGAAGAATGTTGTAATCTGTTACATCTAAACATTTTTGTAAATCATTGAAAATGTATTAAAAACAATGTTTGAACAATTTTTGATAAATATATTTCATGATTGTTCAGAAGAATGTGTCTAATTTCTGTTTGTTCTGTAATGCTGAATGAGTATACATGTGTGCTTTATTACATGTTTAAGTTTACCCTGTTGATATATACCTGCTTTACATCATTCTTCTAATTTTTAATTATGAGTGGTGTATATCATTGACTAAGGGTTATGACTTCTCCAAATAGGGGGAGATTGTTGGGTACATTGGTCAAATGTACCTGATTTGAAGAAGCCTCACCTAACTCAATGATATACATCATAATGTATTTGATGTTTGTTTGAGTTACTTGTGCAGGTTAGGTATACACTGGACTGAAGCTAAAAGTTTCTAAGTCCATGTGTCGACACCCAGAGGGAAAGTGTCGACACTTGAGAAAGCTTGTGTCGACACCCAGACAAGCAGTGTCGACACTTGGAGTAATTGTGTCGACACCTGGGATGAAGAGTCGACACCAGACAGAAAGTGTCGACACTTGGAGCTGTGTCGACACTCAGTGAAGAAGTATGCAGAAAAGCTGTGTCGACACTTAGCAGAAGTGTCGACACCTAGAAGAGCTGAGTCTACATCAGAAAGTGTCGACACTTGGAGTTGTGTCGACACTCAGCAAAATTCTGCAGAGACTAAGGACAAGTGTCGACACTCAACACAATGTGTCGACACTCAATCAGCAGAGTCAACATATGAAGAATGTGTCGACACTCAGCACAATGTGTCGACACACACTCAAAGGAGTCAACACTTGAAGTATGTGTCGACACTCAGCACAATGTGTCGACACACAACCAGAAGAGTCAACACTTGAAGAAAGTGTCGACACCCAGCACAATGTGTCGACACTTAGTTGAAGACTCTACACTTGAAGAAAGTGTCGACACAAGGAGCTGTGTCGACACTTAGCAGAGAACAGAAAAGTTTACAAAATATTCTAAGTACAAGTGTCGACACTAAGGGAATGTGTCGACACTCAGCTGAAGAAACAAAATTGAAGACTTGTGTCGACACCAAGAAGCAGTGTCGACACTTGACAGTTTCAACACATGAAGATGTGTCGACACAAAGGAGATGTGTCGACACTTAGAAGAATTCAACAAGTTACAGAAGATCAAGTACTTGTGTCGACACTTAATTTCAGTGTCGACACTTGAAGAAGAATCTGTGTCGAGACATACAAGGAGTTGTGTCGACACCTTGTAGACTTGTGTCGACACTTACACAACATGTGTCGACACTTGGTCTATAAGTGTCGACACTTAAGAACAGAAAGTCTCGACACTATCTGACAGTTAGAGAATTTCAAGAAGTGACTGGTTGATATGACAGCTGCCGATCCAGCCGGTCTACAGCAACTGTCAGGGAAGTCAGAAGTCTGTTATGAACCGGATCAGCCGGTTACCATGAAGAAGGCCTATAAATAGGCACAGACTGTTTACAGAAAGGAGTTGTTAATGCAGAAGTTGTTGAAAGGATAATCTAAGAGAATTGTTCAAGTGGTTGCTGATCAAGCTATCCAAGTGATACAAATCAAGAAGATCTTGCTGTCCAACAGCAGATCTAAGAAGTTGGAGAGAGAGAGCTCCAATCAAGAATTCAGTCTTTGGAACTAAGGCTGAGAAGAAGGATTCAGAATCATCTGGATCTCAAGAAGCAGAGGTCAAGGATCAACTGCAGAGGATTCAGACTAATTCAGTTCTAACTCAAGAAGCTTTGAAGGAAGCTAAGTCAGTTTGGATCTAGCTGAGTTCTTCCAAGAACTCTTCAAGAAACTCTCAACTCCTCTCTTATTTTCTGAGTTGTAGAGTTAGTTATTGTAATTCAATTTTAACTTGTAGGATCCATTGGATCTGAGAGAATTGTAAGCCTATATTATAAAGGCTGAGGGTAGGGCTTGGTTGCCTGAGTGTAGGAGTTGAAGAACTCTGAGTGTAGGCCTTATTGGCTGAGTGTAGGCCTGGGTGGCTGAGTGTAGGCCTTTGTGGCTGAGTGTAAGGCTTTGGGCCTGAGGTGTAGGAACCTTGTTGGGTTCTGAGATAGTGGAGAAGGTTGGCCGAATCTAGTACACTGCTATGCGGACAAGGGATGTAGCCCGGAAAGATTGGGGAACCACTATAAGACAGTCCCCCTTCAATGGCTGTCCGCACCAACCCGAGGCTGTCTGCAAGACTCAACCTCAATCCGCCACAAGTCCACGACCAAAGGAAGACAGCAACAGTCCGCCCGGTCACAGCGGACTTGGCGGATACCGCGGACACCATGGCCTTGCACAAAGTGTGACCAAGTCCAAAAACCATCAAAGCCAATGCGAGCATGGCGGACTCAAATTCTCGTCCGCCAAACACCCTAGCACAGACCGCCATCAGTCCGCGAGCTCCTCGCACTTCTGTCCAACGCAGCAGCAACCCCGACTCCAAACCACTCCGCCCATCGACCTCCACAGTAAATCGCCTGCTGTTCCACCAGAGCTCGACAAGGCCTCAGCCAAGCTCCAAGCCCAGTCCGCAACAGCCCGCACCGCGGACACTTCAGTCCGCAAGCTACCCGCGGACATGAGCCAACCTGCCTATCAGCACAAGCTTGCACCCGCGGCCACTGAGCAATGCACAAGTCCGCAAGCCTTTATCCGCTCAGGCCGCTCCTTAGCAAAGCCAATCAGCAACACCCTATCCGCAGAAACTAGGCCGCATAGTCCGCGGACTCAACCCGTGCACACCGCCCAGAAGAACAAACTGGCTTCCCACTAGACCTTCGACCAGGCCGCACATCTCAGTCCGCCCAGTTCGCCTAGTCCGCCAAAGCTGTCCGCCCCAGGCCGCCCTGCCTGTCCCGTCACCCACTTCCACTTCACAAATTTCAACACTGTCAAGTCATCCAGTCACTTCTTGAAATCACAGTCTCTGTCTGAAAGTGTCGAGATTGATCTTCATTATGTGTCGACACAAATATACAAAGTGTCGACACAAGTGAACTAAGTGTTGACACTAGCCTTGGTGGTGTCGACACTTCTTTTGTTGTTGTAACAGCTTCTCGACACTGCTTCTTCAGAATGTGTCGACACTGATTCTGTGTGTTGACACAAGCCTTCTTTTCTTTAATTTTGTTGAAACTTGCTGAGTGTCGACACATCTCCTTTGTGTCGACACAAGTACTTCTTTTACTTTATCTTTATTGAAGCTTGCTGAGTGTCGACACATCTCCTTTGTGTCGACACAAGTACTTCTTTACTTTAACTTTGTTGAAGCTTTGTTGTGTGTCGACAAAAGTCCTGTGTGTCGACACAGTTGATGTTGACAAATACTTCTGTGTGTCGACACTGCCTCTTGGTGTCTACACATTTGATGTCGACTAAGTATTCCTGTGTGTCGACACTGCCTCTTCGTGTCGATAGAGTTGATGTCGACTTTGCTTCTCTGTGTGTCGACACTGCCTCTGTATGTCGACACAGTTTCTTCTAGTGTCGACACAGCCCTTCCAAGTGTCAACACAGTCTACTTCAAGTGTCGACACAGCTTTTCTCCAGTGTTGAGACAAGCCTTCATAAGTGTCGACACTACTTCTCTAGGTGTCGACATATGGACTTGGAAATTTTTCTGCATTTCCTGCAATTAGTTAACCTGCACATATAAACTCAAAACACATCAAATACACCTTGATGTATATCATTGAGTATGGTGAGGCTTTTTCAAATCTGGTACACATTTTCCAATGTACCCAACAATCTCCCCCTATTTAGAGAAGTCATAACCCTTAGTCAATGATATACACCATACATAACAAATAAACAATATGATGTATAACATCATTATATGACAGGGCAAATACTTAAACAAAACATATAAAACAAAACATCACAGAATAATAATAATGCTAACATAATGAGCATTCATTATAGTTTTGTTTCAACTACAATAGTTTTTTAATAAAAGTTTACATAGATTTTAACACAAAGGTTTACAATTATAAAATCTAGTAAATCTATTCTAAGGCAGCTCTGGCTCCTTGATGACAATGCCCTTGCCAGATTGAATCTTGGCTTGAACTAGAACATCAGTGTCATCAACTGGCTTCTTGCCTTTTTGATCTTTCTTCTTTAGCTCTTCAGCCCTGATCTTTTCTCTTTCAAAATAATGGTAAGGCTTTGGTAAATATTTGTTAGGCTTCTGTGCATTAGGAGGTAGCTTCCCAAGTTTTGCCTTCCTTCTATACTGTACAATAGCCTCTTGTCTGGCTTCATGCTTTCTCCACACTTGTTCAGAGTACCACTTACCCCTCTCTAGGATATTATCCTTTGCAGCTTTCCAAGCGGTTAGAATGATATTTCTAGAAGTAGGGCTCCACTGCTCAAAATCTGGCTTTAACTAAGCCTGTTCTCTAAATCTCTTCTTGGACAAAAGAGTTTCTTGCTCTTTCAATACTGCCTCTGGCACAGGCTGGTCTACTTTCTCAATGATAATATTTTTATTACCCTCTAGAGGGCTATACAATGATTGTACTTCATGATGTATCATTTCAAAATCTGCTGGAGGATAATTGACTTGAGCAACTTCAGCTGGCTCACCTCCAAAAATAGTAGGATTTATTCCATATTCAGCCACATTGTCATCATCACACAGGGGTGGATATCCAAGAGTGGCTCTGATGCTATTGGAAATCCATTTAGCATGATCAGATCCAGCTTTGACTAGTACTCTCTCCCCCTTTATGACTTCTCTAGCCACATGATCTCAAAGATCATCCTTCTAAAATCTGATCTGTTCATCCAGATAATTAACTTCATCCTTATAAAAACCCCTCAACTTCAGCAGCAGTCCAGAAAGAGTCTTTTGAGAATCTGTAATAGCAGTTTTTACAGCAGCTATTCCTTCCTGGAAGTCCTTATCAAACTTCTCCTTATCAAACTCTGATCTGGCTTTAGACTTATCCTTAGTTGGAGCAGTTGCAATATTCTTCATTTCAGTAATAATTGCATTATGGGATGCAGTCAGATTATCATTCATTATAATCTGATTTTCTAAGACATATCCCTGCTTCACTGCTATATCATCCACTTGAGTCTTTATCTTTTCTTGATGGGTAGCTAGATAAACCACAGCATTTCCACCTTTGTGGAAACAGTCAGTCATTTCCTTCTTATTTTGATTTACTTCAAATCTTATGGATTTGATGTCTTGGGCCAAGGAGAATTGGAGATCTTTGTGAGTCTCATCCATATACTTCTCTATGGCAATTCTTTGCTCATCCAACTTCACTTGTAAAGATATTAACAATGAACTGTAATCTATTGATGGGGCAGGCTGTGGATAAATAGTTTGCAGTGCCTTCTTGTAGCTCTGGCTTCTCCTTTTGAAGACCTGTAGCTTCCTCTTTATAGCTCTTAAAGCTTCTTCATCCTCAGATGCTCAGGTACTAGCTATGTCTACTCTATCCTTTGGACTAGGAGGCAAGTCCTGTGCAATCTTAGGTTGCTCCCCCTGAGTCCTTTGCTCCTCAGTCTCAGTTCTACTTTGCTCTTTTTCAAGATTAGCTTGCACTCCCTCAAAGACAGTTTTCTTCCCCTCAAAACCAGCATGCTCCCCCTCAATATTAGGAAACAGCTCTTCTAGGGTAAATTCATGTTGAGAAGTGACTGGAGAGTTTCATATTTCTTGAGCATCAGAAGTAACATATGTATCTTCCAAGATTACATCTTATGGTTGACTGTGTAACTGAGTTGTCTGATCAACATCAAACAAAGTTTCATTTAGCATTTCATTCTCAATATTGAAAATTGATTGATTGACTTCACATATTACCTCAAGGATGGTTTGTGTTGCCATTTCACTATCCAAGTGAGTAGGCACTTCCTCATGGTGAGGATTCCCCTGGAGTGGATCCAGGTGGATGGGGCTAGCAGATGGTTGCTCCCCCTGCACTTGTGCACCTTCATCTCTTACTGGTGAACTTCCAGTATTATCAGCTTCTTCCTCATTAGAACTAAAAACTACTTGCTCCTCTGAACTACTGGAGGATTCTGGAGCCATTATGACTTTCTTCTTCTTCTTCTGTGGAGGTGTTTCCTTCTCTGGAGTAGGCATGTCCTTAGTTAACACCCTATCCCATCTTGAGATAATCCTGATATCCATCCTCGTCATGTGATTTATCTTAGAACTAGCACTTTGTTCCATTACTTTAGGAATGGTTCCAGCTAAGTATAGACTCACAATCCTACCCAGATTGGGCTTCTTCAGACTTTCCTTAATCTTCTCAAAAATCACTGCTAACCAGTCAGTGTTGAGTCTGTAGATGATCCTTGTCATTAGGTTGAACATATGAGCTGATATCCTATCATGCCCACCTGGCTTGCACAGAATCACCTTTCCTACCACTTCAGACAAGAACATGCCTTGCATATTCATTCCTTTTCTGTTAAATACTGAGCCAATATTCATGGTGGAATCCAGTCCAGACCACTGAAGTGCTTCCCTTAGCTTAGAAGCAGGTACATCTTCCTCTTCTTTAGTTCTTGGTAGTTGAAGAGTTTTTCTCAAGCTCTTCAATGTAAGTTTGACTTTGGTTCCATGAACTATTGACTTGATCTTCAATCCAGTTGAATCTAAAGTTGCAGCGCCATAGTATTCAAGTACTTCCTTCTTCCAAATCTTGGTTGGATCAGAAACTAAATACTCCAATCCATTCTCAGTAATTAGGGTTACAACATCCTAAATTTCTAGTTCCGCATGGTCAAATGCGTTGCGTACTAGATCATATCCTTCATTGACGTTCTCCTCGAGCTTTGGCGCCATTAGGGTTTAGAGAAATCTTGAATTTAGATGAGAGAGCTGTCAACACAAAGTTTTGGTCTCGAAACTATTGAAAGCGTGTCGATAAACAATGTTGAAGACCTATTTATACCTTTCTAAAAATGAAGGTGAAAAGGCGCGTCAAAATACTTTTAATGTGTCGACACAGTTGAAAAGTGTCGACACTTACTTCTAATGTCTCGACATAAGTGTTGACTTCTATGTGTCGACACTAATATAGTCGACAGAATTTATGTGCCGACACTTATACATCTCAGCTCGACGATTAGTCGAAACTCTACTCGACGAAATCTGTATTTAACCTAAGTGTCGACACCACTCCTGGATGTGTCGACACTATTTCTCTGAAGTGTCGACACAGACTTCCTAGATGTGTCGACATCATTTCTCTGAATTGTCGAAACCTTTTCTATGTGTCGACACAGACAACTCCTTGTGTCGACACTATTTTACTTAGCCAATTTTTATTAAACTATTCTAAGTTCAACATTCCTAATTCAATTTTAAACTTATTGAATTTAGTTTCATCAAGAGGCTTAGTAAACATATCAGCAATCTGATTATCTGCTTTAACAAATTCTAGGGAAATGTCCTCTTTCTTTACATGTTCTCTAAGAAAATGGTATGAAATTTCTATGTGCTTAGTCCTACTATGTGAGAATGGATTATTTGCAATAGAAATAGCACTTGTAGAATCACAAAGCAAAGGTGTTCTACTTACTTGAATACCATAGTCTTCTAGCTGGTGCTGAATCCACAATAGTTGTGCACAACAGCTTCCTACAGCAACATATTCTGACTCAGCTGTGGAGATTGTCACACTGGTCTGCTTCTTACTGCTCCAAGACACTAGTCTTCCACCTAGAAATTGACAGGTGCCTGTAGTACTTTTCCTATCTTCCTTGCAACCTGCAAAATCTGCATCTGAATAGCCTGTCAATAGAAAATCTCCATTCCTGGGGTACCAAAGGCCTAGATAAGGTGTGCCCTTAAGATATCTCAAAATCCTTTTTACTGCAGTTAGATGAGATTCTTTAGGTCATGCTTGGTACCTAGCACAGACACGTGTAGCATACATGATATCTGGTCTACTAGCAGTCAGATATAGTAGGGAGCCAACTATCCCTCTATACAAAGTTTCATCTACAGGTATCCCTGCATCATCTTTGCAAAGAGACACACTTGACCCCATAGGAGTTCTCATGGTAGTGGATGATTCTATACCATACTTCTTTATTAACTCCAGGGTGAACTTAGACTGGGATATGGACAAGCCATCTTCAGTCTGTCTTACTTGGAGACCCAAGAAGAACTTAAGTTCCCCCATACTGCTCATTTCAAATTTTCCTTGCATAAGTTTTGCAAACTTTCTGCAAAGATTACTCTCAGTAGACCCAAATATTATGTCATCAACATATATTTGGACTAGGATTATCTTTCCTTTAGATTCCCTAAGGAATAGAGTCTTGTCTATTTTCCCCCTTGAGAATTTGTTCTCAATGAGGAAACTAGACAGGGTTTCATACCAAGCCCTTGGGGCTTGTTTCAACCCATACAATGCTTTCCTAAGTCTATAAACATAATCAGGTTTGAGAGGATCAACAAAACCTGAGGGCTACTCTACATAGACTTCTTCCTTTAGATTTCCATTTAGGAAAGCTGACTTTACATCCTTTTGAAATACCTTAAAGACTTGGTATGATGCATAAGCAAGGAACATCCTAATTGCTTCCAGTCATGCTACTGGGGCAAAGGTTTGATCAAAGTCAATACCTTCTTCCTGCCTATATCCTTTTGCAACAAGTCTTACTTATTTCTTCACAATGATCCCATTCTCATCCAACTTGTTCCTAAAGATCCACTTTGTTCAAATGATGTTGTGGTCTTTTGGTTTAGGAACTAGCTTCCAGATCTTGCATCTTCTGAACTAATTCAGCTCCTCTTGCATGTCATCAATCCAATGTGGGTCTAGAACTGCTTCTTCAAATTTCTTGGGTTCTACTTGTGATAAGACACTAGAGCACAGAACTGTGTTCAGATTCTTGCTCCTTGTTTGCACTGCTTGCCTTGGATCACCAATTATCTGATTTGCTGGATGATCCTTTAAGTGTCTATTAGCTGGAGGTAGTCTATCTTCAAGTTGTACACCTCCAGCCTCTTCATTAAGTTGCACCTCTTGGTTTTCTTCAGCATCTAGAGAGTCTTGTACTCCCCCTGGACAGCAGCCACCATTTTTCACTTCCTGATTTGAAGTTGATTCTTCTGTAATGGTAAGCTTGTTCATTCTCTCATTTATACATGTAGAACTGCAAACACTACTTGGCAACTCACAGTTAATTAGTCTTGTTTCATCAAGGACTACATGTACAGACTCTTCTACAACTTGAGTAACCAAGTTGTAGACCCTATAAGCCTTACTATTATTGTTGTACCCAACAAAGATCCCCTCTTGGGATTTGGCAGCAAACTTAATTAGATAAGACTTTCCATTATTAAATATATATCACTTGCAACCAAAGATCCTGAAATAGGATAAGTTTGGTTTTCTGCCCTTCATAATCTCATAGGGAGTCTTTTTGTGGCTCTTGGTGATAGTAGCCCTATTGATCACATGACATGCAGTGTTTACTGCCTCAGCCCAGAAATATTCTGGGAGAGAAGTGTCACTTAATAGAGTTCTACCAGCCTCTATCAATGTTCTATTCTTCCTTTCAGCAATACCATTTTACTTTGGTGTTCTAGATGAGGAAAATTCTTGAAAAATCAGAAATTCTTCACACAGTTTTGTCATACTTTCAGACTGAAATTCAGTGCCATGGTCACTTCTGAGTTTGACCATTGTACTGTCCAACTCATTCTGAATTTGTTTAACAAAACTATATAAGACACTTGTGGTTTCAGATTTTTGTCTTAGAAAGGACACCCAGGAATATATAGAATAGTCATATACTACCACAAATGTATAGACCTTCTACCTAGACTGTGAATAGGCATAGGACCAAATAGATCCGTATGCAAGAGGTATAGACACCTCACTGAATCCTTGTTTTCAAGGCTATGAAAGGTGGATTTGGTCTGCTTGCCTTTTTGACAAGCTGAGCATATCCCATCTTTTATACACTTAACTTGAGGACCATTCCTCACTAACTCTTTGTTAAAGAGTTGGCCAATAGTCTTATAGTTAAGATGAGCCAGCCTCTTGTGCCATTTAACACAATGTGAGACTCTCTCATCAGCTACAAGACAAATAGGAGAAACATTGTTCTCACACTCAAAGTTAAGACAATAAACATTTCTCTTTCTATATCCTTTCAATATGAGCTTTTGATCACTTGACCTTTTGATATGACATCCATTCTTAATAAATGAAATGTCATATCCTAAATCACTCAGCTGACTTATGCTTATAAGGTTATTTTTCAAACCTTTCACATAGCCACTTGAGTGATAGTAATTAGGTTACTAGAAATGTTACCAAATCCTTTAATGATTCCTTTTTCAGAACCACAAAAGGTTACTTTAGGGTCATCCATGATAGGTGTGTAGTCCTTCAACAACCCCTTATTCCAGTCATGTGCCTGGAACATCCACTGTCCAAGTATCATATTGGGGCATGACAACTTGGACTCACCTGCAACACAGATTACTTAACCTTAGAACCCAAATAACTTTTGGGTCCTTGGTTTAGTCTGAATTTTAACAAATCTACCTGTAGCTCTTCTAGCAGGCAGATTGCTACTCTCCTTGACACTAGAATTGTGCCAACAATCTAAGGCAAAGTGGCCTACCTTGCCAAAACACCAGCACTCAAACTTGTTGTACCTTTGTTTAGGTACAACCCTAGCTGAATTATCTACAGCAGGGTTCTTGTTTTATGCTGGGGCTTTGCCTTTAGATTTGTACCTAGCAGTCCAGGCAGGTTTTTTAAACCCTAATCCAGCCTTACCCTTTTGAGGTACAAACTAATCAATCAAGGGTAAAACAGATTTAGGTTTAGAAAAGCTAGCCACAATCTCTTTCTCTTTCTGAAGTCTAACCTCCAGATTTCTAATCTGATCATTCTTGAATGTGATTGTGCCCATTTGAATAAAAGTTATGTTTTTCAATCTAGCAATCTCATTCAGTTTTTGATCTAGCAACTTCTCTGAATCTAATGCAGCCATCTTAAGGTCTGTAATTTCCTTAGCCTGAGATTTGGCCAGGTTTTTGCTCTTCTTAAGTGCCTGTAATAAATCTCTATATTTATCTATCAGTTGATGAATATCACCTTCAGACTCAAACCCATCCACATCACTTGATGCATATGTTGCTGACTCTGACTCAGTACTGCAATCTGAAAGACATTGTCCCTTACTGGGACCAGGATGATCCTGTCACTTGTGTTCTTCTGATACAGCCATCAGTCCCTTGCACTGATGGTCTTCTTGTTCATATATTGAGTTTAGCACTTGTAAAAACTCTTCTTCTTCATCTGCAGCAAATAGACCAATGTAAGCCTCAGCTTCAGATTCTGACTTTGAAGATGACTGATCTGATAATGTCTTCTCCTTCTTAGCAACAAAGGATTTCTCCTTATTGCTCTGGTGTTGAGTCTTCGTTTTATCACCAGACTCTTTTCTTTTATCTGGACATTCAGCCACTATATGTCTAGGCATATTACAATAGTAGCAAACAATCTTTGATGTTATAGACTTGATTGGCTTAGACTTGCTCCTGTCTTTCCTGGATGACTTCCTCTTTTGATAGTAATCATCCCTAGATTTAGATATGGAAGGCTTAGACTTCCACTGCTTCTTCTTCAGAAATCTCTGAAACTGTCTAGTAAATGCTGCAAAATCCTCATCTGAGTCACTACTGTCTGAATTTTGATTATCTGCATTTTCTGAAGCAGTTTCAGCAACAATCTTAGGAGGTGATGAAGACATCCCCCTATTCTTCTTAGTGGATTCAACCTTGAAGGCCACAGATTTTTCTCTATGCTCACCTTTTGCACTCTTCTCTTCCACTTTCCTAGCCATAAGTTGCATCTCATATGACAGCAACTTTCCAAACAAGGTTGGAGGAGAAATATCTGCAAGTTTGGCCACTTCTCTAATTACACAAATCTTTGTGTCCCAATCCTTTGTCAAGGATCTTAAGAACTTATCATTCAGTTCATAAGTACTGAAGATTCTCCCATAGGACATCAACTCATTCACTATCCTATAGAACATTTTGTAGCACTCAGTGATACTGTCAGACTTTCCTTGTCTGAAACTCTCATACTCCTGGTTTAGCATAGATTTTCTATCTTGTCTTACTTCTTCAGAACCTTCCATGTAGACTATTAAAGTATCTCACATTTCCTTTGAAGTCTTGTAGTGAATCAAATTTTGAAGGGTAGAATCATTTATGGCACTTAATATAATGTTCTGGGCCTTCTTATCCATTGTTGCCAAGATGATCTCATCCTTGGTCATCTTTGAATAATCCTTGGGAATTCTTTGGTTAGCATCCAGAATTGAAATTTTCATTGGGATATAAGGACCTTATTTGACTGTGATATAGATCCTTGGATCAGATGCCTCCATAAACAGCCTGACCCTTTCTTTCCAGATGCCAAAGATCTCCTTTCTGCATATGGGTAGTTTCATTGAACCTAGTTCCTTATGATTTTCACCTGAACCCATTTTCTTGATTCTTTCTTGATTCTTAAATCTGCCTAAGGATCTCACTCTGACTGTTAAGTCCTTCTTTGAGGAACCTCGCTTTGATATCACTTGAAAGAATTAGTGCCTAACCACCTAGAGGGGGGGGTGAATATGTGTACTTTTTCTTTTGCTTTTAAGGCAGAAACTCTGTTTAATTAATTAACTAGAAATTGCAAATTCTACTGCTTCACAACACAGTAATCACAGAAATAATTCAACACAGAGTGCACACAGAATTTTATAGTGGTTCCCCAAGGTCTGGGTACATCCACTTTCCCCCTTCGCCTATCTAGCAGTGTACTAGATTCGGCCTAACTTCTGCACTTCTCCTCAGATCCTCAGATCTTATAGTAGCTCAGAACCCAAACCAGGTTCCTACAACTCAGAGTGTCCCCACTCCTACAACTCAGGCAAATAGCCCTACCTCAGCCTTCACCAAGGCCTACACTCAGAGAACACAGTCTCCTACAACTCAGGCACAAGGCCCTACCTCAGTCTTCAACAAGACCTACACTTAGAGATCTAAATATCTTACACTCAGCCTTTATAAAATAGTCTTACAGCTCAGATCTATTATAGATCTTACAGAAATTTGATTAAACAAAGTTTATGACCACCACCCTAAAAGAAAGAGAAGGGATGGATGGCTTCTTGAACTGTTCTTGGAAGAACTTGGCAGAGATCAACCTCTCTTAGCTTTCTTCAAAGATTATTGAATCTGAACTCAGTAGGGTTGAATCTCCTGAGAAGATGATCTTCAATCTGCTTCTGACTTAAGATTCATATCGCAATCTGAATCTTTCTTGGCAGCCTGGTTCAGCAACTGCTCTTCTTAGATGGAGCTCTCTCTCTCCAACTCCTTCTAGATCTTCTGTCGAAAATCTTCTGTATTATTACTTCTCTCAGTATTGCTCAGAATCTGTATTCTGCAATGATTGATCATCACTTTCTGTTGAAGGAGAAAGCTTTTATATAGTCTTTCTCCATGGTAACCAGCTGATCCAATTTCTAACAACCTTCTGACAGCTTTGACAGTTGCAGTAGACTGGTTGAAATGCCAGTTGTCAAGTCATCCAGTCACTTCTTGAAATCACTGTCTCTGTCTGAAAGTGTCGAGACTGATCTTCATTATGTGTCGACACAAATAGACAAAGTGTCGACACAAGTTAACTAAGTGTCGACACTAGCCTTGGTGGTGTCGACACAACTTCTTTTGTTGTTGTAACAACTTCTCGACACTGCTTCTTAAGAATGTGTCGACACTGATTCTGTATGTCGACACAAGCCTTCTTTTCTTTAATTTTTGTTGAAACTTGCTGAGTGTCGACACATCTGCTTTGTGTCTACACAAGTACTTCTTCACTTTAACTTTGTTGAAGCTTGCTGAGTGTTGACACATCTCCTTTGTGTCGACACAAGTACTTCTTTACTTTAACTTTGTTGAAGCTTTGTTGTGTGTCAACACAAGTCCTGTGTGTTGACACAGTTGATGTTGACAAATACTTCTGTGTGTCGACACTGCCTCTCGGTGTCGACACATTTGATGTTGACTAAGTAGTCCTGTGTGTCGACACTGCCTCTTGGTGTCGACACAGTTGATGTCGACTTTGCCTCTCTGTGTGTCGACACTGCCTCTATATGTCGACACAGTTTCTTCTGGTGTCGACACAGCCCTTCCAAGTGTCGACACAGTCTACTTCAAGTGTCGACACAACTTTTCTCCAGTGTCGACACAAGCCTTCATAAGTGTCGACACTGCTTCTCTAGGTGTCTACATATGGACTTAGAAATTTTTCTGCATTTCCTGTAATTACTTAACCTGCACATATAAACTCAAAACACATCAAATACACCTTGATGTATATCATTGAGTAGAGTGAGGCTTCTTCAAATCTGGTACACATTTTCCAATGTACCCAACAGCTACAGCTTGGGCTTCCACCATCGCTTCTACAAGTATGCGACAAAAAATCGGCTGGGTTTACACCCATGCCCAAAGGACCCTGAGCAGTAGCGCTGCTCGTTGAAAGCTCTTATCTAGGTCTCGACGTACCCACCTCATTGCTTGCACTCTTAACAGAAGCAAGAAAACAAGGAATCAGTCAAGAATCACAAGACTCAAACATAAGGGCACTCATGGTCCCGCATTACTCCTATGTGGATAACTTCTATACGCATTGACTGTGGATGAATCCTCGCTTTGACACCAAATTATAAGACCTCCCCTATAATGACCGTATAATATGGGTCCTGTCGGGGCCCCACAATATATAGACGCCGCAGCTTTAGCATTAAAAGCTGATATGAACTACCCAATCTCAAAACTCAAAACCAAACAACAGCGGAAACTGAGACTAGAAGTTATCCACATACACAAGAGTATCGAAATGGCCTTATGGACTTACAACAATAGAGAGTCCAAAACTCAAAAGATAACAACAAACAACAACGTGCTTAAGCACCCCTAGCGTACCTCGACAAGCAAGCCGAAAAACTAGAGCATCAAACACACAATGCCACCAAACTAGAGCTAGTACAAAATTTGTAACACTTCATGAGGCCTAGGCCTTTTTGGCCGGCGAGCTGGCTCCTGCTTGCGATCCTTGCCCTGTAAAAATTTGGTGGTAACGTGGGTCAGCAAAGGCTGACCTCAAACTGTGTAACAAACACATCTCCTCCCGACCGTCCCTAACGGACCCCGGGGTACCCCTCCAAACTGCAAGTCAGCACTTCGTATACTATATACAAAAACAAGTAAAGCTCTAAAAGAACAGGTTTGGATGTCTCAAATAACAAACAAATTTTCTATGTTGAGCATATAAGAAAAAATGGCCTAATATGCAGCATGTATGCAAAAACCGGGCTTCACCCAAGGAATCCTATTACGTATGCAACAAGAACATCATCATCATATCTGGGTACTTCTAATTTCCTCATTGGCGTTAAGCCACAAATAAAAGGGTACTGCAATTCCCCTAACGACATACAAGCCGCCACACATAACACTTGTCAAGGCCCCACCCGCTCATGGTTCTTAAAGCCGGGCTTGCCTGAAAGCTCTGACTTCTCACGTCAGGATTCCGTCTCACACACTGACCGATTCTAAGAACCATTGCTGGATCCCAACCGCTCGTGGCCTCATTGCCCGGGCTTGCCCCATGCTTGGTATTCTTGTCAGTCTCACAGAAGGTGACTAGTCTCGCCGGGACACTCTCCCCACATGACATGCACGTCACGGGATAGCCAGCCGACCACAGAGACAAAGTCACGCCTTAGCACATCATAATCCATAATCATTCCCACCCTAATCCATCATTTGTATTGTAATGTACCCGCGAACCAAGGAAACCATCTAACGTCAATGCAGAGCTAACCTTGTCCACCAAGGAAACCATCTACCACCATTACAGAGCTAAACTTGTCCGGTTCCGGCTACACGTACTCACTCGAGAAAAGGGGGAAAACACAAACATCACAAACGGCTTCTTGCCGCAACAGATTTCTACAAAATCCTTAAGGCTCGCCATGCAACATCATCGAGTCTGACTAACGGTCACTGATTGATGATTTTCGTATCGGGTCCAAAAATTTGATGCGGTTAAAACTCCAAAAATTGGTGAGTATTCCCGCGGCGCCCCGAGCGGTTTATTTAAGGAAAAAGGCAGATTTGGTTTTTTTGTAGAAAACGGGACGTGCGGATTTATTTATTTGGATATAAAATGGTTTAGATCGAGTTTTAACGAAAGGAGGCAAGTGCACCTATCGCGTATAGTACATGATATTCCGCGTTGGAATATCGAGGTCGTATTGTTCTCGGGATAGTTCGATTATTTCTACTCTTCCCTAGAGGGGACTATTATTTTACCGATAATTATCTTGTCGGGATATTTTTTTATATATAATAAAAAGGCAAAAGAAAGACAGAAAATGAAAGCATAAAAGGGAAAGCAATAAAGGTGGAGCCGATGAAAAGCTTAGCGCAACGGCATCGAATAAAATTAGAACTAAAATAAACTTTTAATAAAAAGAGATCCTAAGTTTCAAATTAATTAAGGCGGAGACTTGGCCGTGGAGGTTCCACTAGAACGAGCTCACTTATCTCTAGGACTATCACTGACCTGAACGCTAAGACTATTTGACCGAACGTTAGTCCGATGAAGGATTCCTCTTAATGCCCGCATTACACTAAGAACCCCGCTGTTGGGTGGGGAACCCAATCCGGTAGAGTTTGCGCGCCTCCTCTCTCGAGGGTTAGTGCGTAACTCTCTTAACCAAGGGGTGATCGGTCCATACGCATGGCCTCTCGGCTGGCTAGCGTATGGACTACGGAAATAGGGCCCACACATCGATATGCGGTCCTACGCGTCGTAAACCCTAGGCAAACCTTAAGTAATTTTAATTAATTAGAAAATAAGGACCTTTAATTATTTAAAGTTATTTTTTCTATCCCAATGCTCTTCGATACTAAGGGCTAAGAATGATTAGTCACTCATCGGAATGGGGACGGCAGGCGGTGAAAGCAATAAAGAATGCAGAAAATAGGAAGCGGGAAATGAAAGCAGTAAAATAAAGAAATAATAAAGCAGTAAATTGCAAGTCCTACTCAAACGAGAGGACTGAAATGAAAGCAGTAAAGTGCGAGTCACAGCGCAAATGCGTGGGCGGGAGAAATGAAAGCGAGTCCTACTCAAACGAGTAGGACAAAATAAATGCAACACACGCACACTCTCGGCAAAAAGTAAAACACACGCACACAAGTCCTACTCAAATGAGTAGGAGAAAATAAATGCGGGTCCTACTCAAAGGAGTAGGACTAAATAAATGCACCCACTCTATAGAAAGTAAAACACACTCACTCGACAGCAAACTAAAATACGCACACACACCCACACACTCTACTAAATGAAATAATAAAAATGCGTCATTTATGTAACACCCCCTATCCGTCGCATAGTATATAGCAGTAGGTCCGGCCTGGGCCCGACGCCATATACCACAGAGAGACTGGGTGGTTACTTATGGAAACCATCCAACCAATCTCAACGTCCTACACAGAGCATTCTAGCGGAAGCAGTTTATATAAGTTGTAAACAAGAACCCAGCATTAGAGCACGAATGTCCACTATTACAAAATTAGGAATGTTATAACAAAAATACCCAAAACCGGCCTTAAGGCCTTACAAAGTGTTTCACTTGAAAATTACATGATTTACAAACCACGGCACGCAGGCCGGTCATACATGAACAAAGCAGTAAACACTTCTACTTGGGCCTTCGAGGGCCAGCTTCGCAAAAAGGGCTTTAGCCCGCTATTGACCGCTTGGTCCAGCTGCACCTGCAAGCAACAAACCACCGCACGGTGGCAAAACAAGGCAACGGTCAGCAATGCTGACCAAATTATAACGATCCCGCCCCCAACTCGGGGCGGCGATGCTCCTTCCCTGCATTTCATTAGCATAAGCGAGCAATTTATATAACCATAGCCATTTCATCACAGGCGTTGGCTCGCACGGCCACACGCCCCGTGCACTCAGGGCACATTCTCGGTGAACCGGTCGATGTCACGTCAATTAAAGCCATTAACATTCCGGACTCACCACCACCACTTAGACGGCCAAACCTATGAGCAATTCGTCTTCCTGGCCTGGGTCACGTCAATTAAAGCCATAGACCGCCAAAGACTCACATCTATTCCAACGGCGAGTGCCACGTAACCTTAGGTCTCTCTAACCCGAACGACATAGAGCGGGTACGTTCCATCTAACCCGTGCTCACATCGCAATGACAATTTAAGCCATTTGCGCGGGTCAAACTTTCGCCGAGTCCCATTCTACCGCAAGTCACATAACCACGTTATGTTCAAGTTGGCTCTCAGGCCACCAAGTTGGCAAGATCTCGTATCCGCCCAGTTTTCCGGGTGCACCTTTGGGTTAGTCCCCAAGGCTCCCTGCTGCAATCTACCGCGTAGAAAACCCGAAAAACAACCAATAGCACGGAGTCTTCTCCGGCCTTATGCAATGCAACATCACCGATCCAGACCAACATGTCCGGGTAGGCTTCACACATCATGCCTACGTCCGTTCTCGCATACGGACTCTAAACAACGGGGACTTTACATATCTACCCGAAGGAACGCCTCCAACTCTCCGCAAACTCGCGAGAGCGGGCTTCCTATGCTAAGAAAGAGAGCGACTCATGCTCAAGATGAGGATCGTTACCCTTGCGTTCCTCTTTGGCGCCATCGAAAGTAATCGGATGGAAATGACCGCACTAGCGTTGCCTCCGTGGATCCGGAGTCGGCTTGCGATTCGGAGCTCCGAAGCTCCTCCAATGGCGGATCTAGCTCTTCTTCTTCTTGCCTTAGCTCTCCTCTCTCCAAGGATTTAGAAAGAGAATAAGTGAAGAAAAGTGAGGTTTTCCAAGTCAACTCACGGGTATATCCCTTCAGGAACATCCCCCAGCCGTCGGATCTCAACCTAAGGAAATGAACGGCTTTGATTCGGGGCTGAAATGCCCAATCTGGGCCGAACACGGCCTGGCACACGCCCGTGTCCAGGGCCGTGTGCCGCATTCGCCGTCAAAATCGAATCTCCTGGAACCTCACACGGGTATCGAACACGCCCGTGTTCGAGCTGACACGCCCGTGTTCCACGTGACACGGCCGTGTAGCCGGCCGTGTACCCCATAATTTTCCCTCATTTTCAACCCGAGCACTGCACGGGTTCTAGGACACGCCCGTGTCCTTGCCCGTGTCACATTGACACGCCTGGACCCCAGGCCGTGTACACGGGACATTTCGTCGAGGGAAGATCGACGACTTGATGACACGGCCTTGGACACGCCCGTGTCCTAGGCCGTGTTCCTTGTCTCGACGATCGTCGAGTGAATCTCGACGACTCCCCGGGACGATCGTCGACACGGGTCGACACGCCCTGCGACACGCCCGTGTCGCAGGCCGTGTGCCCATTCTCGACGAATCGTCGAGTATAACTCGACGACTTCACGGCTAAGTGTCGACACGGGTCGACACGCCCTGCGACACGCCCGTGTCGCAGGCCGTGTGCCCACTCTCGACGAATCGTCGAGTATAACTCGACGACTTCGCGGCTAAGTGTCGACACACGCTTGACACGCC
Organism: Platanthera guangdongensis; assembly: GCA_039583875.1. Classification (NCBI taxonomy): domain Eukaryota; kingdom Viridiplantae; phylum Streptophyta; class Magnoliopsida; order Asparagales; family Orchidaceae; genus Platanthera; species Platanthera guangdongensis. The sequence goes on from CM077165.1 coordinate 68,971,061, forward strand.
CTGGGACACGCCCGTGTCCCAGGCCGTGTGCCTGCTGCCAGAACCCAAACTGGCCCAAAATGTCCCCCTTTGCTCCTTTGAGTTTCGGGGCGTTACAACTCTCCCCTCTTAAAAGAATTTCGCCCACGAAATTACATAAAGGAAAGACATACAAAACCAAAATTTGTACCTGAGCGGAACAACTCCGGATATTCGTCAAGCATAGTCTGCTCTCTCTCCCAGGAGAGCTCCTCACGACCGCAATTGTCCCACCGGACCTTGACCATCCTGATCTCTTTATTGCGTAGCCGCTTGACCTCCGAGTCCTCAATCCGCACGGGCTTGACCTTTGTCGTTAGCCCACTATCCACCGGCACTTGATCGACCGCGATCACTTGCGTAGGCTCTTGCACCGCCTTCCGAAGCACCGAAATGTGGAATACATCATGTAAACCACTTAGCTCCACTGAAAGCTTCAACCTATAGGCTGCTTCTCCAACTCGCTCCAGAACCTCAAACGGTCCAAGGTATCTTGGGCTTAGCTTTTTCAATCGCCGCACCCGCGAGACACCCTTGAACGGCTTGATCTTTAAGTATACATAATCGCCCACAGCGAACTCCACGTTCCTGTGCTTGGCATTATAGTACTTTGCTTGCCGGTCCTGAGCGATAAGCAACCTCTCCCGAATGGTTCTCACCAAAGAAGTAGCACCCTCCACTTCCGATCGCTTATACAACTTTGACTCACCCGTTTCTATCCAAGACAACGGCGTGCGACATCTTCTACCATATAGGGCCTCGAAGGGCGCCATCTGAATACTTGCTTGGTAGCTGTTGTTGTATGCGAACTCCACCAAATAAAGGTGGTCTTCCCATTGCTTTCCGAAATCCAAGACACACATGCGAAGCATGTCTTCCATGGTTCTATTGACCCTCTCGGTCTGCCCATCCGTTTGTGGATGGAAGGCTGTGCTAAACTTCAGCTTTGTTCCCAACATTTGCTGCACCAGCCTCCAATCATTGGACGTGAACCGCCCATCTCGGTCACTCACGATGCTGCGGGGCACACCATGAAGCCGTACTATATTATCCACATAAAGCTTTGCCAGCTTCTCCACCGGATCATCCTTCCTATGCGGAATAAAATGCGACACCTTCGTTAATCGATCAACAACCACCCAAATGGCGTCGTTCCCCTTTTGCGACCTTGGCAAACTGTGCACAAAGTCCATAGAGATGTCGTCAAATTTCCACTCCGGAATAGGCAAGGACTTAAGAAATCCTCCCGGCTTTTGGCACTCCGCCTTTACCAAGGCGCAGGTTTGGCACTTCGCTACATATAGCGCCACATCCTTTTTCAAACCCGGCCACCAAAATAGTTTCTTTACGTCGCGGTACATCTTCGTGCTCCCCGGGTGAATCGAGTACTTGGTATGGTGCGCCTCGTACAACAACTCCACCCGTAAATTGCCCACACTTGGGACGCAAAGACGACCGTCTTTCCAAAGTAATCCGTCCTCCACGACGAATTGGGAATTTGACCCATCCAGAGCCTCTATCATGAACTGCTTCATATGAGCATCCATATCCAAAGCCTGCCGAATCCGATCAGCCAGGTCATATTGGACTTCAGTCCAATTCAGCACTGCTTCAGCACTTGATTGTCTGTCCACACAAACAATCTCCAGCGCCTCCAACTCCCACACCAACCGCTCATCATGCACTGATAGCCAATTGGCTTGAGCTGGGGCTCGGCGACTCAACGCGTCCGCAACCGCATTCCCTTTGCCAGGCACGTAGTGGATCTTGAATGTATAGTCCCCCAGGAACTCCATCCATCTACGCTGCCGCATATTCAGATCCTTCTGATCAATTAGATACTTTAGGCTCTTGTGATCGGTGTAGATATCAATCTTCACACCGTACAAATAGTGTCTCCACAGCTTCAAGGCAAAAATCACGGCCGCTAACTCCAAGTCATGGACCGGATAATTCCTCTCGTGCACTTTTAGCTGTCTCGAGCCATAAGCTATCACGCTTCCGTGCTGCAGTAGCACGCAACCCAAACCGCTGCCCGAAGCATCGCTATATATCTCATAGCCTTCGGTTCCACATGGCGAAACTCAGCACAGGCGCCGTGGTCAACCGACACTTCAATTCCTCAAAAGCTCGCGCGCACTCCGGCGTCCAAACGAACTTATGCTCCTTCCTCGTCAAAGTAGTGAGAGGTAACGCTATCCGCGAGAAGTTCTCTACGAAGCGCCTATAATAACCGGCAAGCCCCAAAAAGCTCCGGACTTCTGCTACCGTAGCAAGCTCAGGCCACTCCCGTATCGCAACAATCTTCGCCGGATCCACAGCAATACCCTCTCCACTCACTATATGCCCGAGGAACGCTACTGAGGATAGCCAAAACTCGCACTTCGAGAACTTGGCATACAACTGATTTCTCCTTAGCGTCTCCAACACCAAATGAAGATGCTTGAAGTGATCTTCCTCACTTTGCGAGTACACCAAAATATCGTCGATGAAGACGATCACGAAATGGTCCAAGTACTCCCTGAACGTCCTGTTCATCAAATCCATGAATACTGACGGCGCATTAGTCAGCCCAAACGGCATGACCGTAAACTCATAATGCCCGTATCTCGTACTAAACGCTGTCTTCGGGATATCACTCTCCCTTATCCGCAGCTGATAGTACCCAGACTTGAGATCTAACTTCGAGTACACCGTCGACCCGACTAACTGATCAAAGAGATCATCAATCCTAGGGATCGGGTACTTGTTCTTCTCAGTCAGCTTGTTTAGCTCCCGATAATCAATACATAATCTCAAGCTTCCGTCCTTCTTCTTAACAAAGAGGACCGGTGCGCTCCAAGGCGAAGAACTCGGGCGCACATACCCTTGCTCCAACAACTCTTGCAGTTGAACTTTCAGCTCCGCCATTTCCTTAGGCGCTAGCCGATACGGAGATCGTGACACAGGCTTTGCACCTGGCACTAGCTCGATCGTAAAATCTATCTCCCGCTGAGGCGGGGCTCCAGGAAGATCTGCGGGGAACACATCAGGGTATTCCGATACCACTGAAATACAATCCAACGCGGGCTTCGGCTTTGCAACCTCCACTAGTGTAAAGAACAGTTCTGCTCCAGCACGAACCGCCTTCACCACCTGAAGAGCAGACATCAATGTCTTGCTCGACCCCTTTAAGCCCGTAAAAGTCGTCTCACGACTCGCTCCCAGCTTAACTTCCTTGCTACCGCAATCTATATGGGCCTGCTGCTCCGAGAGCCAGTCCATGCCAAATATGACGTCGAACTCCACTAACGGAAGTAAAGACGCTCGCAGGTCGAACTCCTGCTCCCCAATACGAATCTTAACATCGCAGATCCTATCCGCTCGCATCGAACACCCATTGGGCAACAACACATCCAACTTATCCTTCGCCATCGAAGAAGGGACCCCGATGCGTAATATAAATCCTTCGGACAAGAAGGAGTGTGAAGCTCCCGTATCGAAGAGTGCTCGTGCCGGATTTTCACAAATCAATACAAATCCTAAACAAGTAGTGGTAAGGTAACATGTGCATAACAAGTATTTAAATAAATTGACTTGCTATAAATTAAACCGTACCTGTCACCACATCAGCTTGTTTAATGGCCTCCTGTTGGCCAAGATTGTAGACCCTTGGTTGGGCTGGAGCATAATGGGATGCGGTCGACTCCACCGCCTTGCCCTTCTCTTCATAAGTAGCTCCCGGCTTCCTCTCGGACTTAGGACGTCCGCTCCAACAATCACGGGCAAAATGCCCCGTCTTTCCACATGTAAAGCACGCGCCCGGGGTCCGACTCGTAGTCGCCCCAGAAGCACCAGAAGGAGCTGGACCCGAAGTCCTATGCTTCTTGAAAGCCCTCCGATAGCCGGACTTTGAAGTAGTCGGCACTTTGAAACTCAGATTTTCTATCACCCAAGCTTTTCTTTGCTTGTACGTTCTTCATGTCCTTCTCCAAGGACCGGGCAGTATTGACCAAGGTTAAGAAACCCTGCGTCATCGGCCCCGAGAGTAGCAACCTCAACTCATCTCTCAAGCCTTCATAGAATCGATTAGTCTTGCGCTCCTCATCCATGATGGTGGAGCTAGCATAACGACTCAACCGAGTAAACTCGTGGAGATATTCATCCACGCTTCTCTCACCCTGAACCAACTTCAGGAACTCATTCTCCATCGAAATCCTCTGAGTAGAAGGGAGGTATCTTGCTAAGAACAATCCCGAGAACTCTTCCATCGGAATGTCTATCAGTTGTCTACCTCTCAAATGATGCAGCTCCAATCCTTCCCACCACATCCTCGCTTCACCGTCCAGCAGGAACGTAGCGATGGTGGTCATTTGCCACTCCTCCGTCTCCGTCGCCGTCGCCGTCATGACTCTCTTCACCCTAGAGAGCCAGTCTTCAGCCTGAGATGGGGTTCCCAACCCCGAGAATAACGGAGGGTTAAAGCTCATTACATGCTTTAGCTGCCTCTCAGTTGCCCTCCTTGGCACTACCGGTTCTACAACCACTTGCTCCACCCTCCTCGGCTCAGCCTCTTGCAGAGGTTCTTGCTCCATCACAGGGAGCGGGCTGCTGCGCTTGCCTTCCAGGCTGCGCATTAATCACGGCCAACACCGCTTCAGCCACCAAACGTATATTTTCAGCCGACAGAGGTGTTGCAGGAGCAACATCCGGTGCACTACTAGCCTCAGAAACTCGGCGTTCTGACGGCCCAACACCACTTCTGGTCACCTATAGTGGTACAAAACACCGTTAAGCGACCAAATTAAATTGCAAACAGCAATTATAGGAACACGCAGGTTCCTCAAACACGAGTATTTTCATTCCTAAGTGGACATTCATGGGTTCTTTTACCATTATAACGATGACGCACGCAATGCGCTCACCACCCCTTAAAAAGAATTCGCCCACGAATTCAGTTTAAGACCAACCAAAACCAGTAGTCTGATACCAAATTGTAACACCCCCTATCCGTCGCATAGTATATAGCAGTAGGTCCGGCCGGGGCCCGACGCCATATACCACAGACAGACCGGGTGGTTACTTATGGAAACCATCCAACCAATCTCAACGTCCTACACAGAGCATTCTAGCGGAAGCAGTTTATATAAGTTGTAAACAAGAACCCAGCATTAGAGCACGAATGTCCACTATTACAAAATTAGGAATGTTATAACAAAAATACCCAAAACCGGCCTTAAGGCCTTACAAAGTGTTTCACTTGAAAATTACATGATTTACAAACCACGGCACGCAGGCCGGTCATACATGAATAAAGCAGAAAACACTTCTACTTTGGGCCTTCGAGGGCCAGCTTCGCAAAAAGGGCTTTAGCCCGCTATTGACCGCTTGGTGCAGCTGCACTTGCAAGCAACAAACCACCGCACGGTGGCAAAACAAGGCAACGGTCAGCAATGCTGACCAAATTATAACGATCCCGCCCCCAACTCGGGGCGGCGATGCTCCTTCCTGCATTTCATTAGCATAAGCGAGCAATTTATATAACCATAGCCATTTCATCACAGGCGTTGGCTCGCACGGCCACACGCCCCGTGCACTCAGGGCACATTCTCGGTGAACCGGTCGATGTCACGTCAATTAAAGCCATTAACATTCCGGACTCACCACCGCCACTTAGACGGCCAAACCTATGAGCAATTCATCTTCCTGGCCTGGGTCACGTCAATTAAAGCCATTGACCGCCGAAGACTCACATCTATGCCAACGGCGAGTGCCACGTAACCTTAGGTCTCTCTAACCGAACGACATAGAGCGGGTACGGTTCCATCTAACCCGTGCTCACATCGCAACGACAATTTAAGTCATTTGTGCGGGTCAAACTTTCGTCGAGTCCCATTCTACCGCAAGTCACATAACCATGTTATGTTCAAGTTGGCTCTCAGGCCACCAAGTTGGCAAGATCTCGTATCCGCCCAGTTTTCCGGGTGCACCTTTGGGTTAGTCCCCAAGGCTCCCTGCTGCAATCTACCGCGTAGAAAACCCGAAAAACAACCAATAGCACGGAGTCTTCTCCGGCCTTATGCAATGCAACATCACTGATCCAGACCAACATGTCCGGGTAGGCTTCACACATCATGCCTACGTCCGTTCTCGCATACGGACTCTAAACAACGGGGACTTTACATATCTACCCGAAGGAACGCCTCCAACTCTCCGCAAACTCGCGAGAGCGGGCTTCCTATGCTAAGAAAGAGAGCGACTCATGCTCAAGATGAGGATCGTTACCCTTGCGTTCCTCTTTGGCGCCATCGGAAAGTAATCGGATGGAAATGACACCGCACTAGCGTTGCCTCCGTAGATCCGGAGTCGGCTTGCGATTCGTAGCTCGAAGCTCCTCCAATGGCGGATCTAGCTCTTCTTCTTCTTGCCTTAGCTCTCCTCTCTCCAAGGATTTAGAAAGTGAACAAGTGAAGAAAGTGAGGTTTTCCAAGTCAACTCACGGGTATATCCCTTCAGGAACAATCCCCCAGCCGTCGGATCTCAAACTAAGGAAACGAACGGCTTTGATTCGGGGCTGAAATGCCCAATCTGGCCGAACACGGCCTGACACACGCCCGTGTCCAGGGCCGTGTGCCGCATTCGCCGTCAAAATCGAATCTCCTGGAACCTCACACGGGTATCGAACACGCCCGTATTCGAGCTGACACGCCCGTGTTCCACGTGACACGGCCGTGTAGCCGGCCGTGTACCCCATGATTTTCCCCCATTTTCAACCCGAGCACTGCACGGGTTCTAGGACACGCCCGTGTCCTTGCCCGTGTCACATTAACATGCCTGGACCCCAGGCCGTGTACACGGGACATTTCGTTGAGGGAAGATCGACGACTTGATGACACGGCCTTGGACACGCCCGTATCCTAGGCCGTGTTCCTTGTCTCGACGATCGTCGAGTGAATCTCGACGACTCCCCGGGACGATCGTCGACACGGGTCGACACGCCCTGCGACACGCCCGTGTCGCAGGCCGTGTGCCCATTCTCGACGAATCGTCGAGTATAACTCGACGACTTCACGGCTAAGTGTCGACACGGGTCGACACGCCCTGCGACACGCCCGTGTCGCAGGCCGTGTGCCCACTCTCGACGAATCGTCGAGTATAACTCGACGAATTCGCGGCTAAGTGTCGACACACGCTTGACACGCCCTGGAACACGCCCGTGTCCCAGGCCGTGTGCCTGCTGCCAGAACCCAAACTGGCCCAAAATGTCCCCCTTTGCTCCTTTGAGTTTCGGGGCGTTACAATTTAACTCTTAACGAATAGGCGGAAATAAATGCGCATACATAAAAAAATTGCAAAAAAAACTAAGTTACTGAAAAATTAAAATAACTACATTTCTACCGCGAGAATGCGGTAGAAATGCATAAAAAGTTAAAATAAAAATTAAACGAGGCAGAAAGTTTTGCAAATAAACGCAAAATTGAAAGTGCTTGAAAAATTGAAATGAATACATTTCTACCGCTAGAATGCTGTAGAAATGCATAAAATGAAGACAGAAAAATTAAACGGACAAAAGTTTTAAATGAAAATCTAAGTGCTTGAAAAATTAAAAGTACTATATTTTCATTCTTATAACTTTATAGAAATGCTTAAAAAGTGCAAATAAAGCTAAAAGAGAATGAAAAGTTTTACAATCATAAAGAGCCTAAGTTAAAAAAAATCAAAAACCACTTTTTTAACCGTTTTAATAGTTTTATAAGAATGAAAATAATGAGTACGGAAAAATCGTAACACTAAACTAATCTAAATAAACAAAACTAATA